>JARHVA010004873.1:0-740000 GCA_037957365.1 Torreya grandis
AGTGCATTTTACACAATCACAATGTTTGGTGCAAGCGATGCCTCTGACCCATGTTTACAGGGGAAAGTTATGGTGATTAAATTATAAAATATATAACATAAAATATCTATAACAATGATGTCTAAGAATCAAACCTATAAAATCATTGGGGAGAAATAAGGTTAAACATTTTCATTTAGCCATCACTCTATTACCTATTCAATTCAGTCGATAGGTATAAATGTTGGATAGGTGTAAATTTCCAAGTATATAGGGAGTTTATGACCATGTATACATAATTTCATCTAACCAAGTGCTAATTACTATTTTAACCTCTTTCAGTACTATTTAGGTAACACATACCATTCTTTTTCACGTACATTTACACTTTTTTCACATATCATCAGGTATATAGAAAGGGGTGAGCTTCTTCCACATACTGACAAGTATATATGAATGGAGCATTATATATAATGGTTTGGTGTATTGGCATGATAGTATATATAAAGGGATACCTTGATACTTGGAGTGATAAGGAACCAATCCATAACCTTTGGTCAGATTCTGCACAATGGCCCAGAAATGGCACAAAATTCTTTTTTATTATACTCAGGCGACAACTATGCCACTTAGAAAAACTAAAATTAGAACACATTTGTAAATTTTAATACATTTATCCTATTATGAATTGTTTAATAACCTAACATTCCACTAATTTTTTATTAGTATCATAAGTTTGACAAAACAAACCAGAAGGAAAAGTTGATCATAATGTTTGGGGTATCAGGTGAGGTACAACCTCATATCTGTGAGGCCAAAAAAAAACATGCTTGGTATAAAGCTCCAAATAGTCTATGAATCCAAAAGTAAATGTGACATTCTCTATTTTTATATTCAACTTCATTCACTCAAATTGAAGTCCAAATAAAAAGTAGAAGATTTTCTATGGCGTGTTGTAACCCTAAGGGCTTCACTCCAAGCATTGGGGCAAGCAATTATTAGATGCCTCTCTTGCCCTGATATTCATAAAATAACTTACACCTTCCTACAAGATATTCATGACTAATTTTTATTTTCACCAAATGGAAAACATATTTTGACAAGTTGGTAAACATATTCTAATAGGAGAAGTCTATCCATACAAAAGAAGAAGAATCAGAATAACATTCTCTCACCTACTCATCAACAGAAAAGGAAGAGACATATAAATTATTCTAAAAAAAATAAAGGTCGATGGAATAATTTCTAAGGGAATAAAAAAATATAAATTTTTTCCTTATTTTTGGAAAGAAAAGGCCATGACCTGAAGGATTATTGTTATAATTCATTTACATAGGGCTCTTCAAGCAATAAAAAGCCCAGTAGCCAACCATCATCACATCCACACAAAGGCCAAGGATGGAATAAAGTTTAATTGGAATAATAAATTATAATTATCAAGGCAATATTTTTGAATAAGAAGATAATCACTCTGATAAGGACTTCCTATATGCCTCTCAGTCTTATGAATAATCAACATCACAAAGTTATATCTAGTATGTTGACTCATGACCAACTTGATACATGACTAGAATACACGATTAGTTATAAAAATATAAATGAGACTTCTCTAAAAAATCATGTCTCTTTTGGGTGATGATTTGTCCTATCATGTTCAAGGTATTGGGAATATCAACTTATCACTTGGCAAAGTTCTTGAAATATTAACAATGTCTTGTATGTTCCTAAACTCACCAATAATTTACTCTCTATTATTCAGTTACTTTAGCACAACTTCAAGGTTTATTTTGATATCAAAGGTGGAAAAAATAGTTGTCTAATCAAAGATAAGTCAAAATTATTGAAATTTTATGCACAAGCCTCAAGAGTTGGGATAATGTTCCAACTTGACTTTTCTCATTCAAACAATCAAGAATTTATAGATAAGGATTCAAACTCAACCAATTTATGGAATCATAGATATGGTAATGTTAGTTTTGGATAAATAAAATCACTAATCCATCCTAACATGTCCCATATAATTCTTTCATTGAATAAAAATATAGATCTTTACCCTAGTTGTATTGTTGGAAAACAACATCAAACATCTTTTGGTTAAGGTTCCTCATGAGCATCTAGAAATATGTATCTAGTACATACCAATCTGTGTAGACCAATGGGACCTAATCATGATGGTTTTTAGTATTGCATGATCTATATTAATGACTACTCCCAAAAATGTGGGGTATAATGTTTAAAGACTAAAAAACAAGCCTTCGATACTTTCAAAGAATTTAAAGTAGTGGTGTAAACTAAAACTAGTCATAAAATCAAGTCTCTCCACTCAGATCAAGGGGGAGAATACACTACTAATGAATTTTTATCTTATTTGAAATAACATGGAATCCATAGACATATGACTTTACCATACACTCCTCAAAATAATGTTATTATAGAATAATGAAACCACACTATCACAAAAATGGTATGATACATGATTAAGGATTCAATTTTGGCATAAACATATTGGGTAGAAGTGATAAAAATAATAGTCTATTTGTTGAATATGTCACCCACTACATCTCTTTATAATATGACTCCACATGAATCCTATAAAAGACATAACCCTTCTATTACTCATCTTCAAGTTTTTGGATGTAAGGCTTATATGCATGTTCCTAAAAATAAGAGAAAGAAACTAGGTAATAAATCCATGACTTATATATTCGTAGGATACAATGAAGATTTAGTAGCCTACAAACTTATGGATATTAAAACAAGGAAAATATCTATAATCAGATATTTAGAGTTTGATGATAATGGTAAAATTAGTTTGCCTTCCAAAAACTCACTACATTTAGTAATCAGACCTATAGATAATTTAGAAGGTCATAACAACACTAATGGTGATAATGATGAAGGGTATGATCAATCAAATAATGTAGATCCACCCAAAATAATAGTACAACATATGCCTAAATGGTATACAAGCACATTAAGAGATGCTAAACTAGATAGAGTTCCAGACACATCGACTACTAGATTAAGGAATCATAGCATGACTCAAAACAAGGTCAATCTGGCACTAATGAATATAGTTTTAGAAATAGTAGAGACTTTTAAGGCTCAGGAAGCCCTAGAGTCTAAATCTTGGAAGGATTCCATGAATGCATAATTTTAATCATTGATGAAACATAAAACATAGTAGCTTGAAGATCTTTCACTAGGGAATATGTTAATCAACTATAAATAGGTCTTCAAAACTAAATACAAAATAGATGGTAGTATTAACAAGTACAAGACATTATTCATAACAAAAGGGTATGCACAAAAGTAAGGCATATATGATGAGGAGACATTTACTCCTACAAAAAAGATCAAGACTATTAGAATGATAATTATTTTGGTTGCATAACTTGGATGGAGGATTCACCAAATGGATGTAAAAATTGCCTTTCTCAATGGAGATATATAAGAATAAGCTTACATAATATAACTAAAAGCTTTTGTCTCTCTTGTTAATGAAGGAAAATTATGTAAACTCATCAAATATTTGTATAGTCTCAAACAAGCTCCTTGAGCATGGTACATAAAAATCAATGAACATCTCATTCATCATGGATTATAAAGGAATAAATATGATCCAAATATATACCTCAAATAGCAAGGGGGAGATTATTATTGTTGTATTGTATTTCTATGATCTGGTCATCATTGGTAGTTCAATGAAATGATGATTGAAGCAACCAAGAAAGATCTTAATCAATCATTTGACATGACAAATCTTGGGCTTCTACACTATTATCTTGAATTAGAAGTATGGAAAAGGAACACCACATATTTTTGTCCTAGATGGAATATGTCAAGATAACAATTTAGAGTAATTTTAGATGATGGATAGTAATCTAATTACTACACCTATAGACACAAGGCTTCAGTTGTCTTATACATATCCATCACCACAAGTGAATATAACTCTCTATTAGTAATTGATTAGGAGTCTTATTTACTTGACATATATTTGGCTAGACATTAGCTATGTTGTCATCTATCTCTTATGGTTCATGCAAGAGTTAAATAAGTCTCATTAGAGAGTAGAAAAGGGGATACTAATATATATAAAGGGTAAAATGGACTTTGTCCTAGAATACAATAATACTATTAATAATAATAATAATAATTTCTTCTTGACAAGATATTCAGACTCAGATCATGCAAGAAATATTAATGATAGGAAATCCACTTCTAGATATGTGTTCTTTTTGGAATATGTTCATATATCCTAGGGGAGTAATAAATAGAACTTTGTTTCTTGATCTTCCACTAAAGAAAAATATAATGTTTTATGAGGAGCTATATGTGAAGTGATATGGTTACATCTCATAATGGAAGTATTGGAAGTACCATAGAAAAAATGTACCATCATGTACTATGATAATGAGGGTGTTTTCAAAATTATTTGTAATCCAATATTGTCCAGGGGAGAATTACCTACAACAATCAATATGCTCTGATACTAACTGTTAGGTGACCCCTTATCCAACGGCAACGGAAGCACAATTGATTACTTATAAGCAATTAAACACGGAATTATACCAGAATGATAAAGTAACTAGAAACTTGAGACAGCAAAGAATTTGAGAGACAATACACACTCTTGTATTAAATATTACTAGAAGAAAATACAATAAGGAAGATGCCACTTCTTCCTCCACCTCAAAGGCTTGCCACACCTCAAGACCTTCTTCCCTCTCTCTCTTGCTCAACACAAAACCAACTCCACAACCTGAGTTTCTATCCCTCCTTGAATGCTTCCGCTGATCTCCTTGACCTTACACCTGTAGATCTCCTTGACCTTGCTTACTTCAATGCTTTTACTTGCCTTCTTAGAATAATTACAATACATGCCTTACGGGTCTTTAAATAAGATCCCATGCTTACAAAAATAGAACTCTAGTTACAATAATTAGACACACATCTCGTGACTATAATTAGTCATTTAACATGCAAACACTCCCTTCACTTAACTGACTGTTTGTCAACAACAGTTCTAGAAATACACAGGCGACTGATGCCGATCCCTACTTGTCTGGTGCTACCGACGTCGACCGACTATCTGCCATCACCGGTCTCCTTCTCCACTACATCTGACCGACATCGGTCATGCTATAGACGCCAGTGCTTCTGGTTCTTCAACATCCTCTTCTTGTGTCTGCAAACAGTTGAAGCTTTTAGCTCCACACCTTAACAATCTCCCACTTGGAGATAAACAGTTACAACTTATACCTGTACCTGTACACCATCTATTTTGTTCCTTAGGCTATGTATCCCTCTTCAAAGTCACTCTTGAAGACCAACCGCCATGCAAACCTGTGATGCAATACCTATCTCTTATGCCACAAGAGTTTTGCTGCTCCCAAATTCTTCATGACATACTTTTGAACCAACTCTACCCTTAGCTCAGAAAACTCCCTGTATATGAAACCCTACAACAAGTAACACAATACAGTAATAGGATAATGTAGCTAATATTATCCAACTTGGTAACGATAAAATACAATGGTCAAACCTCCATTATTCTGCAGCCTAATCAAGACCATATACCATAGCCTTCTGTCTCATGTGTCCATCCACTCTCTTCTCTAAAATGGGAATCCATCCCTCTATCCAGTGCTTTCTTCCATCTTCCTAGTTCATGACTATCAGTAAGTAATATAAAGAAGGTGAACAATGAATATGAGGTTCACATACCTTTTCTGACCTCCACATGGGTGTTTGAGACTTATTGATTCACCCAACATCTGTTCCAGTGACCGATCTCGGCCATCTCCCAGTCTGCTCCCGACTGATGTCAGTTCCCTGCACTGACCCTGACTACCGACGTCATTTCCTTGGCCGACGCCGGTGTCCCTCCTACCGATGTTGATCCTTATGACCGACATCGGACTTCCCCTGCCCAACCTACCGACCCTGCTGGTCTGCACATGACCGATGTCGGTATCTGGATGACTGACGTCGGTGCCAAGCGACTGACATCGGTGTCTGTGTGTTCCTGTAAGTGATGAAATTTTCATCCGTGAGCTCTTCTTGGATCAAACCTCTATCCATGCTACCCTGCTCAGATTTATTCAGCCCCTGTGACTGATCTTTGTCCTTCATCTCCTCCATAAACACCAAGGCTTCTTTGTTCCTGTCAAAAGCATCAAATTTCCTCTTTCTACAATGAACTCTATCTATGCTTTCCAAATTTGAACACATACCTTTTGAATCAAGAACTTCCATTCCCTTCCTATTCATGTGACCAAGCCTATTAGGCCACATCTTCGAATCTACACCAGAAGTAGAATCAGTAATACAAGTAGACAGATAAAGAGTATCTACTTTCTTACCTCTTTCTAGAACAAGTGCTCCCTTGGTAACCTTCCAAGAATCTGTTGTGAGGGTTATTGTGCATCCCTCATCTCCCAACCTTCCTACAGAAATCAGACTCTGCTTCAAAATTGGAACATGCATGACCTCTTTCAACACCCATGTGTTGTCAATCTTCAATCTCAGCTGCACTTTCCCTTTGCCAACTATCTGACAAGGCGTACCATCCCCTAAATAGAGCACTCCAAAGTCTCCCTGTTCATACTCATAGAACAAATCTCTGTTTGGGGATGCATGAAAAGATGAACCAGAATCTAAAATCCATGATCCTACCTGACTATTCAAATAAAGTATGAGAGCATCATGTATCACAATATTTGCATCCTTTGCTTCTTCCATACATGCATGTTGGTTCTCTTTATCTCTCAACCAACACTCCCTTGTATGTCCTTTCTTTCCACAAAACCAGTAGGTAATACCTTTGGACTCGAATCTCCTTCCCGACCTTGATTTCCCTTGCTCAACCTTCTCCCTTTGCCTTCCCCTACTTTCTGCACTTAGAGCATTCCCTGATGATTCACCTGTGCTTCTCCTACGTATTTCTTCATTCAAGATCACACTCACAACATCATCAACTTTTAAGATTTTAGAAGCAGATACAGAATTACTTACTACCATAACCATACCGTCCCAACTTTCTGGCAAAGAACATAAAATCAAGAGAGCCTTTACCTCATCATCAAAAACAATATTGACTGAAGCTAGTTGGTTTACCAAACCATGGAAATCACTGAGATGAGTATGTACCGATCCACCTTCCTGCATTTGCAAAGTAAATAGCTGCTTCATAAGATATACCTTATTAGAATCCGAGGGCTTTTCGTATAAATTCACCAAGGACTTTATCAACTCTTCTATTGTCTTACACTGTGATAAGCTGAAAATCATAGACGATGCAAGGCTCAACCTTATGGAATCGAGAGCCTTCCGATCAAGAACATTCCATTCTTCATCCTTCATATCTATGGGCTTGCATGCAACCCCACCCAACAGTAAGTACAAATCCTTCTGATACAGATAGTCCTCAATCTACATCCTCCAATGTTGATAATTCTTGCCGTTAAACTTCTCCATTCGTAGCCTACTTTCTTCTGCCATTGCTAAACTCCCACTCAATCAAAAAACCCTGTGAATGACCTGTAATCAAAAAACAATACCCTGCTTCCTGCAAACCGTAGCTCTGATACCACTTGTCAGGGGAGAATTACCTACAACAATCAATATGCTCTGATACTAACTGTTAAGTGACCCCTTATCCAATGGAAGCACAATTGATTACTTACTTATAAGCAATTAAACATGGAATTATACCAGAATGATAAAGTAACTAGAAACTTGAGACAGCAAAGAATTTGAGAGACAATACACACTCTTGTATTAAATATTACTAGAAGAAAATACAATAAGGAAGATGCCACTTCTTCCTCCACCTCAAAGGCTTGCCATACCTCAAGACCTTCTTCCCTCTCTCTCTTGCTCAACACAAAACCAACTCCACAACCTGAGTTGCTATCCCTCCTTGAATGCTTCAGCTGATCTCCTTGACCTTACACCTGTAGATCTCCTTGACCTTGCATACTTCAATGCTTTTACTTGCCTTCTTAGAATAATTACAATACATGCCTTATGGGTCTTTAAATAAGATCACATGCTTACAAAAATAGAACTCTAGTTACAATAAATAGACACACAGCTCGTGACTATAATTAGTCATTTAACATGCAAACACTCACTTCACTTAACTGACTGTTCGTCAATAGTAGTTCTGGAAATACACAGGCGATCGATGCTGGTCCCTACTTGTCTAGTGTTGCCGACGTCGGCCGACTATCTGTCGTCGCCGGTCTCCTTCTCCACTGCATCTGACCGATGTCGGTCATGCTGCCGATGCCGGTGCTTCTGGTTCTTCAGCATCCTCTTCTTGTGTCTGCAAACAGTTGAAGCTTTTAGCTCCACACCTAAATAAATGTTTCATGAATACACAAAGTACATTGAGGTGAAAGTCCATTTTATACGCTAACATGTATAGCAACACAACATCTAGCTCTAATATTTCCTAATAGAATAAGAATGTGAAGATGTTATCACCAAGTCACTTGCATGTGATAAATTTGAGGTATTTAGATAATTTCTCTCCTATTCACTTCAGCATATGCTGAATTAAGGGGAGAGTGTTAGCAATTTATTAATTCATCATTAGAATGTTATGCTATATTGTTTAATATTATCTATAATGTTATGAGATGTTATGTTATTATATTGTTTATTATTTCAAGATCTCATTTTTAATTTTTTCTTCACCATTAGGTATTGTATATTATAAAATAATCCTCATTGTGATGACTAATTTTCAAATGCAATGTACACTTAATATTTAATTATTTAAATTTAGTTTATTGAATTAATATTACACTTGATAACTCTTTATTGGAGTCATTTTATTAGATGGATGTAGTGGTGGTTGTATTTTTATAGAACATGGTGTTATTCAATGTATGGATTATGTGATTTTCTTCTTGGATTGGCATAGTAATTTTATGAGTAGTGTTCTCTTAGATATACCCTCTGGACTAAAGAAATATAGTTCCATAGATGAATTCCATGAATAATTAAAACTAGTATAATTATCTTCAAATGATCAATTATGTATTGTTGTAATTTACATTTATAATATTTACTTACACTTGATTACCTAATGTAGATGATATTTTATGATTATGTATCACTTGAATCTTGTAAACTTATCAAACTCATAATTTAGTTATTTCTCTTAGTTCTTTACCTTTTTTGCTTCCACAAGTTTTGCATCTACTCTATATTTGTGCCCTTTTTCCTATATCTCCTAGTTTGACTTATATTAATGACCCAAGCCTTATATCTTTCTTCAAATGCTTAAAATGTACTTATCTTACATCTTTTCAAGTTTATAAAATGTGTCTACTCTCTTGCTCCCTATACACTAATATCCAGGATAGACAGTAGCATTGACATTATTATGATGTCTTGATGCAAGTGTCTGATGACCTAAAGTCATCTAATTTACAAATAAAATATATCCTAATGGTTAAATTAAATGATTTAATGTGAGTTATTACTCCAAAGGAAATTATATAAATACAATATCAACTCTCATTGATTCCTCACCTAGCTACACCTAATAAAAGACCAAAGAGACCAAGGCACTTATCAAAATCACTCTATATATCATTTAATTAAACAAAGCTTCCCTATTTCCTTATTGATCATAGGGACTATACATTTATAATTTTGAAGTACTAAAGGAGCATCCTAAGATCCCAATTTTTTAGGTTACATGTTAGGTGATTATTATACTTGATTTACACTCATTGTATGATTCAAACACAAGCCAACATGTAGGGGGAACTACATTAGTCTAAGGCCCTCTTTAGAGTATTGGATATGTAAGAAACATCCTTAAACAATGGATTTATTTAGGTTATCTCGATACCATGTGCCCACTAACCCATTTTTTCCCAAGGTCACATTGAAGATGGAAAGATATGGTTTTTTCCATTTCATAAGTAGTGACTATTCATATCCTAGATCTAAATGCACTAGAGTGAAGGTGAAGCAAAAAATAGAAGCATCGAAGTGGTTATATATTATTTTAGGAGATATTTTTTATAGTATACTACCATCAAACCTAGATAGTAGTGTCAATGAAAACATCCCAAATTGACATTACTACCTAGAGAACCAAAGATATTGGAACCTATCTAAATGATACCTTATCTATATAGATCCAATCCCTAAAGAAAATATATATAGTTGAGTTTAGATATATAAGGGGCATGGTATATATTAGTTTAGACTTTGTCTCTATCTCTATCTATATATATATCTATATACTATGGGGATTGGATAGATATATAGGCCCAGTGTTCCTGAATCTCCTTCTTGATTATTTTTATCTTGTTCCAGATCTAGAACTACATTAACATCAGAACAATTTAAGTTCTTTACTTATCATTTTTATATTTATCATAACTATAATTTCCATATTTAGAATATCTCAATAGAATAAATTTAATGTATACTTATATCTAAGTTTAGAATTTAATTATCCTACTATAGATTTGATTATCACCCTTATTCCATTTCATTTATAAATACTCCTTTAATAATAATATAAATTAACCCAATCTAGATCCATTTAGGGTTAAACATCTGGTGAACCTGATCTTTGAAAATCAAACCCTAGGTCAATTAGGGTTTTTTGTTTTTTAAATTGACAATCCCTAAATTGTTATATCTTTTCCAATCATGTTTGCCATGGATAGTTCTATTAATTATTTCATGGTATAATACCTTTTAGTGGTTATTACTTGTTACATATCATGCCTAATTAACTCATTCCAATCCATAAGAGACTCAAAACATGGTGTCCTATGTACTCCTTGTTTTAATGTTTACAAAGAGCTATTACATGTCACTACAAAGCATCAAAAGTTCGTAGGACACATTTTTTCCCAATCCAAACACACTATTTACAAAACTTGGCTATTTCACTTATTACACAACTCTTCACATTATAAGTATGTTCTTTTAGATGCATTATGTATGATCTTGATCCTTTGTATTGTTTATCCATCATATGTGACCTATATCTTAAGCTCTAAAAAATGGATTAAGAATTGTATATCCTTTGAAAAGGAAGATTTACCACTCTGAAACCTTATAAATATTTTTTTTCCACTTTATATCTAGGTATATGTTTGTAAAAAAATGGTAAAATTAGTTCTCATGGACAATGGCTCCAAACTCAACATTTGAAACTATTTTATTATTTTTGGGAATAATGGAGTTTTATTCATATTTAATAAACAAGTCTGAATAGGGAAATCTGTAAATAATATTCCTAATTATGGCTATTGATTTGTGAAATTTAATTGTAATTTAACCTTTCTAAAAATAGTAAGAGAGCAAGAAGAAATGTAACTTAGATTATTATGAGTTGTCTAGTCTGAGATAGGGTCTAAGAATTTAGGTATAAGACTAGGATAGTGTTAGAAACAAGTTATTAAACTTCATTTTTTGATTGGATAGGAGTACCAAAAGTGGGACACCATATTGTTCAGCACTGTACTCCTTTTCTGGCATTATTGTCCATGTGATCTGAGTTTTCTAGGTTCTACTTGGTAGGTCTATGTTACCCTGTCAGTGAAATATCGAGCTCAAAAGTCTACAGAGATCACTCTGAATATTTTTTAATCTTTAAATATCCTAGGATATCTTTATGCTTGAAATTGAATAAAAACTTGGGAAAGAGAGAGAAGGGGTTAGTGTGTAAAAGATACATTGGATGCACTTCACACTCTGTGTGTGGGCATGCTACCTATATACCAATACTTTGAGGAGGGATCAAGCTAATGTATTTCTCCCATTGAAGTTCTTAGTGAAATTATGTATAAAAATGTAACTATATGTATAATTGGGTGTACTTTAGATGGTAGGGACTAGGGCAAGTGTTTGAATAGGCTTGAAATAATATTGGAAGGTTGTATGTAGAGAATAGGGAAAAGTGCTTAAGTGTACTTAGTTGTATTATTTTTTCTCTCTTATAAATGAGTGCCAACCCTTTTAAATGGACTTTAAATGGAATTTTATAAGGGATTTAATGATCATGGGTTAAATTAATTTTAATTAGGCCAACATGAATTAGGATAAGGATCTAGGAGAAAATGGTTGTTTGAACCAAATTTGCACTTAGACAATAGTACTAAAATTAAGACACTGTGGATTTTAGTGCTCTTATCTAAGTTGGGTATTATTTTCTAGAGGGAATGAGACCTAGGGGGATGTATTTGGGCCTAAAATAACTACCTAGGTCTATAAGGGTTAAATCTGAAAGGTTTTGGATGACTGGGAATTTGTGAAAGAAAAGCCTATAAAGGTTATGCAATTAATTAGGAGGACCTATAGATTGGGTGTCATTAACCACACTAAAGTAACTAAATTTCACATTTTATATGACTACATTTACCCCCACCTTTATTCTAGTTATGAAACAAAGATAAATACTAGGATAAAGGAAAAATAGAAAGTGTACCTGAACATACTTGCAAAGGTGAATCCCATGAAACTTGTGTGATGTTGAGTAATGATAGATAGTGTATAGAGAGCACACTATGCAAGTGTGAATCTATGAAATGAACAAAGAGTATATTAGTTATTATTATATGTTATTTAAAATAATAACACACAAAATTTGAGTAAAATCAAAAGGAAGATAATGGAATAAATACACCTCACTGAGTACAAAAACCAATACAAAACTTGTGATCCTGAGTAAGGTTGAGTAATATTAGACTATGGTGGATGATGTTGTACCAAAATTTATATCATGAATGGAGTTAAGTTCTTAATTCCCCAAAAAATGGCTCAAGAATATAAAGGTTGGCCCTTTGGCTCCATCAGTGCCTACTAAGTGAAGCTAGATGATCATGCATGTGTTGATCAATGTCTGGATTGTGTGTCCAATCCCTTTGAATAGGTTGCTCAAGAATACAAAGGTTGACCCTTTGGATCCATTGTTACCCCATGAAGTGAAGCTATGAAGTGATACTGATATAAAATATATGTCATATGAGATGGATCATAGAGCCCATAGATGCTTTGAAAATCTGATAATGTGGCATGGATATCTGAATGTATGCTAGAAACTAGGTCACTCTTGGCCATTTCAAAATATGGAGGTTAATATTATATGAAAGCCACTCGAAAAATGATGCAATATAATTATGTGAAAGCCAACTTGATAATTTGGGTAATTAAGAAGATAAACTTGTACAAAATTTTAACTTAAGAAATGATTCCAACCACCTATAGATGGAGTAAGGCACGCAACTACTAAGAATGCCTAGGTAATAAATTGAACTCAAAAACAAAATAATACCAATATGTCATGCACATTACCCCCAATCACTGCTGTTTACAACATGGATTTTTATCTAGAAGTTATGTCAACTGCCTAATGGAAAACTAGAAGTGAGAGTCATCATGTTGTGTATGATACCCCCCATATCTAGATTCTTTGAGAACATTGTACTAAAACTATTGATTCTAACTAATCTAGATGTGCAAAAACTATAGATAAGCTAAAAAAATTATCTGTTACTAGAAAACTTGGGTGTTTTTATGCTTTGATAAGAGCACCAAAATGAGGATACCCCTATGTTTGGCACTTCTATCCATTTTTAGTGTTTTTATCCTATGTTGAAACTGGTTGTTGATCTGGAATCATCACTATTTTTCTATTCTATTCTGACTAGTTTGACCTCTGGATTCAAAACTAGGTAATCTAAATTCTACTATTTTGACTATTATGAGCTTTGATCTCTATGAAAAACCCATGTTTTTTCCCCCTCTTTTGAGTTTAGGAATGGTAACCTTGTAATGATACCCTCAAAAGAAAAGAGTCTTGCAAGTGTGTTAAGTTGCATAGATACATGATATAGTAATGATATTTTACAAGATATCTATAGATATAGCAATGTTTGTATTGAGATATTGTTATATCAATAGGGGTATTCCTAGATAGATATAATAATGTAAAATCATTTCCAATGTACTAAACTAGAACTAAAAATGTTAGATGTTAGTTGTTAGTTGTCAAGGAGGGATGGAGTATGATGTCCATAATGGCATCCAATAAAGCAAGGAAAATACATGATATGGATCATGGAATTACAATAATTAAGAAAACAAGCACATAGATAAATAATTAACAAGAATATAAGGTTAGCCAAGGGGCCACACAAATAAGGGACATGGGCACATGTCACTCAAACTAGAAAGCGAGCATACAAGGCATGTTTGAATGCCACATACACATATAATTTGAAACAATCAATGATTGGCATGAGGGCCATAGTAGTATATGATATTGAAAGCAATGGACACTGGAAAATGTCTAAAGGTACACACACATGAATAGAAGCAAAGGACATTGGTAGATGTCCTAAGGCACACATAAGAAACAAAACCATCACTAGAAATGTAACCCCATCTAGCTATGTACAAAAATAAAGGAAAGAATGTAAAAACTATAAAGGCACAATCACATCTAACTAATCAAAGTAAGAGTGAAATTATTCTAGACATGTTTAGTACAAGACTAGGTATATGCTAAGAGATACACAAATTCTAGATACTAGTGAAATCTTGATATAGTAATCTATGTAATCTAGTAAGTAATGTACATTAGTATGATAACTCAGAGTGTGTAGTGTAGAATTGGCATAACCTAGATGGTGTTTTCATGTAGAATATGCTCCTAATGGGTATGTATAGTGTTGTGTGTCTCAAATGTAGAAGTAAGAATGCCCCCTCAATAGGTAGAGTGAAGCAATCAAGTAGTTGGCTGTCATTATACACACTCAAAGAAGATCAAGTGAAGCATGGTAATGTATATAATCGAAAAACAATAGCATGAAATATCAAATGTAAGTCTTAACATGATAATAGTAATGTAAATCATGGATGATGCATACAATTGAAATGTTTTTGGTATTTTTGAATTTTGTATTATTTTTGTATGTTTAAATTTTGTATTATTTTTATATTTTTATTAAGCTATGTACAATCAAGAAAAAGAGATTATATACAAGTAAGTTGGGATAGGATGATACTAAACAATGAGTCTCATGGGAGACTCTTTATCATGGTGACCTGTATTAAGGAGTGGAATCATGCATGAATGTGAAGTATAATGAAAATGCTGAAACTATGGCTCTAAAAGTTATATATGTTTTAGATGCTTTAAAATATATAAATTATAGTTTGATTTTGGGGTCCCACTATAATTTTGATAAGTTTATGTAATGATAGGGCTCTTAGGGACCCATATGGAAGTAGGAAATGGTCTTTAAACATGTGCTTTATGTGTAGACCCATGAGATCTCAATGAAACTACTCTAGGTGTGAAAACTATAGGTAGAATATATCTATAATCCCAAAGTTGTGGAGGTGTATTAACCCTCTATACTATTTAGGATGTTCAATTGCATTTGAATTTGTACCAAAGGAAGAACTGTAACTTGGGGGGAAACTAAAACTAGTGGAGAAGCTAGAACTAGTGACTGCAAAGTAGATGGCTTTGAAGTGGTTAGTGGTAACTCATAAAGAACTCCACCAACTATAATAACCTAATTATCATGAATAAGTTTCATGTATCTATTAACTATATATTTTACTACTTGAATTTTATAAATCTATGGGCAACCAAGTAACATATGAAAAACTCTTACATTGGGAACTATAGTGAAATGTGTGGTCACATGTGTTAGACCAGTCTATAAAGAAAGTAAAATCTCACCCAATGAAATTCATATGTGCCCACTCAATCCATTAATAATTATATTTTTCAAGGTGATATCCTACTCTAAATAGTCCAAATGCTATAATAATGTAATGGTAGACATGTTGAAACTGGAATCATTATCGATGAGAACATTATGAATGGGTTGATTATGAATATGTGATTTGATAAAGAGTACATTATAATTTGAATTAATCTCCACAATATCCTAATTTGAGAATGATATTTAAGGTCTAACTTGAACTCTAGACTCATACATATTGATCATACCACTTAAAGGATTTGACTCAACTAAAGGTGCCAGGTATGTAACTAGTGGTGGATGTACATGATATGCATGGTAAACCCCTAATGTATCCCTTGTATCCTACTTTGAATGATATGAAAATGGATCTAAGAATATTTTCAAAGCTTTATCCTATGTTTTTTTTGCCTCTAGAGGCTCAACTAAAGTGCTAAGATCAAGTAGGTTATCATCTATCAAGTCTTGTATCTTATGTTTCAAACTAATTCATATGTTTATAGAGTGGCTAGGTAACCTATCATAATTTCAAAATTCCTAGTGATAATATCCCTTGGGAAGAAGTTTTTCTAGATCAAATTCTTGAATAAGATGGAGAGATATGATATTATAATCCAAAAGTTGTAAAACCCTAGTTGGAGGAATAAGAAGATATGAGAAAGTACATCGAGGGGGTGCCCATAAAATTATACATTAAGGAGGCTCTAAAGCTACATTGACTATAGGTTGATTATACCCTTTTGCATCATTAAACTTGACCTTGTATGGGACTTTACTGTTACTTTTATTAGTTTTTTCTGGAATGCTTGTATACTTGAGTTTGCCCATTGAAATGAGTTTTACTTCTCTTTCCTTTATTGTATGATAAAATTTAGTGAAGGAAGAGAATCACTTCAACATATTTTATTCATGAAGTGATGGTAGAATAATTTATTTGAAGAGGTCCTATAACTCTTGATCTACCATGGGACTAGTCATCTTAACCAAGATTGTATTATACTGAAGAACATAGTCCATGAGATGCTCATCTAGTCATTGTTTTTGTTGATAAATTTGAGCAGATGAAACCTTATCACCAATGTTAATGTTTTAGTGTGATAATAACATGTTAGTTAAAGTATTGAATGCATGAACTAACTAATTTGATAGACTATAGAACCATTGTAAATCATAATCCTTTAGGCTATGGAAATAGCTTGGTAAATAGCCAGTCATTGGGTACATAGTCCAAGAATGATGCATGAAATTCTCTCAAGTGTGTCTTTAGATCATGATTTACATCATAAATAGTAAGCTTGGGTTGAAAAAAACCTTATGGCAAGGGTATAAAAGCAATATGACATGCCAATGGCGTATGAAAAAGAGCAAAAAAAATTAAATCCTATGTAGGTCTAGTGGTGACTTTCTCAAGATGTAGCACCTTGGATTGAAGAGATCTTACCTCTTACACAAGGGTTTCCACATCAAGAGAAAGGGATGTACTAGTTTTAATTGGTGGCATAGAGGTAGGTTGGGATGTTATAGGGGGTTGTTGAGACATAGTTTCCCCTGTAGTTTCATTTTCAACTACTTGCTCTATGGTTTGAGAAGATTGACCATTGTTCACTTTTTTTTGTTCCTCTTGTAGAATTATAAGCATGTCATCTTGCATATCTAGATGTTTTGGTAAGAGTTCTTAAAGTTCTCTTTTATAAATTTTATCAAAAATGATATATTAGGCTATTGTGAAAGTAGGAAAATATTTTATAATGTGTTTGAGTGTTTTGCAATAAGTTTTAATAGGTAATGTTCTAGAAAAGTAAAATATTGAATATAAGAAATGCAAAGTCCTAAAAATAGCTAATTGGAACTTGTACAAAAAGGATATAGAGTTCCCACACATGTAAGGTGATAACTCAATAAGTAAATAGGTGCCAGTATATGCAACTAAAGATTTTTCAAAAATATTTATGCAAAATACTATGGATTTTTTAATTTAAAATTGACTTTTCATAGTTTGATATGCAACTAAAAATTTAGAAAATGATTGAAAAAGTACTAAAAATAACTAGGAGCTAGTTAATACAATAGGGATTACTGATTGAATTTTTAAAATTAGAATGATAATTTTAAATTTTTGATATGAATTTATATAAAATTGTTATAATTTTTCATAAAAAATTTAGGAAAAATTATAAAATATATCTAAAGTTGACAATATATTTTTCCTAGTGTTTGGAATGTGTTTGTATGCAAAAAGGATATAGTGTGTGCAAACTAGGGTTTTAACAAAATATATGATAATTTTTATAATTTATTTATATATTTATAATTTTTAAATATAGGAAAAATCAATATATTATGGTAAAAATCAAAAATAATTTACCTTGGGTTTTTAGGGTTTTTGTGCAAAATTTGAAGACAGGGTCACCAAATATTTTATTATTTTTGGGAATAATGGAGTTTTATTCCTATTTAATAAACACATTTGAGTATGGAAAATTAGTAAATAATATTCTTAATTATGGACATTTATTTTTGAAATTTAATTTTAATTTGACCTTTCTAAAAATAGTAAGAGAGCAAGGAGAAATATAGCTTAGCTTATTTTGAGCTATCTGATCTAAGAGAGGGTCTAAGAATTTAGTTACAAGACTGGGATAGTGTCGAAAATAGGTTCCTAAACTTCATTTTTTTATTGGATAGGAGTGACAAAAGTGGGACACCCTTCTATTTAGTCTTGTAGTCTTTTTTTGACATTATTGTCTAGGTGATCTGAGTTTTCTAGGTTATGCTCTATAGGTCTATGTTACCCTATTAGTGAAACATCAAAGATTAAAATTATATGGAACTTGTTGTGCATCTATTTTAATATTCAAAATTCCTAAGATATCTTTGTGCTTAAAAATGAATGATAACTTAGGAAAGAGAGAAAAGGGGTTATTGTGTACAGGATAAGTTGGACATACTTCACACTCCATGTGTGGGCATGCTACCTATATACCAAGACTTTAAGGAAGGATCAAGCTAATGTAGTTCTCCCATTGAAGTGCTTAGTGTAATTATGTATGAAAATATAATTATATGAAAAATTGGGTGCACATTATATGGTTAGGGACTAATGCAAGGGTTTAGATAGGCTTGGAATAATATTGGAAAGTTGTATATAGAGAATAGGAAAAAGTGCTTGAGTGTACTTTTTTGTATTTTTATTTCTCTCTTGTAAATGAGTGCCAACCTTTCTAAATGGAATTTGAATGGCATTTTATATGGGATTTCATGATCATGGATTAAATGAATTCACATTAGGCCAACATGAATTAGTCTAAGGATCTAGGAGAAAATGACCATTCAAACCAAATTTGCACTTAGACAAAAATGCTAGACATAAGAACCCTAGGTTTCAGTGCTCCTATCCAAGTTAGGCACTATTTTTTAGAGGGAATGAAACCTAGGGGGTGGATATAGGCTTGAAAGAGATGCTTGGGTCTGTAAGGGTTAATTTTAGAAGGTTATGGATGACTGACAATTGGTGAAAGAAAAGCCTATAACGCTTGTACAAGAAACTAGGAGGACCTATGGATTAGGTGTCATTAGCCACACTAAAGTAACCAAATTTCATATTTTATATGACTATAAAACATATAATTTCTCTCTATAATGGGCATGGGACCTTCTAATTTGGAACCATCTAACATGAGTGTTGAGGTATTTCATAATATGTCAAGGTAAGTATTGGGACAAATAACATTGAATATTATAGTAGGTCCTTATCCATTACCCACTTTTTGCCTAATTATATGAACTATAACGTTCTTTTGGGATTAACTTGGATACATAAGATGTTGTAGTTCCTTCCACATTACATGCATGTTTAAAATTCAGTCATCAAGGATTCATTTAAATATTCCCAATGGATAGTAATCCTTTTGAATATTGTGTAATGGTTCAACCACCCATGTGTATTTCACTACAAGACTATAAATCTGATTTTGGTTCTTAATATTTACTCAAATATGAGTACAAGTGACAAGGGTTAGGTAAAAATGAGCAAGGAATAGCACAACCCATTTCTCCTATAAACAATACAAACTGACAAGGATTGGATTTTTTAAATAAATATACTAAACATAAACATATCCCTCAAAGTAATTTTTTTTCCAAAAGGCCAAAATGTAATGCATGAATATCTCTACAACCCAACTCCAAGTGGTCAACCATTATTTAATCAATGGCATTTCCTCCCTAGACATTCTAACAATGGGTGAGTTCTCTAATGATGAATCATTACTAGAGCAATAGGGGGAATATGAGGATCTCCATTCCTTTTATAATAATAATAGATTTTCTCATGCAACCTCTACTCATGCTTACTTTGGTGAGAATGATAACCTAAATATCCAATATGATGTATCAAATGCTATTACTACCACACTATTTATCATAGAGAAGTCTACTTTGTTAAATGAAAAAATAGTCAAATTTAACTTTGGACAAAATAAGGACCCTAGACTAGTTTTACTTTCTACAATGTTGCAAGAGGATGAAGTAAAAAACTTGTCAAAACTATCAACAAGTCTTTCATGATTTCCCTAAACTTTTTGCTTGGGTTTATTGTATATGTTTAGGATCAATCCATTGGTGGAAATGCATAATATATTATTATACCCATATGTAAAGCCAATAACATAAATAATATGAAAAATGCATCCTAAAGTGGTATTGCTAGTAAAAGATGAAATTCAAAAATTTTAGACATCAACTTTATAAGAGCCATTGCATGTTCTAACTAGGTATCCAATATTGTCCTTGTTAAAAAACCAAATGGTGATGTTCAATGTTGTACTAATTACCATGATTTAAATAAAGCTTATCCTAAATATGACTTATCTTTACCTAATATTGACATGATTGTGGATTCCATAGTAGGATATGAGACATTTTTAATATGCATGATTTTGTAGAATATAACCAAATCAAAATTAACCCTACAAACCAAGAAAATACTACATTTATCACTCTTTGGGGTAACTTTTGTTACATAGTCATGCCTTTTGAATTAAAAATTTAGGATCCACATATCAAAGGACCATGACACATATATTTCATGATTTCATACACAAAATTGTTAAGTATTATGTTGATGAATTACTTGAAAAATAAAAACATCATCGAGACCATGATATTGACTTAAAAAAATATTTGAATGCCTTCATAAGTTCAATGTTTGATTAAATATTTAAAAATATGTTGTTGGGGCATCTTTGATAAAATTCATTAGATACATTATTTCTTAGTGAGGCATTGAGGATGATCCAAAAAAGGTAAGATCTATCGTATAAATTCCATTGTTAACTAATCTATAATAATTGTGATGTTTATAGGGCTGAATTCAAGCTATTAAGCATTTAATTGCCTAATCTGTTGATAAAATAATCCCTTTCATATGTTTTATAAAAAGGATACATAATTAATATGAGATGAGATATGTCAACAGAGCTTTGATAAGATTTTAAAAAACCTATTTATCAAACCCACTAGTACTTTTTCCTCTTAATCCAAATAGACCATTAATTATTTACATATCAACTACCTATGAGGCTCTAACGGCCTTATTAGCATAATTTGATGATAATCAAAAAGAGAGGGTAATCTATTATATCAGCCACCAGCTTATCGATTATGAATGAAAATTTACAGCCATGGAAAGACTATGTTTAGATTTAGTTTATGTTACCCAAAAATTATGACATTATTTGCTCAAAAATGAGGTTCATGTTATAATTAAATAATATGCATTAAGGTTCCTCATGAATAAAATATACCTAACTAGTCACATAGCTAATGGGTGATACAACTCATAGACTTCAATCTAAAATTTGTAGCCCAAAATTCAATAAAAGATCAAGTTATAGTTGACCAATTGGTCACAACTCATTTTCCAAAATATTTTCCACTCACTAAGGCTTTTCATGATGAGTTCAAGGCATATAACATATCTTTCACTCCATGTACAATGCTCTTTGATGGATCCAAATGTTGAACATGATTAGGTGTTAGCATTGTATTTTACACCTCTAAAAGAAATTACATGCCTTTTTCTTAAAAATTAGCTTAATCTTGCACCAACAACATATTTGAATATGAGGCCTTGACTATCAGTTTATCTATAGCACATAAACTTGATATAAGGGACATCCAAGTTTTTGATGATTCTTAGTTGGTTGTTAACCAAGTTACTAATCACTACCAAACTAAGGGAGAGTGTATTTTTCCATATAAATAAATGGTAGATAAACTCATATAGACATTTTACATATTTTCCATTGATAATATTCCATGCAAAGATAACCACAATGTAAAAACTATGGAAAGTGTAGCATCTTTGATGACTTTTGATGATGATCATATAAACTTTACAATATGACAACTATGAAATGCTTCTATTTATTTTGATCAAATGAATGCCTTGGATGTTCTTGTTGTTACTCACAATAATTTAAACATAGAATAGTACATGATATTTATAATTATCTTTATTGATCCTATATACCAAACCATTTTACATGAAATGATAAACTAAAGTTACAACACAAATCTTTTCATTATTTTATAATTGGAAATGGTTTGTTTAGATGAGTTTTTTATGGATAATTTCTCTAATGCTTAAGAAAATATGAGGTTCACATTGCACTCTTGGAAATGCATGACAGCTAGTGTGGTGGGTATTTCAATGGATGTGCCATGTCTCAAAACCTATTATGCCAAGTTTATTACTGGCCTACAATAGAATAAGAATGTATCAAACATGAAAAACTATGTTTATAAAACCAAAAATATAAAAATTTGAATCATGCACCATCACATGAGTTAGAGTCGATCATTTCACCATGGCCTTTTTATTTATGGGGATTTGGTTTGATGGGAAAAGTAAATCTAGTATATGGTGGTGGACAAAAATTTATCATTACAGCTACAAAATAGGTAGATACCATTCCACTTGAATTTATCATAGGGGATGACATATGCAGGTTTCTAATGACCAATATCATCTCCCATTTTGGCATACCTTCTACCATAATTTATGATAATGGAACATAATTTAAAAATAAGGCAATAAGATGATTTGTAGTAAATATAAGATTAAACATACCTTTTATACACCTTACTATCCATAAGTCAATGGCCAAGTAGAGGAAACTAATAAAATAATTATCAAAATATTTGGCAAAATAGTTGAATGATATAATACTAATTGGTATAAATAGACAGTATATGCTCTACGGGCATACTGAATTAGTTTACGTACACCTACTCAAACCACACCTTAATCTTTGGTCTATTGTATAGGTTTTTTCTTACTAATTGAAATTGAGATACCTTTCATTCATGTTTCTCTAAAAGACATCATCAAAGATAATGAATACCATAAAAAGTGATTAGATAAGTTAGAACAGTTGAGTGCAAAACTTACACAAGCTACTGAGCACCTACCTGTTTATCAATATTATATAAAATGAGCATATAACAAAAAAATTAGGCCACATGACTTTAAAGTGGGTGACCTGGTACTAAAATAAAATCAAAAGAATACCAATGTAGAAAATGTCAAAAAAAATAAATTTAAAACCAAATTAGTTGGGACCATTTACAGTTATAGAAAAACTAGGAAAAGGTGTAAACCACTTTGATACACTTGAAGGAAAGCCTTTAAAAATCTTAAAGAACATTATGCACTTGTATAAATATATTATGTAAGCTTATACATGTCTATTTTCCATGATTATATCTTACACAAAATAATTGATATGTTATACACATTAAATTTTTTCCTAGCACATTGGATCCATGGGCTACTTGACATGTTTATGTTGGTTGTTTATGCTTTAATTTAAGGACTCCCTTGAGTGTTTTTCCTAGCTATTCTATTCATTTTTTTATCATTTAAATATGCTCTTTTTTTTAAAAACCCCATGCCTATATATGTTTTCATAATTCATTATTTGTTGTATAGACATTTGAATATATCATTCTTATTTTTATGGACATTTGACTAAGTCATGTCCCTTAGATTATGCAGAATTTGAACATGCTCCTTATTTTTGGTCCCCTTGGACCATTACCTTTTGACTTGTTTATGAGTACTCTTATGTGTGTGCTTGTTTGCTTATTGATCTTATACTATTCTATCTATATATTGCCATGATCTTTATCATGCATTTTATTCTTTTATGTGATCACACTATTTCTATGTGCTTCAATGATATATCTACTATAAATATTCCTTATATATGTGATATGGTTACATTCATAGATTATATAGTTGGCTTATCCTTTTGAGGTAAGGTAACTAATAGTTCTTATCTTTCACTCACCTCAAAGGGAGACATATTAGTGGGGTCATGTCATAGAGACATGTTCTCTACATTTGGCACAATTTTCATATTTAATGGGGGAATTATTTCAAATCATGTTCTCCACATTCATTCAGTATATGTTACTTTTATCATTTTATAGATTTGATGGGAGGCATGTCATATGGACATGGCTTCCACACATTCATAGTTTCTAGATAATATTGGAGGCATAGTTTGGAAGCATGTTTTATAGACTCATTCAACATATGGTAATTATATTAGTCCTTAGATTTAGTGGGAGAATTTCATATGGGCATGGCTTCCAACATTCACAGTTCTTAGATTTAGTGGGGGCATACTTTGGAATCATGTTCTCCACATATATTCAATATTTAACATCTCCAATTTATAGTGGGGTCATGTTTTGGAAACTTTTCCTCCACATTGATACTTATTTAAGTTTTCATATTTCTCCATATGTAGTGGGGCCATGCCTTGGAATCATGTTCTCAACATTTACACAGTTATCTAAATTGGCCAAAGCACACAATTTTATGATTCAGATTGATAATTATGACAAAATATTACATTGATACTATTGTATACATATTTTTAGTGTAAGACATATCTAAGGTGTATATGTTATGCAACATGTGTATAATATTATAAAATCCAAATCATTTTCATATTCCAAAACTCATTTATGGATTGTTACTACATCATGGATTTTTTGGTATTGATACCCTATGGACTTTTACAAACTTTTATTGAGCCAATATAATGCAATAGTTGGTTTTTTTTTGGTATGGTTTAAGTGATCAAATCACTCAATATTTATATTTTTTTTATGGGTAGATGCAGGATAATGGGGGACAAAATGGGGGTATAAAGTGATACTTTTTTTTTGAAGATTACAGTAGTTGAACTTGGAAAGAATGTTAGAAACACTTTGTAAAATGAATTTGATAATGACATAACAATATAAATTATATCATTTTGAATGTAGTTTCTAAATATATAATTTTTTTCAATATCCAAATGAAAAAAGTGTGTGAAATAGATGTGTTTATGACAATGGCTTGACCTCTTTTTATGAAAAGATAAGGAGACTGCATGTGTTCAGACACACTTTATTAGTAATTTTTTGATAAATAATTTTACAATGCAAGACAACTAAAAAATTGAAACTATAAATGTAAAAACATAAATTTTTGACATTAACTTCATGAAAATCATTTTATTTTAAATCATAACCAATGATGCATAGATCGGTTAGGTATAAGTTTCATAAATTTTTAATTAACAGTAAAAAAATTAAAACAATATATGTAATGATATGTATATAATCCATAATGAGGTATGTTGTGTAGAAATTAAGTAATAATTATAAAAAATAGTTTAACATTAAAAAAATTATATATTCAAAAACTAAGCTTTCCCCTATACAAATCCATATAATTTTTTTAAATAATAAAATCTACCTAATTATATGTGTTGACAAAGACAAAAAAATACTCTTAAATTTATTAAAAATTAAGTGGGTTACTCCATGACTAGTTTCAGGTTAGGTTTAGACCTCCCAAGCCTATACCCAAACCAAAGTTGGAGATAAAACATAGGAGAAAATATTAAAATATTTTGAAGGGCATATGCCCTTTTGAAAACCAAAAACTTCAATAATTTTTTTGCCCATTTTAATATGTGTATCAAAATAGGGCATGCATGATTTTGAAAGGGTTTACACCCTTTATTATTAATGAATTTGTCTTATTTTTTAATGAATTTCTCTCATTCATATTGCATTTTACAAACTTCAAAATGGTTTTTATGCTAAAACTCTACAAATTCATCAAATTATTTACTTACTTTATCTTTTGATTACTATAAATTCATCAATTTATACTCTAGATGTGGATATATTTACATAAATATAAATAATGGGGTCAGGTTGTCATCATAAAAGACCAATTAAAGAGCTAAAAAATGAGGAAATTAAAGTGAATAGATAAAAATAAAGAAAAATACAAACATATATGAGAGAATCTATAAGAGCTTCTAGGCAAGGTGAAGGTACTTCCTCCACACCGAGTAATATTTCAAATGAAATTAATATGCCCAATTCTATGGAATTTAATTTACATGTGTCTTCAAATGAGATAAGAGAACACAATCAATCATTGTTGAATGATGAAATTCAAAATGTAGAACATGTAATTAATGAATTTATATTGAGTGATGAAAAATATGAAGAAACATAATACAATGAAACATCCATCCATAATGAAGTTATTGAGCATGGTGATAATCAACATCTAGTAATGATCTCAATTCATGTCTCTCCTAATGAAGAGGAATTCAATTTACCTATACAGCCTAATGTAGATAGTCAACCCTCCACTATCCCTACTATGGTTGAAGTGGTAACACCACCCAATTTAATATAAAATACAGCTCCTACACCCACACCTCCAATGATAATGAGATGAACACCAAGGTATTTGGTTTGAAATAGATCAAAAAATAATATAACATATGGAAGATAAAATGTCAAAAATATTATATCAACATCATGCTCAACATGTATGGAACTATGCATTTGAGAATAAAATCCATATAAAATGATGTCAAATATTTTTTTCAATTAATGAAAATGCAAAAAATGTGTCTTATGATGCATAATTTAGGGTTAATAACATCTAACATGGAGAGAAGAAATACTACAATAGTAAAGAATCTATTTAATGCATTGAAGGCAATAGGTAATAAAATTTATAAAAAAAAAGACAGTATTGTGGCAATATGAGTAATAATGGAATATATAGTGAGTAAGTCAACATTTAAAGATCAAATTATTAGTGAAACAAGTAAATCCTTGAACTTAAATATGAAAACTCTAATAAATGTTGTAAAAATAATAATAAGGATTGATGACCCTTAACTCATGGATTGTTGGGCATTTAGTGGTAGACTCTCATGAAAAGATAAGGTATTAGTTGAAAGAATAAGACATTTGATTGAAAAATTTTGGCACAAAAACACAATGGTCTCATCTAATGTAAAATATGTTAAAAGAATAACAGGTTTCAAAAATTATGAGCCACATGCAAAAAATTTCTTAGACATGACCCAAAGATAAGTTTATAAAAAAATTGTTGAAAATTTTAATGATCAATTGATAATTAGCCAAAGGTCATTTGAGATGTGAAAGCCTTTCTATGTTAAAATTAACCAAGCATGAATCACATGTTTTTGTAAGGTACATGTTGAATTTACTATATATTTTGATGTTTTTCATTGTATATATTGTACTTTACATACTGACAAGATTTTATAAGAATGTATGGTGTTTTCCCCACCTAAACCATTAAGAGAGTTAATCCAAAGTCTTTTTTTAAAGACATAAGGGATAGTTTTTTCTCCAAACAATGTTTAGATGGAACTTGTAATAGTTTTAGTGTTTTGTCAAATTTGAAAAGCTATATACATGAAGAAATTTCACATAAATTTGGAAAGTAATTAGTTGATTATAAGAAGTACAAATCTATAAAGTATTTGTTAAGAAATGGAAAAGAGTCATCAAGATGTGAGTTGGTTACAACTAAATTTTTTGTATCTAATTTTTGTTTGAATTTAAGAAGAATATTATCTACCAATATGTTAGACACACACACAAATCAGAATGGTTAGATAATCAATTCAAGCTATGCAAGGACAACTTCAAAGTTAGCACTATTATTTTGATTGTGGACATTGTTGATAACTACACACTACAACCACTGAATAAGGTTCAATCCCAGTACTATAATTTAGTTCAAGTTGGAATTTTCATTCATATTACATTTAAATATGCACCTAATAACACAAACAATAATGAAAATATTTTAAGGGAGTATCACTTTTAAATGAGTGATGATATATCACATTCTCTAAAGTTTGTCCAAGGTCATTTTGAGATATTTGATATAAATATGAATACAAGAGAAATCATATTTGATACACACTATATTTTCTCAAATAATTGTGTAGGGTAGTTTGATAATTCTTGAATGTTTTATTGGTTAAGAAAAATGCATAAGAAGAATGGTGTTCAACATTTTTAAAGCTTATTTGAGGCTTGGCATGCAAAAGGGGAACATGATGGTGCAGGTGCATGTGTAAAAATTGACCTTAAAAAAGAGAAAGGAAAGCACAAGGATGGTGTTAATTTGATCTATGTTGTAAGTATTATGACTTGGTGTAATGAAAACATTTATCATGTATCAGATAAATATTCTCAGGTGTGAATATTCTTTTGGTTAATGGAGGAACAACACAAATTAATGTATAAATATTGTAGTACATTACCTAGATCAAGTGTTTTCCACTCCATTCAAAGCTCAAATTCAAGTTCATAGACTATTTATATTAGGGATATGGCATGTTTTTGTTTTGCATGTATGGAATTTAATTAGAATGAATGTGAGTCAAAAGAATGAGTTAACAAATGGTATTGTAGACTAGTATCACCTATAGAGAGTAGCCATTCACTCTAATAATTGATGGATCATGAAATGGCATCATTAGTTGACTCTAACCACATCTCTAACTTAAATGTCCAGTCTTAGTTCTATTAGTGATATCTTTATTTTTTCTTATATGTGCTTACAATTTGATTATATTTTAAATATAAGGCATGTTTCTAATGTCATTGCTCCTGAGGACAATGCTAAGGGAACAAACTACTACTTGTGTCATTGTGTAGAAGACAAAAAAATAACCACAAATGTCATGGATAGAGAAGAGTTGATTTATCCCACTGGACCTGTAGTGGTTATAGGAACCTAGCTTCATAGGTACTATTATAAAAAAATAAAACAATTGTTATTTGATGACTTTGAAACACACAAGGTGGTGCTTCATTATTCAAATCTAGTTATTACTATAAATATTCAAATAATCAAATATCATGTAAATCTTCATAATAAAATTTTGTGGAAAGAGTGTGAATCTGACCATGAAGCAATTCTTGAAACACTTGTAAATAGAGTTGATCCTAATGGTACGTTAGATTGAATTTATAAGTTTATCTTGTATTTCAAATTAATATAGTTGACTCATTTGATTTAATGTATTTTAATTTTCAATTATTTTATCATTATATGTTTATTTCTATTTAATTTTTTTACTAACGATTTTAATGTAGGTTAGTGGCCCTAGATGAGCTTCCACCTTCATATGGTTGGTACCATGAGTAGATAATATTATCTTCTTAAAATAAATAAAATCCAAAAAATAATTCATATTAATGTTATCTACCTCAAACAAATAGGTTTTCACCTTCTCTTTGTTTGTCTTTTCAAGAAAACAAGGAAATAGTTTTATATGGGCCTTAATTATGATCTATAGACCTAATATTCTAAGTCTTGTCTTGTAAGCCTAATTTAGCCTTCATTCTTGATCTAACCCTATGCAATCAACAAACGGTTTGAAATACCTTTTTTATGTGTAGTATAGTGATCATACTACCTTAATCAACCTTCATACAATGTTATAAGATAGAGAATGAGGCTAAATAATCAACTCTTATATTTTTTAGGTCTCTCATTAGACACCTACAGAAAACACAAACATAGTCAAATTTATATTGTCACAAAGGACATATTTTAAAATTTTAACACTTGGATTATCTCTAAAATACATCTTAAACACCCATATAGACATGCTCACATAGATAGTTCATCGATTGAGATAACAAGCCAGAAGATACACCCCCCACTGACAAACTTTTGATCCATTCTAAGAGAATTATATGAAAGAGAAAACTCATTGTCATGTATCACTCACATCAATTTAGATAGAATCCTTTTGGGTTTGTTTATAATACTCATCTATACAAGTATGGGAGCTGATGGCTTATATTTATCCCTTATGGTTCTCCTACAATGCATCATGGAAGTTGGCTTAATTTTCACACTTAAGGATGTTAAGATTCTCTTAAGGGATGTGTCTAATCAACGATAACCTTAACCCTTGGGATATGATGGAGACCAAACAATAGTCATTCTAACCTTAAAATTCCTATTCAAACTTTTTGGTGAATACAATTCATTGATTTGGCTAATGAGTCAGAATATATGCCCCCACTCACCAACTTTTAACCCTTTAAGAGAGAATTAAATGTGAGAGAAAACTCATTGTCGCATCTTGCTCACATCAAGATAGAGAGAATCATCCTAGACTTACTTATAGGACTTGCCCATACAAGTGTGGAAGATAATGTATCATCTCTATCCTTGATAGTTCTCCTATAATTCATAATGAAAGTTTGCTTAGTTTTTACTCTCAAGGATGCTCAAATTATCTTAATGGATGTGTCTGATCAACTACAACCTTTGTTCCTGAGGCACAACAAAGACCAAACAATAATCATTATAACCTTAAAATTCCCATCCAAATGTGTTGATGAAAGCATTTCATTTATTGGGATAATGATTTATAATATATGTCCCCCACTAACCAACTTTTGGCCCTTTAAGATAGAATTAAATGCAAGAGAAAACTCATTATCATGTCTTACTTATGTTGATTTAGAGAGAATTATCCTATGGTTGATTAAAGGACTCATCTATGTAAGTTTGGGATCTAATGGATTATCTCTATTCCTCATGATTATCATGAAACATGTGACATAAGTTAGCTTAGTTTTCACACTTAGGGATGCTCAAATTCTTTTCAAAGATGCATCTAATCAGCTACAACCTTCACTCACTAAGCATGATGAAAACCATACAACAACCATTATAATCTTAAAATACACATCTAGATGTGTTATCAAAGATGTTTTGTCGATTGGGATAATTAGTTAGAATATGTGTCCCCTACTAACTAACTTTTATCCTTTTAAGAAATAATTGGCTACGAGAGAAAAGTCATTACCACATCTCGCTCACATTGAGTTAGAGATAATCTTCCTAGGGTTACTTAGATTAATTATTAATAAATGTGTGGTAGATGATGACTTATATATATATCTCACATTTCTATTATAATATGTGACAAAATTTGGCTCAATTTGCACACTTAGGGTGCTTAGATTCTCCTAAGGGATGCATCCAAACAACTACGACCTTCACTCCTAGGGTATAACATAAACCAAATAATAGTTTTTATAATCTTAAAATTCCCATTTATATGTGTCAATTAATATGGTTAATTTATTGGGTTAATGAGTCATAATATACTCCCCCACTCACTAAATTTTGGCCCTTTAAAAGAGGATTAGCTATAAGAAAAAAATCATTATCATGTCTCACTTACATCGAATTAGATATAATTATCTTGGGGTTGCTTAGAGGACTCATCTATGAAAATTTATGAGCTAAAATCTCATATCTATCCATCATGATTCTCATTCAATGCAAAATAGAAGTTGGCTCAGTTTACACACTCTGGGCCATTGAGATTCTCTTAAGGGATGTGTCCAGTCAATTACAACTTTCACTTTGGGTGAGACGAAGACCAAACAATAGTAATTATAATTTTAAAATTCTTATTTGAATGTGTTGGAAAATATGGTTCATAAATTAGACTAATAATTCATAATATATGCACCCATTGACTGATTTTTGGCCCTTTAAGAGAGAATTAGCTGTGAGAGAAAACTCATTATCACATCTCGTTCACATTGATTTAGAGAGAATCCTATTAGGTTTTCTTATAAGACATATCCATGAAAGTGTGGGATCTGATGGATCATATTTAACCATCATGGTTATCCTATAATTCATGATTGAAGTTCACTCAATTTTCACACTCAAAGATGCTTAGATTTTATTTAGGGCTGCATCTAATCAACTAAAAAATTTACTCTCAGGGTTGATAGAGACTAGAAAATGGTCATTCTAACCTTAAAAAATCCATCTAAATGTATCCATGAATATGGTTCATTGATTAGGATAATGAGTTAGAATATATACCCCCCACTAACCAACTTTTGACCCTTTAAGAGAGAATTAGTTGTGAGAGAAAAATCATTGTCACATCTCACCTGCATTTCATTAGAGAGAATCCCATAATTTTTTATTAAAGGAATCATCCATATAAGTGTATTATGTGATGACTCATCTCTATCCCTCATATTTATCCTATAATGCATGACAAAATTTAGCTCAGTTTGCACACTCAAGGATGTTGAGATTCTTTTAAGGGATGTATTTGATCAATTGTAACCTTCTCTCATCAAGTAGGACATAAACTATATAATGGTCATTCTATCCTTAAAATTCAAATTTTCACATGTTGACAAAGATGGTTCATTTATTTGGATAATGAGTTAGAATATACGACCCCCATTGACCAACTTTTGACCCTTTAAGAAAGATTTGGCCATGAGAAAAAACTCATTACCACATCTCACTTATGTTGAATTAGAGAGAATCATCCTATTATTTCTTAGAGGAATTATCAGTGTAAGTGTGGGATATTATGGCTCATCTCTATCCCTCATGTTTCTCCTATAATTCATAATATAAGAAGACTCATTTTGCACACTCAGGCACACTGAGATTCTCTTAAGGGATGTGTCTAATAAACTATAAACTTCACTCTTGGGGAATGACAAAGACCACAAAATAATGGTTCTAAAATTAAAATTCCAATCTATATTTTTCATGGAAGATAGTTCATTGATTGGGATAATGAGTCATAATATACATCCCCCACTGACCATCTTTTAGCCCTTTAAGAAAGATTTGGTTATGAGATAAAACTAATTACCACATGTAACTCTTATTGAATTAGAGATAATACTCCTAGGATTTATTATAAAACTCATCCATGTAATTTTGAGAGTTTATGGCTCATCTCTATCCCTCATGGTTCTCCTGCAATGCATGATGTAAGTTTGCTCAATTTGCACACTCAGACATGTTGAGATTCTCTTAAGGGATGCATTTGATCAACTACAACCTTCACTCTCGAGGCATGACAAAGACCATAAAATGGTTGTTCTAGCCTTTAAATTCCCATCTAGACATGTCTTTGAATATATTTCATTGATTTGGATAATTATTCAAAATATACGACCCCTATTGACCAACTTTTAGCCCTTTAAGAGAGAATTAACTATGAGAGAAAACTCATCATTACATCTCACTGACATCAAGTTAAAGAGAATACTCCTAGGATTTCTTAGAGAACTCATCTATGTAAGTGTGTGAGATAACATCTCATCTCTATCCCTCATGGTTCTCCTAAAATGCATGATATAAGTTGGCTCATTTTAGACACTTAGGGATGTTCAAATTCTCTTTAGGGATGTGTATAATCAATTGTAACCTTCACTCATAGGGCATCATGGAGACCATACAACAATAATTATAACCTTAAGATTCCTATCCAAATGTGTTAATCAATATGTTTCATTGATTTGGATAATGATTCATAATATATGACCCCCATTAACCAATGTTTAGCCCTTTAAGAGAGATTTAGTTGTGAGATAAAACTCATTACCATATCTCACTTGCATCGAGTAAGAGAAAATCCTCTTAAAATTTATTATAGAACTCATACATGAAATTTTAAGAACTAACATCTCATATATAACCCTCATGGTTATCCTACAATTCATGATAGAAGTTTGATCAATTTACACACTCAGGGATGTTGAGATTATCTTAAGGGATGCATTAGATCAACTATAACCTTCATTCTCAAGGTATGACAAAGAATTTACAATGAAAATTTTACCCTTAAAATTCAAATATATATGTTTCAAGAAATATGGTTCATCTATTGGGCTAATGATTCAAAATATATGGCTCCATTGACTAACTGTTATCCCTTTAAGAGAGATTTAGCTACAAGAGAAAACTCATTCTTACATCTCATTTAAGTCAAATTATAGAGAATCCTCATAGGTTTTCTTAGAGGATTCATCCATTAAAGTGTGGGAGTTTATTGATAATATTTATCCCTCATAGTTATCTTATAATTCACAACATAAGTTGGCTTAGTTTTTACACTCATGGATGCTTAGATTCTCTTTAGGGATGCTTTGATCAATTAAAAATTTCATTCTCAAGACCTGACAAAGACCATAAAATGGTTTTTATATCCTTAAAATTCCCATACATATTTTCCCACATATATGGTTCATTTATTGAGCTAATGAGTTAGAATATATAGCCCCCACTGACCAACTTTTGGCTTTTTAAAAAATATTTGACTATGAGTGAAAATTCATTATCTCATCTCACTTGCATTGAGTTAGAGATAATCCTTTTAGGGTTTCTTAGAGGACTCATCCATGAAAGTGTGTGATTTTTTATCTCATATTTATCCCTCATGGTTCTTTTGTAATGCATGATGAAAGTTGTCTAAGTTTTCACACTCAGGGACACTCATATTCTCTTCAAAGATGTGTCTAAGCAATTGTAGATTTTACTTTTAGGGCCTAATAGAGATTAGATAATGGTTTTTATAGACTTCAAATTATAATATAGATGTGCCCATGTATAAGGTTTGTTTATTGAGCTAACAAGTTAGAATATTTGACCTCTATTGACCAAATTTTGGCCCTTTAAGAAAGAGTTGGCTATGAGAGAAAACTCATTATTGTGTCTTGTTCATATTGAGTTAGAGAGAATCCTCTTGACATTTCTTAGAGGACTCGTCCATAAAAATGTGGGATACTATGGCTCTTCTCTATCCCTAATGGTTCTCCTACAACACATGACTAAAGTTCACTTAGTTTTCACACTTAGGGAGGTTCAAATTCTCTTTAAGGATGCGTCTAATCAACTATAACTTTAGAACTTGGGGCCTGATAGAGACTAGACCATGGCCATTATATCATTAAAATTACCATCTGAACATCCCTACATAGATGGTTCATATATTGGGATAATTATTTATAATATATGCCCTCACTAACCAACTTTTGGCCCTTTAAGAGAGATTTAGATGTCAGAGAAAAATCATTGCCATGTTTCACTTGTGTCGATTTAAAAAGAATCCTCCTAATATTTATTATAGGACTCATCCAAACTAGTTTGGGAGTTGATGAATCCCATGTATCCCTCACAATTATCCTATAATGTGAAACCTAAGTTCACTCAATTTGCACACTTAGAGATGTTTAGATTCTCTTTAGGGATGCATCTGATCAACTATAACCTTTATTCTTGATATGTGATAGAGATTAAACAATAGTCATTATAATCTAAAATTCCCATTCAAATGTGCTTACATAAATGGTTCATCAATTAAGCTAATAATTCATAATATACACCCCCCACTAACCAACTTTTGACCCTTTAAGAGAGATTTGGCTATGAGAGAAAACTTATTGCCTCATCTCGCTCATATTGAGTTGGAGATAATCCTCCTAGATTTATTAGAGGACTCATCCATGAAAGTGTGAGATCTAATGGATCATTTTTATCCCTCATAGTTATCCTAAAATATACAACCATAGTTGGCTTAGTTTACACACTCAAGGATGCTCAGATTCTCTTTAGGGATGTGTTTGATCAACTACAACATTCACTCTCAGGGCCTGATGAAGACCAAACAATGTCTATTCTATCCTTAAAATGCCCATCCAGATGCAACCACATATATGGTTCATTAATTGGGTTAATGAGTCATAATATACACACCCCTTGACCATATTTTGGCCCTTTAAGAGAGATTTGACTATGAGAGAAAACTCATTGTTGCATCTCACTCATGTTACATTAAAGATAATCTTCATGGGGTTTCTTAGATGAATTTTCCATACAAGTGTGGCATGTTTGAATGGGAGATTTAAGGCTATAATAGTAATTTTTTATCCTTATTGGGCCCTAAGAGTATATAGTTGATCGTACGCATCCCCGAAGAGAATCCAAGCATCAATGAGTGTGCAAATTAAGAAAACTTCCATCATGCATTATATGAGAACCATAATGGATGGATATGATCCATCATCTCTACATAGATGGTTTTTATATTAATATAATGAGTCAAAATATATGGCCCCCACTTACTGAATTTTGGATTTTTAAGAGAGATTTGATTGTGAGATAAAACCCATTGCTACATCTCATTGGCATTGAGATAGAGAAAATCCTCCTAGGATTTCTTAGAGGAATCATTTTTGAAAGTGTGGGAGTTTATGGATCATATTTAGTTCTCATGGTTCTCCTATAATGCTAAATTGACTCAACTTATTCAATAGTTTATCTTCAACAATGTCAACTTTCTCTAGACTTTTGCATAAATCACATTCTTTGACTTCAATTTGATCATCCATGAGATTTAAAATATTTAGTAATACATTTTCATAACCAAATTCTATCTCTGTAACAATAAAATTACACAATCTCAGTTTATAATTAGGCCTAATTAACCTTGTTTGAACTGAAACACCACTCCACACATGTGAACCATCTCTAATGGACCTAAAAAAAATTCCATCCTCTTTAGCATGCCAAAATGATGCAGGATCATTAGTTAAGAAGAAGAATATTGTACATATTTTTATAAATAATTTTTAGTGTAGATAATAAGTAGGCATGTCATACTCCATTTTTACCTTGTGTTGAAGGCTTTATAGGTATGGAGAGTCTTGTTCTTATCTTGAAAAGTATAAGTGAGTTAGAGTCATAATGTGTTTTTTTCCTCTATAAGGATTTGTATGTAAATTTAATCTTGAATGGAGAGACATTCCCTCCAATTTGTATCCAATTTTGTGTATGAAGACCCTATAAAGGGCATGTATTGAAAAATCCTTTGTAAAGGAGGATAAAAGTTATTGTAAGAGGTCATAGGTCTATTTAAGTGGAGATTGGTCATAGTTGAAAGATTAAAAAGAATAATATAATAATGTAAATCCCTTGCTTTGGATATGTCCAACATATTTAGGAGAGAAAATAAGCTGAAATGTACTTAAAACCAAGCTTGTATGAGTAATTCTTATCAACTATACACAATAAGGAAGATTCATGTGTTGAAGGAAGAATGTGATGAATTGGAGGAAGTTTGTAACAAAATTCTATGTTTAGTAAAATGATGAGAATAAAACCATTATTTTAGGAGTAAGGAGATTATAAATATAATTTAAATACTGAGATAATAGAGAGAGAGAGAGAGAGATTGGAGAAAAAATGTACCAACCTTGTGTGGTCTCAAGGAAATAAGGCATTGTATGGCCTTAAGAAATTGTATATGCATTGTGAATAAAGATATTAATGGATTTTAAGTTCTTACATGATTTAATTATCCTTCATTAAGATAGGTTTTTTTATTATTTATGATGTTTCTCTAATCTTCAATTGTTACTAAGATTGTGTGAGATTTATGAAGCTTAGAAAGGATAGAATTTGTGCTTGGGAGAAACCATGAATAAATAAAGCTAATTATTTCTTTGAGTTTGAAGGGAATTTAAATTTTTTACAAGTTTAAATGAACATGTTTTATTTATTTAATGTTTAAAGTGAACAAAGAGGCTTATAATCTGAAGTTGTAGGTTTGAATTAGGAGAAAGTGCAGTATTTGCAAGGGTTTAAGTTGATAAGATTAAAGTTTACATTTATTTAAAGGTATATTCGATCATGGTATTCTTGGAATGAATGAAAAATATCTTTAGGTAATCTATTCATTATATAAGCGTCTCTAGAAGGTAACTAATTAAGTTACAACTTAGAAATAGGTGACTATGTTAAGAAATAGGGTTTTGTGAAAGTTAAAATGATCAAGTTTGAAGAAAAATATAAATATTTGAGTTTTATGATTTCCCTATGGGGTTTAATTTTTTTTTTAATACTCTAAAAAAAATTATTATTCTTTAAACAAATTATAAATCTCAAAAAGTGATTCTTATAGTTCTCAACCTTGAGAAAACCCTCCCTAGGGTTTGATGAGAAAAACTGACTTATCTAAAAATTTAGCAACATAAAATTTATGAAAGTTTTATATCACGTTATTAGAAGTATATTAAGATATTTTACCAAATATAAAGTCATTATGAGACATTTTGGTCATGAAAAAACTCAAAACACAAACATGTAGTCTTATAATAAGGCTAAAACCCTCGCAGGGTAGCATTAAAATAGGTATATCTCAAAAATGGCTCATGCTTAAGTTATGAAAATTTTAAGAGAGTTATAGGAGGTATATATATTTCATTATAATTTTTTTTTTTTCATTTATATACATAAAAATAGATAAAAGATAAAAACTCGGTCTGACTGTATTATGGAAAACAATCTTAAAACCTCAATATGAGCTTCAGGTGATTTTAGCACAAAATAAAGGTTTTTGAATGTTGTTTATGCATGTAACCTATTTAATAAGCCTATAAAAATATAATGTATCCATTTTAGGATTGTTAAACAATAAAAAATTCAATAAAATAAGTAAATAAGGTTAATTAGACCTTCTTGGCCTACTAGCCAAATTGGGATTCAAGGGCATTTGCTTTTAGAAATTGATTTATATCACTTAATATGGTTTAGTTTTGCATTTTAAGGATCAAAGAAGTTTATAAACATGTTTTTTTATTATAATAATTATATTTGAGTTAATAATCCTTATAAGACTTGTAACCCCATAAGCAACTTTTTTGGCCAAGATTTGACATAGAAAGAGTTGTGGCAAAGTTGTAGTAGATTGCATATCACATGTAAATCTAAAATATACATAATGATGAAGCACCTAACTTAGATGAAAATTTTTATTTTTTTAAATCCCCATATTAATTAATAATGTTCACTAACCAATAATATGTGTAAAAATTAAATGATCAAAATAGAAAATACACATAGATAAAGGAAACTCATGTGTCAAATAATTTATGTGTGTATATGCAAAGTTTTATGTCATAATTCAACATAAAAAATAGGACATATGTCAATAAAAAATGTAGACCATAACATGTACATATACAAAATTCACTATATAGTCATACAATGTAGGCCATATTGGCATATAATGTGGAACATATTGGCATACAAAATTGATTAAGCCTACAACTAGACCCCTAGCCCAAAACTAGCTCTTGTGATCCTCATTGCCTCTAAATCAATTTCAATTTGTTTCCATAGATGTAGAGCTATGGGTTTTAGATGCCTCAATATGAGGAGATACTCTCGTCTAAATATGAGATTCATCAAATATTTAATCCAAAGCCTCTAAAAATTGCCATGTCTACACAACATATGGAATATAAAATTTAATGCATTAAAACTAAATATTGAAAATGATAAATTCTCCAAGAACAAAATTTTGTAAAATGATTCTAGACTCATTGTATTGCATTTAAATGGATGTCTAGGGCTGATAGAATGTGTATACACCTATGATGGAGAATCTTATGGAGTATACATATATCATTAGATATAAATGTGCATAAATTTATGTAAATATAACATAGAATATCATTTTTTGAAGCTAAAAAATAATTTGAATATGTGTTCCCACAAGTCTCCATCCCTGAATCATGACTTGATGTGAAGAAATTACATCCTCAAATGTAACCCCAACATCAGGAAAACTCTCTTTTCATCTATGAGTGGTTCCCATAGCATCCCTCATCATCTATAAAACCAATAAATGAATAATGTGTGAATCCAATGATCATGATAATAAAATATATGAATATAATATATATCTTAAAACATAGGTTTTTGTTCAAGGGAGAATAAATATACATGAATAAATATGTAATTTTAAAGTTTACAAACCAAAGTATAGGATACACTAGTGCTAATTGTGGTCTCTACAATAGATTCAAGGCCTGCTGAGCTACCCAAAATATCACTAATCATTTATACAAGTAACAAATAAAAAGTTCAATTAAATAAACACATACTAGAAAATAAAGTTAATATTCTTTTACAAACATAAAAAAACTATAATTGAAATTAAACATGTGTATCAAATATAGATAGTGAAGTATATAACTCTTCCAAAATAGGCTAATATGTTCTAAGAGGAGTGGGAAAAGGTACTACAACTGGCATAGTGTTCAGCATGTTATTGTCATGCATTGTTAAATCATCTATAGGTGACGTATGCTTTGGCATGCTAGTCTCTTAAGGTCTTGAAGAAACTACATAAAGAATAGACTCAGGTGTCTCGGTGTCCCAAGGTACTAAAGGAAATATAGATGGGATATAATGAGAAGTATCGGCATCATAAGATATTGAAGCAACTATATATGATATAAATTATTGGGTACTAGTACGTTGTGTTGTTCCCAAAATTTGTCACTCATTTTTGGGACAACATATGAACTATTTTGGTCCTGCAGACCAAAATTATCTCTTCCCTTCTCAAAAAATTGTTCTGAGCATTCAAATTCTTCATTATTCAAGCTTTTTCATTTAAGGGACTAGCAAGTTCAATAGCTTTAACAGGCGAGTTCTCACAAAGGAACAAGTTCCTAACACATAGGCAATTTCAAGATTGGTTCAATACCTTGGTTCAACCAAAAATGTTCATCGGCAAGCTTCAAACAAAGGATTGAACCATTGAACCCCACTTCCAAAGGGTTCAAAGGTTCAATGGGTTCAAAGGTTCAATGACATTGGCAAGGTTAAAGAGTTAAGCACTTTGGCAAAAGTTCAAAGTTCAAACGCTTCGGCAAGTTCAATGGCTTCAAAAGACTTAGTGAAGAGAAGGAAGATTGAACCATTGAACCTTGAACCAAAAAAGGTTCAAAGGTTCAAAGTTTCAATGTAGTTGGTTTAAAAACATTAGTTTAAGTGGTCAATTGAATTAGTGGAACACAGTATTGAACCGTTGAACCGTTGAACCATTATTGGTTCAATCGGTCAGTTCAAAGGAGTACCCTGAAGAATACCAAAGGGCAGGTGCCCTTGTGGAGGGCAGGGAACATTTACTCAAAGATCAAAGAGAAGGCCGAAAGAGAAGATTTCCTTCAGAATTTTTATCTGAAGAAAATTACCAAGTAAAAGAACCAAAAGAATTCTTTTGGAAAGATTTTTTGTGGATGAATTTCACAAAGGCAAATCCTTCAAACAAATTATCTGAAGGAATTCCTTCAGACATTTTTCCCAAAGGAATGAACAAAAGCCCAGTGAAAAAGTGGCTAAGGCAAGGGAAGATTTCCTTTAGGCAAAATGTTTAAAGGAATTCCTTCAAACATTTTGTCTAAAGGAATTGAAAAAAAAGGTCGTATGAAGAATTGCCTAAGGCAGGTACCCTTGCGGGGGGCTCTTGGCACCTAGAAAATGGACCTTTCTCAAAGACCCAAAGGGACACCTTCCCTTCAGGGTGTTACAAAGACATAAAGCCAAAGGAATTTCAAGACTTCAAAAAACATAGCCAAAAACAAAGGATTTTGAGAAAGACATTGAACTATTGAACCTTGAACCAAAATGGTTCAAAGGTTCAAAGAAATCTCCAAATAGAGTAGGGAAGTGATTGAACCAGGGAAGTGATAGAACCAAGGAATCGATAAAGACCACCTAAACTGTTGAACTATTGAACCAATGAACTTTCAAAGGTTCAAAGGTTCATGGTTCAATATGGTTCAAACAACTAGAAACCATTGACATCCCCACGGATGTCAAATTTAAGGTAATGGAATATCTATTAATTTTCAAATATAGCGCAAAACTTGAAGGATGAACCAAGTGACCAGTTGAAGAAGATAGCCTAAGAGCTCCAATTACAACAAGAAAGAAGAGAAGGCTATAGAAGATATTGAAATATCTAGGAGAGAGTTACTTTTGGTAGGTGAAACAGTTCACCAAGTAGTCATCTGAGCACACCAAATCAAAGACGCAGCCTATTTTTCTTTCATGAAGTAAAGGCAAAGTGGACAGCTATGCAAATAAGGAAAGGACTAGGTGGCCTATACTTTGGAGGAGACATATAAGATGAATTGGCATGCCACAGTTAAGGTTGATGCACTATTCCAAGCATGGCCCCTTGATAGAACTAAAAATACATTCAAGGCATTGAATGTAGTGTGGGCCATTCCATGGAACAAAGTGCCAAGCCTTTATTGGATGCTATATATTATAATCTCTTGTTTTATGTAAAGGAGATCTTTCCATTATAGAATAAAAACTCTTCCCAAATTGAAAGGTGATTACTAAGACTTTGAGCTCAGATTGTTGTTCATTTTTATTTATCTGAATGAGAACACAAGTTACTTTCAGACTTTGTGTTGTTATAGCTTGTGTTATTTTAGGAAATTGTTCTTGTCTATTTCCTAGGAGCTTTTTTGTTTATTTAATTTAACAAGTAGAACTAGTGGAAGTAATCAGGAAGGTAACCTGAAGCCAATTGTGGAAAGACTTTGTACTGTCACAATTGTCTTCAGTGTGTTTTTAGTTTCTTTCTATGTAGAGGATCTTGGGATGACTTTGTGCCTCCATTATCCTTCATATTTCACTCTTTGGGTAGTTGAGGTGGAGACTTTGTGCTACACCTCATTCTACTAGTTACTATGCCCTTGTTACCTATTGTTTACCCAACAAAAGAACTCATGCGCCCTGTTGTAAGACCACTTATGAAAGAAGAGAAGTGCCTTCAGTATCATCACTAGGATTTATTCTTTGTCTGTGAACATCATCTTTGAAAAAAGAGAGATGGATGGTGTAGTCCTGCCCCTAAGTATTATTTTTTGCTTATATATATAGTATATATCTCCTCATATTTATAGGGAACCTCCCCTTGATGAGAGGAGAGATTTGTCCACCTCTGATGTAGTAAACCTACACATTTGGCCGACCAATCTCCCTATGCTATGGTTTAAGAGACCTATTTTGCTCATCAGTTAGTTTTTTGATAAAATATTCACCCAACAATTTTTGGTGACTCTGCTAGGGATATAGAAATTTTGCACAATTTGAAGCCTCAAGATTCAGATTGAAGCATCACCTGTGTCTTATCCATTTCCATTATATACTCTGAGCTATGAAACTAGAGATTCTAGGGAAGAGCGCATAGTTTGAAGCTTCAAGCTTTAAGCTGAAGTAGAGCTAGTTGTTTCCCATTTTTACTCTATAATCTGGGAAATCCATGTTATACTAGAAGCCAGAGAGCCCAAGGTGTTGCTGACCCTATTTTTGAGTTGGTGCAGAAGGGTAATTTTGATTTTTTCCCTCCCCAACTTCAAGTTCAATGATCCTAGAGTGTTCCTCCTACCCATACCAAGTCACCAACATAAGGCAGAGCTTCCTTTTCTACTGTTAGTAGAGCTTTGCCTATACATACTCCACCCAAATTTATTATCCCCCTTTTCCATAATCAAATCATGGCGATTCAAGGCCCCTGAGGTAACTCTTTTGGCCCACTCAATTTAACCCCATCTCTACATGAGCTTTCACATAGTTCAAGGTAGAAATTTTCCAAATTTTTTGGTGATGGGAGAGTTCATCTTGATGAACATATTGTTGCCTTCAACATAGCCTATGATGTGATAGGTGTAGAGTATAAGGATGTAGCAGTCAGGTTGTTTGTGGAAACATTGTAAGGTGCTACTACAGACTGGTTCTACCATCTATAGGCCCAAACAATGACTGATTGGAACACTCTTAAAGCTAAATTTGAAGCTAGGTTCAAGCCTGTAGTAGATGTACATGCCTTGCTAGCTCATCTCACACAGATGAATAAATAACCTCATGAACCTATGAGGGACTTCATTGCCAAGTTTGACATACTGAGGAAATAGTTTCCTATAATTGCTCAGCCAACACCTGAGAACCTTAAATGCTTCTTCATCAACTCACAACTACCTGAAGTGAGTTTTCTGCTGAGACAACCTAGCCACATAGACCTTGCTGCTGCTTAAGATTTGGCTACTAAGGTAGAAGATGACCTTATCTTGGCAGCAAATATAAGAAGAGATCCTAACAAAGGTAAATCCTTTTCATCTTTTGAATACTCACCTACAGTCACCACTGATCTAATGGTACAAAAGTTGGCAAATGAATTGTTAGCTCTTAGAAAGCAAATGGTGCGAGGGATGTCATTTGCTCCTTCATATAGAGATATACCAAGGAGGACATTCCCCAATCAGTCATACCAAGGCCATGCTACCAAAAATCAAGGGCAGTTAAATCATCTTCATCCTCCTTAAGGGAAATTGGCCATTGAAGCACATCCAACCAATTCAACAATTAGATATCTTGAAGTAGAATTAGATTCCTCCTTCTAGCCTGAGTTAAACCTAGAAGATGATGCTAATCTCTTCACAAAAGGAGAAGAAGAATTAGCTGGTGACTCCAACATTAGTTTCCTAAATTACCAAGATGAACTCAAAAGTGAAGGTAAAATAGTTGATGGAACATATGATGTATTCACCTGGTCCAAGAACCAGTCAACCCAGTAAGTTGATAAAGAAAAAACAAAGGAGCAACCTCAACCAATAATTTCAATTGCTAAGTAGGGAACCACTCTGCCTTTCCAGCTAAAGGACCTGGTGATTGCAAGAAAGGTAAGTACATTAAACATCCCTACACCTTCTACTTCAAATTCATAGACTAGTCCTCCCCCTCCCAAAAACGAAAAGGATGAACTCCCATCCTCTATTCCTAGTTCATTTCAGACATTTGACATAATTAACCATATAAAGAAAACCAAAATTCAAATGTCTAAATTTGAATTCGTACAATCCAACCCTGAGCAGTTAGATAAGTTGGTTCAATGTGTAAAGAACCAAACCATCTCTATAAGACAAGCAATTTTGAAGGTAACTCATGATCCCCCCAGAACTCATCCACCAAGAATAACCTTGTCATTACTCCTCCTGCTACTCCTAGGAGGACTGAACCATTTTATGTCTCTGTACTGATAAATGGACACCAACTGAACAATTGCATCATAAATTCTAGTGCATCTGACAATGTCATGCCTATCAAAGTGGTAGAATCCCTTGGACTCACACTAACCAAGACATTTGGGAGATGTTTCTGCATGGAGAACAAACAAGCGCCACTACTGGGACAAATTAAGGATGCCCAATTTGCATTTACAGCATTCCCAGACAAGAGAATCAAGATGACTATCCTGGTGGCTGACATCACAGCATCATATGGCATCCTTCTTGGGCAAAATTTTTGCAAGGATGTTGGTGTTGAATTACGCATGGACCTATTTGAGACAAAGATCCCAGTCAAAGGCATTATGCAGAGATTAGTCCTTGAGAAGGAAGAAAAAGATGTGGTCACTCAAACATCAGTGCCTGAAGCTTAAATTCTATTTGAGTCTTCAGGCATGGGTAATTAATTTTTATCCATGGAGGAATTCCATGAGGCATCTGATGAAATTCTTGAATGTGTTAACCTAAAAATTAGTTCAGATGGAATAGTAGAAGGATTGGAGAAGTGTAGTGCAAGTATAGAAGAATCTCCCCCTCTAAACAATGAAGAATCTAATGAAAAATCAGTGTTTGATGAGGTGTGGATTCTAGAATTCAATGACAACTGCTCCTCTACTGGCTTAGGAGCCAGGATTGTGATCATATCTCCTCAAGGAGATATTTTTCCTTCTTCATACAAGTTGCAGTTTAGCAACACCAACAATACAGCCGAATATGAATCTCTATTTTTTGGATTGAAGGTTACTCAAGACAAAGGCATCAAACTCCTTCATGCCAAAAGAGATGCTAAACTGGTGGTTTGTCAGGTAAGGAACTTGTATCAAACCAAAAATGAGAGATTGTGCCACTACCACAATCTAGTCTAGGATCAAATTGAAAGTTTTGATGCTTTCAGCATCTCTACCATACCCAGGGAATTCAATGATTGAGCTGATGCACTAGCTATTTTAGCAACTCTATTGGTTACTCATCTTGATTTTAAGGGAGACAAGTACACTATTAAATTGGTCTTTTGACTAAGTGTGCCTAACAATGCCAATCATTGGCAAGTTTTCAATGGTGACAACCAAATCATTGCATTCCTAGAGCAAAAAGATAGCTTTGAACAACTTCATTTTAAAGGCAGTGAGCCTCAGAAGCTTGAACCAACTCCTGAATCAAGTGCAAATGCAGGTGAAGAATTCTTGCAACTTAAAGGAAATAAAATCTCAAAAGGCCTAGTTTCCCTTGAGAAGCTGTTTGACAAACACGACAGGTTCATCAAATAGCAGCAAATGGATTCAAGCTCCTCCTAAGAGTTTGATCAAATAAATTTGGGTACCAAATAAAATCCCAAGATGATAAACATTAGGAAGTGCTGCACTCAGGAAGAAAAGTTCAAGTTCACTGCTCTGCTTCACCAGTATATAGATGTTTTAGCGCACTCCTACGATGATCTAAAGTCACTCAGGCCTAAATAAATAAGCCATGAGATTCCTCTCAAGAGTGATTTAGTACCTCACAAGCAAAAATCTAGGTAGTACAATCCAAAGATATTAGATACTATTCTATCTAAAATATAGAAAATGCTGAATGCTAGGATAATTTTCTCAATCCATCATTCCACATGGATTGCCAACATAGTACCTGTGAGGAAGAAGAATGGAAAAAATTGCCTTTGTGTGGACTTCAAAAATTTAAATCAGTCATCCTTAAAGGATAACTATCCTTTGCCCATCATGGATCAAGTCTTTTAGACAATGACTGGTTCAGAAATGTCATCAATGCTGGATGGCTTCTCAGGGTACAATCAAGTTGAAGTTGGTAAAGCAAACCAGCATAAGACTGCCTTCACCACACCTTGGGGCACCTTTGCCTATCGAAGAATGCCATTTGGCCTGATAAATACTGGCACCACTTTTTAGAGAGTAATGGACCTTGCTTTCAAAGATGAAAAGGGTAAGTTCATTATAGTGTACTTGGATGATTTAACAGTCTTTTCCAAGCATCATCTTGATCATGTGCACCATTTACAACAAGTACTGAAATGATGCCGCCAGAATGGCATTTCTCTAAATCCCAAGATGTCTATTTTTAGAGTAACAGAAGGGAAACTCCTTGGGCACATTATATCCTGAGAAGGCATAAAGATTGACTCAGACAGAGTCAAGTCCATCCAGGAACTTACTCTACCCACAAGTAAGATTGTAATTCACTCTTTCTTTGGAAAGGTGAATTTTTTAAAAAGGTTTATCCCCAAGTTTGTAGAGAAGACTCGCCATATCATAAATATGATGAAAGGGAAGGCCACTTTTAGCTAGACTGAAAAAGGCAAATTGGCATTTCAAGATATTAAGACAGTTATTGCCCACACCCTAATTCTAGTTTGTCCAGATTATACCAAGGATTTCATAGTGTATAGTTATGCTTCTGAACACACACTTTAGCAATTCTAGTTCAATATAACCAAGAAGGTGTGGAATCTCCTATTTATTTCATGAGTTGTCCTCCTAAATCTCATGAGCTAAAATACTCAAACATGGAGAAGCATGCTTATGCAGTGGTAAAGGCAATGAAGCATTTTCACTTTTACATCTTAAATTCACACACTACTACCCTAGTTCCTGACACCATAGTCAAATCCATATTAACTCAATAGGATTTTGGGATGAAAAGAGGTAATTATATTGCTAAAATCCAAGAGTTTGATCTAGTCACCAAACCAACGAAGTTGGTGTGGGGAAGGGGCCTATGCCAATTGATTGGTGACAACAGACCAGAAAAAATAGAGAATGGATAAGAAGAAATTGAAGATTCACCAACAGTCCTCTTTGTCTCCACCACGAATGAGTGGTATTCAAGTATTGATCATTTCCTTACTTATGATGAGTGTCCTACTTACCTATCTTGTAAAGGAAGGAGGACTATCAAATTGAAAGCTATCAATTTTATCTTCTGGGACAACGGTCTATATAAGAGGAACCTTGATGGAGTGACTTTTCACTGCGTGGATAAAGAGTAGCAGAACAAACTTTTGAAGTCCTTCCATAATCTAGCCTATGGAGGACATTTTTTTGCTCTTGTAACTACCCATAAGATTCTATGAGCCAAGTATTACTGGCCTACTCTCTATCAAGATGCATACAAATGGGTACAAAGATGTGAACTATACCAATAGTTCATTGGAAGACCCAAATTAACTACTTTACCTCTTAATCTACTGGTGATAAAAGAGCCATTTCAGTAATGGGGAATCAATTTCATTGGTGTTGTAAACCCATCTTCAAGTGCTAGACATGAGTATGTCCTCATAGCCACATATTACTTCACCAAGTGGGTGGAAGCTATTCCAACCAAGCATGATACTTCAGAAGTAGTGTGCAATTTCCTCAAGGAGAACATCATTTTTAGGTTTGGGGTCCCAACAAAGATTGTCACAGATAATGTAGCTTGTTTCTCTTCCCAAGAAATTACTCAGTTCTATTTTTACTATGGGATTACCCTTTTCCACTCTTCTGATTATTTTCTACAAGGGAATGGCCAAGCTAAATCAAGCAACAAGAACCTAGTGACTATCATCAAGAAGTTGGTAGATGACAACCAACGAACATGACATAAAGCATTGGTTGATGCTTTATGGGCAGACGGAATTACACCCAAGATGGCAATTGGTATGTCACATTTCCAACTTCTTTATGGTCTCAATGCTGAGATACCAATCACCCTGGAATTGCCAGCATTGAAATTGGCTAAGGCAATTGAATATCAAACATATGAAAGCCCCATAAATAAGAGGATCATGTGCTTAACTAAGCTAGATGAGTAATGAACTATGGTGTTGGACCAGATTATTGTGCATCAAAGTCTAGTGAAGAAGCTCTTCGACTAGAAAGCAAAAAACCATGATTTCCAAATTGGAGATCAAGTCCTATTGTGGGACAAGAGAATAGAACTAAAGGGAATGCATGGGAAATTTGATTCCCTTTGGAGAGGCCCATTTACTATTCATCATCTCAATGGTGAAAATAGCTTTCTATTGAAATATCAAGATGACACACCCTTTTCTCTGCCTCACAATGGGTAGCATCTTAAGCACTTCAATGCTTGAAGTATCAGATAAGATCATATATGCATATGTATATTTGTATAGTCTTTAGTTCTATTTTGTGCTTTTCATTTTTATTTTTGGTGCCTTTCTTTTTTGGGTAGCATGAATTCGTAGCCCAATGGCATACATAAAGGCACTGGAGATTCTAGTTTCAAATCCCCTCAGTTGTTCCAAGTTTTCAACTAAAGGAAGTTCCCCAACTAGATCCAACTGTTGTTCCCAAAATCTGTCACTCATTTTTGGGACAACATATGAACTATTTTGGTCCTACAGGCCAAAATTGTCTCTTCCCTTCTCAAAAAATTATTCTGAGCATTCAAATTCTTCATTATTTAAGCTTTTCTAGTTAAGGTACTAGTAGATTCAACAACTTCAATAGGCGAGTTCTCACAAAGGAACAAGTTTCCAACACTTAGGAAATTTCAAGATTGGTTCAATGCCTCGGTTCAACCAAAAATGTTCATCGAAAAGCTTCAAACAAAGGATTGAACCATTAAACCCCACTTCTAAAAGGTTTAAAGGTTTAATAGGTTTAAAGGTTCAAAGACATTGGCAAGCTTAAAGAGTTAAGCACTTCAACAAAATTTCAAAGTTTAACTGCTTCGGCAAGTTCAACAACTTCAAAAGACTTAGCAAAAAGAAGGAAGATTGAACCATTGAACCGTTTAACCTTGAACCAAAAAAGGTTCAAATGTTCAATGTGGTTGGTTCAAAAACATTAGTTCAAGTGGTCAATTGAATGAGTGAAACACAGTATTGAACCGTTGAACCATTGAACCATTGTTGCTTCAATCGGTCGGTTCAAAGGAGTGCCCCAAAGAATCCTGAAGGGTAGGTGCCCTTGCAGAGGGCAAGGAACATTTTCTCAAAGATCAAAGAGAAGGCTGAAAGGGAAGATTTCCTTTGGAATTTTTGTCCAAAGAAAATTACCAAGTAAAGGAACCAAAAGAATTCCTTTAGAAAGATTTTTCGCAGATGAATTTCACAAAGGCAAATCTTTCAAACAAATTATTTGAAGGAATTCCTTTAGACATTTTGCCCGAAGGAAAGAACAAAATTCCAGCGAAAAAGTGGCTAAGGCAAGGGAAGATTTCCTTCAGATAAAATTTCTGAAGGAATTGAAGAAAAAGGCCACCCAAAGAATCCCAAAGGGCAGGTACCCTTGCGGGGGGCCCTTAGCACCCAAAAAATGGACCTTTCTCAAAGACCCAAAGGGACACCTTCCCTTCAGGGTGTTCTAAAGACATAAAGCCAAAGGAATTTCAAGGCTTCAAAAGACTTAGCCAAAAACCAAGGATTCTGAGAAAGACATTGAACTGTTGAACCTTGAACTAAAATGGTTCAAAGGTTCAAAGGTTCAAAGAAAGCTCCAAATAGAGCAAGGAAGTGATTGAACTAGGGAAGCGATGGAACCAAGAAACTGATAAAGACCGCCTGAACTATTGAACTATTGAACCAATGAACTTTCAAAGGTTTAAAGGTTCATGGTTCAATATGGTTCAGACAACCAACAACCATTGACATCCTCATGGAAGTCAAATTTAAGGTAATAGAATATCCATTAATTTTCAAAGATAGCATGAAACTTGAAGGATGAACCAAGTGACCAGCTGAAAAAGTTAGCCTGAGAGCTCTAATTGCAATAGAAAAGAAGAGAAGGCTACAGAAGATATTGAAATATCTATGAGAGAGTTATTTTTGCTAGGTGAAATAGTTCACCAAGTAGTCATCTGAGCACACCAAATCAAGAACGCAGCTTGTTTTTCTTCCATGAAGTAAAGGCAAAGTGGATAGATGCACAAATAAGAAGGAAAGGACTAGGCAGCCTATACTTTGGAGACATATAAGATGAATTGGCATGCCACAGTTAAGGCTAATGCACTATTCCAAGCATGGCCTCTTGACAGAACTGAAAATGCATTCAAGGCATTGAACACAGCGTGGGCCATTCCATGGAACAAAGTGCCAAGCCTTTCTTAACTGCTATATATTGTAATCTCTTGTTTTATGCAAAGGAGATCTTTCTATTATAGAAGCAAAACTCTACCCAAATTGAAAGGTGATTACTAAGACTTTGAGCTTAGATTGTTGTTCATATTTTTTTATTTGAATGAGAAAGCAAGTTACTTTTAGAATTTGTGTTGTTATAGCTTGTGTTATTTTAGGAAATTGTTCTTATGTCTATTTCCTAAGAGCTTTCTTGTTTATTTAAAATAACAAGTAGAACTAGTGGAAGTAATCAGGAAGGTGTCCTGAAGCCAATTATGGAAAGACTTTGTGCTATCACAATTGTCTTCAGTGTGTTTTTAGTTTCTTTCTGTGTAGAGGATCTTGGGATGACTTTGTGCCCCCATTATCCTTCATATTTCACTCTTTGGGTAGTTGAGGTGGAGACTTTGTGCTACACCTCATTCTATTGGTTACTGCACCCTTATTACCTATTGTTTACCCACTAGAAAGAACTCCTGCACCCTACTGCAAGACCACTTCTGAAAGAAGAGAAGTGCCTTCAGTATCATCACTAGGATTTCTCCTTTATCTGTGAACATCATCTCTAAAAAAGAGAGATGGATGGTGTAGTCCTGCCACTCAGTGTTATTTTTTGCTTATATATATATATATATATATATATATATATATATATATATATATATATATATATATATATATATATATATATATATATATATATATATATAGCTCCTCATATTTATAGGGAGCCTCCTCTTGATGAGAGGAGAGATTTGTCCACCTCTAATGTAGTAAACCTGGATATTTGGCTGACCAATCTCCTTGTGTTATGGTTGAAGAGACCTATTTTGCTCATTAGTTAGTTGGTGACAAAATATTCACCCAACATGTTGCATAAAATTAGGTCTTAAAGCCACAAATGTAGTATGTGTATGTTGCACCTAAATAATAGGTCATGTACACTTCCTCCCACATGAAGTGTAATGATGCACAATAATTGTAGCATGAGTACAAGGAAGAGGGACACTATCACCAATAATAATACCACTAAAACCACTAGCACCACTACAACTAACACTACTACCACTATCACCACTACCACTAGCACCAATATATCTATTAGAGATCTGACCACCTTTGGGTTAAAAATAATTATGCAATGAATTCATACCATGGTCAATCATAACTTGGCTCAAACTTGTAACTACCTCAAGGGTATCCATCTATACACTAAAATACAACATTTTGGGGATAGAAGCATGTGTTATCATCCTTTTATTTCTCTAAACTCAATTAGGATGGTTTTGATCTCGCCTAAAACTAGGTCTATCAAATAAAGACCCACCTCCCCTACCTTCGGAGTCCTTTATATCAAAATAATTTATAATTTATAGCAACATAAACTCACAATAGAGTTTTCTCAAAAACATAATGAAACCTCATTATTATTGCATAGAGACTCATCAAACACCATCCACCACCTATCCCAAAGGTTATTTTTTATCCCCTCACGAGCACACCAATCATTATTAATATTTTCATAATACGTTGATGGTGGTTGGTTGGTTCCAAGATTAACAAAAAAACACACACGTATTCTTTTGTTATTTTTTTAACATCTTCATATGATAATTTATTAGAATAAAATTATTTCAGGGCTTCTCTTCAATGCAACATTGATCAAGTTGTGAAGTTACATTTCTCACTTCTTTAAAAATAGTCTCTAGTGTATTGATAAGTGAATTACATGAAGTATTAGCTAAGGGGTGATTCAAACCATTGATAAGTATTTGTAATCATTGACATTTCTCATTGTATTATTCATACAATTGAACTTTTTCTTGTGCAAAATTAAATTATTCATGGTGTTGTTCTAAATTTTATTCATACAATGGGTCCATCATTCAATAATGTCTCTAGAACTATATAAATATAATATTTTTTATGAAATACAAGAGAATTTAATGCAAATATAATTTAAAAACCTTAAATGTATAAATAAATATAAATACAAATGGAAAATCTAAAAACTAAAAATAAATATACCTGAGCTAGTAAATAAAATGTCAAATCCCATTGGTAGGATACAAATCCAAATCAAACATGTGGTTTACGAGAAAATAGATAGAAATTTTGACTAAAAAAGCTCCAATCTTGTATAATTTTTCATGGGTTTTAGAATTTTATAAGTAAAAATAAATAAATAAAAAGTACACCCTTTTAGCTTTGCAAAGGGCCTACACCCTTTTTTTAACATCAAAAGGTGTATGCTCTTTAGGCTCGAGCACAAGCTTAAACCTTGGAAATTTTTCAAAAATGTCTACTCCCTTCATAAAATAAAATTAAAAAGTTGGAGGATGACAACATTTTTGTCCCCCAACTTTGTGCATTGACCCTTAGGTTGGAATTGATTATCTAGCCTCATCAGGTTATAAGTATCATTAGGTTGTACAATTGAGCTAATCTCAATTTCTAGGTGGTAACTCACTTTTTATCCAAATTTTGGGGCATGGGTCTCTCTCTCTCTCTCTCTCTCTCTCTCTCTCTCTCTCTCTCTCTCTCTCTCTCTCTCTCTCTCTCTCTCTCTCAGATATATGAACTTTAAATATTTATATATATATTTATTCTAATCTCATTTTTAGAGCCTTATAATGATACATAGTTTTCAAAATAACTTGCCAATAGGCAAGGCGGTTACATCGACACAAAGGTGTACTATTAAACCTTGATCTTTTAATTTTAATCTATTTCAATTACTTTCAACTTAGATTACATGCACTAATTTTATACTATAACATTCTCTTGGTTTCAGGTTAGTCACCAACAAATCACTCAAGTTGGGCACATGTAAAGATAAACTGTGCATGCACAGCCAAGTACACATTCATTTCTTTTAAACTAGAAATTTCATTACTAGATTAAATGAGGGTAATGTTGATAATATTTTATGATTATATAGCACCTTAGTCTTGTATAGACCTTGGTTGTTCCTCTCAGTTATTTACCTTTTTCACTTCTGCAAGTCTCACATCTACTATATATTTGTTCTCCTTGGCCTATATCCCTTAGTTTGACTAGTCTTATGTTGATGACCCAAGCCTTATATCTTTCCCAGAATGCTTAAAATTTACTTATCTTCCATCTTTACAAGTTTAAAACATGTGCCTTCTCTCCTTCTCACTGAAGACTAACATCTGGGATAAATAGTAGCATCAACATTAATGTCATATCCTGATGCAAGTGTTTAGTGCCCTAAAGTCATCCAATTTTCAATTAAAATATATCCTAATGGTTGACTTAAGTGATTTAATGTGATTTATTATTACAAAGGGATTGATATAAATACAATATCAACCCTCATTCATTCCTCACATGGCTACACCTAAAAAATACCAAAGAGACCAAGGCACTTATCAAAATCAATCTATCAAGCATTCAATTGAAAAAATCTTCCATATTTCTATACCATTCATATGGGTTACACATATACAATTTTGAAGTACTAAAGGAGCAGCCAAAGAGCCCAATTTGCCAATTTATAAGCTAGGTCATTGTTGTACTTTCTTTACACACATTGTATGATTTACACACAAGCCAAGACATAAGGGAGAACTACATCATTTTGACCATATTCATAGTATTAGATATGTAGGCAACATTTTTTGAAAGTGGGGTCAACTCGACACCATGTTTCCACTAACCTTTTTTTCCCCAAGGTCACATTAAAGATGGAAAGTTAGGGTTTTTCCATTTCACAAGCAACCACTATTTGTGACCTAGATTTGATGCACTAGATTCAAGAAAAATCAAAACCCAAAAACATCTATTTGGTCACATGTAATTTCAATATATATTCCATACATGATACTAGTGTCAAACCTAGATAGTAGCATTGATGCAATCATCCCAGGTTGATGTTAATATTCAAAGAACCAAAGGAATTAAAACCAATATTTGATGATTGTTCTAGAATCTCTTTTCCATCTAATTTTATCATGTTCAAGATCCAAAATGGAAATAGTAGCAAAATAATCTAAGTACTCTACTTCTTTGTCATTTCTATATTTAGCATAGTTTCACTTTCCATATTTAGACTATCTTAGCATAATAAATCTAGTGTATTCTTATATATAAATTTATCATCTAATTGGCCTGTTATAGATCTTCTTATCACCCTTGTGTCATTTCATTTATATATTACCCTTTAATAATAATATAGATGACCCAATCTATATCCATTTTAGGGTTAAACACCTAGATAGAAAAAACTAGTTGATTGTATTATTAATAATTAAAATTTTATATGTAAGAACTCTAAGTTAGTTTGTACTCTAAATGTATCACATTTATTTTCTTGAGAAAGTATAAATTGGTAGAGGCTAATTTAATTTTGTTTGTGTTTTTTATGAAGTCAAAAAAGTAAAGGTATGAATTACTGGGATATATGTTATTTTTTATATTCAGAACTAGTACCCTAGTTAGAACTTGGAATGGTAAATGGTTAAGAACTTGTATTATATACGAGTTATATTGATGTGTTTCAACCACTTTTAAATTTATTTTATTGAAAATAATAAAATGTGTAGTAACACAGTCCTTTTATTTTATAAAATAGGAAACTCAAATTTAAGTCTGAGTTCTATATATTTAATGGAATTGTGTGAACTAATTGATATAAAGCAAAGTGTGGGTTTTGCATGTTTTAAATGTCTTATTTTAAGGTGGATAGAGTATTTTTTAATTTTTACTTTAAATTTTTGGTTCCATCCTATTTATTAGTGAACATTATTTTTTTTTAACTAGATATGAAATGCTAGGAGCTATGAAGCTCCTTATTTCAATATTCACTTCCTTATCTTAATTTAGCAACTTAGATGCAAAAGGGAATTAAGGAATGATTGATAAGGATGAGCATTGTTTCCCTAATGGATTATATTCTATAAGTTGAAATTATCATTCCATGCATTGACTTTTGAGATTAGTAGAATGATTTTAAAAAGATTTATTTACCAGAGTTTAATTTGGAACCCTAATATTATCATATGATATTTGAAAACTAATCATGTTCTTTAGTGATTACTTTGTTCAGAGTGTGATAATAACTAAATGCATTGATATTGCTTATGGTTAGTGATGAACTTGGAATTGTTATCTATAAATTTATGGGAATACCATGAATTCCTTAACAAATAACACCTTGTTTCTTGTTGTAGAAGGAATTATGATGAATTTTGTGAAGGCTATAAGTATGAACAAAGTTTATGAATCTATTCCTTGTGATGGTAATACAGATTCTTAGTTGAGTAGGTTGGATCATAAATATTATGCATTGATTAATTGTGTAGAATATAAATTAATGGAGTTGCATGAAGGCTTATATTCAAGTTATGCACATTAGGGTAGAAAATGATAGTAGAATACCTTACCAAGTAATTATTTCCAATGTTTATGGACATTTATGCATGCACTCTAGTTGATAAAAAAACTTGATTTCTATTGGATAGTAATGGAGTTATTCAAAGTTAGATAACAATAAGCTTTACCTTATAATTTCATATTTGATCTAATACTAGGATAGAATAAGTAGTATAATTGTAATTGATTTTTAGATTATATTTATCTTGATCTTTAAGTAGGTTCTACGCTAGTTTTATATATATTCCATCTTGTTTAAAAAGGCATAAATAATCTAAAATGATCATAGTTTACTCTTCACCCATTTGTTAATAAAATTTTGACTGTATTAGTTTTATAATCATGGTCATGGTCACTTATTCAGTCTTTTTAATTCTCTTAAGCAAAACTTGAGATTGTGTTACTAAGGCATAGCTATTTAAATTATAGAAAACAAAGGAACTTTACATATATGCATAATGGTCTAATCCTACTCCATAATGAATATTAATTGTAAGTTTATTGATTCAAGCTATGATGTATGTATGTGGATTAAATATATGAGTTACATGTTATAATATGAGCTCCAATACATACCCTTTTTATTTAATAACTTTGTTATAGCCTCGATAATACTAAATGATTTCATAGTACTTCATCTTGTAATTTATATCAAACTTAGTGTTAAGAGAAAATGTGGTGCTTATACATGAATTCATTATTGTTAATACCAAAACTTAGATGGTACTAAATTTTTATTCCAAGTCACTGTTTTATAAGGATTTCTTGGATAAAAACAAAGTAGTGAGATAAAACCTCAGAAATAGCAGAATTCCAATAGATCATTACAACTTGATTTGAAGAACACTTAAAAGGGATTGTTCAAATTACTTATTTTTATTGAAGTTAAAGGTGATTAAGTCTATATCGATTTACTCAAATCAATATAATGAGATGAATTCTCGCATATCATCATCACATGATCTATCCCTTTCTTAACCCCATAATATACAGAGTTTTAAACCCGTACAAGTTATGTTATATGATTATCCATGGACCTAATCTACTTATGCATATATTTTCTTTCTTACTCGAAGCATGATGCATAATGATTGAATGTTTTTTAGAATATTATGTGATATTTCTTCCTACTCTACATTTTGGATCAACGTCTATGATCCATCATCAAGATAAATCAAGAGATATGTGTGAATATTAGGCCAATGCTAACTTAAATAGGGAAAAACTAGGTTGCCTATTGAGCCAAGAGTTGGTAATCATTACCTTAGTGACTGTTACCCCAATGTCCAAGTTATGACTTCACCTCTTTATTTTAAATATTTCATTGGTTTAGTAAGAGTTAGACTCGTAACTTGGAGATTGGGGTAATAGTCACTAAGGTAATAATTACAAAATATTGGCTCAATGGGTAACCTAGTTTTTCCCTATTTAATTTAGCATTGGCATGTTGTTTGCACATATCTCTTATTTTATACTAATGATTGATCATGGATCTTGATCCACAATTTCAATTGAGAAAAAATCTCACACAATAGTCTAAAAATTATTCAATCAAACCTTAATGGATTTTGAAAGCATAAAATCTCTAATGATGCATAATGTTCTTAAAGTGTGTTGACTAATGTTTATTTAATTGAGTTGTGTTATGATGATATGTTTGATTAAGAATTTAATCACTTAGTTTTTGGTTAAGACATGAAAAAATGTTATATATATCATTGATCATTCAAAAAATGGTTTAAATTTTTAAGGATACGGCATTGGTATTAGAGCACAAGTTATCACCCTAGGGATATTTGGTGAAAAACATTATTTTCATAATTTTGGTTTGTGTATTTTAGGATGGTGAGAACACAAACTGGTAAACGTGTGGGTGAAAATAAACATGTAATAGGAAATAGAGTGGGGAGAAGATCCAACACTTGGTGAAGGGATGAACCCCTTCCTAATTATGGTAAGAACAATGACATGGATAATGATTTAACAATTTTGGGAATATTGGAGTCTTACTCCTAATTTAGTTAAAGGTATAGGTAGACTAAATAAATAAATAATATTGAAATAATTTAACCACTGATTTGTATAATTTATTTGTATTTTAACCTTTCTATAAATAATAATAAATATGGAGAAAATAAGACTTAGCTTAAAACAAATTGAATCAACTATTACAAGGTCTGATATTGGCTATGCAAGACTAGGAATATGTCAAAAATCAATATTTGGCTTTCATTTTATGAAAAGATAGGACCACCAAAATAGGACACCTTGAAGTTCAGTGTTGTCCTCTTCTATGGCTATTGTCCAAACTATTCATAGAGACCTAATTTTTTTGGGTTTTGTTCAATGTCCTTGTGTGAGCCTACCTATGAAATATTGACTATTAAAATTATATGGAACTCCATGTAGAGATGATTTAATCTTCAAACCCTATACTTCATTATGCTTTGATAAAACTTGAGAAAGAAGGGGGGTTTAGTGTGTGTAAGATGTATTGAACATGTACACATACCCCTTGTGTAGGCACATTGCCTATATACCAATACTTTGAAGAGGGATCAAGCCATAGGTAATTCTCCCATTGAATGTGCTTTATGCAATAGTATAATATTGATGTGAAAATTCTAAACTAGGTGTGTTTGAGGTGGCTAGAGATTGGTGTGAGGATTTGAATATGATTGTAGATGTATTGGATGGTTGTATGCAAAGAATAGGTAAATTTACCTTAGTGGTCTTGCTTGTTTTATAATATTTGCCAACCTCTTCTGAATGAACTTTGAATGGGATTTTATAGAGATCTATTGGTCATGGGTCAAATGTATTCATGCTAGGCTGATAAGATGAAGTATAGGAACCAAGAAGAAACGACCATTAGAGCTAAAAATGCAATTAGACAAGTCCACTAAAATAAGATACCCTAGGGTCCAACACTATAGTCCAAGTTGGGTGCTCTTGTCTTATAGGTGCAAGACCTAGGGCTATAGGATTGGTCTAGGAAATGTTGTTTGGTTGAGGTGGAATGACTTTTTAGAAAGCTTGAGATGAGTAAGAATAAGCAAAAAGGTGTGTAGAAGGGTCATGAGAGCATGCAAGAAAGACCTATGGGTTGGATGTCATAAACCACACTAAAGCTACCAATTTTGACATTTTATATGATTACATTCTCCAATTTTGACATTTTATATGATTACATTCCCCCCTCCTTTATTTTAGTGATGTAGTGAAGCAAAATACTAAGATAAAGGAAAAGTAGAAAGCATACCTGAACTTACCTACAAGGGTGAAACTTATGAAGTTGTGTGATGTTGAGTGTGCATAGAGAAAGAAAAGTGTAAAGTGTAAATCTGAAAGAGAAAAACAAAGAGTAGATTATTGTTGGGGATCAACCAACAATATGATTACACTTATGAAAGCAATAAACTGTGAAATTAAATCAGACAGATAAGTAACTAGAATCAAATAATAGCAATGAACAAGAGATACAAAAAACCACCCTGAAAACTTGTATTAAAACTCTTTACAAAAGGAATACAATTGAAGAAACTTCTTTCTTCCACACCTCTCTCAGATGCACAAGATCTCTCTCTAGATCTCTATCCCTTAAGAGCTCTCTCTCTCAAGTACAATCAACTCCAACAACTTGGATTGATACAACTCTGTATTATTCTTCAATATTCACATACAATGAACTACTACAATAATCACACAAAGCTAAGAAGATCTAATTCTACATATAGAATTAGGAAACTTGAGCATGCACTTACAACCAACAGTTAAGCCTCTTAAACAAGGGCTCTAAAAACAATCTTACTAATAATAAAAACGTGAACTTAAGACTAAGACTTAAACTCATCATGCAAACACTCACTTTTGTCCTTGAAAATAGCATTCTGGATGCACAGGTAACCGACACTGATTCCTGCCTACTTGCCTATGACCGACATCGGTCGATCCTCTGTCGACGCTGGCATCTCTTCAATTGCACTGGACTGATGTCGGTCGCTCCTGACCAATGCCGGTGACTGTGTAAACCTGCAACTTTGGTAACGCGCTCATATGTGAAGCTTTTAGGCTCCACACCTTAACAATCTCCCACTTGGAGATAAACAGCTGCACCAGTACCTATACAGCAATATCTTCTAGCTCCTCTATCTTCAACTCAATCATGAAGACCAACAAAAGTTGAATGAAGATTCAACTTCTCCTTTGTAACTGGCTTGGTTAACATATCAGCAGGATTCCTATCTGTATGGATCTTCTCCAGCTTCAAATCACCATCTTCCAATACCTATCGTATGAAGCGGTACCTTAGCTGTATGTGCTTGGTTCTTGAATGAAAGGCTAAATTCTTAGCCAAATGGATTGCACTCTGACTGTCACTATACAATCTGCAACTCCCATGCTCCCTTCCAAGCTCTTCCATGAACCGTGTCATCCATATCATCTCTTTGCTAGCTTCTGTGGCTGCAATATACTCTACTTCTGTAGTTGACAAGGTAACAACCTTCTGCAACTTAGATATCCAGCTAACCGCCATTCCACCTACAGTGAAAACATAACCTGTAGTGCTCTTCCTGCCATCCAAATCACCTGCCATATCTGAATCTACATAACCATGTAGAGAAGTATCTGAACCTCCATAGCACAAGTGCCTACTGCTGGTTCCTCTTAGATATCTAAGGATCCACTAAACTGCTTTCTAATGTTCCTTACCTGGATTGGCCATATACTTACTTACAACTCCCACTACTTGGGCAATATCCCGTCTAGTACACAACATTGCATACATCAAACTCCCTACTGCGGAAAAATATGGAACCTTACTCATGTACTCTACCTCATCATGTGAATTAGGACATTGTTCTTTACTCAATTTAAAAGTCCAGCCAAAGGTGTGCTTATCGGTTTAGCATCCTGCATATTGAACCGTTCCAACACCTTGTCCACATAATCCTCTTGAGACAATATCAACCTATGATTTTTCCTGTCTCTCTTAATGCTCATGCCAAGGATTTTCTTTGCTGCTCCCAAATCCTTCATAGCAAACGTTTGAGCTAATTTCACCTTAAGCTCAGAGATATCCTGCATGTGTGATCCTGCAACCAGCATATCATCTACATACAACAATAGGATAATATATCTACCATTATCCAATCTCTTAAAATACACACAATGGTCCGATTGACACCTACTATAGCCATGCTCAATCATAAACCTGTCAAATTTCAAATACCACTATCTAGGAGCTTGCTTGAGGCCATACAAGCTTTTCTTTAATCTGCACACTAACTTCTCCTTACCTTTGACCTCAAATCCTTCTGGTTATTCCATATAAATTTCCTCATCCAAATCTCCATGAAGAAACATTGTCTTGACATCTAGCTGCTTAAGATGCAAATCCTCAACAGTAACCAAAGACAGTACAATCTATATAGAAGTCATTTTAACAACAAGAGAAAAAATCTCACCAAAATCAATACCTGGCTTTTATGCAAATCCTTTCACTACCAATCTGCCCTTATATCTCATCTATCCATTCTCACCTTCTTTCATCCTGTAGGTCCATCTGTTCTTCAGTGTTCTCTTACTAGCTGGCAATTCAACCAAATCCCATGTTTGGTTCTCTCTTAAGGACTCCATCTCCTCAACCATTCCATGCTCCCACTGACTCTTGGACTCCACCTATATTACTTCTTCAAAACCTTCTGGTTCTCTACCATCAGTTAGCAATAAATAGAATAATGAAGGAGAATATCTAATCGGAGGCTTACTTACCCCTTCAAACCTCCTAATGGGTGTCTGAGACTCATTCACAGCACGTTATCCACCCAAATTCTCTGACAGTGACCGACCTCGATCACCTCCAGACCTGTTATTGGCTGACGTTGGTTCTACTTGACCGACGCTAGTGCCTATCCTACTGACATCGGTCTCTGTATGACAGAAATCGGTTTCTATTTTGCCAACGCTGATTCCTATACTGCCGATGTCGGTCTCTGTGTTTTCCTGCAAGTGATTATTTCTTTTTCCCATGAGCTCATTTTGGACCATCACCTCATCCAATTCACTATTGCTCTGCCCAGATTGATTTAGCTGATCACTATACATCACTTTTTTATTAAAAATAACGTCACGGCTCTTAATTATCTTATTGGTTCCTAGATTCCAAAATCTGAAACCAAAATCATCTGAGCCATAGCCAATAAATGTGCACCTCATAGACTTAGCATCAAGCTTCTTTCTATTTTCCTTATCTACGTGCACAAAGGCTTCACAACCAAAAACTTTGAGAAAAGAGAGATCTACCTTTTTACCTATCCAAGCCTCTTCTAGAATTCCACCATCTAGAGCTATAGAGGGTCCTTTGTTAATCAGGTACACTACAGTGTCAATAGCTTCTACCCAAAACTCTAAAGGCAAACCAGCATGCAATCTCATACATCTTGCACGCTCCATGATTTTTTTGTTCATCTTTTCATCAATACCATTCTACTGAGGTGTCCTTGGAACTGTCCTTTGCCTACGAATTCCATGCATGTAACAATACCAGTTGAACTTATAACTGTAGAACTCTCCACCATTGTCTAATCTCAAGCACTTTAATCTTTTGCCTATTTCATTCTCAACCATAGCTTTCCAAGTCTTAAAAGTCTCAAATACATCAGATTTCTTCTTAATATAGTAGATCCATACCTTTTTTGTAGCATCATCTATGGACAAAACATAGTACTATGATCCTCCAATAAAAGCTACCTGAGCCAGTCCCCACACGTCTGTGTGAACAAGCTGCAACTTATGCTTCTTCTTTGTAGACCCAGTCTTGAGAAAACTAACCTTTTTCTATTTTCCAAATACACAATGCTCACAAAATTCTAGATCCATGCTTTTCAAATCTGAAAGCTTACCTTTAGACTTAAGAATTGACATCCCCTTCTCACTCATGTGGCCAAGCCTTGAGTGCCAGAATTTTGCATCCACATCTGAAGTAGATAATACAGAAGGAGAATTGTTAGTAACACAATTACACAAATAGAGAGTAACTACTCTCTTACCTCTGGCCATAACAAGTGCACCCTTGGTCACCTTCCAAGATTCTGCTATGAGAGTTACTATACAACCCTCATCCCCTAACTTTCCTACAGAAATCAAATTTCTCTTCAAGCTAGGAACATGCATAACTTCTCTCAACACCCATGTGTTGCCATTCTGCATTTTCAGCTGCACTTTACCTTTGCCAATAATTTTACAGGGTTCATCATCCCCTAGATATACTATTCCAAAATCTCCATGGATATAGTCACAAAAATATTCCCTATTAGGGGTAGCATGAAAAGATGCACCAGAATCTAACACCCAAGATTCTATATTATTATGCAAAGAGAATATTAAAGCATCTTGTGCAATACCTGCAACCTTTGCTTCTTTTTTTCTTTCATGCTGATTGTCCTCCTTAGGCTTTGACCAGCAATCTCTGCTTATGTGCCCCATCTTTCCACAATTCCAACATTGTGGCCTTCTGCCATTTCTGGATTTGGATCTGCCTTTCCCTTTAGACTTGGATCTTGATCTCCCTTTCTTGCTCTTCTCTTTTTGCCTTTCCCTGCTCTCAAAACTTAAAGTGTTCCCAGATGTCTCTTCTGTGCTTTTCCTACGAATTTATTCATTCAAGATAACACTAACAACATCCTCTACTTTTAAAATATTTGATGCAGATGCAGTATTGCTAACTGCCATTACTAAGCTATGCCAGCTTTCAGGCAAAGAACATAATATTAAAAGATCTTTTATTTCATCATCAAATACAATTTTGACTGAACTTAATTGATTTACAATACCATGGAAATCATTCAGGTGATTAGATACAGATCCACCTTCCTGCATATGCAAATTGAATAGCTGCTTCATAAGATATACCTTATTAGAAGCTGAGGGTTTTTCATACAAATTTGCTAGAGTAGTCATCAACTCTACCGTTGTTATTGCCTGTGATAAATTAGATATCACAGTAGATGCTAGACTCAGTCTTATAGACCCCAGAGCCTTTCTATCAAGAACTTCCCATTCTTCATCCTCCATGTCTATGGGCTGCTTTGCAATCCCACCTAACGGTAAGTATAGATCCTTCTGATACAGATAGTCCTCTATCTGCATTCTCCAATGTTGATAGTTTTTGCCATTGAACTTCTCCATTCTCAGTTTACTTTCATCTGCCATTGCTTCTCCCACTCAAACAAAAATCCCTACAAAAACTCCTGTGAGCAACCTGTAATCAATACACACTACACAGATCTGAACCACCTGTTAGTGAACCTGAGCTTTGATACCAATTATTGAATATCAAACTCTAAACCTACAACCAAGGCTCTGATACCACTTGTTGGGGATCAAACAACAATATGATTACACTTATGAAAGCAATAAATTGCAGAATTAAATCAGACAGATAAGTAACTAGAATCAAATAATAGCAACGAATAAGAGATACAAGAAACCACCCTAAAAATTTCTATTAAAACTCTTTACAAAAGGAATACAATTGAAAAAACTTCTTTCTTCCACACCTCTCTCAGATGCACAAGATCTCTCTCTAGATCTCTATCCCTTAAGAGCTCTCTCTCTCAAGTACAATCAACTCCAACAACCTGGATTGATACAACTATGTATTGTTCTTCAACATTCACATACAATGAACTACTACAATAATCACACAAAGCTAAGAAGATCTAATTCTACATATAGAATTAGGAAACTTGAGCATGCACTTACAACCAACAGTTAAGCCTCTTGAACAAGGGCTCTAAAAACAATCTTACTAATAATAGAAACGCGAACTTAAGACTAAGACTTAAACTCATCATGCAAACACTCGCTTATGTCCTCGGAAATAGCATTCTGGACGCACAGGTAACCGACGCCGGTTCCTACCTGCTTGCCTATGACCGATGTCGGTCGATCCTCTACCGACGCCAGCGTCTCTTCAACTGCACTGGACCGATGTCGGTCGCTCCTGACTGACGCCGGTGACTATGTAAACCTGCAACTTTGGTAATGCGCTCATATGTGAAGCTTTTAGGCTCCACATCTTAACAATTATTTCTTACTAGATACACTATGTCTAGAGTAAAAATTTACAAAAAGTTGGGTAAAAGAAAAAGGAATGAATACACCTCACTAGGTACACGAACTAATACAAAACCTATTATGTTTTTGAGTGATGTTGAGTGATGATAGATATGTGGTGTATCAAAATTGATATCATGAATAGAGTTGAGTACTCAATTCCCCAAGAGTGGCTTAAGAATGTAAAGGGTGGCCCTCTTGCTCCATCATCACCCACTAAGTAAATTTATGTGATCATGCATGTGTTAATCGATGTTTGGACTATATATCTAATCCCTCTAAGTAGTTGGCTTAAGAATATAAAGGCTAACTAGTCCTTTGACTCCATCATTACCCTATGAAATGAAGCTAAGAAATGATACTAGTATGAATGTGTCATATGAGATGGCTCATGAATCCCATGATTTTTTTGTAATCTAATAATGTGGTTTGAATACTTGAATGTGTGATGGAAACTAGGCCACTCTTAGCCACTCAAAAAAGATGGAGATTAAGCTTGTGTGAAAGCCACTATGAAACTAGGCAATATGTTTATGTGGAAGCCACTCAAAAATGATGTTAACCACTTACAGGTGAAATAAAGTATGCAATTACTGAAAATGCCTAGGTAATGCCATAAACTATAAATAAGAGAAATCAAATGTGTCACATACTTTACCCCCAATCACTGGTGTTTGTAACATGGATTCTGATCTGGAAGTTATACCAACTACCTAATCTAAAACTAAAAGTGAGATCCATCATGCCATGCATGATTTCCCCCTATATCTAGATTCTCTAAGAAAAAATATACTAAAACTATTGATTTTGAACTAAACTATTGCTAACAAAACTACAATTGGTCTTACCTTTGTGTCTATTTCTAAAAAATCTATTTTTTTTTGTTATTTAAATAAGAGCATAGAAATAGGACACTCTATTGTCTAAAATTGTATTCCAAACTTATCACTCTTGTCTTATGTTGATTCTGAAGGATGTTAAATTATCACTATCTATCTAGTCTGTTCTACCTAGTTTAAACTCTATTTATTATTTTGAGTGTTCTAAAAGTTGACTTTTGACAAGTTAAAGGCTCTGATCTCCATGATAAAAACCCGTGTTTGTTTCCCCCTCATATGAGGGTACGAATGAAGACTCTACAATGATTTCCCTTAGAATAAATAGCTCTGCAAGTGTGTTATGCTACAAAAATACATGATATAGCAATGATAATCGACAAAATATCTCAAGATATAGCATGGTTTATATGAGAGATTATTAGATCAATAGGGGTATGCCTAGATAGATATAATAATATAATAACATGTTCAATATAGTGAAATATAACTAGAAGTTTGGTTAGTTATTAGTTATTATTTTTCAAGGAGGGATAAAACATGATGTCCATCATAGCATCTAAAGAAGTAAGAGAATGCATAATGTGGATCATGGCATTGCAAATAGTTAAGAATCAATCAAGAAAACAAGCATGTAAGGAAAGAAGCAAGAAATAAAAAATAGTGACCAAGGGGCTAAGCAAACAAGGGATATGGGCACATGTCACTCAAAATAGGAAGCAAGCATACAAGGCATGTTCAAATTCCATATACACATACAATTGAAATAAGAAAAGTTGGCATAAGGGCCAGAGGCACATAAGAGAGTACAATCAAAGGACATTGGAAAATATCTTAAGCCACACACAAGAGATCAAATAAGAACTGAGAAATGAAATCACATCTAGCTATGCAAAGCAAGAAAGGAAGGCATGTAAATGTTGGAAATACAATTGCATATAACTAATCAAAATAAGAAGTGAAAGTATGCAAGACATAGAGTACAAGAATAGGTATGTACTAAGAAATACGCAAGTCCTATATACTATTGAATGTTGATAGAGTAATTTGTGTAATCTAGTAAGTAATATATGTCAACATGAAAACTAGAGTGTGTCGTGTAGGAATGACATAACCTAGATGGTGTAGTCATGTAAAAGATACCCCCAGTGGGTAGATATGTTGATGTATGTCTTGAGTGTATAATTAGGATATCCCCTCAATGGGTAGATATATTGATGTATGTCTTGAATGTAGAAGTAGGATGCCCCTTCACTGGGTAGAGTGAAGCAATCAAGGATCTGGATGTCACTACACACACCCAAAGAAGATCAAGTGAAGCATGGTAATGTAGATAAATCAATAAAAAATAACATAGAATAGCAAATGTAAGTCTATCATGGTAGTATAAATGTAAATCATGGATGATGCATACAATTGAAAAGTTTTTAAATTTTTGAATATTTGAATGTTTTTGGATTTTGGAATATTTCAATGTTTTAGGGTTTTTGGAATAAGCTATGTACAAGAAATCATAAAGAAACTTTGTACAAGAGATACAGAGAAATTATGTACAAGTAAGATTGATAAAAAATGATACTAACTGATGAGTCTTATAAGAGACTCCCTATCAAGGTGTCCTATATCAAGGAGAGGGATTGTGTGTGATTGTTGTTGACCAAGTTTGACTTTTAGGTCAAACTTGGACCCCTATAGGTAAAAACATGTTTTATTAGATGACCTAGGGGTCTAAATCTATTTTCATGAGAGTATTTTATGTTATTTGATGTTATTCAATGCAATTTTAGCCTTTGACTTAGTTATATTATTCAATTTATCAATTTGGAGTCATTTAATATGCTTTTGAGAGTCATTAATGCAAACGGCATGTTTCACAAAGTGCCCAGGTGTCTTATTTTCAATGTAAACATCCAATAATTTAGTTTAAATTTCAAGGATTTCAAATACATTGGAATGTTGTAGGTTATCAAACTAAAATTTTAGGAATCAAATGAAAAAAAGGAAAAAAGGCACTTATACAGCACATAGGGAAGTGTGCCACATGTGGAATATCATGGGGGGTATCTTAATATTTATAAAACTAATTTCCATTCTTGATTTTATTTTAAAGTTTCATTTTTTTCAAAACCATTCTACAACATTTTTACCCTCCTTGGCAGATTGAAGTGACACTCAGGTTTTTACTTGGTACAGTCATCACAAGGGGTTTCACATCAAATCATTTTTGGAAATGATATTAAAATTAGGGAGATACATTTTTATAGAAGGAAGTTTTATTTTTGTTAACCATGATTTATGAACCATCTATTTTAAGATCATCTTCCAAAATTGCCTACTAGTCTGTGCACCTTATTGATTTTCTTTTAGTTTGAATAGATCTCTAAAAACCAATTACTCATATTTTCTCCAAAGGATGTTGGACATGTCTCCTTACACTTACCATTTTTGGTTTCAAGTTTCAATTTTTTTTGTGTGCTAATCATCTCAATTTGTAGACTGGTTTCTTTGAGTGAAACATGAAGTTCTTCTTTGTTCCTAGGAGTCTCATGTTTGTTCATAGTTTTAGGAGATTTTGATAGGTCAATACTCATGTTTCCAAGTATTATTAGCCTCCTTAAAGCTTCTAATATTAGTTTCCAAGTGTTTTCATGAGCTTTCAGTCATATACCATACTTACACATAATTTTTCCATTAATAAACACCTTTAGGTGCCTTCATGGAGATTTAACACGTTGAAGTAAAGGTGTTGAAGCATGTTTCAGGTGTCCCATGTGGTTAATATGCATTTTAAAATAATATAAGTAGTATGATTAATCAAAAGTCCATAAATCATATGTTGTTTGAATATGTTCATACTGACTACATGTACTTGACCATGTATACCTACAGGTGGCCTAGTCAGAGAGCATAGAAACCATTTTGAGATGTTGAAATAGATGATGAAACCATATTGAAGATATTAGTATGTTGATTAGACCATGGCATATCTATTTAGAAGAATAGGTTGGTAAATGGAGTTGGTAATCACCTTTTCAAGGAAATGATTATGTTTAGAGACTCGGTCCTCAAAAATGGAAAACATAGGTCTAACCCATTTTTGCCAAGACCGTACAATATAGTTACCATAATTTTGGTGCATCTTAATGAATTAATTTTGAAGCCTCTAGAATGGAGAGGGACTTTCTAAAGTTTTAGTTCATGAAAATTAGGTGAAGATAGTTGTAGAGTGGGGTAAAATTATCAAATTATGTACTAAAACCCTTCTTTGAGGTCTACAAGCTTGAGCCATAGTAAACTTTTTTCATTCAAGACTAGTAGCATCAGACTATACTCCATCATGGAATTGCTTGGAATGGTTTAGGATAGTATTAATAACTGAAAAGCCACATAATGAGGATGGTACCTTGTGTTTTAAAACCCTACTCACACCCATAGTCTGTATACAGGGACACCTATAGTAGGCTCTAATAGAAATTTGTCCCAGTTGGGTAGATAGTGATCAAGTTTGAGGTCCAAAATGATGGAGAAGAGTTAAAAAAAATTAATTGGACCTAAGCCTTTCCAAATATAATTCCAAACATGTTCACAATGTCAAATGATGCAAGATAACCTACAATAGGGTCTAAAAGGGTTTGTCTCAGTCAAACAGGTAGTGAGCTAGTTTAATAATTTGATGGTGTTTAAGAGCATATAGGGTAAGTGAAAGAAAAAAAATTATTTTATGACCTAAGGAGATTTAAAATAGGACATCATTTACCATTTCCAATTTCATTTGAATCTTATGTATACCTACAAGGATTAGAAATAGGGTTTCTCAGTCCTATAGGAAAAGGTGCTCAGTTTGGTGAGTCTAAATACATACAAGGCTAAATGGAAGCTCAGGCCTGGTGATGTTGTTGTATCCAAATCTTACACCCTAGAAGAGGTTTGTTCAGGCCTCCTCTAGATTTGGGCAATGTTGGAACATTTCTAGGCTTGTGGTTGTGCCTATAAGTGGAAATGAACCTCTAGGTTGAAAGGTATAGCTCCCTATATTATCTTTTTGTGCAATAAAACTATTAAACTAGTTTATATGAGTGAAAATAGTTAGAAGTTTGCATAAATGAAAATCCTAGCCTAAAATGGTGAGACACCAAAAATTAGTATCCACATGTATGCCCTATACTTATACACAATACAGTAGAATATAGTCTATAACTCAAGCTCAAGAAAATTCCAACATAAGTATTTCAATATAAATACCAAATGAATGAGATCACATAAGCTAAATAACTATAAAAGACAACTTGCATAGTCTAGAAAAGGGTTACACATGTGCAAAATCTCATACAGCTAGAATGCACTCTACATGACCTGTTGGATCAACTCTTTGCTTAAAAGCATGAAGGCTAGAGAAAATAAGGATAAAACATCACTTGTTGTCACTCTATGTCTCTTTCATGCCTAGGAAAATGTCTAGAACTTAAAAAAATGGACTTATGTTTCTTTGCTCAAAGGCAATAAAATGGCATCATAATATCTATGGATGATAAAACAAGAGCCCAAGGGTCCTATTTATAGAAAAAGAGGGAAAGAAGAGAGATATCTTGAGCACTAAAATAAAAGCCTCCAAAATGGTTTATAGTTACCATATTGGTGAAATTGATTCTAGTTGTTCTCTCATTTAGTTGGAGTTTGTCCTTCTCTTTGATTTACCCTCTTGAAATGACTAGGATTGTTAAAAAATCAATGGTGAGATGACACTCCATAAGAAATGGCTATGATCACTATTGAGAACCTTAGATTCCTCCTAAAATATCCCACATTTTTTACTCCATACCCATTCAGGCCTTCTAAATGGATTTACTTATAAACCTATAAGTCAAGCATGTTGGGAAACCTAATTGATACTATCTTTTCCCTTTCATGTTCTTTGATTTATTTTAATTATAAATTCATAAGCAAAGCTTTTGGGAAACCCAATTTTAACAGTAGAGTCATTCAGCTTTTCCAAGTGAGTTTACTTCTCACTTGCTCCTTTGAGTTCTTTGATTTCTTCTACTTATAAAAGTCATAAGCAAAGCTTTTTGGGAAACCTAATTTACACTACAAAGTCATTTGGGTTTTCCAAGTGAATTTACTTCTTACTTGCTCCTTTAGGCATGAATTTGAAATCTTGTGACACGTCACTAAGTTACACCACAATAGCTAGTTGGCCACCCTAAATTTTATGTCCTATGGCATGTCATGTCTTTGAATCCAAATAGCTAGTTGGCCACCCTGAATTTGATGTTCTAAAACATGTCATCTTTACACCCCAATAGCTAGTGGGCTATATTAAACTTGACATCCTATGGCATGTCATGGGGATCCATTGGGTTGAGTTTATTGTTTTAGGCAATTTTCTTGAAGTAATTCCTTCAAAAAAATTATCTAAAGGAATTCTTTCAGGGATTTTACCAGAAAGGCAACAACTAGTTCCTTCGAGAACTTTTATCAAAGGACACTTGGGGAAGGCACAAGGTCCCTTCAAAAAAAATTGAAGGGCATTTCAAAGGAAATGGCTCTTCAAAACTTTTTTTAAGGGCATTTCCAAAGAGAAAGTGCCCTTTGAAAAAGTCTAAAGGGACACTTGGGAAGAAAACGGCCCTTCAAAAAAGTCCAAAGGGACACTTGGGCTAAAAAGTGCCCTTAAAAACTTTTATAAAAGGTCACTTGGAAGAAAAGTGGCCTTGAAAAAATTTTAAAGGGACACTTGGGTTAAAAAGTGCCCTTAAAAACTTTTTTGAAGGGTCACTTGGAAGAAAAGTGCCCTTTGGAAAAGTCTGAAGGGACACCTGGGCTAAAAAGTGCCCTTCATTATTTTTTTGAAGGGTCACTTGGAAGAAAAGTTCCCCTTTAAAAATTTTGAAGGGACACTTGGGAAGAAGGCAAGGAAAGAAAGGCCCTTCAAAAACCTTTCAAAGGGCACTTCAGGGCAAAATAAAGCTTGATAGGCTAAGGCAAATAAGGCAAAGGGAAAGAAAAAAGAATAAGGGAGAAGAACCTGAACCAAGAGAGGCTGAAGGGAAAAGGCAAGTAACAAGGTAAGAGACCAAACATAGAAAATGAGCAAGGGAGAAACAAAAAGAGCTAAAGGGAAAACACAAATTGGTCATGCAAAAAATGGTCAACATTTTAGCAATTTATAGGGGAGATATGATTGCTATGTCATAAGACCAGTCACCTAATCCTTCCATTGGGTATAGAGTCATGCAAGGCAAACAAGAGTTGAAAGAGCAAGCCATGGCCAAACACATAAGCTAGAGAGACACATGCATAGCCAAAAACAATAGAAAAAACACCAGAAAGGGAAACACTATGCTCTAAAGCACTTAGGGAGAACAAACACAACAAAAGAAACACACCAAAACAAGGTATATGCAATACATGGCTAGCAAGGGTCAAAATCAAGGCTTCAAATAGATTCCATTCACTAGAATAGGCATCTCTTCTAGATCCATTTTGGATAGCTAAAAGGAGTTTCTTTGTTTGCACTTATTGATGATGTAAGGACCACTCCACAAACTATCAAACTTTTTATGTTCACCTAGTTTTATTCTATATTCATCCCATTTCAAGACCAAGTCACCTTATTTAAAGACTCTTTCCCTTGCCCTTTTGTCAAAGTATTTATTCATGAGAACTTCATGGTGTTCCAAAGCTTTGTGTGCATCATCTCTTGCCTCTTACAACTACATTAATTCTATCAATTTGACCTCCATGGGAGTGTTTTCAAGTAGTTCTACTTGTTGTGCAAGTTCTAAGACAGGGAGCTCTTGTGATATGGATAGCCTAGCTTCTCTCCCATAGATAAGTACAAAGGGAGAATTACCAATTGACTTCTTGGGAGTGATTATGTTTGCCCATAAGGTTGTCTTCAGCTTGTTATGCCATGTTCTTTGATTGGTTTCCAACATCCTCTTAATGATCTTGATGAGGTTCTTATTGGTAGACTCAACAAATCCATTACCTTGAGGGTATTAGTTGGATGAGGTACTCAAATGAACTCTACTTTTTACTACCCAATCAAAATATTTAGCACTTTTGAAAGCAAGTGCATTATCTGAGATGATGACATGAGGAGCTCCAAACCTTGTTATAATATTTTCATAAAACTCCAAGATGGCATTTTCATTTGATTCCTTCAAAGCAACAACCTCTACCCATCTTGTGAAGTATTCTTTAGCATTCAATATCCATTTGTGTCTAGCACTTGATGGAGGGTTGATCATGCTAATAAATTCAATGCCCCATTGCAGGAAAGGCTGGTCCACTTGGATAGGATTCAATGGAAGGGCAGCAAGCTTTTGTCTACCAATAAAGAAAGCACAATGAGGACAAACCTTAGACTAATGATAATAGTCCTTAAAAATACTAGGCCAATAGTAACCAGCTCTCATTACTTTTGCAATTGTTGTTCTAGGAGAGAAGTGACCACCATCTACACCATTATCAAACTTTTCTAGTAGTATATCAAATTTGTCATTGTTAATGCATCTTAGTAACACATTGATCACATCCTTCTTAAATACAATGTTATTTACAAGACAATAAGGAATAGCCTACAACCTATAATACCTTCTTTGAGATTTTTTCAAGCCATTGGGACACTCACCATTTGAAGAAAACCAATGTCTTATGTCCAAGTTTGATTCTACATTTGATCAATTGACTGGTCTTGAACTTGATTCACCAAGTCTTTCTCTTTTGGGTCTTGAAAGTTAGATGTTAATTGTTCACATAAACCTCTTCCTCTTACTAGGTTGGTTACCTTGATGTCAATGTCATATTCCATTGCCTTCGTGATCCATCTAGCTCTCTTCTCATTTATATCCTTGCTTAAGAGAAACTCCTTGGTGCTAGGATGGGAGACCATGACATGGATATTTTTGTTGTAAATCATATGCTTGAACTTATTCAAGCCCATAATGATATTTAAATCTTACTTCTCAATAAAATAATATCTCACTCCGTAGTCTTCTAAGCCTTAGCTCAAGAAAGCAATTGGTTGCTCAACATCTCTGTCATTATTTTGCATAAGCATAGCTGATATTGTGTCAAGGTTAGAAAATGTATAAATAATAAAATCCTTAGAAAAAATCAAATTTAAGAGAGTGGGATATGTTGCAATTATTCGCTTGATTACCTCAAAGCTACCTTTACCTTCCTTTGTCCAAGTAAATACTTGGTTCTTTTTTAACATGGATGTGATAGGCTTTACCACAGTTGTAAAGTTTGGGATAAACCTCCTTTAAAAAAAAGTCCAAGAAACTTTTCAGCCTTTTCTTGTGTTAAGGCAAATACAAGCCTAGAATAGCTTCAATCCTTTCAGGGTCAATAGATAAGCCTTCTTTTAAAACAACATGACCCAAAATCTTGACTTCATAGACAGCGAAGATGCACTTCTTCTGATTGAGGGATATGATGAACTCTGTACACTTGTCAAACACTTGCCTTAGATGTCCCATATGATCAACAGCATCCTTTGAAAAAATGGTTAAATCATCAAGGTAAATAAGCAAAAAATTATTGATCAAACCCTTGAAATCCATGTCCAGTGCCCTTTGAAATGTAGCTCCAGCATTGGATAAACCAAATGGCATATTATTATAGGCAAAGGTCCCCCAATTGGTGGTAAAGGTTATTTGAAATTGATCCCCTTTATTTACCAATATTTGATTATAACTTGAATAACCATCAAGAAGTGAGAAACATTGAGAACCTAAAACAACTTGAAAAATTTGTTCCATGGAAGAGAGTGGGTAATGATCCCTGAGAGCACTTTGTTTAGATCATGAAAATCCACAAAAAGTCTGATTTCTCCATTATTATTTCAAACTGGCACAAGGTTAGCTACCCAAGTTGAGTACCTGATAGGAAAGACAATCTTAGACTTAATCAATTTGGTCAATTCTTTCTTCATGAGTTCTTTTACCTTGGGGTTGATAGGCCTTTGCTTTTGTCTTACCGGTTTAGCTCCATGCTCCAACTCAATGGTGTGATGAGCCAAAATTGGGTTGAATCCCTTCAATTATTTGTATTCTTAGGCAAATATGTCATGAAAATCTTTACATAATGCAATAAAATCTTGTCTTTCTAGCTAAGAACAAGCCTTGTCAATCTTCAAAAGTGTGTCCTTGAAAATCAGAACTCTCTCATAGTTCTCTTCTTTTGTTGACATGCTCATTCTTTTGTTTTTATTTTGATCATCCTCATTAAAGAGACTCTCCAACAAACCATCCCCTTGGGTATTTTATTTGTCTTCAGCTATATAATATGCCCTTCATAATGATCATGTAACTTCTTTTGATTTCTTGAAGAGAAGCCTGCCTCATTTTACAAGAAGTCTGTAATGTGTTCATCACTTTCAAACACTTTCCATGACACTTCATTATCTAAAATGGAAGGTCTCATAATCATCTTGATATGGGTTGATCTTTCTCTTGTTCAATGTCAGTAGCTGAGTCAAAATGTGCTCCTATTGCATCCAATCTATTAGCATGATTATTCAAGTTTCTTGGTATGGGTTGGATGTTGAAAGCATCAAAATCCTCAAGTAGATCCTATACCCTATGCTTATAGGACTTGAGCAAGGGGTTATTGGCTGTAGCTTGACTTCTCATTTAATGAATGACTAGCTCGTTATCTCCATAGACTTTTAAAATCATGACTCCTCTCTTCTTTTCCCATTGGAAACCATGAATTAAGCCTTCATATTATGCCACATTGCAAGTGCAGCTGAAGTGAAACCTATAAGAAGAGTAATAATTATTATTTTATGGGGAAATAAAAATGACACTAGATCCTATGCCTACTTTTCTCCTTGAAGCATCAAATAACATTTCCCATATGCCATCAAGCTCATGATCTTCATTGGTGAGTGAAGTAATTGGGATGTTCTCTTCATGCATGCAATAAAGTCCCAAATTAGCTTCCTCAATGAAAGTATAAGGATCAAGGACATGTGTTTTAGTGTTGTACTTGTCAAGATAGAGGTTAAAAATACCTTCAATATGAGAAGATGTTTCACTATTTAGGACTATTTTTTCCTCTTTACTAATTAGACAGTTTTGATTTGTCATTGTCTCCAAGTATGGCTCAATGTGGAACCTTGCTAAGGGTTGAGTCCTTATGGTTACCTTGGTTCTATACCTTTTCTTGAAAGCTATAAATGACCAATCAAAAAAAACGTATCCTTCTATCTTGGTTGTAAAGTCCCTAGACAATCATATAATAAAGTGTGCTAGAAGGTCCACCACCACAATATCTTGCATGAAAGGGAAGCTTGGGCAGCCATGTAAAAACACTTTCAAACCTTTGACCAATCCTACCATCTTGGTTGGAGTCCCATCCATATGAAACATACATTTACTATGTGGCTCATAGTTCAAACCTAGCTTATAAACTACTACTTTAGGCATAACAGTAGTGCTTGATCCACTATCCATAATACAATTATGGACCAACTTATCTCCCATAATGAATATGAGGTAGAAGGTTGGAGGCTTTTCAACTTTAGTGGAAGGCTCCAAAAGATGATTTGGAAAATTTGTGAGAGTCACACTATGGTGCCTTGAAGATTGAGGATCCACCTACATGCTTGCTAACTACTCTTGCAAAAGCTTCTTTTAACCAAGTATATGTAGAACCTCTCAAAGGGATATGCTTATCTTAGTGCTCTTTAATGATTCCACAATATTCAGAGACGGAGTATTCACTTTCTCCTACATTTTTTATGGTGATAAAAGAGCTATTGCATGTTGTTTTTCAATCTTGGTAACTACATTTACATTCTAATTTTGTTGAGGAACATGGCTTGTAAAAGGTACATCACTTTGATTGGCACTTTATGGCCTTAGAGAGGCATCACTTGTAACTATTCATGGCTCTTGGCCCTCTCCCAATTCTCTCTTTTTGGCGTTTATATTGGCTATAATTGGCATGCCTTGATTCAACATGAAATCATCTTTTACATGAAAATTCATCATTCCCACACTTGGGTTGTTTCCTTCTCTAGGACTATCCCTTTAGCTGGGACATGCTTCTTCTACTATCATGTAAAGAGTAGCTTCTTCTTGTGTACTCAAAGTGTATCTAGTTCCTCTATCATCATGTGTAAATTTATCTTGAGGTTGCCCCCATTCGTCCACATGATCTTCTCCTTGCACTAGATTTGCATGAACTAGAACAACCTTTATGAGAGGAGTAAAATTTGTATTATATGCATTAGGCTACCTATTGTAACCTTGTTAATTTTGTCATCTCCCTTGATAATTATATTGGTATGGAGCTCTATATCCTTGTTAATGATATTATTATGCATTAAGAGGAGTACTTACTTGATATTGAGCTTGCTTGAGCTGAGCTCTCAATGATCTGATTTCTTCATCCTTGTCCACAATGTTATGCACCTTCTTAGGAAAGGCTCTTGGATTCACATTGGCATTGGGAACCTGTGACATGATTAGAGATTCAACCAAATTATGGGATATCAAAGGAATGGAAACTCTTGGAAGGATTCTTCTAGCATGAATCAACCTATTTTTAACCTTAATTAGTAGCTCATATGCACCTGGAAGAGTGAATCCTCCCATTGACTGCAACATAATAGCAACATGAGTACCAATCCCTTTGAGATATGTTGGGAACACAAAGCTAGGAGGAGGTCTCATGATTGGTGGTAGCCTATACCATGTTCTTTGAAATATCTCATTGAAATCTCCTATATATCCATTTAGACATCTTATTAAATTCAACTGATGTATTAGGGAAGCATGATCACTCTTATTTTTTAATCTTGTCACCAATAGGTTTCCAAAACCATCCCAACTTATAATGCAGCCCCCCTCTAACATTATATACCAGTCAAGTGCTTTAACTTTTAAAGATATAGCAAGTAGCCTAATTTTTATGTTTCCCCTCGTAATATTATGGAAATTGAATAAATTACAAATGTCTCTAATATGTTCAGATGGGGTAATATGACCCTCTCCATTAAAACTAGGAAGACTTTTGGTAGTGTTTGGAGGGATGGGGTCATATGCAAAAATCTCTATTGGGTTTTGGTTATTAAAATTAGGGAAGGGTTGATGTCTATCTATCTCTCCCCTTTCTCCCATTTCTCTTCTTCCCCCATGATCATCTATTTCTTCTTCTTCAACTTCTTCCTTTCCTTGAACTTCTTCAACCTCTTTTGCTTATTCCACAAAACATCCTTTCCAAGGATTTAATAGGGATAGGAGTGGTTCAAGGTGTTGTTCTTCAATAAAAGCTTCACCTAAAGGGGCTTGGTCAAAAAATCTTAAGGAGCTTGTGAGGGCCATGTCGGATAATGTATAGAACTTGGTCTAGAACCAAGGATTCACACCCTTTTAGAGTCACCAAATGTTGGGTTAGGGGTATTTCTACTACTTTAGGCCTATCAAGACCAGCATTCACCTTGATTTAGCAATAATTTAGGTCCCACCGAGTATGCTATAACTATTATCTCCAAATCTTGCACCCTATAAGAATGTTTTTCAAGCCTCCTCTATATTTGGGAAATGTTGGGACATTTCCAGGCTTGTGGGTGTGCCTGTAAGTGAAAATGAACTTCTAGGTTGAAATGTCTAGCTCCTTGTATTAGCATTTTGTGAAATAAAATTGTTGAACTAATTTGTATGAGTGAAAAGAGTCAAAAGTTTGCATAAATGAAAATCCTAGTCTAAAATGGTGACACACCAAGAATTAGTACCCACATGTATGCCCTATACTTATGCACAATAAAGTAGAATATAGTCTATAACTCAAGATCTAGAAGATTCAAACATAAGTATTTTGATGTAGAGACAAAATGAATGAGATCACATAAGGTAATAACTGGAAAAGACAACTTGTATAGTTCAAAAAAGGGTTACACATGTGCAAAATCTCATACAACTAGAATGCACACTACATGACCTATTGGATCAACTCTTTACTCAAAAGCATGAAGGATAGAGAAAAAAAGGATAAAACATCACTTGATGTCACTCTATGTCTCTTTTATGCCCATATAAATGTATATAACTTAGAAATAAAACAAACTTATGCTTCTTTGCTCAAAGTCAAGAAAATGGCAAAACATTCTAGCAGGGATTCATCATACTATTTGTGGATGATAAAACAAGAGTCCAATGGTCTTGTTTATAGAAAAAAAGGGAGAGAAGAGAGAGCTCTTGGGTACCAAAATAGAATCTTCAAAAATGGTTTGAATTCACCATCCTAGTGAAATTGATTCTAGCTATTCTCTCATTCAGTTGGAGCTTGTCCTTCTCTTTGATTCACCCTCTTTAAATGACTAGGATCATCATAAAATCAATGGTGAGATGACCCTCCATAATAAATGGCTTAGATCACTATTGTGAACCGTAGATTCCTCTTTAAATCCCTTATATTTTGTACTGTAGACCCATTCAAGCCTTCTAAATGGATTTAATTATAAACTTATAAGTCAAGCATGTTGGGAAACTCAAGTTGCACTATCTTTTCCCTTTTGGGTTCTTTGATTGCTTCTACTTCTAAAAGTCATAAGCAAAGCTTATTAGGAAACCTGATTTACACTGAAGAGTCATTCAAGTTTTCCAAGTGACTTTACTTCTTACTTGCCCCTTCACGTTCTTCAATTGCTTCTACTTATAAAAGTCATAAGTAGAGCTTGTTGGGAAACTAGATTTTTACTGCAAAGTCATTTGGGTTTTCCAAGTGACCTTACTTCTTACTTGTTCCTGTAGACATGAATTTGATGTCTGATGGCACATCACCAAGTTTCACCCCAATGGCTAGTTGGCCACCCTAATTTTGACATCCTAAAACACATCATATCTTTAAATCCCAACGGCTAGTTGGCCACCCTGAATTTGACATCCTATAGCACATCATCTTTGCACCCCAATGGCTAGTGGGTTGTATTAAACTTGATGTCTTATGGCACATCATAAGGATCAATTGGATCAAGTTTAATGTTTCAAAAAAAATTATTGAAGTAATTCCTTCAAACAATTTGTCTGAAGGAATTATTTTGAGGATTTTGCTTGAAAGGCAATGGTTAGTTCCTTCGAGAACTTTTCCTGAAGGACACTTAGGAAAGTGTCCTTCAAAAAAGTTCTTAAGGACACTTGGGGAAGGCACAAGGTTCCTTCATAAAAAATTTAAGGGCATTTCCAAAGGAAATGGCCCTTCAAAACTTTTTTGAAGTACATTTCCAAAGACAAAGTGCCCTTTAGAAAAGTTCGAAGGGACACTTGGGAAGAAAAGTGCCCTTCAAAACTTTTTTTGAAGGGTCACTTGGATAACAAAGTACCCATCAAAAAAGTCTAAAGGGACATTTGGGCTAAAAAGTGCCCTTCAAAAAAAAATTTAAGGGTCACTTGGAATAAAAATTCCCTTCAAAAAAGTCTGAAGGGACACTTGGGCTAAAAAGTGCCCTTCAAAACTTTTTTGAATGGTCACTTGGAAGAAAAGTGGCCTCCAAAAAAGTCTGAAGGGACACTTGGGGTAAAAATTTCCCTTCAAAAAATTTCTAAAGGGTCACTTGGAAGAAAAATGCCCTTAAAAAAATTTCAAAGCGACACTTGGGCTAAAAAGTGCCCTTCTGAAATTTTCAGAAGGGTCACTTGGAAGAAAAGTGCCCTTCAAAAAATTCTAAAGGGACACTTGGGAAGAAGGCAAGGCAATAAATGCCCTTTCGAAACCTTCTAAAAACACTTCAAGGAAAAACAAAGTCTAAATAACTAAGGAAAACAAGTCAAAGGGAAATAAAAAATAACAAGGGAGAAGAACCCAAATGAGGAGAGGCCAAAGGGAAAAGACAAGTAACAATGCAAGAGACCAAACAAAGAAAACGAGCACGGGAAAAATGAAAAGAGCCAAAGGGAAAACACAAACTGGTCATGAAAAAAATGGTGAATATATGTAATGCATGATCACTCTAATTAATATTATATTGACTTAATTTATTACCATTAAAGATAAATGAGGTTACTAAGTCTCCAAAAAACCCTGCACACATACCTACATCCAACATTGTCTAACTAAGACAAGAAATGAGTTAAGAGCATAACATTTTTGTGTTATAAGGTTATAAGTTTGATGCGAGGTGACACATATGATTTTTAAGGGACATAATAAGGATAAATAAGGTATTTTATATTATTTTTATACCTAAATATACACATGAACATCCACAGGGATCAATAAATGTAGAGGTGTCTCAGTCTAGTCAACAGGGTATAACTTGGTAAGGGTAAGTGAAACATGGACTATCTACAAGTGAAAGGAAATTTTAAATGACCAAAAAATGATCCATGATGGTCCAATTGGTTTCATAAAAATCCTAATATAATATTAAGAGGCTCATGTACCTTTTCTTACTTGGTATATGTGCAACAGTCCGTACAAGAAAGCTAGGAAACCTCTTGGTTCAAAGGGTAAGCATGAAGAATATAAGGGAGTAAGTGTTTTGGATAGATTTAAAATCTCCATTATTAGTAAATGAATATTATAAACATTTTTGAATATCCAAAAATCATGGTGTTATCTTGGAAAGGTCACCCATTGGTGGATTTGAAGAAAAAATACAAGAAATTAGGGCTTTTGAGGCCTTTTTTAGGCATTTTGAGATGGTTGGACACCCTAAACATGGAATCAAACCAAACCCTATACTAAAAATTATCATTTTTAATTTTCACATCTCAAAAAACACTCACTTTTCTTAATGTATGATGGCTATACCTCTCTATTTTTTCTTAGAGGTCAGCCTATCTAAGAAAATCAGACTTTGGCAAGATATGCTTTTGAAGTCAAATTGAGCAAAGGACTCAAAAATGACATTTTTAAACTTTATGAAAACATATGATGATGTGTATATAAATAAAATAAAATATAATAAGCAATAAATCAAGCTCAGACTCCTCAAAATATCCATTTTCCATTCACACACAGTCTAACTAGACAGGGTTTCTACTAGGTCTAGCTGGTGAATGAGAGAAGTTGATAAAGTAAAGTTATTGAAATGGTATGTAGTGGTCTAAAGATACAAAATTGAATTTAAATATACCTGATACACCTATACAACCATGAGTTACCATTCCTAACATCCAAATCCATCAAGGTGCCTAGTAAACCTATTAGGTTTTGAGAAGGCCTAATGCCAAATGAATTTCCATCTTCACTTATGACTATTGGTAGGATATTTATATGGTTTATGTAGGTTAGGAAGGTGTATATACACATTTTTTAATTCATAAAATGTAAATAATCACACTAAAAATCCACTTTTATCCCAAAAAAGGGCTCAAACATGAAGGAGTAGAATCCATCTCGAAGGGGTATGTTCAAATGCTTAGATATTTTCTAGAGTTTTGCATGGTAAATAAAAAATTTAAGAGAGATAGATAGGGTACATAAAGATCATATTTTGAGAATTTTTTGGCAGGTAGAATCTTGGATTTTTATGAACCAACCTTAAGAATCAAAACTACTCAAAACCCTTGTAATGACTTGATGGTAAAAATGAGATTAGAAAGTTGAACTAAAGGAATAGTTTGAAATGAAAACTTTTGCATCATGTATAAAAATCCCCTAAGATTCCCCTCAAGCAAATGAGTTGTACGTAATTGTATAGACAACATGAAAAATAGGGTTTTTCTCACCATTTTTATGGATTCCCCTCATGTAGGCAACAAGAGGAGTGTGAAATTGAAATAAAATTTAGGTGGAATCTTAGTACTTATAATAACTCCCTATGGCCATTTTATTCAAATAAAAAGTTTTTAAGTGTTTAAATAATAGCATTCCTTTTAGCCAGTCAAAACTAGCATAGTGAACACAAGGGTGAGAAGGATGAAAACTCTAAGTGTGAGCCTTTCTAACGTATACTTGAGTAGTCCAAGGCCATGGATAGCCTTGAAAAGTGCCATTCACTCCCTCCCATGTATTTTTATGGATAATTGAATCCAATTTTGAGGCCAAGTGTGAGGGGTGATAGAAAAGATGATTTTTTAGACTAGAGGTAGTGATGGTTTCCTTCCAAAAGTTTCTAGATGATTAGGATCAGAACCAATGCATAGAATTGCATGCCTAGAGGCCTTCCCTCTTATTCCAATAATTAGACCTATCCCTATTTAGTGGTGGTATCTTAAAATAGCTCCAAATGATTGAGGTAGTTTTTTGAGCCAAGATAAGAAATTTTGTGACACTTTTCATAGGTTTCATGGCTTGTATAGAAAATTGGACCTCTTGACATTGCACGATTCACCTCATGCCTCCTTCTCATTCAAATTGTAACTCCATTTTTGATATTTATAAGTGTCCAAGTGACTTTTAGACTTTTCTTGCCTTGCTCTTCTCTCAAATGCTATAAATATTGACTCTTTTGGCTCTTTTGAGTAGCCTTCATTGGTTAATGGTGAAACCCTAGCCAAATTTGTACTTGAATTACTCTTGAAGAAATAAACAAGTGATTTTTCCTATTCACATGTTGTTTAATTAAGTGTTAGTGAAAGTAATCTTAAATAAATAAACAAGTGATTTTTCCTATTTGCATGTTGTTTAATTGAGTGTTAGTGCAACCTTGTTGGTCTTATCTAGTAGAAGATTATCTTTTCTAGCATGTTATCCTTGATTGTTCACCAAATGTGCAGAAGAGAAATTGTTAAAGGTCTTTTTTAGTGTTATTTTCTAAGTTTATAGGTTTCTTAGAAGTGTTTCATGATTTTATACTACAAAGGAATCCTTCATTACCCTCTTAAGCATCAAAATACCTTTTGGACCTAACTTATGAATCATTGATGTGACAATGGAACTTGAATTGTGAGTTTTGTGTAAAGGAAGTCTTGTTTGACTCTAAGTGGTAAAATTTCAGTCAATGGGAGGAAATATACTATTGGTTCATCACCTTTTTTTGCTTTATTAGTTGTTTTCTTAACCCTTTTCATCCAAAGTTTATAGACAAGAAAGTGTTTTTCAAGATTGCATAAAGGGAACTAGCCCTTCTAGAGATTCATCTCAACAAAATTGTCACCCATAAGAAGAGAGAAGTTTCCATTGTGTCACTTTTATGAGGAGAGCATCTCTTCAAGGGGTGAAAATCCAAGTGCCAATAGATTTTTGGCACACTCGGTGTGACTCTAAGTCCTAGAATATTAGCCAAGATTGGTGTTGAGCTTGGCATAGTTGTTGTTATAAGGACATATACATTCATTACCTAATGACTCCACTAAATTTTTCAACTCTTTGGTTGCTCATCAATCCCTAATTTCCATGCCAAAGGTGACCACTAGGTATACTACTAAAAGTATACCCTTTGAGTTTGTGCAATTGCCTTTGTATTATGTCAAAAGGTTTAGATTTGTGAACACTCATCCTTATTCAAGAGAGATAGTGTTTAAGAAGTCCTAAGCTCTTATTTAGTTTAATATATAATTATCAAAGTTCACATTCCAATATGTCTAGAAACCAACCTTTTATAGCCTTCACCAAATCATCTCCTTTGAATCTTTCCCAATATGACCAAATTCTAGGAGCAGCCCTTAAGAGTGATCCATCTTTTAGTGGATAGGGTCCTATTACTGCCATTGAAAATATTAGAAACATAGGAAACTTATGTAATATCCATAATATCATTCAAGATAATGTGTCTATTAGGTTATTTTCATTATCTTTCAAAGGAAAAGCTTTAGATTGGTATAGGACTTTACCTAAAAATTATATTGGTTCATCGGATGAACTAAGAGATATATTGACTAAGAGGTTTAGAGAGAAGAGTGATCATCTATCTCTAAATAAGAAATTGACCACTATAAAGAGGGAACCATAATATTTTACGCTATATTTTAACACTAGATTTAAAAAAACATGGGATAGGATCCCAACCCTTGTGAGACTTAATCCAAACTATGCATTCTTGTACTATCTAAAGGCATTAAATAGTGATGTAGCCATGATGACCCAATCCATGGGTGGGAATACACTCCATGATACCTATGATATAGCTATCAATTCTGAGAATTATCTTGTTTAAGTAGGTAATATTGATCCTAGGCCACCAATACCATTATTCCCTGATTTGCAGCCTCTTAGTCAAGTTACATTACCTACCTTGGCTCCTTTGCCTAGCCATGAAAAGTCTACCATTGTCCCAAAAAATGAGATCCATTAAGTCAAGATTTTTCTTCATAGATTAAATAATGAATTGTTTTCTCTTAAAAGTAAATAATCTCAAAGTTATAGGCCATACCAATCTTGCAATCAGTTTGGGCAAACCAATAGGCCTCCTTTCCAAGGTAATACTCAAGGATAAGGTCAAATCACCCAAGCTAGACTTTACCAAAGTTACAATCCTAATGCTACCTCATCTTCAATGGCTCTTGTTCCCACTCAAAACAACCTTGTTTAATAACAACTAGGTTATCCCTCCTATGACCAAAGTCAAGACCAAGTTTCTTACACCAATGAGATGCATAATCAAGCCATGAATATGCAAGGTAATCAAACATCTCAAATTTCAAATTTTGAAGGGCCAATACAAGGTGTAATTTAATTTGGAATGGAGAATGGGAAAATATAATTTTACTATACTATCATAAATCATTTGGAGGGAGATTTTTATGCCACCAATCATCCGGGGAATTCAAGCAATGTGAATACTAGTGTGGCTTCTAACACTAGGTATAAGAAGAGGGTTATTCAAGAGACACAAAAGGATAATCAAGGACCTATTTTGACTCCTAAAACATCCCCAATTGTGGGTGTTTCTAATCCATCTCTTAAAGTGTAATAAAATTAGAAGTTTTAGAATATAATCCTTGCTCCTACACATCTACTTCCACAAGCCACACCATAAAGTATTATTGCTTCTAAAGAACCTTCCAAGGTGAATAATCTTTCTATCAATCTTGTAAACTAGATGAATAAGTTTCATATGAATATTTCACTATGGGATTCACTAATAATACCTATACAAAAGGACATGCTTCAAAAATAATTACAAGGACTTGGTAAGTAAGTTGGATCAACTAGGAATGAGAATGTTGTCTTGGTGAATGGGACTCAGCCCATTGATGGACAAGTATAGAAGATTGATAAAACTCATCCTATATACATATCTCTAATCATTAGTGATTTATTAGTTCATAATTTCATCATAGATAGTGTGGCTAGTACTTTAGTTATGCCCAAGTGTATAGCAAATAAACTAGGCCTCAAAGATGAGCTAATGGCTAAAGGATTTTTACAATTGGATGGATCACCAGAAAAGAGCTTGGGAGTGGTCAAGGATTTAAATTTTATTTTACATGATTTTCCTACTTTTTCATTCCTCATGATGTGGTTGTGGTAGATTTCCCTCCATATTTTTCTCTTTGTTTGTCAAGAGAGTTTACACCTAAGATAGGTGGATATTTGGTAGCCAATTAGTCCTACATGGTGTTTAGGACAAAGTATGGTACTAAGGTGAATATTTAATCATAACCTATCTATAATAATCACTTGGAGCCTTACATGCCTAAAGTGTAAAATGTCAACTATGCCATTATTGATGAGGAGGAACTCCACATAGACTAATCTCCAACATCTTCCCTTGAAAGAGTTTTTAATTTGTACTTAGATGAATGGGGAGATGAACATTATGAGCATGATCCTCAAAAATTCATGGAGGAAGATATTATTGGATTATATTTTATGCATGAGGTATACTCTTTCATGCCAAATTTAATGAATCCAAGTGAAGACATGGATGGTTTATGGCAGCTTTTATTTGATAGATCTAGAAGCAAGGTTGGGGCAGGTGTTGGAGCCATGTTGGTTTCTCCTTCTAAGGTACTATTCCACTTTAAAAATTTAATTCTCTTGCACTTGTAATGTGGAATAATATGAGGCCCTCATTCATGGCCTTGAGTGGGATAGAAAAAGATCTGTGAATGAGTTACAAGTGTATGGTGATAGCGAGTTGATTGTAAATCAAGTAAGAGGCCAAAATGTGACTAAGAACTCTTTGCTCAATTCCTATAAGCATAGAGTGTGGGATCTAGTAGAGTGTTTCCAAGATTTCAACATCACATCTATCCCAAGAGAAGGCAACAAACATGTTGATAGGTTGGTACCAATTGGATCCCAATTTAATGTTCCAAAGGGGATAGGAGAGGATAAGAACCAACCACATCTCAAGGTGATTGTAAGGCCCTCTATACTAGAAAATGTCACTAATTGGAAAGTGTTTGATAGTGACCAATAAATAACACTTTTTTACAAGAGGATACTGATTTTTCTTCCCAAAATCAATCCAAACTTCATTAGAAATATGGAGGGCAGATTGTGTAATCGAAGTCAAACAAGCTCCCCAAATGCCTAGTCACACTTGAGATTATTTTCAATGATGATGACCAGTTGAAGAAATAAAAGGTAAGCATGTCTGCTAATCAATAAAACTATGATAAAGTACAAATATTCAAGTACAAGTTGCTTTCACTTGGGAAGTTATGTACTAGTGAATAGAAACATGCTTTCATTGAGTTATGCAAGAAGTTTTTTGATGTCTTTGCATGCGAGTATAGATATTTGAAGGGATTTGATCCAAACTTAGCTCAACATACCATAGAGATAGATGAGAAATCTAAGCCCATCAAGAAAATAAAAAGGCCAATCAAACCTAAGATTTATCCTCTTATGAAGAAAGAGCTTACTAAGTTTATTGAGTCCAAAATCATCTTTCTTATTAAGCATTCATCTTGGTTGGCAAACTTAGTCCCTATTAGGAAGAAGAATGGATAAATAAATTTGTGTTGATTTTAAGGACTTGAATAGAGTTTCCTTGAAGTACTATTATCCTCTTGTCTCTATGGAACAAATTTTACAAGTTGTGGTAGGTAGTGAAAGGTTTTCTCTCCTTGATGGGTATTTCAGGTATAATCAGATTTTGGTGAAGGAAAGTGACAAATATATAATAGCCTTTACCAATAAATTGGGTACATATGATTATATAAAAATGCCTTTTGGATTGTCTAATGTTGGATCTACTTTTCAACATGCAATGGATATGGCTTTTCAAGGACTAATAAATGACATTGTGTTGGTGTATCTTGATGATATCATAGTTTTTTCTAAGGATGAAAAAAATCACTTGAATCACCTTAGGTAGATTTTTGAGAGATGTACAGAGTTTGCAATCTCTCTCAACCCAAATAAATGTGTGTTTTTTTTTCATGAATGCATACTTTTTGGACACATTATCTCCAAGGAGGGCTTGTCCATAGATCTTGAAAGGGTAAGTTCAATCTTGGCATTGGCTTTGCCCAAACACAATAATGGTTTAAAAAGTTTCTTTGGGAAAATTAATTTCATAAGGAGGTTTATCAATAATTTTTATAATTTATTCAAGCCTTTAACCTCTATGTTAAGGAAAGATGAAGTGTCCACTTGGACTAGAAGAAGGAAGGAAAGTTTTGAAGAGATTAAACAAGACATTGCCCAAGATCCAACTCTTGCAAGTCCTAATTTTTTAATGATTTCAAATTGTATACCTTTTTAAATGAGGAGGTAATCCATACCATGCTTACTCAATCAAACAAAGTAAACTTGGAGCATCCTATTGGTTTCTTTAGTCAAGGTTTGGAGGGTTATGAGATAAGATACACCTATGCTGGGAAGTAAGTACTTTCAGTTGTTAGAATTTTAAAGAATTTTAAGCATATTATATATAAAAAAAAGATTCACATATGGGTACCTTATCCTAGTGTCAAGTACTTCCTTTTTAGTATATATTTGAATGAGAATAGGCCTGGTTAGATCACAAAAGTGATGGAGTATGATATAGAAATCAAGACAACCAAGCTAGTTAAAGGGAAGGGGTTATGTGAGCATCTTGATTTAGATTTTAAGGGGAAAAAAGAGTTTTTTTTATCATTCCATGATGACCCTATGATGGCTGCATCTTCATCAATGAGGAGTTGGACACAAGATATGATTCATTTTATTCAAATTGGTGAGTGTCCACAAGGCCTTGAAAGAGCTAGACGAAGATACTTTAGATTGTAATCCATTCCTTATGTGCTTATTTATGGATTTTTATTTAGGAATTACTTATTAGGTGAATTATTAAGGTGTGTTTAATCAGATCAGATTGAGAAAATTTTGAGTGAGTTTCATGATGGACCAGCTAGTGGTCACTTTACTCCAAGAACCATAGATGTTGAGATTATGAGGGTTGGGTAATTTTGGCTTAGCTTATTCAAAGACACCCATGATTGGGTAATAAAGTTTAAAAAGTGTGCCCTCTTTGATGGTAAACAAAATCTTGTTGCCTTGCCTCTTCATCCAATTCAGGTTGATCAACCATTTATGCAATGGGGTTTGGATTTTATAGGCCTAATCAATCCACCTTCTAGTGTTGGTCACAAGTGGGTGTTGATTGATATAGATTACTTTAAAATGTGGGTATAAGTTGTTTCTCTCAAGGAATTAAATTAAATTTCATTTCTAGACTTGTATGAAGGCATAGTGATAAGTTTTGGAGCTCCTTCAACAATAATTTTAGATAATGCATTGGCTTTTCCTAGAACAAAGACAAGTGAGTAGGCATTGAAACATGGAATCTATATTAGTACCTCATTAAACTATTATCCACAAGGGAATGGACTATATGAGTCTACCAATAAGAATCTAATCAAGATCATAAATAGAACAATGGAGGAGAATCAAAAGACTTGGCATTCCAAGTTGAACAGCTCTTTGGGCTGATAGGATCACCCCAAAAAGAGTCACTAGAAACTCACCATACACACTTGTTTATGGTAGAGGAGCTAGATTTCATATTTCACTAGAGTCACTAGCCATGGATCTCACTTATTAGCTGTAAATAATGGAAAATAAAATCATGGAAGTTAGGTTGTGTGAGTTGATAAAGCTTGAGGAGACAAGAGATGAAGCTGTACAAACCATGAGATTTCATCAAGATCAAACAAAGAGATACTTTGAAAAAAATGCCATGTCAAGGAGTTTCAAAGAGGGATACATTGTCCTAAATTGGGATGAAGATAGGGCTAAGCCTAAAAGACACATGAAGTTTGATGCTTTTTGGAGTGGCCCTTATATTATCACCCAATGCAAGCAACACAATACCTTCTAAATCTCAAACTTAGATGGAGAGAAGCTTCATATCTTAGTAAATGGGATATATTTGAATCATTTCTATTAAGGTTCTCATCTCTCCTTGTACATAGTTTGTTTTTCCCTTTGTTTTCCCTAAGTGCTTATGCACATGTGTGAGTTGGTTTGGTGTCTTGCTTTGTCTTGTGTTGGTTTGGTGTGTTGTATTTCTCTTGGTGTATTTTAGGCAATTACTTACTTGTTGTCTTCAATAATCCATTAAATCCATTGGCCCTTGATAGGATAAGGCTACTAGTCATTAGTATAGTAGGCATACTACCCTTGTGCGTCACTATTTTGTTGACCAAGTTTGACTTTTGGGTCAAACTTAGACCCCTATAGGTAAAAACATGTTTTGTTAGATGATATATGGGTTTAAATATACTTTCATGGGGGTATTTTATGTCATTTTATGTTATTCAATGTAATTTTAGCCTTGGTCTTAGTTACTTAGTCAATTTGTCAATTTGGAGTCATTTAATGTGTTTTTGAGAGTCACTAATACAAATGGCACATTTCCAAAAGTTTCTAGGTGTCATATTTTCATTTTAAAAATATAATAATTCATTCAAAATTTTAGTTATGTTATTTATATCAAAATGTTGTAGGTTATCTAACTAAAACTTTAGAAATTAGTTGAAAAGAGGGAAAATAGTACATATACAACACATAGGGAAGTGTGCCATGTGTGGAAGATCATGTGGGGTCTCCTCATATTTATCAAACACATTTACATGGTATATTTTATTTTTAAGTTCCATATTTGTCCCAAAACTATTCTACTGCATTTTTACCCTTTTTGGAAGATCGAAGTGACACTCAAGTTTTTGCTTGGTACAGTCAGCACAAGGGGTTCCAGGTCAAACACTTTTGGAAGGTGATAGTAAACTCAAGGAGATCCATTTTTGTATCAATAATTTTAAGTTTTATTAACCATTCTTTATTAACCATCCATTTGAAGATTAGCTTTCAAAACTGACTGCTAGTCTATGCACCTTGTCAGATTTCTCTTAGTTTGAATAGATCAGTATAAACCAGTTAGTCATATTTTATCCAAAGGATTTTTTCCATGTATCATTACACTTCCCTTGATTTTTTTCAAGTTTCAAGTTGTTTTTGTGTGTTAATCATCTCAATTTGTAGAGTAGTTTCTTTGAGTGTAATAAGAAGTTCTTCTTTGTTCCTGGGAGTCTCATGTTTGTTCATGGTTTTAAGAGATTGTGATAGGTCAATATTCATGTTCAAAAATTACTCTTAGACTCCTTTCAACTTCCAACCTCACTTTCCAAGAATTTTCATGAGCTTGCAATCATATACCATACTTGCACACAATTATGCCATTAATAGACACCTTCAAATGCTTTCATGGAGATTTAACACATTGAAATAAAGGTGTTGAAGCATGTTTCAAGAGTCCCATGCGGTTAATTTTCATTTTAAATGAATATAACTAGTAGTACTGATCAAAGGTCCATAAATCATATGTTTTTTGAAGATGTTCATACTGACCACTTGTACTTGATCACGTATACCTATAGGTGGCCTAGTCAAAAAGTAAAGAAACCATTTTGAGATGTTGAAATAGATGATGAAACCCTCCTAAAGATATTAGTATTATAAGTAGACCATTTCATATCTATTTAGAATAATGTGTTGGAAAATGGAGTTGGTAATCACCTTTTCAAGGCAATGACTATGTTTAGAAACTCAGTCCTTAAAAATGCTCAAAACCCTTCCAAAACCCTTATAGTGACCCGATGGGGAAAATTAGATTATAAATATGATTTAAAGGCATATTTTATAAATTAAAACTATCTTATAATGTATAAGACACCCCTAGGCTTCTCCCCCATGTAAATAAGTTTTTTAGAATTATATGGATAGCATGCAAAATAAGGTTTTTCTCACCATTTTTTGTGTTTTTAAGGATACAAAAGGAGTTTGAAAGTTAAATAATTTTTTTTTGGAATATTAGGACTTATAATAAATCCATATGTCCATTTTATTAAAGTAAAAATTTTATCCATATAAAAATTTATCTTCTTTTCAGCCAGTCAAAACTACCATAGTGAACACAAGGGTGAGAAGGGTGAAAACTCTAAGTGTGAGCCTTTTTAAGGCATACTTGAGTAATAAAATGCCATTTATATCCTTAATAAGTTTCATTCACTCCATCCCATGGATTTTAATTTAAAACTAAATCCAATCTTGAGGCCAAGTGTGAGGGGTGACAGAAAAGAGGAATTTTTAGACTGGAGGCAATGATGGTTTCCTTCAAAGAGTTTATAGATGATTAGGATCAGAACCAATGCATGGAATTACATGATTTAATTCCTTCCCTCTTATCCCAATCATCATAACTCTCCCTAGTTAGTGGTGTGATTTTCAAATAGCTCCAAATGATGACGGTAGTTTTCTGAGCCAGGATAAGGAATTTTGTGACACTTTTCATAGGTTTCATGGCTTATACGGACAATTGCACCTCTTTAAATTGCATGGTTCACCTCATGAATATTTATCATGAAAATTTTAACTCCTTTTTTTATATTTACAAGTGTCCAAGTTATTTTTGGACTTCTCTTGCCTTGTTCTTCTCTTAAAGGCTATAAATATTGACTCTTTTGGCTCTTTTGAGTAGCTTCCATTGGTTAATGGTGAAACCCTAGCCAAATTTATACTTGAATTACTATTGAAGAAATAAAAATTTATTTTTAATAGTCAAATGATGTTTAATTGAGTTTTAGTACAATCTTATTGGTCTTGTCTAATAGAAGATTATCTTTTCTAGCATGTTATCCTTGATTGTTCACCAAATGTGCAGAAGGGCAATTATTACCAATCTTTGTTAGTGTTATTTTCTAAGTGTATATGTGTCTTATAATTTTTTCATGATTTTATCCTACAAATTAATCCTTAATTACCCTCTTAATCATCAAAATACCTTTTGGGTCTAACTTATGAAACATTGATGTGACAATGCAACTTGAATTATGAGTTTTGTGTAAAGGAAGTCTTGTTTGACTCTAACTGGTAAAATTTCAATCAATGGGAGGAAATATAATATTGGTGCATCACCTTTATTATCTTTATTATTTATTTTATTAACCCATTTCATCCAAAGTATATAGACAAGAGTGTTTTCAAAGATTACATCAAGGGAACTAACCCTTCTAGAGATTCATCTCAACAAAATTATCACCCATAGGAAGAGAGATGTTTCCATTGTGTCACTTGTATGAGGAGAGATATGCATCTCTTCAAGATGTGCAAATCCAAGCACCAATAATTTTTTGCATGCCTGATGGGACTCTAAGTCCTAGAAGATTGTCCAAGATTAGTGTTGGTCTTAGCATAATTGTTGCTACAAGGACACCTACATTCAATACCTAGAAACTCCAGTAAATTTTTCAACTCTTTATTTATTGATTAGTCCCTAATTTCCATGCCAAAGGTGACCACTAGCTCTGATACTAAATTTATACCCTTTGAGTTTGTGCAATTGCCTTTGTATTATGTCAAAAGGTTTAGGTTTGTGAACACTCATCCTTATTCAAGAGAGTTGGTGTTTAAGAAGTCTAAGTTCTTATTTAGTTCAATCCCTAATTCTAAAATTTCACATTCCAATATGGCTAGGAACCAACTTTTTATATCCTTCATCGAATCATCTCCTTTGAATCTTTCCCTATATGACTAAATTCTAGGAGTAGCCCTTAATAGTGTTCCATCTATTAGTGGAGAGGGTCCTATTACTATCATTGAACATATTATAAACATAAAAAAATTATGTAATATCCATAATATCATTCAATATAATGTGTCTATTAGGTTTTTGGCATTTTATTTGAAATGAAAAGCTTTAGATTGGTATGGGACTTTACCTAAAAATTATATTGGTTCATGGGATGAACTAAGAGATCTATTGGCTAAGAGGTTTGGAGAGAAGAGTGATCATCTATCCCTAGCTAAGCAAATGACCACTATCAAGAGGGTACCACAAGATTTTATACATATTTTAACATTAGGTTTCAAAAAACATGGGATAGTATCCTATCCCTTGTGAGACCTACTCCAAACTATGCATTCTTGTACTATCTAAAGGCATTGAATAGTGGTGTAGCCATGATGATCCAATCCATAGGTGGGAATACATTCCCTGTTACCTATGACATAGCTATCAATGCTAATAATTGTCTTTTTTAATCAAGGAATATTTCTCCTAGGCCACTAATGTCATTATTCCCTGATTTTTAGCCTCTTAGTTAAGTTACATTACCTACCTTGGCTCATTTGCCTAGTCATGAAAAGTCTGTTATTATCCCAAACAATGACATCCATGAAGTCAAGAGTTTACTCCAAAGTGTTACCAATGAATTGGTTTCTCTTTTCTTGAGTTTTTCATGGAAAATAAAGGAGTTAGGGGAGGTAAATAGGGTCCCTGAAGATCATATTTTGAGAATTTTTTGGCAGGTTGGACATTGGATTTTTATGAACCAACCTTAAGAATCAAAACTGCTCAAAACCCTTCCAAAACCCTTATAGTGACCTGATGGGTAAAATTAGATTACAAATATTATCTAAAGGCATATTTTGGTATTTAAAACTATTTTATCATGGATAAGACTCTCCTAGGCTTCCCCCCATGTAAATGAGTTGTACGGATTGTACGAAACATCATGTAAAATAGGGTTTTTCTCACCATTTTTTTGTTTTACAAGATATAGGAATTTAAAATTGAAATAAAATTTCGATAGAATCTTAGGACTTTTATTAACTCCCTATGGCCATTTTATTCCAATAAAAATTTTCTAAGTTTTCAAACTATTGCCTTCCTTTCAACCAGTCAAAACTAGCATAGTGAACACAAGGGTGAGAAGGGTGAAAACTCTAAGTATGAGCCTTTTTAGGTTGTACCTAAGTATTAAAATTCCATGGATATACTTTAAAAGTGTCATTAAATCCATCCCATGTATTTTCATTGAAAATTGAAGCCAATTTTGGGGCCAAGTGTGAGGGGTGACAAAAAAGAGGATTTTTTAGACTGTAGGTAGTGATGGTTTTCTTACAAGAGTTTTTAGATGATTAGTATTAGAACCAATGCATTTAATTGCATTATTGAAGGCCTTCCTCTTATACCAATCATTATACCTATCCCTAGTTAGTGGTGGGATGTTCAAATAGCTCCAAATGATGAAGGTAGTTTTCTGAGCTAGGATAAGGAATTTTGTGACACTTTTCATAGGTTTCATGGCTTGTACAGACAATTGGACATCTTGACATTTCATGGTTCACCTCATGGTTCTTTATCATATAAATTTTAACCCCTTTTTGATATTGACAAGTGTCCAAGGGACTTTTGGACTTCTCTTGCCTTGATCTTCTCTCAAAGGCTATAAATATTTACTCTTTTAGCTATTTTGAGCAGCCTCCATCGGTTAATGGTGAAACCCTAGCCAAATTTGTACTTGAATGACTCTTTAATAAAAATAATTGATTTTTCCTATTCACATTATTTTCAATTGAGTGTTAGTGCAATCTTGTTGGTCTTGTCTAGTAGATGATTATCTTTTCTAACATGTTATCCTTGATTATTCACCAAATGTGCAGAAGAGCTATTGTTACAAGTATTTTTTAGTGTTATTTTATAAGTGTATATATATATTAGAATTTTTTCAAGACTGTATCCGACAAATTAATCCTTCATTACCCTCTTAAGCATCAAAATACCTTTTAGACCTAACTTATGAAACATTAATGTGACAATGCAATTTGAATTGTGAGTTTTGTGTAAAGGAAGTCTTGTTTGACTCTAAGTGATAAAATTTTAGTCAATGGAAGGAAATATACTATTAGTTCATCATATTTTTTATCTTTCTTAGTTATTTTCTTAACCCTTTTCATATAAATTTTATAGACAAGAAAGTGTTTTCAAAGATTGCATCAAGGGAACTAGCCCTTCTAGAGATTCATCTCAACAAAATTGTCACCCATAGGAAGAGAGATGTTTCCATTATGTCACTTGGAAGAGGAGAGATAGGCATATACTCAAGTGGTGTAAATCCAAGCACCAATAATCATGAATCATGATGGAAAGGCTGAGACTATGGCTCTCAAATTTGTATATGTTGTAAATGCTCTAAAATCTCTATAGGGGAAATCAACTATGGGGTCCCCCTATAGCTCTAATAAGTGGATATAATTTTAGGGCTCTTAGGGACCCATCTGGTAGTAAGATAAGATATATGAATATGTTTCTTATGTGTATAGGCATGAGACCTCAATGATACTTCCTTGGGTATGAATACTATAGCTAGAAACTATCTAGAGTCCTAAAACTAAGGTTGTTCTAAAAGAGACCTCTATGGAAATGTATGAATTCTCTATGCTAATGAGGAAGTCATTGAGTGTGTTTGAATCTGAATTAGAGGAATAACTACAACTAGTGGAAAAAATAAAATTGGTGACTGAAAAGTAGTAGATAGATCTAAAGTGGGGAGTGATAACTCATATGGAACTCCATGAACTATAACAACCTGATTAGCATGAATGAATTTCATGCATCTATGAACTATAAAAGGTACTACTCAAAGTTTTTGAATCTATGGTTGGCCAAACAACATATCAAAAACTCCTGCACTGGGAACAATAGTAAATGGTGTGGCCACGTGTGTTGGACCAACCTATAAAGGAAGTACAATCTCACCTAATGAACTTTGTATGTGCCCATTGAATCCATTAATAATTGTTTCCATCAAGGTAATATCTTGCTTTGAATATCCCAAATACTAAAATAATATCATAGTGCACATGTTCATACTAGATCTATTATCTATGAGAATACTATGAATAGGATGATTATGAATGTAATCTCTAATAAAGAGTGCATGATAATTTGAATCATCTTCAACTATCTCTTGCTCTCAGAAGGAGATTGAAGGTCTAGCTAGAACTCTATAATTGTACACCCCAATCATTTTATGTAAAGGATGTGACTCAACTAAAGGTGTACTATATGTATCTAGTGGTAAATGTTCATGATATGTATGGTTAACATATGATGTGTCCCTTGTCTCCTATTTAGAATGTTGTGGAAAAGGATTTGAGAAAAAATATATAGCCTTGTCTTGTGTTTTCTTCACCTATGAAGGCTAAACTGGAGTGCCAAGATCAATAATATTTCCATCTATCAAGTCATGTATCTTGTGTTTCAAACTAATGCATCTATTTGTTGTGTGGCCTAGTGCCCTATGAAAATCAAAAAATATATTCTAATCATATCCCCGTAGAAGAGGCTTTATTGGATCAACTTCCAAAAAAGGAAGGAGAGATATGATAATACATTCTAAAAGCTATTGTAAAACTCTGGCTAGAGAAATTGATAGATTGGTAAAGGTTCACCAAGGAGGTTTTGATAAAACCAATCACTAAGGGGGCTCTAAATCCACATTGACTGTAGGTTGATTCTAACTTCTGTTATCATTATCCTTGACTTTGTATGGTACTTTGTTGGTACTCTTGTTTTTTGTGTTTGATATACTTGTGTAATTGAGTTTTCCTATTAAAATTAATTTTACTTCCCTTTCCTTTAGTGTATGACATAAATCAATGAAGGAAGAGAACCTTTTTAAACATTATTGATTCATGCAAAGCTGGTAGAAGACTCTGTTTGAAGAGATATTGTAACTTTTGATTGGCCATGGGGCTAGTCATCTTAGCCAAGATCATCTTATATCAAAGAACAAAATCTGTGAGATGCTAATTTGACCTTTGTTTTTGTTGTGCAACTTGGGCATAAGAAACTATCACCAATGTTAATGTTAAAATGAGCTAGGAACATGTCAATTAAAGGATTGAATACATTGATCGATTGATTTAGAATACTATAAAACCATTGTAAAGCATAATCCTTTAGACTTTATGGAAATAGATTGGTTAGTAGTCAGTTATTTGGCATATAGTCCAAGCATATTGCATGAAAAGCTCTAAAATGTGTCTCTAGATCTCCCTTACCATCATATAGATTGAGCTTGGGTTGAACAAAACCTAGTGGCAAGGGTGTGAAAGCAATATGACGTGCCAATGGTGTATGAAGTAGAGAAAAAGAATCCAAGGCCTGTGTTTGTCTAGAAGCACTTTGCTCAAGATGTAGCACCTTAGATTGAAGAGATTTTATCTCTTACACAAGGGCTACCACATTAAGAGACAAAGATGTACTATATATAATTGGTGGTGCCTCATAGGAAGGTTGGGCTATTATAGGGGGTTGTTGAGACATAGTTGCCCTTGTAGTGTCATTTACAACTGGTTGCTCTATGGTTTGAAAGGATTGACCATTGTTTGCTTTTTTAGGTTCTTCTTGTAGTATATTAAGCATATCATCTTGCATGTCAGGGTGTTTAGTTAAGAGTTATTGAAGTTCCCTTTTATCATTTTCATCAAAAGCAATATATTGGGCCATTGTTAAAGTGAGAAAATAAATTGAAAATTGATTAATTTTTTTATAATATTTTATAATGAGCAAAGTGCTATGAAAAGAAAGTATTGAATATAGGAAATGTAAAGTCCCAAAAATAGCAAACTGGAAAAAGCATAAAAAAGATATGAATCTCACAAACATGTAATGTGATAGCTCAAAAGCAATGGGGCCTAGTATATGTAACTAGGGTTTGGAAGAAAATGATTAATTTTAAATTACTATGGAATTTTTTAAAATGAATGTAAATTCCTAATTTAAACATGCAAGTTAAAAATCAAAAAAATATTGGAAATTTTTTGATTTAAATGGACCTAGTAAATTCAATTAGGATTTGAAAGAAAATGGTTTTTTTAAATTAATATATAATTTTAAAAATTAATGTGATTTTTTATTTAAATATGCAGGTAAAAAATAAAAAAAATTAGGAAGGATTTTTTCTAGGGTTTTCATGTCCAAACGAAGTAAGTTGGGTTCACCAAATGATTTAACAATTTTAGGAATATTAGAGTCTTATTCTTAATTTAGTTAAAGGTATAGGTTGACTAAATTAGTAAATAAAATTAAAATAATTTAACCACTGATTTATATAATTTATTTTTATTTTTAACCTTTTTATAAATAGCAATAAATATGGAGAAAATAAGACTTAGCTTAAAATGAATTGAAATGATTATTTTAGGGTCTAATATTGGCTATACATGATTGGGACAGTGTCGTAAATTAGGATCTAGATTTCATTTTGTGAAAGGATAGGACAGCCAAAATATGACACCCTTGAGTCTGGTGTTGTTGTCTTATTCTATCATTATTGTCTAAATTACTCATAGAGACATAATTTTTCTAGGTTTTGTTCATTGTCCCTATGTGAGCTTGTCTGTGAAATATCAACTACTAAAAGTCTATGGAACTTCTTGTAGAATTTATTTAATCTTCAAACCCTAGACTTCATTGTGCTTTGATAAAACTTGAGAAAGAAGGGGGGGTTAGTGTGTGTAAGATGCATCCACATCCCTTTTGTAGGCATGCTACCTATATACCAGTACTCCAAAGAGGGATCAATCTATATGTATTTCTTCCACTTAGTGTGCTTTATGCAATAGTGTAATTCAAATGCAAAAATGCTAAACTAGGTGTGCTTGAGGTGGCTAGGGACTGGTGTGAGGATTTGGATATGCTTGTAGCTATATTGGATGGCTATATGCAGAGAATAGGGAAATTTGTCTTAGTGGTTCTGTTTGTATTCTTAATTGATTTGTAATATTTTCCAACCTCCTTACAAATGAACTTTGAATGGGTTTTTATAAATATCTATTGGTCATGGGTTGAATGTATTCACGCTAGGTTGACAATATGAAGGATAGGAATCAGAAGGAAATAATTGTTGGAGCTCAAAATGCAATTGGACAACAACGTTCAAATAGGACACCCTAGGGCCAAATGCTATAGTCCAAGTTGGACACTCTTGTATTATAGGTACAGGACTTGATGGGATAGGATTGGCCTAGGAAATTGTACTTAGTTGAGGTGGAATGACCATTTGGAAATCTTAGGATGACTAGGAATAAGCAAAAAGGTGTCTAGAAGGGTCATGAGAGTGTGCAAGAAAGACCTATGGGTTGAGTGTCACAAGCTACACTCAAGATACCAATTTTGATATTTTATATGACTATAGATAACAATGATTATGTTAATCATGTAACAAGGAATGATTAAGTTTTGGTTAGTATTCTTGGAGTAGACACCACCATCCAAGAAAATATAGAGACTCAATAAAACTAGGTGGAAATTTTGGAAGGCCTCAACAAAAATAATAACCAACTATGAGAGAACCATGTGGAAGTGCAAAATGAGCTTCTATAACCTCGAGATCTACTATATCATTTTATTAAGGAGTTCAAGAATATTCATCCACCCACCTTTTTTAGAGAATAATATGGTGATATTGCTAAGGCATGATTAGTGAACTTTTAGAATTACATTTCCTTGCATGACATGAGCTATAACATCAGTGCTCTAATTTGATCTTATCATTTGGTAGGTAATGTTAACTTATGATGGATTCATTTATGTGATATCAAGAGGTGAACCCTTGACTCTCACTTGGGAAACATTTAAGAGACACTTCAGGAAGAGGTATTTGAATGCCAACTACAAATAGAAATTGTGGTTGTGGTTAATTTCCACTCCACAATACCCACTCCATGTACGTATAAATGCAATAGAGATTTGTATCTCATTATACTACTAAGTTTTAGCTATTGAAATAGAATAACATGACTATAATTAAATATGATCATAAGTGTCTTAGTCTACTACATTATATTAATTGCATGCGTGATGAAGAAACAAAAATCATTAATTTTAAATTTATGTGAAATTTTGATGCATGATTAACTATGACAAGTCTTCATATCTTCACTACTACAATTGAACCTTCTCATCAGGTTGAGGAAAAAGAGAAGTCTCACATTAAGTCTAGACAAGAATTCATAAGTAACAGATTATGGTCCAAGTATTTTTCACCTATTGGAAAGAATTTTGAATGGAAATTTCATAAAAAGAATTTTGGGAAAAATGAAAATAATTTCAATATATTTTAGAATTAGAATAGAAGTTTAAAACTTTAGAATTTCCAAAATTTGGGCAATGCAAACAAAAATCAAACTCAATTCAATCAGCATGATCTAATAACTAGTGCTAATTTGGTACGTTTACCTCCAAGAATATATTTCCAATTCTAATAATGTGGTGATAACAACTATATATATAAATTCCTTGTGTTTTGGAGAAACCAAAACTGCCAACAGCATATTGTATGCAATAGTTGACAATTAGAATGCATATTTCCAATCCACCCTGATTGAAACCCAAGGTATAGTTTCTTTTTTTTTTTAAGTCATTTTAATTTATTTGAGAGATACAAATAGTTTCATTTCTAATTATATTTCAATAAAATGCAAATTTAAACACACTAGAATCAAATAAGGGTGGGAGGTAGAGTTTGGAATAGGAAAGAAAGATCTTTTTTTATAATGCATGGAGAAACTAGCTTGATTTAGGTGTCTTTCAGAAAAATTAAACATATTTGATGCACCTTTAAGGTCTTATGACCTAATTATTTTCATGTATTAACTACAACAATATCAAACAAAAATTGATTATTTCAGCAAAAAGGTGCAATTCCTTAATGATTATGATAACTTAGTATAAATCTAATTTATATTGAAACCGGTAGCTTGCAAGATCCTTTCAACCTTATAGTTGAATAAATTAGTTTTTAAAGGCTAAAATATATATACCATTCAAATTCAAGATATTTCTTAAGAAAATGAACATATTTTTAATCACTTTTCAATCTTGCATGAATTCAAAGATGTATTTCCTAAAGAAATTCCTAGTTTACCACCTAAAATGGAGTTTGACTTTACAATTTATATTGTACCTAGATATGCACCTACATATAAAGATCCATATATGATGATTGTAGCAAATTTTTAAGAGTTCAATGTGTAATTACAAGAGCTCATGAATAATGGGTTGATTAGACCATGTGTTTCTCCTTGGGATGCTCATGTTGTCTTCATAAATAATAGGGACAAAACATTAATGCTTTGTATTTACTCTACAATGTTAAATAAGGTCATGATCAAGAAAAAATATCCCCTGTCAATAATTAATGATCTATTTGATTATATTAGATATGTTTTTTCTCTCAGATAGGCCTTAGATCGAGGTACCATCAACTCTAAAACAAGGAATAAGATAGTTGCAATGGACAAGTACTTTGACTTTTAAGGAATAGTTGAATATAATAAGGTCAAGTTTACAAGTACAAGGTTGAAGGGTCATGCATCTATTTGGTAGGATAGTGTCCAAGAAGAAAGAAATAAAATAGGTAAAGAGAAAATTAATACATGGGACAAAATGATAACCAAAATCAAATCTAAATTCATGCATGTATACTACCAGACAAATTTGTTCAATAAACTCCAAAACTTGAAGTAGAAAGACATGAGTATAAAGGACTACACTGAATAATTCTACAAGCTTACAATCAGAGTTAGTCATGTAGAAGATGTTTAAAATATATCAAGATACATCAATGGTTTGATATTCAATATTAAAGATGAGATCAGTTTATTTTCACCAAAATCAATTGAATAAGCTTATCATTTTGCTCTCAAAGCAAAGGATAAGTTAGCTATAAAATAAACTTGGTACTCTAGAGGAAGAGGTAAAAATTTTAGAGCTAGAGGACAACAAGGTGGTAGAAGTCAATTACAGGTTCGTAATGAAGAATCAAGTAGATCTCAAGGTCAAAGTACCTCTGTCAGAGGAGGCTACTCATACAAAGGAAGAAAACCATACACAATAGGTAGAGGAAGAGGCTTTTGGATAAAATCTTTCAAGTGTAATAGGTATGTTGGTCATAGGTCATATGAATGTCTTGAGAATTAACAAATAAGCCATACAAGAACTGAAGACAACAATCAAGTTCTTCAAACTGAAAAAGAAAGTGTAGAATCACTATCACATATTGAAGAACCTGAAGTGGTAAAGTTCTTATTGATGAAGAGAGTACTATTAAATCCAAAATAGAAGGTGAAAGAACCAACCCAAAGTAAAAACTTGTTCAGGACTACATGTAAATCAAAAAATAAGTGATGTAAAATTATCACAAATAATGGTAATACAAATAACTTGGTTTCTTCAGAAATAGTTCAAAAACTAAGATTGAAGAGAATGACACATCCTACACTATACAAAGTATCTTGGATATAAAATGGGAATCAAGTATGAGTCAATGAGATATTTAAATTTTATTTTCATATTGGTAGCTATAAGGAAGAGTTACTTGGTGACATTATGCATATGGATGTTTGTCACATGTTATTGGGTAGACCTTGGTAGTTTGATATGAAGGTTATACATGATGTAAGGAGTAACACATATACATTTGATAAATAAAGAAAGAATCATACCTTGACACCATTGAAGGATGGAAATGAAGTAGTTGAAAACAATACTAAGGTGGTGTTAATAGGTGGAAAAGAATTCTTGCAACTAGTAAAAGAAGAAGAGATTGGTTGTGCATTGGTTGCCAAACCAAAAATAGTCATTATAGCCACTAAAGTGGTTGATTTGTAATTGAAAATTCATAATTTTTTGGATGAATATGTTTATATATTATTTGATGAGTTACCTAATGAGTTTCAACCAATGAAGAGCATAAGTCATCATATGAATCTCATTCTAGGAGCTAGTTTGCCAAACAAAGTAGCTTATAGAATGACACCTAAGGAGAATGAAGGGATCAAAAATAAAGTGCATAGATTCTAGAGTCATCAACAATATAACTATCACGTACAAGTTTCCTTTACCAAAAATGGATGATCTCATGGATTTATTGAGTGGATCACAGTACTTATCAAATATATATTTGAAGAGTGGTTAACATCAAATTATAATTATAGAGGGTGATGAGTGTAAAATAACCTTTAAGACTAATGATGAGTTGTATGAATGGATTATTATGCCATTTGGCTTGACCAATGTTCCTAGTACCTTCATGAGGCTAATGAATGAGGTGTTAAACCCATTTATAGGCAATTTTTTTATTATTTAATTGGATGACATTTTTATCTTCAGCCAATCAAAGAAAGAACATATCAAGCATCTTAGGATGGTGTTGAACAAATTACAAGAAGATAAATTATTGATTAATCTCAAGAAGTGTAAATTCATGCAAAATGAGTTGGTTTACTTGAGCTTTATCATTTATAAATATGGTTTTAAGATAGACCAAGAAAAGTTAAGCAATAGTGGAATGGCATAATCCAAGAATTTTTTTTGAAGTAAGAAGTTTTCATGGATTAGCTAGTTTCTATAGAAAATTCATTAGAAACTTTAGCAGTAATTATGCACCTATTGTTAAAACTATAAAGGGTGATAAAAATAAGTTTCATTGGACTGAATTAGTTGAAAATAAATTTCATATTTTTAACCAAAAGATAATTGAGCAGTGTATCTTAACATTACCTAAATTTAACAAACTTTTTCAAGTTGAATGTGATGCTAGTGGGCTAGCTATTAGAACCATTTTGAGCCAAGAAGGAAGACACGTTGCTTACTTTAATGAAAATTTAAATTAATCTAAGAAAAATTATTTATCTTATGATCAATAATATTATTCCATCATCCAAGCATTAAATAAATGAAGGTACTACTTGTTGCCTAAGGAGTTTGTGATATATCAATAATCATGTTTTATAGTTTATCAATAGCCAAACTAAGTTGAGCCAAAGACATGTGAAATGCATAGAGTTCTTAAGAAAAATCTATTTTGTTCTCAAGAATAAGAGTGGGAAGATGAATAATTTATTTAATGCATTGAGTATAAAGAGTATGATCATACATGAGTCTCAAGTGAGTAGTTTACGATTTGATTCATTAAAGGAGTTGTATGAAGAAGATACAGATTTCAAGGAGGAATATGTGTCTTGTGGGAATAAAAAAAGCATGGATATGAGTCAATGTATGGAATATATAATATAATAAGGATTATTATTCAAAGGCAAACATCTATGCATACATAGGGGGTATATGAGAGACAACTTGTTGAAAGAAAAGTATAGTGGTAGCCTAGCAGAACATTTTGGACAAACAAAGACCTTTACTCAGCTAAACACATAATAGTATTGGCCAAGAATGCAATTTAATTTCAATAAATTTGTGGAAATATGAAGGATTTGTCAACATGTTAAAGGAAGGAGTCAAAATTCAAATCTATATCAGCCACTACCTTTTCAAGCAAACCATGGGATGCAATTAATATGAATTTTGTACTAGGTTTGCCAAGAACAAAATGAGATAATGATTCTATTTTTATTATTTTTGATATATTTTTTTAAATGGAACACTTCATATCATGTAATGAGATAAATTATGCTACTCAAATTGCTAATTATTCTTCAAAGAAGTGGTAAGGTTGTATGGAATTCCTAGAAGCATTATTTCTAATAGGGATACAAAGTTTGTTGGACTTTTCTAGAGAACTTTTTATAAGAATTTGGGAACCACATTGAGTTTAAACTTATCCTAACATCCTAAAACTAATGGTTAGACTAAAATTTTATATAAAAGCTTAGAGAATATACTAAGATGCTTGGTAAGTGATAGTCCAAATCAGTGGGATCAAATGTTTGCTCAAACTGAATTTGCATACAATGATTCATCTAATAGAAGTATAGGTTTCATCCAATTTTAAATTATATATGAAACCAATCCAAGATGTGTTTATGAGATTTGATATTTGGGTAAGCAAGAGAAGAGGAGTGCTGAAGGTGAAGACTTTGTTACAATGATGCAAGAGTTGCATGAGCAAGTCAAGAAGCAATTGGAGTTGAGTACTAGTAAATACAAAGGAGATGTTGATAATAAAATTAAATAAGTAAAATATAAGGTATGTGATTTGGTTTTATCATACCTTAGGAAGGATATGTTTCCTAAGGGAGAGTATAATAAACTCAAACTAAAGAAGATAGGACGTTGTAAGGTCTTGAAGAAGTTTTCTGCTAATGCCTATGAACTAGAACTCTCGTTTGATATTGGGATGTCACCTATTTTAATTGTATAATACCTATATCCTTAGAGATAAAAATAAGATGAAACAAACACACCTGAAGATGATAATGAATATATCATTAATTGGAAACAATACTTACTCAAGGCACAGAAGGAGGAGCTAGGGGCTATTTTGGATAAACAAGTTGTCAAGAGAACCAAAGGTAAGGAGTAATTAAAATATATAGTCAAGTGGAATAATTATCCATTTTAATATGTTTATTGTTTCAATCCATCATAAATACTTCAGTATGGAACCATCATTGAAGACCTCATGAGTAGGAGCTCGTGAAAGAATTTGTACTCAGGGAGCCTGATGCAGAAACATTATGATTTAGTTATTAAGTGTTGAAAATGTTGGCTTGAATAAGTGTTATAGGTCATATTTTGTCTGTAGGAAGTGTTTGCATGCTTTAATTTCCTTTGTGTTGGTCATTATTTCTTCTTTCCCGTTTTATCGCAAAAACTGAGATTTGAGTTATTGAATTTTTTTCAATGTTTTAGAGTTTTTTCTCACTTCCTAAGGCTTGTTTTTGTCTATATCCTTTATGGAGGGGTAAATTTAGGTCCTTTGAATGATTTATAATAATATAACTATCTTAAATCATATATGTCTATGTTAAACTCACTTAAGAGTTAAGTCTTAAGTAGGGTTACAAAAAATTGGTTAGACAGATTGAAAAATTGCAGGAGTTGGAGTAAAGAATGGATGATTATGAGAGAGAAAAATTACATGGGATAAAATAAGGAGACATAAAATAGGATAAGACACCAATATTTTTGAATAAAATAAGAATAAAAGTCTATAAAAATAGGGTTGTAACAAAACTATTGTACTTAGTTGTATCAAGAAGGAAAGAATACATTTTTTAGTTTTATGCTTCAATTTATTACTTGAATTATATGTAAATGAATGTATTTATTATTTTAGAATCATATTATTTATTTTTAAATATCTTTTAAAAATACTACATGCTTGAATAAAATCTACAATTTCCTATAGTTTAAAAAGGTGCATGTGTAGTCAAGGAAAAGCTATTTTCTTCATGTTTTATGATTGTTCAAAGAGATAAATTAAATTCCAGAGTAGGGAATTGGTGTGAAATAACCTTTAAAATTTAAATATTTAGAAAAAATATATCCTAAAATTTAAATTTTCCTTAATTGAGCTCTCTCGGCCTATCCATAGGCCTACATACCCTAAACTAGGGTTTTGAAGACAAAAACTCTTCTCAAATGTAAATGAACAAACCAAAAACTATGAAACTTTGTGAAATGGTGCATTAGGGTTTTTTTGAAGTGATTTAAGTGGTTTCAAAGTGATTTCACATCTTGAATAAAATTTATTTTAATTTATCATTATGCATACCAAATTGCAAATGCTACATGACCTGTTTTGTATTTTCTTGCATTTCAAAGTTGGCTAAAGGTAAAAATCATTTGTTTGAGTTGATTTAACATTCAGTGAATGTGTAAAATGATTTAATATCATATATACTCATTTTTTTACATCCTTTTGCTCTCAAGAAGGCTTGTAGGCCTAATATCTCATTCAAGTAAGTTACAAGTTTGATCATCTTTCTTTTCCATCACCATCACTCATCATGGCCATTACAAGTTCACTGTCATGCCCTTTTACTTAACTAATTCACCTATAGCATTCATGAACTTAATGAAAGACGTATTCAAAAATCTCTTGGATCAATTTCTCATTGTTTTTTATAGATAATATCCTTGTTTATTCCAAGAATGAAATTGAATGTGAATAACACCTACGCTTATTCTTATAGAGACTAAGGTAGCATAAGTTATTTGGTAAGATTTAAAAATGCTCATTTTATAAAACTAAGATTCATTACTTGGAGCATACAATTTCTAAAGAGGTTATTTTTATTGATCCTACTAAGATCAAATCCATCAAGGAGTGGCCTACTACTAGGATTATTCATGAAGTGTGAAGCTTCATGGGATTGACGAGTTACTATGTTAGGCTTTTGGAAAAAAAATGGAGAGTAAAATACCATTTCTTCCTTGCAATGTAAGGGAAAAAATTGTTTGGGAACCTTAGTGTGAATAAGCTTCTCAAAGGACTATGGAGTTGTTTACCTCTACACCAATCCTCATTATACCTAATACAAATGGTAAGTTTCAAATCTAGGTTTATGTATTTATTAATTAGTTCAATGGAATTCTAACCCGAGGTGGTAAATTGGTTTTATATGAGTCTTGTAAACTCAAGGAGCATAAGAATAATTATCCTACTTATGACATGGAGTTGGTAGCAATGGTCCATGCCCTCAAACCATAGAAGAATTTTTTGTTTGGGAAACATTTCAAAGTGAAATTAGACTATTACAACCTTGAGCATCTATATTCAAAAGATGATCTGAATGCAAGGCAACAAAGATAGTTGGAATTTATCAGCAATTTTGATATGGGCATGTCTTATGTGAAAGGTAAGAAAATTCACATTGTTAATGCATTTAAGAGATGCACTTATCTTGTTTCACTTTCTGTTCTAAGATCTAATTTTAGAAATTTTGTATTGGAATAACAACTAAATGTTGATATAATCAAAAGAATTTATACAAAATTAGTTGAGGTATTTGTGGTTGATTTTTTTATGATTATTCCTTGGAATCAAATAGTCTTATGAAGTATCAATGTCGAATATATGTCCTAATTATGGTAAATTAAGAGAGCAAATGTTTGAATAAGTGAAAATTGTACCTCAATTAGATCATTCATGTGTCACCAAAATGACACATAAACTAAAAAGGTGATATTTTAGCCTATTTTGCAGAAGGATATAGTTTATTTTGTAACAAAATGCATGGAATGCCAATGAGTTAAATATGAGCATTGTCACCTAGGTGGTTTATTTAATCATATCATGTACGAAAAGATAAATGGGTTGTAATTTCAATGGATTTCATATTGATATTTTCTAAGTCTCAAGGTCAATAGATATTATTTTAATGGTGATTGATAAGTTCACCAAAATTGCACATTTACTATTGACAATCTAACTGATGATGCCTTTATTTTTTCTAAAAGGTTTTTGAGGTGATAGTTCATCTTCATAGTTCTTGAAATGATCATATATGATAAAGATAATATTTCCACTTCAATATTTTGATAGAATTTGATTGTTGCTTCTAGAACACGTTTAAATTTCAATTTTGCATGCCACCCAAAAATAGATGTCCAAACTAAAAAAGTTAAACTAGGTTGTTGAAGATATGTTGAGAATGTATGTTATGGATCATCAAACCAAGTGGGAATATTGCTTACACTTAGTTAAATTTTTCTATAACAACACTTATCTTTTTGTGATTAAAATTACTCCTCTTTAATCCTTGTATGGACAAAAATGTTGAACTCCCCTTGGTTTGAAAGATTTGAGGATAGAACTATTGTTGGACCTATAATTTTGCATAATTATGACACACAGGTGGATTGTATTCATCAAAGGATGAAAGTTTCCTTTAATATGCAAACATAAAAAGAACACCTAGAGAGTTTGAGTTATGGGGAAAAGCTTTTCTAAGATTTGAACCACACAAAAAATTTATTAAGTCTAGAAAGGCTTCCAAACTAGCTCCAGGCTTTATCAATCCATTCAACACTATGGAAAAAATCAACCATGTTTTTTATTGGCTAGCTCTTCCTTCTTCTCTATCTATGATTCATGATATATTTCATGTTGCTTTATTATTAAAATATGTATTTGATATGTCTCATATTTTGGATTGGAACAGCCTTCACATAGTCGAAGAAGAGAAAATTTAGTTGGACACAATGAATTATTGGCCCATCACAACAATAATCTATGAAATTGATACATTAGTAGGTGTTGGTCTAATAGAATCAACTTAGTGAGAGAAGTGTCACTTGGCTCTATCTTTATTATTAAAATATGTATTTGATATGTCTCATATTTTGGATTGGAACAACCTTCACATAGTCGAAGAAGAGAAAATTTAGTTGGACACAATGAATTATTGGCCCATCACAACAATAATATATGAAATCGATACATTAGTAGGTGTTGGTCTAATAGAATCAACTTAGTGAGAGAAGTATCACTTGGCTCTATCTTTATTTCTTTGTGTAGGCACTGGGACAACACCTCATTTAAATGGGTGTAAAATGTTATAATTCAATTTTAACTTTTAACTAATGTCTATGATAATACCATTGTAACAAGACCTAATTTCTATTTTTTGAGTGAACTAACTATTTTAAATATCTTGATGTGCCTATTTATTTATATTAGATGAGTTTCTAGTAACTTGGTTTTAATGCTTTAATTCTATAGTTTATTACTTTCAATTATTCGTTGAGTACAATAATTTATACTCATTTTTTTGTTTAGGTACTGATGAGATGTTTTCTTATTTCAAATTGTACCATCTGATGGAATGAGCTAGGTCTCCCAGTGAAGGGGACTAACATGCAGATAAAGTCACCATGTATAGGGATATGCATATGCATGGTTCACTAAGAGAGAGAGACATTCTAATTTTATCATTGAATATTTATGTGTGATGTACTCGATTTGTGTTGTGCATACTTGTTCTTGGTATTACCCTATACTAAGGTGGTTGTGTTAATACTAATCAATTTGATCATATTTTGCATTCAATGTCACAAAGATTGTTTTGCATAATGGACTTAGTCCTTGGCAAGAATGGAGATGACAGAGGAATATTTTTTTCAACAACACTTAAGTGCTCATTGAAAATTTATTATTTTATTTTCTCATGTTATTATCACACTTTGTAGTGTTGTTTTGTTTAAGTGTTGCATTTAAGGATGTGATTTATTACACACCACTTAGTGAAAACACACTATCTTTAAGATTTCATTATTGTTTTTATTTGTATAAAACTCACCTTAAGAATGGTGATGCAAGCCCCAGGTGTGGGAGGCCACTTAAAGCCTACCTTTACATCCTAGGTTGTAAGGATTTTAACGTTTGAATAGGCATAAGATAAATTTTGTCAAGCAATTGTCACACTCATACAAATATGACCTCTATTTCATTATCTCGGTGGATTACAAATTCAATAAATGCCACAATTGAGCTTAGCACCTCTATGAACAAGGAGGAGATAAAAATAGTAACTTTATAATTTTTGAGGCCTTACTCAAGCTCTTAATTCATTTAAAATCCATTTTGATCATGTTGGGTCTCTCTTCCAACACTAAAACATGTGGAATGGATCGAATTACCAATCAAGTATTTCTTAGCACTTACTATTATGGCCTCAAGGTGAACGGAGCATAGAATAACTCAACTTTGAATCTTAAAGATCACTGTAAATTATAAGAACCTTCGATAAGCTCTAGAATCCATGACCAAAGGAATGCACCATGTTTTAAATGGAAAGGGAATACCAATTCCCACAGAGGTCTACAACAACATCCATTGTGAACAAGATGAAACAGAGTCTAAATAGAAAAACATGTCAAAACCAATTCAATGGAGGGATAGCCATTAGTAAGAGTAAAGATCCACATTATATTGAAAGTTTTGTTTAGACTTCAATGGATCTAATTACAACTGGAGAGACACATGAAATTATTCAAGACTATAATGGTTAACAGATGCCTAATTTTTAAAGGCATAACCAAAATTGAACTGGCAAAGTGAAGAACAGAGAAAAGAGAACACATGAAAACCTATAACACGTGTAAAAAAATTGAAGCAAAACACATGATAAACAAACACTCTATTTTTGGAGATGCAAGATGATTTTTTGGCCATGTATGCTCCTGCATCAAATTGAAGCACATAAAGTAATTCACATATAAATGATTCACGACCCTATCTTGGTTGCACCTTGACTTTAGAGGGTTAATGATTATTGAAATCTTTGTAAAGTTTTTTTTTATGATTATTTTAATGCAAAAATTAGGCTTTGGAAGGAAAAATGAAAAGGGAAACAAAAGAGAGGGAAATGGAAGAAAAGAAGTTAGGTCAAGTACTATTGTGCTGCTTGGAGAGAAAGGAGAGAGGGAGAGTGGAGAAATAATGGTGAAATTGCTAATCTCAACCTCTGCATCCCTCTTATTCTTGAAGGGAGTTATTTGAAAGTGGCAAAAGAAAATAAAACGGTTGATTTTGGTGAATGGGATACACAATAGTATAAAAACAAAAGGGAATAGCAAGAGGAAAAGGCAAGGAAACTTTAGATTTTTCAACTTTCAGAATGCATTTGAGCTTGAGATACGAACTATGGTTATTATATTTATTTATTCCAATCTCTTAATTATAGTTTCTTAATATGAAATGGTTATTCTTAGGTATATTTGAGGTATGCATGAAGCCTTGACTAGTGAAATCCATAAAGGTAAAATCCTGCTAGGGTACACGTTGTCCTCGTATGACCTCTTTATGTTTGCATCAGGTATCAAAGGAATAATATCAAAATTGTATTTAATGTAAATCACTTATTTTTGTACATAGTACGTAAACCTTAAAAATCTTACAGGAGTTGGTTATAGTAAACCAACTAATGGGTGAAACTAACCTATATAAGTAAAAGCTAACAAAATAAGTAAATATACAAACTAAACATAATTGTGGATCATAAATGACCCAACAAACCCCCCTTGATCCAAAGGGGTATATAAGATGAAATAACTAGAGCAATGACTTTGAAGTCATCAAAGAAACTTTGATGCAACTACAACTAGTGTATTGTACCTCATGGTACTAAGCAAAATTGATGCCGCTCCAAAAAGAAGCCCACCCTATGAGTAGGTATCAAAGGAATAATTTCAAATTTGTATTAAATATAAATCACTTATTTTTATACATAGCACATAAACATTAGAAAGCTTATGGGAGTTGGTTATAGAAAACCAACTCATGGGTACAACCAACCTGTACAAGCAAAATCTAACAAAACAAGTAAATATACAAACTAAACATAACCATGGATCATAAATGACCTAACAAACTCCCTCTTGATCAAATGGATATAGAAGATGAAAGAATTGGAGCAATGACTATGAATTCATCAAAGAAACTCTGATACAATTGTAACTAGTGTATTGTACCTCATGGTACTGATCAAAATTAATTTCATTCCATAAATAATCCCACCTTGTAAGTTGTGGCATAAAAGTTCGATGGCCTTGAAGTGTCAGAATAGACCTCAGCCATTTAAGACACTTCCTAATTAGAGGAAGTATTAGAATCCATTGAATAACTGGAGTACCCAAAAGATCTACAACTAGAATGACCTACATAATTTGTTTCATATTTCTTTTTATGTGGAGAGAGGGGTCATCTAGAAGGACGTACATTTGAAATATGTCCAATAGCACCACATTTGAAACATCTGGGCTCTGTCATGTGTTGGTCAGATCCAGAATAAGTTAAATCTCTGGAAGAATCACTAGAGTGAGAAAAGTGTCTATGGTGATGTTTGCATTTTGAAAATCATGGAGAGTGCCGATGAGAATGTTATCAAGACTATCTAGAATGGTGTGGACAGTGTCTCAGAGAGTGTTTCAAAGAATGCTTATAAAAATGCCTCTATACATGGTAATGATCTATGTGATGTGACATGGCCTTTGTATAGTGAGCATCTTCATGAGGCTTACTCTTCTTCTTTGAAAATTGTTGCTCATGGTGAGTCAGCAGCTCACAAATAGAGTCAAATGTTTCACCATTGAGCTTATCACTAATCTGCAACATTTTGAAAAAGTTGATGTATACAGAAATGAGGCCATTTAGTGTGATGAAAATGAGTATGTCATCATCGATCTTTCCACTTGTTGTGCAATATTCTTGTTTCAATGTTTTCATCTATGAAATATATTCAAAAATGTCTTCATCATCTGTCAGTTTATTGCTTAAAATATGCATAAGAAGATCATTTTTTTGGTATGCAAGTTATTTGTCATACAAATTATTTAATGCTTTGCATGTTTTCCATGCTCTATATTTAAAATCTTCAATATGAATAATCACTTGTGCATTGTGGGATGATTTTAGTAGTGCAAGTGCACATTTATCACACTTTTGGTACTCTATCTCTTTTGTTGGTTCAATGGGTGGTGTGGTTTATTTATTTGTTATTTCCCATAAATCATTAAAATGAGTGTGTTTTTTGTGTGTAAGCTCCATTCTTTGTAGTTTTTGGGTGTTAATCTACTATTTTCAGAGATTAAACTTATAATTTTTGCCATTACACAAAAAACAATCAAGAAATGATATTGGGGTTTGGCCTTTACCGATTAAATGGATTTTGATTACAATTTGATGATGTTGGGACTTGTCAAAATATATTACACCTTATATCTCCTATTACACCCTTATATCTCTAAAAAATTAAAACGATTCTTCCTTTACAATTTGCCCTTTCATTGTTTTTCAAATAAAACAAATAAGGTCAAAAAAGGAAGCTTTGACCAAAATACATATCCAAAGGGTTTTGAACCCTTGACTTTTCATTTGATCAAATGACTAACAAAATTTAAATAACCATCTTGCCTTTAAGAAATTTGGGTGTGAAAAGGTAGCAAATGTTATTTACCCTTTGTTTTATGGATGAAAAACATATTTAAAAAATTACATATGGTAAAAAATGTTTCACCAAAATTTTCACCTTGCTTTGATCTAGTGGAGCCCACTGTAAATATAGGTTTTCATGCAATCCTAACATAGACCTTGTAATCTTGAATGCAGGACCTGTGTTGATGTGGGCACAGGTGTGATGGTCACTCATGTGGAAATATTATGAAATTGTAGATTAAATTGGACTATATATTATGCTTCAAAACCTTCAATTGTGTATGAGCAAGTTTTCAAAACTGCGCATCATTTTTTGGTTTCAATCTTCTATTCCAGACTATTCTTTACAACATCCACTTCTCTATATCGTTTTATGCCGTAGAATCCTTCATTGTTTGACTATTGAACTTTGTGGAGTGGAGAAAAGGGTAATTATAACCATGGTATCGCTCAATATCTGCTTTTGTCATATGACAGGCTCCTGCACACCAATGCGCCTTTATCATTCGATGTTATTGTTTATGTGGCAATGTTGCTTCAGACCGAACTCACCCTTATCTCTTATACTGGCTTTTCTTCCTTCAATCCTCTTACATAGCATCATCCAAGCTCTAATACCACTGTCTGCACTAGGTACTAGAGGAATAATCTTAAAATTGTATTCAATGTAAATCACTTATTTTTATACATAGTACATAAACCTTAAAAATCTTACAGGAGTTAGTTATAACAAACCAACTAACTAGTGCAACCAACCCATACAAGCAAAAGCTAACAAAACAAGAAAATATACAAACTAGACATAACCATGGATCATAAATGACCCAACACCTTGACCACCCTCACTAGTTGACTCATTATGTATCAACTACTTGGTAACCTTGCTTTCTTGTTTCTTATTGTTGTGTTTTGAGGAGTTGTATTTCCTTGTGTGTGTTGTGGATTAGAGAACAAAAAAATCCTAGGTACCATCCTCAATTACTTAAATGAGATGAATGTTTGATATCTTTCTAGGTACACTCAGATATTTGCAAGAACAATGAATGGCTAGGTGCCCTCAAATGCTTGTAATTTGATGGTGGGTTTGTAAACTTGGAACCATCGTGAGCTCAATGTGTTGTTTTGTGTTTATGTTTTATATTGTTATTTAATCGTCTTTTTCCCTTTCAATGTTTGGCATGGTGAAAGTAATCGGTATCTCTCTCTAATTTATTAATCTACATACACTTTTATTTCATTTTCTTTTTATGCTTGGGGATAGTTTTGTCTCTAGGTTGACAGTTGGAGTGGTTAGGGCCACTAATGGATGGGTTCATCTTAATCATTTTCCTTTCCATCAATAGTTGCACAAGGTGATTTTTATTTCTGGAGTTGTTTGGTGGATTCTCAATTGTGTGGAAGATCTTTGTTCTCACTTTTGACTACAAATAGAAGATATTGCATTGAACAATGAAGGCATTTAGTTTTGTAATCTTCGTGTAAAGCTTGATTGTAACATGTGCTTAATATTGTATACTTCCTTATATATTCATTGTCATAGATATGGATAATGTGGTCAATTATGGTGAATGTATTTTATTCTTATTATAAAGAGAGAAGAGATTCTTACTCTATTGATTTTGTACTTTGATGTTGTAAAGAGTTTTCAAGTATTTATTATTATCAAGACTAAGATATTTTGTGTGATATTATTTAATCAAGTTCAAGGAATAGACCTTGTCTTGTTTTAAAACTAATTGACATGTTTTGATGTCTTTTTATGATAGTATCTATTAAATACACAACTTTTAAGGGTTTCCTCACCATTAGGTGTGGCATATTATACAATAAAACTCATTGTGATGAGTTATTGCAAATGAAATGCTTACTTACTATTTAAGTATTTTAGTTTAGTTTCTTGCATTAAGCTTAGACTTGATAACTCTTCATTTGAGTCATTTTATTAGATGGATGTCATGGTGGTTGTTGTTTAATAGCACATGATGTTATTCAATATAAGGATCATGTGATTGTTTTCTTCGCTAGACATAAGGACCTTTGTGGGTGGTTTGCTCTTAGATATACCTTCTGGATTGTAGCAATTTAGTTCCACAAATGAATGCCATACATATTGTTAATTGGGACAATCATCTTCAGGGGATTAGTTTTGTATTGTTGTGATTTTCATTTATATTATACACTTGCACTTGAGGACCTAGTTGAAAATTTGGTTGATTGTATTATTAATACTTACCTTATTTGTGTAAGAACACTAAGTTAGCTTGTGCTCTAAATGTATCACTTCCATTTTCTTGAGCAAGTTTAAATTGGTAAAGGCTCATTTAGTTTTGTTTGTGTTTAGTATGAAGTCATAAAAATGAAAGGTATGAATTACCAAGATATATCACGTTCTATATATTTATAATTGGCACCGTAGTTGGAACCCAGAATAATGATTCATGTAAGAATTTGTATTAAGTATAAGTTATATATTGATGTATTTCTACCATTGTTGCATTTAGTTCATTGAAAAGAGTAAAGTTTTGAGTAATATAGTCCTATATTTTCTAAAATAAGAAACTCGGATTTGAGTCTTAGCTTTATACATTTAATGGAATTGTGTAAAGTGATTGATGTAAAGAAATGTGTGTGTTTTATATTTATTTGAATGTCCTATTTTAGGGCATAGTAAGAGTATTGTGTAATTTTTATTTTAGAGGTCTGGTTCTATCATCTACACTAGTGAACATTAATGGTGTTTAGTTAAATATGAAATGCTAAGAGCTATGAAGGTCCTTATTACAGTATTAAGTTATTTTTCTTAACTGAGTGACTTAAATGCAAAAGGGAACTAAGTAATACTTGAGAAGGATGAGCTCTATTTTCCTAATAGATTTTGTTGTATAAGTTGAATTTAGCATTCCATGCATTGATTTTTGAGATAAGTAAAATGGATTTATAAGGTTTTATTTTCTAGAGTTTAATTTGGAACCCTAATATTATCATATGACATTTGAAATTGCTTATGTTCTTCGGTGATTGCTTTCTTTTGGTTATGATAAGAACTCAATGCATTGATAATCCTTAAGGTTAGTGATGACCTTGAAATCTTATCTATGAATTTATGGGCATACTATGAAGGCCTTAATAAATAACAACTTGTTACTTGTTGTAGAAGGAACTATGATGAATTTTGTGAAGGCCCTAAGTATAAATAGAGTTATGAATATTGTCCTTGTGAATGTATTGTAAATACTTGGTTGAGATAAATTGGATTATAAATTTTTTGCATTGATTAATTGTGTAGAGTATCAAGTAATGGAGTTGCATGAAGATTTAAGTTTAAGTTATGCACATTAGAGTAGAAGATGATAATGGAATACCTTACCAAGCTACTCTTGCTTAGGTTTGGAAATATTTTTGAATGCATTTTGGCTGATTTAAAAATTGTATTTTTTATTGGATAGCAATGGAGTTACTCAAAGTTAGATAACAATGAGCTTTGGCTTATTGTTTCATATTTTATGTAATACTAGGGCAAAATAAGTAGTATAATTATAATAACTAGAATATATCATTATGAAGTCATAAAAACAAAAGGTATGAATTATCAGGATATATCACATTCTATTTATTCATAATTGGCACCCTAGTTGGAACCTAGAATAATGACTGTGTAAGAATTTGTATTAAGTATTGGTTATATATTAACGTATTTCTACCATTGTTACATTCGGTTCATTAAAAAGAGTAAAGTTGTGAGTAACATAGTCCTATATTTTCTAAAATAAGAAACTCATATTTAAGTCTTAGCTTTATACATTTAATGGAATTGTGTGAAGTGATTGATGTAAAGAAAAGTGTGGGTTTTGTATGTATCTGACCGCCCTATTTTGGGGAAAATTAAGAGTATTGTGAAATGTTTCCTTTAGAGGTCTAGTTCCACCATCTTTACTAGTGAACATTAATGTTGTTTAGCTATATAAGAAATGCTAGGAGCTATGAAGGTCTTTATTATAGTATTCAATTCCTTTTATTAACTGAGTAAGTTAAATGCAAAAGGGAACTAAGTAATACTTGAGAATGATGAGCTCTATTTTCCTAATAGATTTTGTTGTATAAGTTGAAATTAGCATTCCATGCATTGATTTTTGAGATAAGTAAAATGGATTTATAAGGTTTGATTTTCTAGAGTTTAATTTGGAACCCTAATATTATCATATTACATTTGAAACTACTCGTGTTCTTTGGTGATTGCTTTCTTCTGGTTATGATAAGAACTCAATGCATTGATAATCCTTAAGGTTAGTGATGAACTTGGAAATCTTATCTGTGAATTTATGGGCATACTATGAAGGCCTTAATAAATAACACCTTGTTACTTGTTGTAGAAGGAACTATGATGAATTTTGTGAAGGCCCTAAGTACAAATAGAGTTATGAATATTGTCCTTGTGAATGTATTGTAAATACTTGGTTGAGATACGTTGGATTATAAATATTGTGCATTGATTAATTGTGTAGAGTATCAAGTAATGGAGTTGCATGAAGATTTAAGTTTAAGTTATGCACATTAGAGTAGAAGATGATAATGGAATACCTTACCAAGCTACTCTTGCATAGGTTTGGAAATATTTTTGAATACATTTTGGCTGATTTAAAAACTATATTTTTTATTGGACAACAATGGAGTTACTCAAAGTTAGATAACAATGTGCTTTGGCTTATTGTTTCATATTTTATCTAATACTAGGGCAAAATAAGTAGTATAATTATAATAACCAGAATATATCATTATGAAGTCATAAAAACAAAAGGTATGAATTATCGGGATATATCACATTCTATATATTCATAATTGACACCTTAATTGGAACCTAGAATAATGACTGAGTAAGAATTTGTATTAGGTATTAGTTATATATTAACGTATTTCTGCCATTGTTGCATTCAATTCATTAAAAAGAGTAAAGTTGTGAGTAACATAGTCCTATATTTTCTAAAATAAGAAAATCATATTTAAGTCTTAGCTTTATACATTTAATGGAATTGTGTGAAGTGATTGATGTAAAGAAAAGTGTGGATTTTGTATGTATTTGACTGCCCTAGTTTGGGGGAAAGTAAGAGTATTGTGAAATGTTTCCTTTAGAGGTCTAGTTCCACCATTTTTACTAGTGAACATTAATGTTGTTTAGCTAGATATGAAATGTTAGGAGCTACGAAGGTCCTTATTATAGTATTCAATTTCTTTTCTTAACTGAGTAAGTTAAATGCAAAAGGGAACTAAGTAATACTTGAGAAGGATGAACTCTATTTTCCTAATAGATTTTGTTGTATAAATTGAAATTAGCATTCCATGTATTAATTTTTTAGATAAGTAAAATGGATTTATAAAGTTTTATTTTCTAGAGTTTAATTTGGAACCCTAATATTATCATATGACATTTGAAACTGCTTATGTTCTTTGGTGATTGTTTTCTTTTGGTTATGATAAGAATTCAATGCATTGATAATCCTTAAGGTTAGTGATGAACTTGGAAATCTTATCTATGAATTTATGGGCATATTATGAAGGCCTTAATAAATAACACCTTGTTACTTATTGTAGAAGGAACTATGATGAATTTTTTGAAGGCCCTAAGTATAAATAGAGTTATGAATATTGTCCTTGTGAATGTATTGTAAAAACTTAGTTGAGATAAGTTGGATTATAAATATTGTGCATTGATTAATTGTGTGGAGTATCAAGTAATGGAGTTGCATGAAGATTTAAGTTTAAGTTATGTGCATTAGAGTAGAAGATAATGGAATACCTTACCAAGCTATTCTTGCATAGGTTTGGAAATATTTGTCAATACATTTTGGTTGATTTAAAAACCATAATTTCTATAAGATAATAATAGAGTTACTCAAAGTTAGATAACAATGAGCTTTGGCTTATTGTTTCATATTTTATCTAATACTAGGGGAGAATAAGTAGTAGAATTATAATTCTTTTTTACATTAAATATATCTTGCAATCTCTAGAGAGGTCTACTCTAGTTTTTCTATAGAGTTTGTCTTGTTCAAAAAAGAATAATGAATCTAAAATGATTAGAGATCACTCTTTGCCCATTTGTTAATAAAGGTTTGACAACCTTATTTTTCTAACTATGGACATGATCACTCAGTATTTTGGAATCTCTTAAACAAAACTTGAGATTGTGTTACTAAGGCATAGTTATCTCAATTTTAGAAAAGAAAGGAACTTTACATATATGCATGATGTTCTAACCTTGCATCTTACTGAATATTAACCATATGTGCATTGATTCACGCTATGGTGTATATATATGTGGATTTAATATTATGAGTTACATGTTATAAGATGAGCTCCAACCTATATTATTCCTATTTAATAAGCTTTTTATAGCCTTGCTAATACTGAGTAAGTTAATAATACTTCATCTTGGAAGTTATATAAAATTTAGTGCTAAGAGACAATGTGGTGCTTATACATGAACTCATTGTTCTTAATACCAAAACATAGGTGGTTTTAAATTTTTATTCCAAGTCAATATTATAAAGGGACTTCTTGGATAGAAATAGAGTAATGAGATCCAACCTCAAATATAGTAAAATTCCAAATAGAACATTGAAACTTGAATTGAAGAATTCTTAAAACGGAATGTTGGAATAACCTATTTTGATTGAGATAAAAGAAGGTGATTAAGTTTACCTTCATTCACTCCAATCAATATAAAGAGATGACTTGGCATGGATCATCATCTCATGAGCTATTCCTATCTCAACTCCATAATACATAAAGTTTGAAACCCAAGATAATCTTAAAAGATGTTATATGACTAGCCATGGACTTAATCTACTTTTGTAAATCTTTGCTTGCTATCTCCTAGCATAATGCATGTTGTTCTTAAGACGTGTTGACTACCATTGATTTAAGTGAGTTGTACTATGATCACACACGCATACACATCTTTCAATACTGACATAAAATTCCATATTAATAACTTTCTAAATTAATATATTGTTAATCTTGAAAATCATATGCACAAGGACTTCAAGGTGTTTAAACCAAGTGTGTATATAATATTATATATTTGTAGATGAATATAATGTTAAATTTTAAAATCATATATATTGACAAGTCAAGAAAATTTAAAGCATGTGCATATAGTCGAGTGTTAACATAGTTATTTCTTTTAAAAACTAAAAATAAATACCTTTTATTATAAAATATTCAAAGAATCTATAACAAAAAATCTCAGATAAAAAGGCCTTGTCATTATTGTTACATAATTCATATCTACATATGAAAACAACTTTAATTGCCAAATAGATCTATACACTTGATATCTATTACACACATATCTTTCAATAATTTTTTGATTTGAATTTGTAAGAATAACATAAAATTCCATATTAGTAACTTTCTAAATAAATATATTGTTAATCTTGAAAATAATATGCACAAGGATTTCAAAATGTTTTAAATCAAGTCAAGTGTGTATATAATATTATACATTTGTATATTAACATAATATTAAACTTTAAAATCATATACAGTGGCAAGTCAAGAAACTTTAAAGCATATGTGCATAGTCAAGTGTTAACATAACTATTTCTTTTAAAAACTAAACAAATTTCCCTATTATTATAAAATGTTCCAAGAATCTATAACAAAAAATTCTTAAATAAAAAGACATGTCATCGTTACAGAATTCATATATTAAGTATGAAAACAACTTTACTTGCCAAATAGATCTATACACTTGATATCTTTTACAAAATGTTTTTTTATTCAACCACTAAAAGACATCTACAAAACTCATTTTAATCATGCAACTATACACACATCATGTTTATGTTGGATCTTTAGTAATCACACTATCACATTCTATCTTGGTGTTGATGTCTCATTTCTCTGTTAAATGATTTTATCAAGATGAATAAATTTAATTATCATGTGTTTGGAAAGGTTTAACACTATATTGAAAGCTTAAATTTTCACTAACAATGATGAAATCAATCACCTTAGGTCACCTCCCACGATAGAAACGTTAGAAACATATTAGATAAATGATGGTGATGAATTATTACCCTCGTCTTTATAAACAAAGATTTTATATTCCCCAAATCCTATTTTATAGGAAATCCTTTTTTTTTTCTAATTTAACAATATGTTAATATCTATAATTTAATCTCTACTATTGTCATTTCTTTCTAAACCTGCTTCTTCCTACCTAAGTATTACATTTATGGTATCAAAATTTGCATTGTAAAAAATTTAGATTGAAAATTAAATGATCATTGTTTATGTTGCTTAAATATGCACCACATTGTTGGCCGTACAAAGCTCTTAAAGCAACAAAACCCATGTCAAGTAACAACCAAACTTAAAATGAAATAACTACAAGGAGACGATCTAAGCAATAGAAAAAGCAAGCCGACAAAAAAAAAAAATCATTGGTGAAGGAGCGTGCACAAAATGTCGACGTGCAAGTATATACAGGTGTGTCATCTCTACAACCTGTGAGCCTTTGATTTAATAATTTCTTATTATTATTGAAATGAAGTTAATAATGCACCCCATATTTAAATTCTTTCTTAATTTCCAAACAAGTGATCTTGTTACAAACTAGGTACAACCCAAACAAGTTGACACAACCTAACTAGTATTCAACCACTGTCCAAAGCACCACCACTCTTATAACGTGGAATATTTTCCACACATTATCAAATATTAAAATAAAAAGTACACAATAAACATAACCATCAACAAACCTATGGAACTGCAGCTTCAAGATTGCAGGAGCATCCCCAAGTTCTCCGCCACTGAACACATTAGTATACAGCGAGATGAAATCTTATCACTCTATAAGACAATAGATTTCCACTCCATTTATGAAAATATCCACTTTCTGAAACTCTACACATTAGATCAATTTCCAATTTTTTGAGAGTAAATACCATCCCATCAGTCCAATATCAAATAAAGTTCATATAGGGAATTAAGAGAAGCAAGAGGACCATAGAAAGCATTCCTTCCAGGACCCGCAATTTGGTAAATTAACCCATCCTTGCTTATTGTGCCAAACTGAAAATGAACATAGAAGTTTGACAAAACAAAAAATTAAAATAAAAGTCGTGTTGTGTATTTACTTTGTGTATGCCATATAAGTGTTCATCCCTATTGTCCACAGTCTATTCATCAAGTTTCTTATATACTAAACTTGAGGTAGAACTTAACATTCACTCAACTAAATTCACGAGTTGGAAATGAGAGAAATTAACCCAACTAAAATCACAAGTTGGAAATAAAAGAGTTAACCAATTAGAAGATGCTTTACAAGCTTTGCTTCAGGTGCTTTGAACATATATGTCACTACATTTCCAATCCAAGAACAAGTATAGGGCTAAGAAGCATCATGCTTTAGAATATCAAAAATCATTCTTTCAACGTCTTAAGGAAATTATATCTCCCCTTATTGAACATCTGTAAAGATGATACAAGATACAGCACTGTGATTTTTATACAAATACTCAGCAATCTACGTTTTAAGGCTTTCCAAAACCAGCTAATTCAGCTTGTCGTTGAGCTACTCAAACATATATGCAGATTAATGTTTTGAAATATCCATTGTGGAAATCCCAGAGTACAGCTAGTGCTAGACATGCTCTGGCTTTACCAAGCAGAAACAACTATGCAATAAATCTCAAAACAATTCATCATAACTTACTGCTGTCTTCCCACCGAGAACCCCTCCCCTGTGGTCTATTTGTTGCATGCTGCCCATATGCTAATATATATTGAAAGAAAAAGCAAAGGTGAAGCAGCCATGACCATAGGTTAACATCCTATGGCTGGGTGTACCAAAATTAAATTCGATAACATGCACATGAAAAATCAGCTCTTAGAATTTTGCTCCACAATAGTGATATAAATAGAATCCATCTACGCATATACTGATTTGGATTGAACATAGCGCAGCAATGTAACTTTCCTTAGTTGCACATCTATTCATTTGCAACTTTTAACAACTCTTTCCATGAAGTGATCTTCTCTCTGGGTTTACCTTTCACAGATCCCAATTCTTTTTCTTTTGCATCTATCTTTTCCCATTCATTGAAAGATAGATACCGAACACCTTTTGATTGTAATGCTTCAAGCAGACCCACCCTTCCAAGATGTGAAGAATGACATCCACCTAACAAGCCGGCTCCAATATCCTCTGAAATGCTCTCAACCTGAAAGTCAAAATACATTTTCACCTTTTTTATTGGATAACTTTTTGCAAAATATTAAATATGTTTTGAATATTTCATATATCCTATCCTATGCTTTACAATTTATCACTACTTTCCTACCTATGTAATTAAAGGGATCAATCTTTTGCACAACTAAATGCAAAAGAGATGATGAGATGAAATCGAGGTGTCATTTCTCTTCAATTTAAATGTACTATTAAACATAAAAAGCCTTCCTTAGAAGACTAAAAAACAAGATCTTAGTGTTTAAACAATCACTAATATTGGCCAAGGAAGAATCACATGAGCCCAACAGATTCAGCAAAAGACAAATCTTGAATATCATTTTTTATCTGTAATTTCCCCTACAATTCTATTTGTGAGAAAAAAATGCAGAACTTCTTTTACCCATGCTACTAGAGTTCTTCTGCCACCTATCTAATTATGTTGTAGAGCTACTTTTATATGCAGATGATCTTATTCTAATTGCAAAAACAGCCCATAGTTTGAGAGAGCATCCTGAAGGCTCTAGTGCTCTTCTGCCAAGAAGTGGGAATGCAAATGAATACTAGCAAAACAAAAGTCGGGATCTTTTCCCTACAGAGAAAAAATAAACAAATTGAGTTCCTTTTCGAAAGAAGCGCGCTAGAAGTAGTGGAAGAGTACAAGTATCTCGAGCTTGATTTTCACAACAAGCTTCACTAGGAGACCTGCAGGGCAAAGAGAATTCAACAGGAGTGGAAGGCCTTATACTCACTACGAAAAAAGTGTAGGAATGCAGAATTATGGGATTGGAAAACTAAGAGAACTTTGTTCGGCCTACTGGTCACACCAATGGTCCTATACGGATGTGAAGTCCGGGGCAAAAATGTGTCTAACCTAAATTGGAGACAGATATAGGGAATCCAAATACATTTACTCACAAGCAACCTTAAAATCAATGCTTTAGTTCCATATGAGATTCTATTAGTCAAAACAGAGACTTTTGTGTTGGAAGCATCGACAATGATTCGGACATTTAGTTATTTAAAAAAGAAGTATGGAGAATCATCGATGGCCCAAAATGGTAATAGAAAAAGAGCTCAACAGAAGAAAAAACACGTGGATAAAACAAAACAACAGACGGATGAGTAAATGGGACATCAACATGCAAGAATGTCCAAACACCAATAGGAAATAAAAAAGTATGTGACAGAAATTCTAGACAGCCATGTGGACAAAGCAATTGGGACGAAAGAAAACATACTACATCAAAGAGTTTAATCCCACGTGGGAGCACGAAGAAAAAACATATATAGGAACAAAAATCAAATGGAAAGCAAAGATGTTGATTGCACAATTAAGGACTAGCTCACATCATCTTAGGTGTGAAACCGGCAAGTGGGCAGTGCCCAAGGAAGAATGGGAAAGAAGAATATGTTTATTTTGTGACAAGGGAATAGTGGAGACAGATTGACACTTCATTATGGAGTGTGTGACATACGTATCAAGTAAAAAGACAGCTTGATGGTTTACAACTTAACTGACTTGTTTGAAGAGGAAAGGTTAGATAAAATGGCTAGTTTTGTAATCAATATCCATAGTAGAAGAGTTAGCATCGAGAAGGGATTAGAAATTTTTCAAGAGTAGTAGGACAGCCCTTGTGTTAAGAGGTTGTGTTAGCACGGAACAGTATTCTTGCAGCACTTGGTCCCATTGACTGCTTGGTTTCATGGACATTATAAAAATCACTCATTCATTCATTCATTCATTCATTCACTACTACTTGAATTAACTTCAAATTGCAGTAGTTTTAGAGTGTAGTAGAATGTGCATTACAATGAGTAATTTAGCTAACCCACCCTAAACAACTATAAAAAAATGAAACAAGCAACATGACACAAAGGATTTTTATCCTTGAAACCAAGTGTGGGAAAAATCAGCTGGAAGTGGAAATTGCAAAGCTTCCCCTCCTTCCTTTAGCAATGGGGCATGCATGATTCTGACAGATCTAAGGAGCATTACATCTCACACTAACTACTGTCTCCTACCTTCCCAATGCTGCTATGAAAAGATTACAAGGAGCATAGAGTAGGCATCAACTATGAGTGGCTGACTACTCATCACTACCCACTCATACATTCACCAATTCACTCCTACACTCCTCTTACAAATTACTTGACCCACAGCTCCTCTTATGCATTGCTGGTGACATCCCTTCGAAGAAAAAATGATCCCAATTGCTAAGAATGGGAAGGGACCGATTCTTGGCCATTTCTGAGCCGTCTGTTTGAAATAGGCAAACCTGCCATATGAATCAAGATGAAACTGCCATGCCACATTCAAAACTGCCATGCCACAAACATAACCGTCATGACGCATTCAAAGTTGCCATAACAATAATGTATCTGGTGGTTTTGTCAATGTTAACAACACATTATGTTGTTACTCATCAACTTGGTTTTTTTTGCATCTACTCTGTTAAATCTGACATGTTCTTGGAGTCCGACGGGGTTTGATGTTTTTCATGGATCCTTATTAATCAAATTTTTAGTCAAGTTTTCAGAACTGTAGTATTTTATGGGTCTTATCCAAGACTAAAAACTAATACCCATTAATACCTCATGAAATCACTTGGGAGATTATTGAGAATTGGCCACCTTTAAAACATATATATACTCTAGGAATGTTGCTATTTCTTACAAACCAGATCCAGAAAAAAGTAATTACAGAAAGCTCATATTGTGTGTAGATCAAATACCATTTGATAGAGGCTAAAACTGTAATCAGAACCTTCTGGATGAAAATAGATTAAAGAATTAGCATCATGTTTTTTGTGAAGGATAGAGAACATCATTTGTGTAAGGTGGTAAACTACTACATGACAACTTCTGTGGCACTGGCTAAAATTAACATTCATTATGTCAAGGAAAATGCAATAAGGTCTACCAAGAAAATCTACCCTTACTTATAGGTTTCTCCTTTACATCCAACTTCTGCTTCTAATAATGGAGGAGATGAACATCATTAGCGAAAAGTCTTCTATTGATATCATGGTTGATATGGAGGCCATATCTAAGCAGTAGTACTATTTCATTTACATTTGGATGACAATTCCTTTATAACTATTCTTAGCAAGAAATGAGAAATATAATAATAGAATATGAAGCAATTGACCTTAAAATATAAAGTCATGCGAAAAGTGATACCCCAAGAAGTTGAGAGGTTTTTTCATGGCCTAAAACTCAAAAAATATATAAAAAATCAGTTTCTCTATTTTTAGCCATTTTTGTATTTTTCATTTTTGGGGCTCTTTAAAGTGGAATTTGGCCTTGAAAGTTTGGTCAGTTGCCCCTAAGAGGTTGCCAGATAAATTCCATTACGGGCATCTAAACTAGTTCCTTTAATGACTTTTCCAATGCATATTGCAGTCTCAAACTCTGAGCCACTAGCAAGAAGTTATATTCCTAAAAAGGGTGGCATACTAGTTGTATGCTAATGTTTTGGCATTCTATGTGAAGATTGTCACGAATTGCCATGTGAATCATTTTACAATCCTTGAAAATAATTGGTCCCCATTGCTCTTAGTTATGATTTCCAATAAGCGCTGAACATAGGAATGTCTTAATGCATAAGTGATTGCCTTCCACTTTAGTGGGTTGGCCCATCTGAAATTCATCTTTTTTGATTCTGAAGATTTCGGAGCAAGGGCATCATTAACCCAACAAGTTTCCGTGGTGGACCAAAATTTCAGTATACACAAGGCCAAAATTCTTGGGCCTCGTCTTTGCCTCAATAGGTTTTTGAATTCCTTGGCCATCTTTGCCACTATATTGACTAGTGTATCCCTTCTTCTTCAACATCTTTGAACCAATCCTTTTGGTCTGTTTTTTAAAATTTAAAAGCAATAAAAATGTTGAAAATCAGAAGGGCTTGCTAGATACTCATATTTTTCTATTTGAATATATTTTGTTGAAGTCTTCTTTTTATGTAGCTCTTTGAGCTCTATCTGCAAATCGATCAATATTTATTCCTTAGCATTCAATTAATCATGAAGTCTTTGCATGGTGGGTTGCATTTTTCCTGCTCGAAGCAATCCCTCAACAATAGGGCTTCCAAAGCGAAAGATTCTTCTTTATTTCTGTAATTTGCTCTATGACAACACTGAGATTGTTCTGCAACCATTGGCCTTAGCCCTTAGTTTATAATTCTCTAGAAGAAACGTGTGCTCATTTCGAGAACTATAAGGCACATTCGCATCTTGGTTTTGTTCAAAGAGTATGAATTTCTTCCCATTAATTAAGGATATTTTTGTAGGAGTCACATCTAGAATTTTGTAAGGCTGAAGATGGTGACAGCACAAGCTTTGAAACTGACAAACACTATATCGCTTCTACATAGAAGGTTGGTCGAACAAAACATTGCACTTCTAGAGGTGCCATGTCACATAGCATTTCATCTCGGGATGAACTGATTACATAGGGAAGCCAACACTATCATCTGACATGTATATCTTTGCTCTAGTTCACCCAACCGATTTTGTGTGGTTGAGGATGAGGTGGTGTTGGTAGATTCAACCTTCTTTTGACTGCCAATGTCCACAATGAAATACAGAGATGTTTCCTTCGCCCATAGTTAGGAATGAAAGAGATGATTCGTCTCCTCTGGGTCAAAAGGTGAAACTCGTGTGGTGGAAACAATGGAGTAGGGGTCAGCTTGTATTATCTTATTTCCCTTGCCTTGCGTACTCGGACTCCACTCGTACTCGACAGACCAAAAAATTTCCGACTCCGCAAAACTCAACTTTACAAAATTCTTAAATCTTTTTACTCGACAAACTTAAAAACTCAACGAGTTACAAACTTGGACTCGTCGGGTACTCGCCATGAGTTCTACATTGAAACTTGCCAAAATTTGACCAGGCAGACTTGTAATGTCCCCTTTTTCTAGATTGAAATAATATCATTATTAAAATAAAAAGTTTTTTTAAATACTTAAAATATAAAATAATGATATGTTCAAGTTGCCAAAAAGGTGAATATGTTGGCAACTTATTCCAACTTGAGTTGTGACTTAAAAGGGGAACTTTTTAAAAGATAACTCTTAAGTGAATATAAGAAAAAGGTACTTTTAAATATTTAATTTTCCCTCTCCACGTGGAGCGCCCCACTTTGGGAAAGATATTTGGAGGGAAAAGGATATAAAAAGGGAAAGGAGGTTCATTGCAATGGCATGTGATGTTGATAAATTGAATTTATGAGTTTAAGCACAAAAACGCTTGGCTTGCACCCTTTGGAGATGGAAACCTTCATCGGGACTGAAGTTGAAGACGAAACCCTTCAACATTCAGCTAGGGCAGCTTCATTCAGAGGTTGCATTAGATATCATTAGACAGTTTGGGGTGTTTTGGACACCATTGCAGCATTTTCATCACTTGAGAGGTTGGCAACTTGCTTTTGGAGGTTGGCGACTAGGGTTTGAGACCCAAACAAGGCAGCAATCAGGATTTACAGGTATTGAAGACCCCTTTTCTATGGCTGCATGGAGTTACATTCAGAAAATAATTATTCTCAGCTAGGGTGACCTCCTTGTGGAGCTAGTTTTGAGGGTTTGCAGGGCTATTCCAGCCTGAAATACACTTGGGAATATTGCATAAACATTTGGATATTTTATTGCTATTTTTAATACCATTTGATCTGAAAAAATCAACAAAAATAAGGTATTTATTTTGCTGTAATTATCTGAATATTTTGGCAGGTATTTGGTAGCGAATGAGTGGTATAGTGCCCTATTTATTCATACACAGCATTCTGAATTTATTGGCTAGGGTCTGGGATAATTAATTCAGCAATTTACAATTTTTGAACTAGGGTTTAAATTGGAAAAATCAGAAAATATTTGTTGTTGGTTAGGGTTTACTTTTAATTCCATATTTGCATCATTTGTCCAATTTGGGGACATCAGAAGACTCGCAAGTTTAAGTAGCGAAAACTCGCCTAGTCAAAAAAAAGGCGAGTACTCAGCAACTCGCTGAGTTGAACTATGGGTGATGGCATCAATGTCGATGCTGACAATCTTACCAGAACCAAATTGTCTTTGGGAATCAGGGGGTGGCGTTTGTAACTCAACCAATAGTACTTGTCTACCAATTGTCTAGCACAACACTCTTCATGCAAGTGTTGCTAAATCTTGTGGGTATTCCAACACTTTCTCATGTTCCTTTGTGGGATTTTATTCAGTAATTCATAGCATGTTTTTGACAAGTAGCTTTTAAGAGTGAAAATCTTATCTTTTCAATGTCAAAAAAATTATTTACAAATAAATATGATTCCAATTGGTTGAGCCATTTTCTACTTTGTCTACATCAATTTTTCCTTGAAAAAGTGGAAAATTGAAATTCACTTGTACCTTAATTGATGTCTGACCCCCAAAGGATCTATTTGATGATGAGATGGGCCTTATAGACTTGATTTGTGAAATAATATCGGAAAATTGTGCCATTATCTCCCGCCTTAGCTTTTCAATGGCTTCATTGAGCAACAATTGGAAAGGATCTCTAGTTCCCTCTTTTGTCATCTAAGATCATTTGGAGTGACAAGGAAGATAATCCGAAGGGTCAGGTGTCTCAAGATCGTGCCTCCTATATTCTAACCTCGTTCAATGGGACATACAACAATGGAACAAACTGCTATGTTACCACTAATCCAGATTTCGATTGGAAATCTGTTGGATAACGCACTAAATGGCAGCAATTTGTTTTGCTATAAAAACAATGAACTGAATCAAGAAATTACATACAATAATAACAATATTGCACTATAAATGAAGCTTTACTGCCACCAAAAGTAATTTACAAGAAAGTAGCAATCTCTAAGAAGCATGAAGCTACAAGAGTATTTTAGCAGGAAATGAGTAGTCTAAAAATAGAATATGAAGCAATTCGACTTGGAATATTAAGAGTCATGTGACAAGTGTTCTCCCAAGAAATTGAGGGGTTTTGTTTTTACCCAAAACTAGATACAAAATTCCAATTTTTCTATTTTAAGGTATTTTTCTGTACCTTTGTATTTTCTATTTTCGGGGCCCCTTTGAGTGGAAATTGGCCTCGGAAGTTTGGTCAAATAAAGAGTTTCTAAAGGAATTCCTTTAGGGGAATCTTAACTAATTTGTTTTATGAGCTTTCAAATGCATATTGAGGTTTCATATTCTGAGCGACAATCAAGGGATTATGACCCCAGCAAAGGTAATGTACTAGTGTTTTGGTATTCTGTCAGAAGATTGTCCTAAACTGCCACCTAGATTGTAGGTGTCCAAGTAAAATAAAAATGTAATCTAGGAGGCAGGGCTAAAATGCAAAGACCAATGCCTAAAGGTCATAGGAAAAAAGAATTCAAGCAACTTTGGTTAGGAGTTTGAAATAAAGTAGAGAGATTTTCTCCAAAATCTCTAAATATACAGTAATACCACCCCAATCTCACAATAGACGGAGTGCTCTTCAGTTTTCACTTCCAGAAGAGGTCAAAGCCTGCAAGTCCTCTTATCTCAAAGAATATAATGGTCCGTCTCAAAACATAGTTGATGTGGTTGCACTCTCATGTAGCCAAGACGGAATCTAAGACTATGTCCAGTTTTTCCTCATATAGTTTAAGCAGATTATAAAGACTCCAAAATAAATAGAAAATGTTAGGCATAAATGCAAGCTTAGACCTGAAAGTCTAGAGAGTTGAAATCTAGATTGTCTGGATATACTATTTGAGTACATGTAAGAAGGAAATTTAATTTAAGTTCAATATCTAGTTTGTTACATTTTTCGTTTTTTCTTATTTTTACTGTGTTTTGAAATTGTTTTTTAGTTGTCTTCTTCTTTCTAAATGGGTTCAGCTCTATTACAATAGCAATAGAAAATAATATCAATCAAAAAGAATGTTGCAAATACATCTCACCGTTTCTTCTGCACAAAATAAATTGGTCCCTATGATACCTGTAGGACCTCTCTTCAACCATCCGACAACATACACTCCATTTACATACATAGTATTATCCAGTTTGCTTGGCAACAAGACACGACCTTTGTAATTTGGTACAATACCTGTCAAATAAAATATTACTGGGTTAAAACTTGGGCGATGTCACTTCCAAGTGCAACATTAACTCTATGCAATATTAGCATCGATGGTACTTCAAAACGATAATACTCGCCTCCATCTTCAGAACAAAGTGAGGATTCTAGTTAATAATTTTCCTTTAAAATTAAATTTGAGAACAATGTTCAAACAATAGAATCTATTTGAAATAAATAAAAAATTATAACGTAGATTTTAAGCCAAACTAGGGTTGAAATGCTCTCCCCAAGTACAAGTTGAAGAGAAAATTGTCTCATGACTGACCTCACAAAGATATAAAGTTATTCAAAGCTGTAGGTTGTTGATTGAAAGATCAATTTTTAATCATTAGTATAATAATAGCAATTACTTATGCAACTTCCAACAAAACACATCTTGAAATAAATAATTAACAAATTTAATGAGAAGTCTCAATTTTTTATTGATAAATGCATAATTTATAGTAATGGATGTTTTATCAATAATTCATAAATTGGTGGTGGGTTATCTCGTATTAAAATTGGCATTGCAAGTCTGGCGTAGATAATGGTGTCTTCCCCTCGAATTTATTGCTTTGTTTGTGTCAACAGTGATCACAAATTAAGATAGGGTTTAGATGATTTGAAGGGACACCTTGCAAACTTCGTTAACATAATTGAGGGATAACAAAACTGGGAGACACTACCAGTTCAGCTTCTTCCTACATGTGCCCCACCTTCACTCCCTATTTCCAGTCTTGGACTATAGATTTATATCCCACTACCAATTTCAGGCCTGCTGTTAGAGATTGATGGCATTATTGTTTATATTATATGGGCAAGCGAATACCAAACGCTTTTCAATTAATATGTTTCTACTCATTTATGGAGTGTTTGAGGAAGGACATGTCTTCAACTGGGAGAATATTATCTCCTTCAGTCTTGATGATGCTATCAATTAAGAGTGGATTTGCCCTGTACGACAGAGGACTCAACGTTAGGTCCTCATTTTCACTGGATGTGTTTGCAGTTTCATTCATTTTCCAGCCATGGGCTTTTGATGGGAACCAAGCCATCCTCCAGTTAATGCATAACGCATATGCTTTTAGAAGTCAAAATATGCCCAGCATGGTGTGATAATTTGTGAAGCCTACGTTGCTCTTGCTCATGAGATGATCTTTGAATCATCAATGGCCCCTAGGTTTTTGAATCATCAAGGGCCCCTAGGTTTTCAGCTGCAGTAATTGAGGCTGTAGCTCCCATTGGAAGCAGATTGTTTACAAAATATTATAATTACATTCAAGTTTCAAGGGATTTAAAAGAACCACATTTTTTGCCTAGATATGTCCCTGACAGGCTTGTCATAAAAGAAGTCACTTATCCAATGGTGCATAGGGCCAACCAAGTGTTGACTGTAAACAATGAGAAGCAATTCCCTGCTTATCCTTTTAGAGTTGATCCATAATCGTTAAATTCATTGGACAATTTTGGGCATGCTGTGAAGGAATCTCACTGTCTGGAGCTATACCATTTGACAGAAGAAAGACTCACAATGTATGACCCTCATGGGGTTGTAGTTCAGCATGTCATATACCACGGAATTGGATCACATTATGGCCATGATTAATTACTAAAAAGGATGATTTTCTTGATGCAATTGATTATGAATTAGTTTAAAAGAGATAAAATCAAATAAGGTAGCATATCCTGCAAAAGGAGGCACACACAAAAGTTCTTCCTACAGCATAAAGGGAAGCTGGCATACAATCATCAGTTGAGGTAACCATGCAACAGGCACAAGATCCACCAAATAGAGTGGAGAAGCCTTCATCTTCTGCTGTGGCTCCAGGCTCAGGTAAAGCACCCCTCTCCCCCTCACCCCCAACACCTTCCCCTTCTCCTCACCCCCGACAACGTCCCCTCACCCTCCTCACATTGGTAAAACAGCCCCAGTTAAAATTGTTCAAGGATGTCATGCTTTTCCATCTAAGCCCGCCTCTTCTCTTGTGATTCGTACACCCAACCCATCAATAAATCATCCCACTCCCACACCTCAAATGGATACTTCTCCCCTTCCGCAGTCATCTTCCTTAATTTAGCCCACCCCACTAGTGTCTTCACATGCACTCGTTTCTTCATCCACTTCAAAAGCCTCAGGCATCCCACAAGAATCAGCCATGGGTTCAATTAAAATTGTGTAAGCATGTCATGTTTTTGCATCTAAGCCTGCCTCTTATCTTGTGATTCGTACACCCAACCCATCGATAAATCATCCCACTCCCACACCTCAAATGGATACTTCTCCCCTTCAGCAGTCATCTTCCTTAATTTAGCCCAACCCACTAGTGTCTTCACATGCACTCGTTTCTTCATCCGCTTCAAAAATCTCAAGCATCCCATAAGAATCAGCCATCCCCATGGACTTCTCAACTCCCCCACAACATACTGGCACACAATTAACCTTTGCAGCCACTCAAAACATCTAACTCTTTAACTCACCTAAGTAAAGATAACATCTCAGACTTGTCCCCCATACGAGATTTTGTCTAGAATTCCTTAATGGATCGTGGAAGCTAAGAAAAGGGCAAAAGCACTGAAAATTCATCTACAGGAGTGGATGTTGGAACTTCTTGTCTAGCACTAACTAAAATATCCCTAAATGGATATTTTAAATAATTCCGGATTTACCGGAATCCCTTAAAATAAACCCTTACAATAGAAAATAGAATTCTGAATTTTTATTTAAAACCCTGACAGCTGAAAATCAAATGGCTATATTTTACTGATAAAACCCTTGCAAATTTATAAGTTTTAATAAATAATTCCAGCCATGAGTAAATATTGTAAACAGTAATTTTTTGTGGAATTTTAGATAAGAAAAGATCAGAATTTTTATTTATTTTCCCAACTGAAAAATTCAAAAAATTACAGTATACCATACCAACATTAATATTGGCCTAAAAGTAGCCCAAATGATGGTGTCACCCTTCCAAAGTGTAATGTTGTCCCTAGGGATGGTGACATCAACCCTTGAGATAATGTTCCAGCTACATCAAATGATGGCCTAGCTATTGTAGATGATACCCTAGCTGATATGGCTGACTCGAAACTATCCAATGCTTCCCTAATGCTGAAAATGCATAAATTTGATGGTTTATGCCTAATTGCAACCCCTAAATGGAACTACCATAAACGACTAGAGGATTTTCATCCTCTACCCTGAATCCACTGGAGGGTTTTTGTCCTCTGATGTTGATTACTGAAACAAACTGCTTAAAACTTCACAAGTTGAACAGATAAATCGCACAATAAAATACTTTCCAAATGAGTCCAATGCCCTTCTTTTATAGACATTTTTGGAAAAATAAAATATTATTTTCTATTTTCTCCTCTCCCCCAAAATATAATTCAAAGTGACTTAGGAACCTTTTAAAACAATATCACTTTGTACCCCATGCCTAGTGTCACTTAATACCATCACTTTAGGCCCCCTTTAAAGAACACTTTACTAGACTTGAACTTTTAACTATGTTGTTTGGATATGGGTACAGGTATGGGTACGACTTAGGTACGTGGGTACGCCATTTTTATAGAACCTTGATTTGGATACGTCGTAGGTACATCTATATATATATATAAACAATGCATATTACTCATTTTTTTAGTAGAACACTTGAAAATACATTGTGTCTTGTTCATTCATTGCTTCAAAATGTTCAAAGTAGACATTGCAAATACATTCAAATTTTCAAAATGTAAATCTAGAATAAATCATAATTCATCTAGATCGTCCTCATATTCATAATTATGACTGCCACTCCCACTAGCTCCACTTGGACCACTTGGACAAATCCCACTAGCTCCACTCTCCACCCCTGGTGTTGAATTCTCTTCATTGTCATCGACATCATCAACACCAAGTAATGAAACTTAGGCAAATGTAGATGTGGAGGCATCCAAGTCCGTATTCTCTGGAACGATATCCCAAAGTTTGTTAGGCCCTCGCATATAGTCCTCAGACTTGTGTGAAAAGAGGCGCAAATTGGAAGCACAAATACCAAATCTTCAGCATTCTTGAATGCCAACTTATTTCTTTTAGCAGAATGGATAAATCCATATGTACTCCAATTCCGCTCTGTTGAAGAATTACTAGCCACCTGTCACATAAAAAGGTTGTTAATTGTTAGAATTTTCGAAATTTAAAATTTGTAACAATGTAAAAAAAAATATGTTAATAACTTAATTTTTTTGATTTAATTCAAATTGAATACCTGTGAAAGAATCTTGATTGCAATAGGTCGTAGATACTTGGCATCATGGCCATGTACATACCACCACTTGATTAGAGACGAGCTGGATTAGTTAAAAAGAGCCTCAATTTCTCCCATGCTGCTCTCTGAAGCTACAAACATGCCCATTTCATTGCGGACCGCACTAGCTACAGATGGATCAGGAAAAAGCCTTCTGAATGCTTGCCTAGTTCCATTTGTAACCTCTACATCATCATATGATGGTTGCCTATTACGTAGCAGAAGTATTTTATTGCTATAATACTTCAGATTAAGAGCATAAGCAAGGAGATGTAATGGGGTGGTCATTTTATTTCACCTCTTTATGACCAAAGACTTGATTTCATTATAAAATGTTTCTTCCGGGTCTTGCTCTTTCTTTCGTATGATCTCTCTCATACTTTCAAGCATGGAATCAATCTCTCCCATGCAAGTTGTATTTGTATTTGTAAATCAGATCATAAATAGAATAGGCTCTGTAAAACTAAGCACATATTCAATCTTGGTCCACCAGTTATCATCAAGGATCAATGCTTTGATCTTATTGGTTTTTTCAATGCCAGTGGTGCTTGTTTGCCTCCACACACCCCAAACATTGATAATCAACATACTGCTCAATGCCTCTTTCACCTTCACAAGTCGTCTCAAGGCGAGTGTGTGAGAGAAAAATCTAGTTTCTGCAATCTACAAAAATAAAATAAGACTAAGTTTAATTGTCCAAATTGTAAACGTTGATAAACAACCATAATTAAATCATTAATTATTAAAAAGTTATAACTTCAAAAGTAAGACTAAGAATTTGTTCTTGAATTTCTTTCCTTCAACAACTCCAACTTTGAGAATTTCGTGAAGATGGCCTGATACATGTGATGATTTGTGACAAATGTTTGAATGTCATTGGCCTCTACATAAACTTGCTCTATCTATTGAATTTTGCCAATCTTTTACAGCATCAAGTTAAGAGAGTGGACAACACAAGGTGTCCACAATATGTGCTCGTATCTGCCCTCTACAATCAACTTAGCAGCTCTGCAATTCTTTGCGTTGTCCGTGATGACTTGGACAACATGTTGGGGGCCCACAAACTCAATAGCCTCTATCAAAATGTTTGCAATGAACTGAGCATCTTTCACTTCGTCCTCACAATCCACTATCTTTAGGAACATTGCCCCTTTAAGACATACTGCAACAACATTGATCAAAGACCTATTTCGAGTATATTTCCATCCACTGAGATAATGGACACCCCTGAATCCTTTCATGAATCTCTAATTGGCTGCAAAGAAGTGTGAATATGTTCTACTTCTTTAGCCAAGAGTGTGGTGTGGACCTTCTCATAGTTAGGGCCTTTATAACCTTGTAGAGCTTCACTGACCGCTTTCAACATTTGTTGCCATAAGGCGATCTCAAAACATTGAAGGGCAATCCACATGCATAAATGCCTATAGCAATCAACTCATTAGCAATGTCCCTTTGTGCAACATTGAAAGCTTTTTCCAATGGCCCTTTTGGTTTTTTTCATGAAGTGGCATCTGCATCATCATCAAATGGTATTGCAACTGAGTGAGCTCGAGTTTGACTTTCAATAAAAAGATGACTTGCAGCTGCAGGTGTTATGGGTGGTCTTCCTGATCTGCCTCTTTGAAGAGGTATTGTTTTAGAATGGCTTCTTGAAGCAACTGCTGCATCTACTTGTTCTTGCTCTTTCACGAACTCAACTATTTTTGCCTTGAGAATTTTATCACACTTTTTGATACTCGATGGCCCATACCCAGTCAAATGAATTTTGACCCGAGGATAGGAGGACTTGTATGTGGTATGACAATCATTGCATACCCACACACGAGTCCTGCCACCAGCAATGATCTCAAGTATCGTCACATGTTTCCAAAGAGAGGAGGCAGGGTCATATTTCAATTGAAGCGAGGTTTCAGCCCGGTTTGCTTCATCATACCCTCCCCTTGGAATTGAACCAGATGTCATAGAGTGATAGAGATCCTAATTATGAATTATCAAATTAGATTATAGAACCAAGCAAAAAAATAAATTATATTTATTATTTAGACTATACATTAAAATAAAAAATTAAGAGTAATAACAACTAACTCAATTTCTGATTCTCACGATCGCAATTACGCACGAGAGAAGAGCATACGCAGAAGTTAGCATTAGAAACTGAAATAAAGTAAACATTTTAAAGTTTTAAACTTGCAATTTTAATATTTATAGGAAAAATAAAAATTAAATGTAATGCGGCTAACTCTGTTTTTTATTCTCACGATCGCAATTACGTGTGAGAGAAGAGCATACACAGAAGTTAGGGTTAGAAACTGAGATAAAGAAAATAAACATTTTAAATTTTTAAACTTGCAATTTTAATATTTATAGGAAAAATAAAAATTAAATGTAATGCGGCTAACTCTGTTTCTGATTCTCATGATCGCAATTACGCGCGAGAGGAGCATACGCAGAAGTTAGGGTTAGAAACTTTAGACAAAAAAAAATACATTTGATTTTTTTTAATATTTACAAATCACAAAAAAATAAAAAATAAATAAATTAAATGCGGTTACAATTTAGGTACTTAAATTAAATTAAAAAATTAAAAAAAATTAGACAAAGAAAAGAGACATTGGATTTTTTTTAATATTTACGGGAAAAAATAAAAATAAAAAATAATACAACTGCAACTTAGTGTTAGATTAAATTTTAAATAAACTAAAAGAAATAATAAACTAACACTAATAAACTAAACTAAACTTAATGAAATAATAAGTTTAGTTGAATTCTCTTAAATTTTTAATAAACTAAATGAAATAGTTTTTTAATGTTAATATTTTTTAATAAACTAAACTTAAAAAAATAGAAATAAAAAATGTTAATGAAATATCATTTTCGAAATAGAAAATAAAAAATAAAAAAACTTAAAAAGAATTAATAAAATTAAATACTTATGTGATACGAATGCTGGTTGTATGATACGAACGTTGGTTGTTGGCTGCTGCGAATTTCAAAACTCCTTTGGCAATAAACCTAAAACCTGCAATCGCTATCAACAATGGTTGCACTTACAATCGCGACCAGATGATTTGTTGTGGTCTTATGAGCATGGAGGGGGCTCGTTTTATAGCTCTCAGCAGTGTTTTAGGGTTCCAATTAGGTTGCTTTTATGGTTTTTTATGTTATTTTTGAGATTTTTTTTTAAATTTTTGTCGAACTTTTTTTAAAACCCGTCAAAAGCCCTTCGAGCACACATGGAGACGTCTTGAACACGTCTGAAGGCGTCTGTGACCGTGCTAGAAGTTTTCGGCACGGTCACAGACGCTTCCGGGCATGCCTAGGACGTCCCCGTGCCGAAGGCGTCTCTAGACAGGAGACGTCAAGGGGGGGCGAATCCTGCAATGTTGACTTTTAATAATAAAATAATATTATGCTATCCTTTTAATAAAGTCACTGAAACAACTTAAAATATTATTTTTATTATTTCCTTAACTTATTTGAGAAAGGGGATATGATAGTCCGCCTTTCCCAAAGATTGCTTGTCCTCGGGCAATATTGGTTCACCTCATGACTCCAAATGCTAGGATCCCAAACAAATATTTATGTTTCTTCCATTGCTCCTTGTGATGTAGTTGGCTTTTGTTGCGCTACTTTGATATAATTACGAATTGGAAGCCCTACACCAGGTGATGCTTCTCCAACAATCTTATTGAGTGAATCCATGATAGTTGAATCATGAATCAACTGGGATCTAGAAAGAGTTTGAAAACCATCCCCGTATTCGACTTGAATACATTTATTGAGAGTATAAACCTCCTTAAAATGTGCAAATTTGCAACTGTTCATGATTGATATAGCAGCTCATGATCTAAAATTATCAAAACTGACAACATGACACTGGCACAGCAACTGCAAAACTGCATATCCACTCGTATGAGTGCAACTAAAATAATGTGGTGGCTGAAAATAGTGATGACAACAACATTAATGGTAGCAATTTGGTTCATAGTTGCCCTCGGTATATTTCCTCTATCACTTGATAGTAGTATCCCATCGCCTCTCATTCCCGTCATGTCTTGTTGGTGATCTTTCGCACAAATATTCAAGTTTAGAGTCACTCCACCATGCTTATCAACATGGCTATTCTGGAATTCAATGATATATGACAATGACTTGCCTTTTGGAAGATCGTTGGGTAGCTCATGAATTGGCACATTTATTTCCATCTTTGGCTCTTTGCATTCAGCTAGTAATGTCTTTCCCTCAATTTTTTATGATAATTCTTTTGTTGATCGGCAATATCAAAAGTCAATAAAATATCTCCTCCTACATTAAATTTCATACCTTCTACCTGCATGGTTGATTCCTCCACAATTTGTTTTCTTTCAATTTCTTGCAACTCTAATTTTTCTTCAAGCTCCGCCATTATAATTGGAGATTTTTTTCCCTTAATTTTTTGTAGTTGTTTCGCTTATGTGGCTATCAACTTAGCTTCCTTAGCTCTTTTTCGCCATTCATCACACTTTTTTTGAGTCCTCATTACATCCTTTGTGCTTGTCTACAATGTGGTCAATTTCTTTTCAACCACATTCTCCGGTTCCTTCTCAAATAAGATCTCATAACCTTTGCATTCTTTTTGTTCCTCTATAGATTTTTGAGGCTTAGATTTTGAATTTTCTATCTTCTTTATTTCTATCCGTGCCTTCAGATCCACCTGATATTCTTTCATAGCTTGCAACATCTCTAACATGGATCTTTGGTTGTCTTCATGATTCACATGCTGGCAAGATCACAACTCTAATACCACTGAAATACCCCTAAACAGATATTTTAAATAATTGCAGAGTTAATGGAACCCCTTATAATAAACCCTTACGATAGAAAATAGAATTCTGAATTTTTACTTAAAAACCTTACAGCGGAAAATCAAATGGCTATATTTTACTAATAAAACCTTTGCAAATTTTTGAGTTTTAATAAATAATTTCAGTCATGAATAAATACTATGAACAATAGTTTTTTGTGGAATTTTAGACAGAAAAATCAAAAATTTTCTTTATTTTCTCAATTGAAAAATTCATAAAATTACAGCAGACCGTACCAACGTTAATATTGGCCTGAAAGTAGCCCAAATGATGGTGTCACCCTTCCAGAGTGTGATGTCAGCCCTAAGAATGGTGATGTCAACCCTCGAAATGATGTTCCAACTGCATCAAATGATGCCCTGGTCGTTGTCTATAATGCCCTAGGTGATATTGTTGACCCGAAAATATCCAATGATTCTCTGGTTGTGCTGAAAATGCATAAATCTGATGGTTGATGCCCAATTGCAGGCCCTGAATGGAACAACCACAAAAGATTGGAGGGTTTTAGTCCTCTACCCTGAATCCACCAAATAGTTTTTGTCATTTGATGTTGAAAGCTGAAGCAAACTACTTAAAACTTCAAAAAGTTGAAAAGATGAATGACAAAATAAAATACTTTCCAAATGAGTCTACTGCCCTTCTTTTATAGACACTTTTCGGAAAATAAAATATTATTTTCTATTTTCTCAAAATATAATTCAAAGTGACTTAGGAACCTTTTAAAATAATATCATTTTGTACCACATGCCTAATGTCGCTTGATAACATCACTTTAGGCCCCCTTTTAAAAACATTTTACTGGACTTGAATTTTAAATAATAAAATAATATTAAACTATCATTTTAATAAAGTAAGTCACTGGAACAACTTATAATATTATTTTTATTATTTCCTTAGCTTATTCAAAAAAGGGACATGACACTAATGTTGTCACAGACACCAACACAACCTGAACTGCCAATGGGTCATGGTGGAGTTAGATTTGAGATATATATATATAATATATATATATATATATAAAACAAAAAAACTATATTATATAGAAATCAATTTGTACAAAGTTGACTATGCCAGTTATAATAACTATTAGTCTAGGCCTGGGAATTAGAAAAGAACAAGGGATTTTAAAAAGAGGTAGCATACAAGGAAGAGGAATGTTGAGACTCAAGTGGTGAATGCAGATATTGCCAAAAAATTTATAGATATGGTGGATGTTAACTACCCAACTATAATAGCATCAACCCAACTATCTTTGGGTCATATGTATGAGAATAAAATACAAGAAATGGCTACAAATATTGTAAAACTAGAAGAGATAACCAATTTGAATCACCACTTGGAACAGTATAAAGTATCGTCTGTGAATACCAGTATTCAAAAAATGTTTGCAAACTATTTAATAAAAAAATAGCAGTGATGCAGGGAATTTGTAAGATTCCTTTTTGGGCTGAAACCACACAAAAAGGGTCAATCGTAAAATCCCAAAAATAACTTCAAACACTTAGCTAAAAACCGAATGAACCAAATCTGATTTTTATTGCAAATTCTGCCCCAAATCTAAAAATTGTTATTCCCCTTTGGGCAATTAAGGTTTAGTGAGAAATAACAGTGCAAAACACTTCCAAAAATTACGAAATTAATTCTGAAGATCCACAAAAATATTCCAAACACAATGATGCAATCAGATCTGAAAAATAATGCTTCCTCAATTTTAATTTTGAATTTGAAATGTTGCACAAATTGGAATATTACAAAAATAATAACTCCCAAAATATGGCGAGTTTTACATCAAGCAATATCTCTAAAAAGAGCTAAAAATATAAGCTATCAAATGCACCCAAAAACAGAATTTTCCCACCAAGGGAAGACCTCCAAACTGAAGTTCCAAGCTCTCAACTAGGTCGCCCAAGTTGAAACTCTAGGACATGCAAAAATTTGTCTTCATTTTGGTCTTCCAGCAAATCAGCGCCTTTGTAATTTCTGAAATGAAATTGCTTCTTCAAGATCTCCTTGGAACTCCAAGTGCCTTTATCCAAGATTGGTAGCCACATCCACAACCTGAAAATAGAAATGTTTTGACAAAAGATGTCCTTCAAAGATCACAAGACCTGATTTAATAATTCCTCCAAGGTGGGCGAACCACTCATGGGGTCTTCTTGACAGAGATAGACCTCTTTTAGCTGCTTGGGTCTTCCCCAAGTGTGGCATCCACTTTTGGGTCCCTTCCCTTATGTAAAAAGTCATTAAGGATTTTTAATTGAGGGTCATGTCCTCATGAAAGGGTCCTTATATTTTATTATCTAATTTACACCTCATAATATAGTAATTAAAATTACTTGAGAATCAGTGAAATAATAAATTACAATTAATAATTAAGAATATTGCTTTTTAATTTCAAATGATGAAAATCACTCTCTAGCAACATCTTAATTACCATAAGTATTCCCCTTGATTCATCTCTTAGCCCACGGGAATAAAATAAGCTAAAGGTCTTCAAAAGGTTGATCAAAAATCAACCCCCTAGAAAAGAGGACCTTACAGAATTCATTGGTTCATGGTTCAAACTGTTTAAGCAAATTGCTCAAAGATGAATGAGCTGAATCAGAATGAATAGAAGATTCAGAGTCTTGCCAAATAGAATACTCAACACCAATTCAGTTCAAAGTGCTCCAAGATGAGGTCTCAAATGCTTCTAGACAAATTGCTCAAAAGATGAATAAGCTGAATCATTTTGAACAGAAGAATAAAAGTATTGCCAAAAAGATTACTTAAAACTTAACACCAATTAAAGACTTCTCAAGTAAAAACTTTTGACGGCAATGATTTGGGTGCTATTAGAGGTTTTTTGAAATTCTGCAAGCATAATTTTAATGCAACTATGAGAAAATTAAATGTAGTTCTTGCAAAAATCACTTCAACCTAAGGCTACAGGTTTGAAAGCGAAGATGGAGATCGTACACTTTGGATTGCAACGTGGCAGCCTGATTATGAAACAGCCACATTAAGCAAGCAGAAGCACAGAAGGGAAGAGTTCCTTTCAACCAGCAGTGTGATGATTTTCAGCTCGATGAACATATAGTGGGCCCCACAAAATATCTTCAAGGACTGGAAGAATTTATTTAAAAAGCAGAGGAGGAAATTAAAATGAGATTAAAGTTGGCTAAAGTTAAGACAAATTTTGAAATGTGATTTTCTTTGAGTATGCAAATATTGACAATACTTATAATTTTGCAAATTCCTATGCAACTAGTCAGATGAGGCAACAGTTAACGAGTAGTTACTTTTGGGCTTCCCTCATCTGTCAACAAAGGATATAAGCATGTTGAAAAACTTTATTCAAGGGGTTAGAAATTTTGGAGACTTGGATTTTAATTTATTTTGAAAAGGCATCAAAGACTATCCTGGGAATTAAAATATATGAAGTATTTTTGTGCAAGTTAATTCTCTTCCGAAGTATCTTGTAATTAAAAGGGATCAAAGAAGAACACAACAGCCTTGAATCAGATTTCTGTCATTACAAAATCTGAATGTTGATGTGTATGTTCTTTAATTTTCAGATTCTGTCATTTGCATTGTTATGAGCATGGTCTGAAAGTGTTTTAAATTCATTGATTGGATTTAATTTTCTAAACTTTGTCAGTTCCATTTAAGTATTTTGTTTTCAGTATTTAAAAGTTTTTCAGTTCCAATCTAATTTAGGATTTTAGTTAGAAAGCATTACATTTTATTTAATAATTTTCTTTACCTTTCCATCATTAAAATTTCAATATTATTAAACGATTTAGATTCGTTTGAACATTTTAAATACATTTTTTGGTAGCTAGTACCCAAATGGAGGTTATAGTCCCCTGCTGGTGATGGAAACATTTCCCCATACAAAAGGCATCAAATCTGCAAGCCGAGAGGGTAAAAAATTCAAGTCTCGATGACTTCAAGCAGGAGCTGAGAGAGGGTAGACAAAATCTTTCCAAGAGTGAGCCCACCGGATGGTAGTGGCTACATGGCCATTCAATTTCAACATTGTGGATGGTTGACATATGTCTCTTTTCTCAAGTTTATAATTCCTCTACTATTGAGAGGGATCGGTCCACACAGTTCAAGAACTCAGACTCAGAAAAAGCTCGGCAGCCCAGAAATTCGACACTAACTCGTGATTCATGACTCGCCAAAACTCAGCAAATCAAAAAAATATAAACTCATAAAACTAACTTAAATTATAAGAAAAATACTGTTAAACAGCATAAAAATGAAGAGAATTCATAGGAATATTTTCTATTGATTTTAGGCCAAAAAAATATTGCAAAAAAAAACATTGCTAACTCGCCAAGTTTTATGCAGAACTTGCCATGCGAGTTTGTTGTGAGTTTTTCGTGCCTGGCCCCAAAACTCGCAATTTTTTAAATTATTTCTCGGCAATTTCTCACGATTTTTAAAACTAAGGGTCCACGTATAGCTTAAATGCACCTCTCAAAGAGCATAGGAGCTATTTGTAATACATAATCCCTGTGTCTCTAGGATCACAACACATATTAGTATCAAGAAACTCCGATAGCACAACATGATGTTGAACACGAGGAGCAGAGGCAAATAATGAGGATAAGGAGGTGCAGCTGAGATTGGTTGGGATTTATAACATCCCCAAATGAGACGATTTAACCAAAAAGGGGTTTCCCTCAAAATCCACAATTTCTGAATTCTGAATTTAGAAAAATCAGCAAACCCTAGCTATTGTAATTGCACCTCCAAACTAAAAATTAACTCCAATTCACATTGAAATAAATGACAAATACGTACCTAGTGAATTTGGCTACCAATGGCTCTTGCCACAAAAAAAAGAGAGCTTGAAATGAATGTTTCAATCCTCCAAACCCTAGTGCCACACTAGTTGAATTGATGTCCTTTCCCACTCTAATCCCTGCTCAAGCTTTCACAAATTGTAAACAAAATCATGCAAAAATTAGCAGTCATATCATCCATGAATCATCCACGAAACCCTTGCAAATCTGCCCTCAACAAATATAATTTCCTACAAATAGCGGAAAACTTCAAAAATTCATAAGTCCCTCAATATTTGAAATTATGATGCAAATAAGAGTTCAAACTGATCACAAAAATGACTATCAAATAAAAATAATTTCAGAATTTTTCTTCCATGGGAAGGTCACCAAAACTTGCTCCGAATCCTGAAAGCCCTAGTTTTTAAAATTTACCTCTTTAAACATCAAACCCTCAATCCCAAACAAGTCGTCACACTTGGAAAAAATAATACAAATAATAATCAGATTTATTATGACCAAGTTGGACCTCTAATAGTCCACCAAACCCTCTCAAAAAACTCTCAAAGCAAATCACCCCACTCTAGGGCAAGTAAAAAAACCTCTTTTATCAAAGGTGGCGTCAAAAGACACCTTTTGTAGAATAACCAACTCCAAATTTGCGAACGCCTATTGGGCATGCATCCCAATAGCTTCTTCAAGCATGAAGAAATAATTTTCAAATTCAAAATGTCTTCAATTATGATCTTCACCTTGTATTTGTACCTTCCAAAGTGGGGCGAACCACCTTGGGGAGGTAAAATACCTTATAACCCTCTTTTGCCAAATTTTAAGATATCTTTTCATTTTCTTTGCTTTAGCTCCCAAGCCGACAATCCTTTTAAACAATCCTTTTAATTTCACTTTAGACCTTTTTGAATTAATTAAATAACTTGCTTTAATAAATTAGTAATTAAAATTATGTTTTGATAAATTAAATAATTATTTTACATTAGGTCCTTGCTTAAATAATTAATTAAATCGCTATAATAATTAAAGTGATAAAAATCACTTTTCAAGCAATTTATTAATTATAAAACCCCTTAGAATAATCATTAGAATTACCTTAATTTTCCAAATGATTAAAACCATTTTTTCAGTAATTCGAATAATTATCCAAAATAATTCTATTTTAATAATTAATTAAATTTCCTTATATTTTCAAATGATTAAAATCTCTATTCGGGCAATTTTATTAATTATTAAAATTATATGAAAAGGGGACATCACAGGATCCCAATGGAGCAATGACATGATTTAAACTCAATGAGTGACACTGAGGACAAGTTTTGGAGTTCATGGGAGATGACAAATTAAATTAAGGATATTTATATAGGTGGAGGCTTTCCACAGTACATCGAATTATGTGATATGATTTTGGGATTCACTTGAAACTACATAAATGAATCCTAAAATCATATCACATTAAACAATGGATAATTGAGATTTCTTCTCAATGCTTAGCATTTTATCATTCTGATTGATATGTATTCTGAATTCTGGTCAAGCTCATAAACACTGTTGTAACATTTGGTCATTTTCAGACTTAAGTATACAATTCTGGTCACTTCGGCTCCTATGTTCCTCAAAAATGGAAAAACAAATTTGTCTACTCTTTGAAAACCTTTTTCAAGTTTATTTTTCTATTTTTCTTGTTTTTTCCTGATGATAAATTTCAGATCAGTTATACAAATTTTTGTCTCTACTCCACCTTACAAACTGATTAAAAGTTAGAAGTTGTGGATCCAGCACTGCAGCATGGGACAACATTCAGATCATCATGCTCAGCATTTCTTAAACTTTTCTGATCCAAAAAAAAAAAAAAAAAATTGTTCACTCTTTAGAATTTGTCACAATTCATGATCTGCCTTGAACTGGTTATGGTCAAATTATGGTTACCAGACACCACTTACACGAACTAGGTTTTCATCAGTTTCGGAAGAAATTGGGAACAAATTCCGTTAGGGGAGAGGAAAAGATAAGCAAAACATGTTATTTGGGAAAATATATGTTAGTATGGCCAAAAAAGATAAGCAAAACATGTTATTTGAGAAAATATATGTTAGTATGGCCAAATGTTAGCGACACATTATGGGTTGGAAATATGTTAAGTAGGCACATATTAATGATACCATGTAGGATATTATAGTCGTCCTTACAATTATGAGGCTGACTATATTATAGACTCCTATCCCATTGTGAATATCATCAGAGAGTTTCCACATAAGATAAGATAAATATATTAATGTCCAACTAATGACCACAAAAGTAGGTCAAAGGGACTGCAGATTACAGAAATGTGTCAAGAAAAAGCAGGAAACCAAAAAGGTCTCCAAAAACAAGAAAAACAATGCTGAAAGAAATAGTATAAAACATGGCCAAGAGTGACCACGCCCCGAACCAAACCACCAAAGGACCCAACCACGCTCAGGTCCAAAGAAGGGAGCAAAAAAAATGAGCAATCTCCAAGAATCCGTAAACAAGGAGCACGAGGATGATCCCTAAGAAAGAAGAATCAGGAGGGAACCCATCAAGAGTTCGATCCAACTCTCCTAGCATCCAAGGCCGACTAGAAGAAGCTCTGAATAGAAGTTTGACCCGAAGAAGGGGAGATACGATGCCTAGTCTATCCTCCAATCCTCTGCCTAGAAGCAAAAGTCCTCTGTGAAGGTCTGGTGGATCTAGTTTGTCTCCTGATACCGTGTATGAGGTGAATATGCTGATGAAAACTCGGGGAACTGTGAATAGTGTCTCTAGGCCTCACTGATCTGGGATCTAGGATGTGGGATGAGAGTATATTTCCTTACAAACTAAGTAGCCAGTTCCTTTTGGGTATGGGTTTGGGTATGGCAAATCGGGTTCGTTGATATGGCGATTTTTTTTACCCTAGATACGTCTTGGGTACAGCCATACAAAACAAATGTACAAAAAATAAACAATATAAATATTCTGGGCAAGTGTTGTTTTATGTTATCATTTTGAGTTTTTAGCAACTTCGGTTATAGAGGTATAACCCTCTCACCTTGGCAATTGCATATCAGAACTGAATTAGATTATTTTTGGGTAACTAACCATATTGTTTTTTGAATTTTCCCTTATTCTAGGAAAGAATTGAACCTTATAGTTTGTATTTTCAAGGTAGGCGGCCGTAATCAAATTCATGTAGCGGTCTTTGATCCCCTTGGCCCCCATTTCTCAGATTTCTGGAATTACTATTATAATTTGTTCCTTTGCATATTACTAACTTCTTTACTTCTAGAAGATCTTTGGCACTAGATTTTAAAGAAGCTTCCAAATCTTCTCTTCCATTGAGGAGTACTCTTATGCTTTAGATGATATCTCCGTAGATTCCTCTCAGCCCGGTTCAATCCCTAGATGATGCACTCACACTGATTACTGGTTACCATATAGTCATTGATACCACTAACGATTCCTATTCTGATGATGATGCAGATTAGGGATTTCTTCCCCTCTTCTATGCCTTGCTTGGATTCCCTTCCATGGGTGTACTTTATTTCAATTTGTTGTGTCTGTTAGGGATTGTCTGTACATTGTTGATGTTATGTAATCATGTAGTTGATGATATGTGATCATGTAAAATTTACTATCTTCCTTGGATTTACACAATTCTTGGTAAGCTATCTCTTGTCACATTCTTACTTGGGATTTGCTTCATACACCCTTTTTAGTGCTCCTAATGTGGAGTGTACATTTGAGTCCCACTGACCTATTTTGGTCATTCATGGACATACGAGAAAAATCTTCTTTATTTCTTTAACTGGTGGTAAATTTACATAGAGGATGAGTTTATCGTTTTACAACCCAACTTTCCCCAAAAACAATGTCCAGCATTCAAAGTCTATTTATCTATAACTAATCTCAATAAATTCCACGACAATTAAGTCTTAAATTAGAGATAAAGATGGAAAGAGACTTTCAACTCCCCTCACTTTGATTTAGAAATCTACCGTAACAAAGAATGATAACCAGGCCATCGATAATTATACTTGGGCTGAAATAAAAAAGATAAAACAATCTTCAAACATCGTGAAACAACTGCATTTTAAACATAAAATGAAGTACAAGACCACATATAGTCTAAGGGGTGTTGAGAACAAACCTTGGTGAAATCACATAGAGAGTAGCTTTGAAAGAGAAAGAAAGAGCTCCCTCTACTCTAAACAACAAATATGTTTGTTTGTTTTCAAGGTGAGGACAAGAAGAGAAAAAAAAAAAAATTTACTTAAACTCATAGAGAAATCCCAAAGGAAACACAAACAATGAAAATGTGGGAGAACCTTTGATCCTATCAAAAGTCTCAAACACAATGCCAGAACTGAGAGAGCACAACCACCATGCCTAGGAAAGCCCAAATGGCACACTCCCATCATCAAGCTTTTCCAACATCGTATATATTTCTATCATGTTGTCATTTAACAAAATTGAATTTCCTGTTGTTAACAATGTGAATGGATACAACCACAATAAACTATTTTGTATTTTAAAAAAGAAACAAGAAAAAGCAGAGGCATTTAACCTCAAAAAACACTTGTTCAAAGTCAACTGAGAGCATTTACCCATAGAGCAAATAGGATTTTATTACAAAGCTAGGTAAAGTAGGAACAAATAAGCATCATGATTTCTAGAGACATAAAAGTACCTTTACTCTGATCAAAAGGCAATTCATCTACGAGCAATGACTTGTACCCTACACTTTTTAAAACCAACCTGCAAGGTGGTAATAGAAATAAGTAACCTTCAAGGTTCTGCCAAGCTATAACTGAAAAACCATTATTGAAACTAATATACAAGGATTCTTTCATATTGTTAGGAATGCACGCTCCTAAGAGCATATGCAACTCCCTTAATTCTTACAAGTGTCATCACAAACTCTACTTATGGTTGAAAACATAAAATGACACAATTCGCAAAGCAATTTCATGGATTAGAATTAGAATGAATGGTAATTCCTAAATAAGAAAATTCGGTTAATGGATAATATATGCAAGCTTATTGTTACTAGAATTGTTGAAGAAACACGGGAGCCTAAAATATATAACAAAAAATTGGCATGCCTCTAAACACAACCTAAGTGGTTGCAACACTTATTTTATCCACAAAAGAACGAAATTTATCATAGAAATCCAATAAGAAATGCTTTACGAATGTTGTTTAGCATACAATTTTAAAGGCCCATAAGACCATTTGTAAAACTGCGATACAATGAAGTGAAAGGAGCCATGGCTTGAAATAAAGTATCAATGACAGTAACCCAAGATTGGCCTAAGGAGCCACTATGTAATGTCCCCTTTTTTCGAATTAATTAAATCGAGGACCCAAAGCTTATTTTTATTTCCCATAGGCTAACGAGAGATTAATAAAGGGGAATAATCTATTAATAATTTATTTAGTGGTCAAAAAGGTACTTTAAGTTATAACTTTGGCAAAGGACAATCAATTATTATTGAATGGGGCCAAAAATAATTATTGGAGATGGCCAAAAAATAATTAATAATCATTAATTAGAAAAAGGTGAATATCAAATTAAAAAGTAATTCTACTTACTTTAGGGTTAGGGTTGGAATGGAAAATGAATCTATAAAAGAACAAGCGGGGCAATGAAGATGATTATGGAAAACACACAAACAAAAACCAAACCCTTTTTCCAGAGAAAAAGCTTGCAACTTCTGCTATTGATCCGAGGACGAAAACCCTCAGATTTACAGGGGAGAGGACAAAAACCCTCAAACCCAGTTGGAAATTCCACCAGGGAATCACATATTTGTTACCAGTTTTAGAGAAATCAATAATCAAAGACATATTCTACCAAGGCACCACATATTCAAATTTGGCACGAGGGTTTCAAGGCAGTTCGAGCAAATTTCTATCATCAATGCAACATTTAGGAGTTGAGCAATCCTCTTAGGGGTTAATTCGCTGCCCTACAACAAGGCATCACACTATTGGAGGCTACCATGGCCCTTCTAGGGCATATCACATATCATGTCCCCCTTTTGGACATGAAACAATTGAAAACCCTTAGCCTCACTTGTTTTCCAAGGGCTAAGGGAAAAGAGAAAAAGAAAGGGAAACACCTTGGTTTCTAAGAGTAATTGTAAAAAGCACTTTATTGTTCTAATTTTCACTTAAGTTGTGTTTTTTTTAGGGTCATGGGAATCTAAGGACTTAAGTGGAAATTATAAGAGTTACTCTTTTTTTAGATTTAAATTAGATCCTTCCCTCTAATTTGGGCGCCACCCTTGGCAAGGTGTATAAAAAGAAAGTGAAGGATCAATTGAATGGATGCTAATTTTGATATTCAAATCTTGGACTTTGAGCACGAAAACGCTTGAGCCATTGCTTTGAAGACGAAAACCTTTAAGCAAAGAGATTGAGGACGCAAACCCTCTTTCTTCCATGGGAAAACTTCATCTAGGAGCTGCCATTGTTCTTCAAACTCAGAAAAAAATAAAAATAGGGGCTTCCAAGTGTGGTGACTTGCTTGTGGAGGTTGGCGACTTAGTTGAAGAGTGATTTGCACATGATTTGGGGTGATTTTGTGCCTTAGTTATTATTCTGATTTTATTGTATTATTTATGCACTTGGGTGATTTGATTTAGAAGGGTTTTGACATGTTTTGAGGGCCATTTCTTGCCCTAGAATATTCTGCGATATTTTATATATTTTTCCAGCAGTGGACAACTTGGATTGGAGGTTGTTTGGTAGGGTTTGTAGGGTTTCTCATGCCCAAACCTGATTCTAAATTTTATAGGAATATTTCTAAATTAATTCCTATTCTTTGATATATTGTGGAAGGTCAATTGGACCCCAACATTGGTTGTATTTTTCTATAATATTTTGAGAATATTTGAATAACATTTTATGCCAATTTGGAGCAAGTACAGTATCTTGAAATTTGTCATAACAGCAAGGAATAAATCTGATAATTTTCCCAAGAGGGATGCCTAGGGTTTGAAGCTCCACTTCACCATTTGAAGGGCTATTTTGGCATGTTTGGATTGCCTAAGTAATGCATTGGTATTAGTATATTTTATGCTATTTTTTGACATATTAAATCAGCTAGGGTTTGTTGTTCTAAAAATCAAAATTCCTTCTTTTGTTAGGGTTTGACATAAAAAATCAGATTTCTGAAAATATCCCATTTTGAGGACATTTTATCGCAGCAATATAGGGCCATATCCAGCCCCCCAAACTTTCAAACAATAAATTGTAATAAATGCGTACTTTGATTTAATGCATTTTGTACTTTTCATAAGTATTTTCAGATGGGTTTGTGTGTATTCACTTAATTGAAATAAAGGACACTTGTATGTGGTTAAAAATCCTATTGCATGTATTCGATTATTTATTATCTTGGTGAAAGACATATATCTTGTGCCCCAGTTAATATTTTGTGATTATTTATTATCTTGGTGAAAGACATATCTTGTGCCCTAGCTAATATTCTGTGAGATTAACGAACAGATTTAGAGGATTTTGAATTTATTTCTTCTAAGGGAAATATGATTTCTTCTAAAGGAATTTATTTCTTATTTTATCTAAAAAGATATATTTCAAAGGTATCAGAGCCGTGATATTGCTAGCCTGTGAATCATGAGGATAGTGCAAGAATCCATGTTAGAAATGTTGCAAGCTAAGCAAGAATATTAGAAAAATCTAAAGGCATGGATAGAAATAAAGATGGAAAGGTCAAAAATTTGAGCCAAAGAAATCTATAGAGAAGCAAAAGGAATTCAAGAACCCAGTCAAAGGTAAGGAGATTTATTTGAAAAAGAACCAAAGAATGTGGTTGAAAAGAAATTAACCACATTGCTGACAAGCGTAGATGTATTGAGGACCCAAAAAAGATGCGATGAATAGTTAAGAAGAGCTAAAGAAGCTAAGTTGATAGCCACTCAAGGACAACAACACCCACAGAATATTTAAGGGAAAGAATTCTCCAATTGTGATGGAGGAGCATGAGAAATAAGAAAAACCAAAGTCACAATAAATTGTAGAGATCAATGAAAAGCAACAGGGATCTGGGATACAAATAGAAGTTGGAATTAACCTACAAGGCAACAATGTGGAGGAACATAAAATTGTGAAGGTGGATTTGACTTCACTAATATTTATGCTACACATTCAGGTCACACGGATATGGTCACAATGAGCCAATGTCATGAAGCTGAAATGACAAGCATAGAAACAATTGAAGAAATAGCCAAGACTTCAAAAGCATTAACTCTTAATGCAAACAACGATTTATATGAAGATCAAATCAGAGTAGTGCAGCGGAAGCAAAATGGAGACGCCATTCTCCATGAATAAAAGTTTATAGGAAAACTAGAAGTTGCAGTTACAGATTTGGGCACAACTAAGAAAGATTTACAGGGAATTGAAGATCAACAAACAAAGCAACTTCAGGTGCTCACATTTGGATGGGAATCAGAAAGACTAATATGGGATCCTGGTATTTGTTGAAACGGTTCAGGTATTGCTTGAGGGAAAGCAATTTTAGGAAGGGCAGACTGTAATGTCCCATTTTTTCAAAAAAAAAAATCGAGGACCCAAAGCTTATTTTTATTTCCCGTAGGCTAAGGGGAAATTAATAAAGGGGAATAATCTATTAATAATTTATTCAGTGGTCAAAAAGGTACTTTAAGTTATGACTTTGGAAAATGACAATTAATTATTATTGAATGGAGCTAAAAGCAATTATTGGAGTCGTGGCCAAAAAGTAATTAATATTCATTAATTGGAAAAATGTGAATATTAAATTAAAAAGTAATTCTAATTACTTTAGGGTTAGGTTTGGAATGACAAATGAATTTATAAAAGGACAAGCGGAGCGATAAAGATGATTATTGAAAACACCTAAACAAAAACCAAACCCTTTTTCTAGAGGAAAAGCTTGCAACTTCTGCTATTGATCCGAGGACACAAACCCACAAATTTATAGGTGAGAGGACGAAACCCCTCAAACCCAATTGGAGATTCCACCAGGGAATCACATATTTGTTACTAGTTTCAGAGAAGTCAACAATCAAGGATAGTCTACCAACGTGCCACATATTCAGGTTTGGCGTGAGGGTTTCAAGGCTATTCAGACAGATTTCTATCATCAACGCAGCATTTAGGAGTTGGGTGATCCTCGCGAGGGTTGATTTGCTGCCCTACAGTAGAGCATCACACTATTAGAGGCTACCGTGGCCCTTTTAGGGCAGATCGCAGCAGTACAGGTTCGTATCCAACCCCCCAAACTGAAATATTTCGAGCCAATTTTTTTTTAACTTTCAATTACAATCAACAAAGTAATACACAGTCGTTAGGATTAGCCTTAAACCAAAACTATAACTGAAGCAACTCTAACCAGAATGTACACTAGGATTCCGAGGAGGCCAAGGTGTGAGCATTGATCAGAGGATCTGAATACAGAAAACAGAGCTGGAAGGAACTCTAACCAAGAATGGCGCCGATGATGGCGAGCATATAGTCAAAGGATCTACTACTACAAGTACTGAAAGAAACTCAACACCAAGTATGTGCTACCCAATCCAGTATGGAGTGAGGCGACCATATGGTGGAGTACTAAGAATTACAATGCTTAAAAGAAACTCAACACCAAGTATGTGCTACCCAATCCAGTATGGAGTGAGGCGACCATATGGCGGAGCGCTACGAATTACAATGCTCTGAAGGGAAATAAATAAGAACGTTGAAATACTCAACGTCAAGAATGTGCTTTCCAACCCGAAAGGGAATGGAAGCTACCATATGACAGAGATGTAAAGTATTACAATGTAGTTTTCGAATTTAAGACTAGCATTACAAATCATGATTAAGCAAGATTAAAGAATTGATGTCAGTACTACTGCCAGCTTACAATATGATCAAGAATTCGCCTGCCAAGAGCATGGAATTAGATCCATTCAACAAGCATTTAAATAGAGAATCTGCCTTGCTTAATGACACACCGAGATTGCTTCTTTTCTCCAAAAAACACAAATTCACGATTCTGGTCTGTTCTGATCTGCACCTTTAAATGTAAAACCAGCAACCTGAGATCACACTAAAATGGACAAATCTCTCACCCAATTCATCCTATTGACGTGAAACGAAAAGCAAAAGGCCCTAATAATGAAGGCGCCCAAGATTGGAACACCAAACAGACCCAAAAAGTTTCTATATAATTTATGCACGAATCCAAATGCACACACAGGTAGTATAGTCCAGCAAGGGGGCGATTTGCCTTTAAAAATCACAGCAGTCATTAAAAAATCTACAATTTATAGAAGAGGGGCGCCCATTACAAACAATGAGATATAGCCAATACCCACAATGAAATTTTTTGTCTTTTTTTTTATGAACAAAACACAACCTGCTGTAATGAATATGACAGTCCTGAATTTCTCATACACTGATCTATAAAACACACACCGAATATAATGCACAAATCCTACATACAAAACAATCAAACTACACTATCTCACCACTAGTCGCTATCTTTCAAGCGAGAAGCAATGCCAAGCTAGGAGGCTTTCATTCCTCGAAGCAATCCCAAAGCCAATCTGGCAGCATAACATTCCTGTAGCTAAGATGATCCAAGTGAGGACCCAAGGCTTCCTTTTATAATTTCCGTTTGACCCTTCTAGAAACCCTATCTTCCAATAGGTGGCGTCCAACTTAAACTTGGATTAAATATTCAATAAGAATTATAATTAATTCTTTTAATGAGGCGCCCACCCCATAAAGAACATCTTTTTAAAACAACTTATAGTGAAGTAGCTAGGCCAAGGGGAAAGTCAATGTTAAAATATAACATTAAAACATGACTTAATTAAAATAATTCAACTTATCTCTCCATTTGTGCCCTAAAGCCCAAAATTGAGTAAGTCGATAGATCAAACTGACATGGAAAGCCAACCGTGCCGAAATCAACAAGACCACTCCCAGAAATAGAATTTACTAAAAATAGTAAATTCCTGAAGATGCTCAGAATGCCAAAAAGAACATATCACTGCGAATCTCTCTAAAAACCCAGAAAGAATCCACCATTAAATCAACCAACCCCAAGCAAGAGCATCCTTCAAAACAAGAAACCCTAATTTTACCTTCTAAGTAGCCTATGGGTCTCAGGAATAGGCCAACGGTCACTGGAAAAATCATGCTCGAGAATGGAACATTACAGTCCGCCCTCCCCAAGATTGCTTGTCCTCAAGCAATCGCAACCCTCGCTGCTGCAGAATCTCATCATTCTCCCAAGTTGCATCCTCCATAGGCAAATTTTTCCACTTCACCAAGTATTCTCTGATGGTTTTTTTCCTCAGAGAACGTTCTCTGTAATCAAGTATCTCCTCTGGAATTAAAACCAACTGTCCTTCATACAAATGTGTCAACTGTGATGAAGCAACATCATTGTGTCCAAGTGCCTTCTTGAGGCGAGACACGTGGAAGACATTGTGTACTTTGCTATTAAAAGGTAGCTCCAACTCATAAGCTACTGCTCCAACCTTTTTGATAACCTTGAATGGCCCATAGAAACGAGGTTTGAGCTTCTCAGCTCCACTCTTCTTGAGAGTAGACTGTCTGTAAGGCTGTAATCGAAGATAAACCATATCCCCAACCTCGAAAAAGCACTCAACACGCCGTTGATCAGCATACATCTTCTGCTGATTCTGTGCCATCCGAAGATTGTTCTTCAATGATTTCATGATATCTTGACTCTGCTGCAATAAGTCCTTGGCTTGAGGAGCTTTGTTGTCACCATACACCAAATCAGCAAAGCTAGGAGCTTCATAACCATAAAGAGCCAAGAAAGGTGACATCTTTATTGACATGTGGAAAAAAGAATTATAGCAGTACTCGCCTATGTGAAGCCACTTCACCCATGCTCTTTGCTGCTCGGAAACATAGTTTCTCAAATAGCCTTCCAACCACTTGTTCACTATTTTCGTTTGTCCATCTGTTTGGGGGTGATAACTAGTGCTTGGAGTAAGCACAATACCACTCATTCTGAAGACCTCTTGCCAAAAAGTGCTTAGGAACTTGTTGTCCCTATCACTCACAATGTTTTTTAGCAGCCCATGTAACCTAAACACCTCATGAAAAAACAGATCTGCAACTTAAGCTGCTGAAAAAGAGCTGGTAATGGCGAATAAGTGAGCAAATTTGGTTAATCTATCCACTACAACATAGATACAATCCTTCCCTTGGACCTTGGGCAAGCCCGTGATGAAGTCCATAGATATGCTTTCCCATTTTTGATTGGGAATAGGGGAGGTTGCAACAAACTGGCTGGTAAAGTATGCTCATTTTTGTTCATTTGACAAGTGAACACTCTTGAATGTAGCGTTGAACTTCCCCTTTCAACCCTTTCCAAGAGAATCTTTCCCGGATCTGCCTATATGTCTTAAAGAAGCCTTGATGACCAGCAAGCGGAATGTCATGAAATGTCAACAAAATCTTTTTTTTGAGCTTAAAATCAGCCACCAAAAAGATCCTACCCTTGTAGTGAATCAGCGCTTCAATCACCTTGTACCTTTCATCATGAAAAGTACCCTCAATAATGCTGGTTGCAAACTGATTTTTGGTATAATCAGCAAGCAACATATCCTTCCAATCAGTAGTAAGCTCGCACAGTGAGTTTAAATGGGGTCTCCTAGATAGAGCATCAGCCACAATGTTGTTTTTCCCCTTGACATACTCGATGTCAAAATCGTAAGCTTGGAGCTTACCCACTTTTGTTGCCTTTCGTTCAAATCCTTCTGATGCATAAAGTGCTTGAGACTGTTATGATCAGTCTTGACCACAAACTTGTTTCCCACCAAATACTGTTTGAACTTAGCTAATGCATGCATAATGGCAAGCATTTCCTTGTCATAAATGGAGTAGGTTCTTTCAACACCTCTTAGCTTTATACTCTCAAACACTATGGAATGTTTGTTTTGCATCAAAACAGCCCCAACTTCACCAGATGCATCACACTGTAGCTCAAAAGGCTTGGAGAAATCCGGAATAGCCAAAACCGGACAAGAGCTCATGATCCTCTTAAACTTATCAAAGGTAGATTGAGCCTTTTCTAACCAACAAAAGGCTCCTTTTATCGTGAGATCCGTAAGAGGAGCAGCATTCTGTGAGTACCCTTTCACAAATCTTCTGTAAAATCCACAAAGACGCAAGAACCCTTTCAATTGAGTCAAGTTCTCAAGAGGTGGCCAATCAACAACGGCCTTGATCTTTTTCGGATCAACCTTCACTCCCTCAGCACTGATTATGTGACCAAGGTACAGTAACTACTCCATTCCAAATTCACATTTGGATGTTTTGGCGAACAAGCTCTTAAATTCTAGGATACTAAGCACTTCCTCCAAGTGCTTGAGATGTTCATCCCATGTCTTGCTAAAAAACAGGATATCATCAAAAAATATCAATACAAACTTCCTCAGCTGTTTCTGAGAAACTCGGTTCATGCAAGACTGAAAAGTAGCAGGAGCATTAGTCAACCCAAATGGCATGACTAGAAACTCGAAGTGGCCATAGTGACATCTAAAAGTTGTCTTCTCAACATCTGACCCCCTCATCCTAATCTGGTGGTAGCCCGATCTCAAATCGATCTTTGAAAAGAACTTGGCTCCATGTAGCTCATCAATGAGCTCATCTATCCTTGGAATGGGGTATTGGTTTTTGATGGTGCTTTGATTCAAAGCCCGATAGTCCACACACATGCGCATGGTACCATCCTTCTTCTTCACAAGAACCACTACTGAAGCGAAGGGGCTCTTGCTTGGGCGAATGAAGCCCATCTCCAAGAGTTCCTGAATGTTTTTCTCAATCTCATCCTTCTGCTTCTTGGGATACCGATATGGAGTTGTAATAACCGGTTTAGCTCCTTCCTTAAGCTCTATGATATGTTCCGAACCCCATTCAGGTGGTGGTCCAGGAGGCAAATCAGCAAATACCTTGCTCTTCTTTGTGAGTAGAGATTGAACATCAGGAGGATAGTCTCTCTTAGTTTCAACCGGACTAGCAGGAAGAATCATACATTCTGCAACCCACTCAGCTTGATCATGACAAATCAGCCTTGCCATTCTCTTGAATGACACAACCCGAGGTCCCCCATTGGACATTCCTCTTAGTACTATCCTCTTCCCACCAGATTGAAACTTGAGCTCCATAGTTTGCAGATTTAAGGAGATCTCTCCAAGTGAACGCAGCCATTGAATGCCTAGAACGGCATCCGTATCTCCAATGTTGACTACATAGAAGTCATCCTTGACTTCATAGTTTCCCAATTGCAGTCATGTTTGATATCTTTTTGATGCATGAGATGTGGAACCCATCAGCGACCATGACCTTGAAGCCTTCAAACTCTTCTGTTGCATCCCCTTCTTTGCCACCACAACTTCATCAATGAAGTTATGTGTTGCTCCAATGTCGATCAAAGCAACTATTCGCTGCCCCTTAATCATCCCTCGAACTTTGAAGGATTCGTTCCTTTGGAAGCTAGAAAGTTGAGCCAAAATCCTCCACTTTCCTTTTCATCTTCGGACTCTTCTGGAGCTCTTTCCACTTCACTATCTTCAAAATCAGACTGCTGGTCTGAAAAATCAGAATTACTTTCACCAGCTGAATAGTACTCAATCTAGTGAAATTTGACTCCCTTTGGGCAAACATGCTCTTGAGACCATTTTTCTCTACACCGGAAACATAGCCCCTTTCTTCTGAGTTCGTTCAATGTCTCAGGATCCAATCTTGTGACATGAGGATTATGCTGATTGAACTCCTTATGCTGAGGTCTTAAAGTTCTATGATGAGGTCTTTTTCCTTTATCCCCTTTGTGAAAGGGCGGCTTGGATTGAAACTTCGCCTTAGGAGCAGCCCACTCCATGTTTCTTGCTTTCTTCATTGCCTCCAGTAGGGATGGTGGATCAAAGGCTTTAATCCAACCCTTGAGTGGTTCCATCAATCCTTCACTAAAAAGGATCACCAACCGCCTCTCCATGATGCCAGTGACCATCACTTAAAGTCTCTGGAACTCAGCTATGTAGGCATCAACTGTGCCATACTGCTTCAACTATGCCAATTCTCTGAAATGTATTTCAAGATCTTTTTTCTCAAATCTCTCGATGAGCCTATTGGTGAACTCATCATAGGTAGTGATGGACCGATGACCTAAGGTGACTAAGCTATGGTACCACCACTCGTGCGCCACCCCATCAAGGTGTAGCGTAGCGAACTTAATCGCCTCCTCTTCTGCCATGGGTCTAAGAGCTAGATAGTTGTCCAGCTTCTGTATCCAAGCTCGAGCTGAACTGTTATCACTCCCGTCATAGTGTGGAAGTATAACCTTGTTGACAGCTTGATACAAATCCCCTTGAACTGTTGTTCTTCTTTGCTCATAATGTCTCCCTTGTCCCTTATTCTTTCTCTTATGATCCATAAATTCATTATAGGACATGTCCATCTTGATGTCATCAGGGAGAGAATCATACTCTGCATGGCCACGTCTCAATTGTTCCACGAATGAAGCATTCTCTTCAGGATCAGGTTGGGTGTTTACTGGTGCTAAGAAGGTGGGTTTGAAAGGCCTTGACAAAATGTATGTGTTGTTTGAAACAGGCTGAGCAGTACCTCCATCAAGCTGATTAGAGGCACTGTGCTCCCCTCTATATCTTGGGTTGTTCTGTGGAGTTGTGTTCTAGCCCACTTTGCCCAACATGAGAGATACCATATCCATCAAGGCATCCATCTTCCTTTCAAATCTATTTCCGGGACTTATCAATCTCTCTCTTCCCTTCCCACTATCATCTCTGTTGTTGGTAAACCTCTCGTTACCCTCGACTGACCTCTCACCTTCTGCCATATCTATTTCCTAAGAAGACTCCCAATGAGCCCTCAAGACCAATGAAGTTGTTTGACCTTCTGGAGCCTGATACCACTGGAACTGTTTTGCAACTTTCTTATCTTCCCTTGCTATGTATCTCTTTTCTCTGTCACTCATAGACGGTTTGTTCACAAGATGGCAGGATACTTGGCTCTGATACCACTGAAATATTCCGAGCCAATTTTTTTTTAACTTTCAATTACAATCAGCAAAGTAATACACAATCGTTAGGATTAGCCTTAAATCAAAACGATAACTGAAGCAACTCTAACTAGAATGTACACTAGGATTCCAAGGAGGCCAAGGTGTGAGCATTGGTCAGAGGATCTGAATGCAGAAAATAGAGCTGGAAGGAACTCTAACCAAGAATGGCGCCGATGATGGCGAGCATATGGTCAGAGGATCTTCTACTACTACAAGTATTGAAAGAAACTCAACACCAAGTATGTGCTACCCAATCCAGTATGGAGTGAGGCGACCATATGGCGGAGCACTAAAAATTACAATGCTCTGAAGGGAAATAAACAAAAATGTTGAAATACTCAACGTCAAGAATGTGCTTTCCAACCCGAAAGGGAATAGAAGCTACCATATGACGGAGATGTAAAGTATTACAATGCAGTTTTCGAATTTAAGATCAGCATTACAAATCATGATTAAGCAAAATTAAAGAATTGTTGTCGGTACTACTGCCAGCTTACAATATGATCAAGAATTCCCCTGCCAAGAGCATGGAATTAGATCCATTCAACAAGCATTTAAATAGAGAATCCGTCTTGCTTAATGACACATCGAGACTGCTTCTTTTCTCCAAAAAACACAAATTCACGATTCTGGTCTGTTCTGATCTGCACCTTTAAATGTAAAACCAGCAACCTGAGATCACACTAAAATGGACAAATCTCTCATCCAATTCATCCTATTGACATGAAACAAAAAGCAAAAGGCCCTAATAATGAAGGCGCCCAAGATTGGAACACCAAACAGACCCAAAAGTTTCTATATAATTTATGCACGAATCTAAATGCACACACAGGAAGTACAGTCCAGCAAGGGGGCGATTTGCCTCTAAAAAATCACAGCAGTCATTAAAAAATCTACAATTTACAGAAGAGGGGCGCCCATTACAAACAAAGAGATATAGCCAATACCCACAATGAAATTTTGTCTTTTTTTTTTATGAACAAAACACAGCGTGCTGTAATGAATATGACAGTCCTGAATTTCTCATAAACTGATCTATAAAACACACACTGAATATAATGCACAAATCCTACATACAAAACAATCAAACTACACTATCTCACCACTAGTCGCTATCTTTCAAGCGAGAAGCAATGCCAAGCTAAGAGGCTTTCATTCCTCGAAGCAATCCCAAAGCCAATCTGGGAGCATAACATTTCTGTAGCTAAGATGATCCAAGTGAGGACCAAGGCTTCCTTTTATAATTTCCATTTGACCCTTCTAGAAACCCTATCCTCCAATAGGTGGCGTCCAACTTAAGCTTGGATTAAATATTCAATAAGAATTATAATTAATTCTTTTAATGAGGCGCCCACCCCATAAAGAACATCTTTTTAAAACAACTTAAAGTGAAGTAGATAGGCCAAGGGGAAAGTCAATGTTAAAATATAACATTAAAACATAACTTAATTAAAATAATTCAACTTATCTCTCCATTTGTGCCCCAAAGCCCAAAATTGAGTAAGCCGATAGATCACACTGACATGGAAAGCCAACTATGCCGAAATCAACAGGACCACTGCCAAAAATAGAATTTACTAAAAATAGTAAATCCCTGAAGATACTCAGAATGCCAAAAAGAACATATCACTACAAAGCTCTTTGAAAACCCAGAAAGAATCCACCATTGAATCAACCAACCCCAAGCAAGAGCATCCTTCAAAACAAGAAACCCTAATTTTACCTTCCGAGTAGCCTACGAGTCTCAGGAATAGGCCAATGGTCACTGGAAAAATCATGCTCGAGAAGGGGACATTACACAAACTTTCAAACAATAAATTGGTACTTTGATTTAATACAATTTGTACTTTCCGTAAGTATTTTCAAATGGGTTTCTGTGTATTCACTTAATTGAAATAAAGAAGGGCACTTGTGTGTGGTTAAAAATCCTATTATGTATTCGATTATTTATTATCTTGGTGAAAGACTTACATCTGTGCCCCAACTAATATTCTATGATTATTTATTATCTTGGTTAAAGACATATATCTTGTGCCCCAGCTAATATTCTATGAGATTAACAAACAGATTCAGAGGGTTTTGAATTTATTTCTTCTAGGGAAATCTGATTTCTTTTAAGGGAATTTATTTCTTATTTTATCCAAAAAGGGATATTTCACACTACGAGTCACCCTTATCGTTGATGTTTGTTTATCGAGTGATCTTATGATGGCATCATAATTAAATGTATTCAAGTGAGAGAGGGCATCCATATGTTAGAAACACCATTTTTAATAATTCAGGCCTTCACTTTTCATCAAGGAAACAACTAAGGAAAGTAATATAACACTCTTCATCATCTATGTTGTCCGAGAAAGAATGGTTTTCTTCTTAAAGGGTTTAATCGGCTCAAATAAATGATTATCAAATTTGTAAAGGAGAATGAAACATTGCTCGACATTTAATTATATTACAAATTCAATTTTATCTAGATGTTTTGCAACTCTACTAGCTCAATCTCCTTAACTTCCAGAGGATTATTAACAGCTAATTTAAAGCATTATTATATATGTTCCATTAATTACCCTTTTGGGGAGGATCAAGGAAACGTGGGGATGCAAAAAGAGGTGTATAGAAATTCCCCCAAATCCTACGGAAAAGGTATTAAATATATTGATTAATTTTTAGTTACTCATTAACTAATGGTTACTTATCAACTTCCCCAGCTATATGCAACTCCTTTTTGCATAATAAAAGAAGGATGGACATGCATATCAATGTGTGCCTTCCATTTCATCTACATTCTTTCAATGTTTGTATTTGCAAACATTGGTATCAAGGCCAATATTCGAGGAAACCCTTGGAGTAGGGTACAAATGGCAAGTTTTGAAGAGGTTTTTATCAAATCGATGGCAGTGTTTGACTGTGCACGCTACAACACTCCTATTCACAAGAAAATACTGTCAAAGTTCAAAGACGTAAGATTTGCAGGCAAAGTCGAACTAGAAGAAGAAAGCTTTGTTCTTTGACATTTTCCAAGGATCGTGAGACAACCCAAACAAATAAAATCACAATTTATAGTCGTGATTTGAAGTGACATCCAACCAGATCAAAGCCCACAAAGAATCATGATATACAAAGTCACGATTTTCAATAAACATGGACTAAGGACATCATGAGATGGACAGAGGTCACCATTCCCGTGCCCAGATGTAGACAAAATTGCATGTAGGAATTACAAGCAAGGCATGAAGACCAGAAGAAAGTACAAAGAAAAAAATCGTGATTTCAAATTGCATTAATTAATTTTGTGCTAGACATAATGTTTTGCAAGAATAAATCATGTTTTTTAGATGTTTTTGTGCAATGATGAATCACGTTAGGCACGGCCAAAGGGGTTTTTGTATTGCAATCATTTTCATTTTCCATCCCAGACATGGGGATTTGAGATTGTAAGTAATTTAAAATTCTGAAAACTCATATTCTACTATAGCACCAAGGAATTTGTTTTATAGGATTTGCATTTCCCTTTCGCATTGATTTCTAGGTCAGAGGTCAAATGTTGTGTATACTGTATATAACGGCTAATATACAGAATTTAGTTCTCCCTAATGCACAGAAATTGATTGGCCATAACTACAATGTCTGGACTCACAAGAAACGATTGTGTACTATCGATATTGCAGTCAGACTATTCTCAAGAAGGAATTAAGACCTACTACAAATCCTACCAACTATGACAAATGTCATAAGGAGGCTCTTCTATTGTTAAAATTATTTGTTTCAAATGATTTAAAACCTGAGCTCCAAAATGCCATTGTAGCAAGTCATATTTGGACCAGTCTTCAAAACAAGTATCAAACTTTGGAGAAAATTTGGGTCATATACTAAAGAATCTATTGTTTTCTGTAAAGATGAATGGGGGTGGGTCCTTGTCAAAACATCTTCTTCGGATTAAAGGTCTCTAAGGCCAAATCGCTGCCATAAAGAAAAAGGTGGATGATGACGAACTAGTTGCTCTTGATCTGAACAACTTGACGCCCTCCTGGGAATCATTTGTGGAGGATTTGTCCCTGATGGCAAAAATCTAGACGCTTACCTTTGATCGAGTCAATTCCTATTTGCTACAAAACAAACGCAAGCATACACTGAATAGTGAGTCCAATTCTAGAGAAACAAAGAGTGTGTTTGTTGCTCAATCGAAGAGGAGGTGGTAACATAACCCTGAAGAATCTACTTCCAAATATCGATTGAAGTTATAATTACGTCAAAAGGTTGGGCATGTCAAAAAGGATTGTCGGAATCTATAGCATGCTCCTTCTCACAACAAAAGTCCAAGGGTCAAGCAAATGTGGCAGCAATTGATGCTGAACAGGATTCTGAAGAAGAGAATGATCTCATGGCATTGTGCTCGGATGACAGTGTTAATAGTTGTTGGTTCTTTGATACCGATGCATCCAAACATTTCACGTGTCATAAGGACTGGTATGTCGAATTTACTACAAACACAAGTTTCTCTGATTTGGTTTCTATACGTGATGGAAGATCACATATTGATAAGGGATAAGAGATATATGCATAGTATTGAATAATTCTACAAAATTCATAGTTAAAAATGTTAGGTATGAATCTTAGAATGAATTAAAAAATTATATCTATTAGTCAATTAACTGAAAATCCTAACGTTTCAATGAATTTCTCAATGGAGAAGTGTATTGTTTCTAATGTACAACAAGACAGAGTAGTAGATCTAGGCATAGTGACTTGTATAAGTTTGTTGACCCTGCCACAATCAACTTATATGCATTAGTTGAGGTGGGTAGTACCAACATTTTGTGGCATGAGAGATTTGGATATCTAAACCTTCAATACTTAGCAAAACTTAGTAGAGCCAACATGGTTCTTGGTTTGTCTACTAACCAAGAAAAATAAGATATTTGTCCAAGGTGTTTGGCTAGAAAGTAGAAGCAGAAACCATTTTCGACTGAAGGTGTCTAGCATGCAAAAGGACTCTTAGATCTTGTTCATGTAGATCTTTACGAACCATGCTATAAATCAGTGATTTCTCCAAGAAGATGTGGGTCTACTTCTTGAAAAAGAAGTCTGACTATTTTGCAACGTTTGAAAAGTTCAAAGCATTGGTAGAAAACGGGACAAGCAAACGGATCAGAACACTAAGATCCAACAATTGGGGGGAATTCACTTCCAAGCAGTTCAAGGACTACTACAACAAGGAAGGTATTCGTTGATAATCGACAACCCCATACACTCAACAACAGAATAGGGTGGTTCAATCAAAGTATCATGGAGATGACTCAGTAAATGATGCACAGTAGGAGCGTGTTGGACAAATATTGGGGAGAAGCAATGAACACAATAGTGTACATCCTAAAGAGGAGTCCTTGCAAAGCTTTGCAGGATATTGCACCCAAGGAAGCTTGGTCTAAAATCAAACCCGAGGTAGCACCTTTTCATGTTTTTTGGTTTTGTTGCATACACTTTGGTCCCTGATAGAAAAAGGAGTAAACTCGATTCCAAGAGTGCTAGATATTTTTTTGCTAGCTATAGTGACCAATCTAAGGCCCATAGCCTTATTGATATTTCCACTAACAAGATAATCATTAGTCGATATGTTGACGTGACGGACACAGAATCCATCTTTGTTTGTAACCAACAAGCAATTCAGAGGCATTTTAATCTAGTGTTGTAGTTCCTTTGAAAGATGAGGAATCTAGTTCATCTAGTACTCCATAAACTCCAGTGCAGTAGCCCATGGCTGATATTTCTAATGCTCCACTAGCATATCAGCGGCGCCAACCTACATTGGTTGACAATCCAGTCGAGATTCAGCTAGCATAGGATTCTTTGGTGCACTTAAGGCCTAAGTGTTATTACTCCACTACACAAGATGTGTAGAAAGATGAAATTCCTCAATCAGACACATGGGCACCGAGGACCAAAAAGAAGGTTGTCAATTCAACAAACCATATTCATTTTGCTCTCTCTTCTGATCTTTTCATGGTTCCTGAACCACAAAGACAATTTAAATCAAAATTCAAACCTAAATGGGAGACTGCCATGAAAGCAAAATATGAGGCCTTGATGTAGAACAATACTTGGAAATTGATGGAATTACCTCTAGGTAAACAACCCATTGGATGCAAATGGGTGTACAAAGTCAAATGCAAAGCTGATCGTATTTTGGACAAGTACATAACTCGTCTTGTTGCAAAACGAATTTCACAACAGGGGGGATAGACTTTTGCTCCTATTGTGAAGATGGTCACATTTTGATTGCTTCTCTCCATAGCAGCTCAGTTTGGATGGAAAGTGTTTTAAATGGATGTAAAGAGCGTCTTCCTGAATAGAGATTTGAATGAGGAGGTCTACATGGTACAATGTAATGTCCCCAATGTTGGAAATATTGTCACTGATGTCAAAGGGACAATAGCACAACAACATGATTAAGGTTGATGGCAAGATATAAATGAATGGATTAAATTAAATGATCAAATATTTAATTTAATCAAGGCCCAATCAACGGTAATTAGCCAAGGACAAACCAGCATAAAAGGGAGGCATTTAATCCTGATTAAATGTGGATTTAAGAGGCATTAATATCGTTGTATTGTAGGCATGAAGACAATGTATTTTCCAATAAATTAAATGTATTTAATTTGTCATCAAGGAGGCTAAGTATGGCGCAAGTATCCATGCATAAATCAAATCAACTAAGGCAGATTTTGAACAAGTAAAAGTCCCCAAAACCTGGCCGACTAGGAGCAAGGAATCAGTGTGAGTCTTGAGGCATTTAAAAGCATGGCCGACTAAACAAAAGAAAGAGACATGACCTTCGGGCAACGAACAACTTTATGAAGGGATGTATCCCTTGTGAATAGACATTAGAAGCCTATAAAAGGCAGCAAAGGGAGGCTTTCAAAGGTAGATACGAATGGCGAATTAAATAAAGAAGAGCAGAAATATTTTAGAAGAAAAATGGTGGTTGAAACAAAGAAGCATAAGCAAAGTATAAAGGCATATAGCAGCAAAGCTATATTGTAATTGATTGGATCTAAAAGAGTGAAGAAGCAAAGTCCTATCATCTGTTGTGTAAGCAACAAGTCAGAGATAAAAGTGTTATTTCGTCCAGAGGGTTGATGCCTTCGTTCAAAGGGGTCGGTGCTCCTGTGAGTTGGTGCTCACGAAGATTCGCTGAGTTGGTGCTTGGCAGAGGAGTTGATGCTCCTATAAGTTGGTACTTACAAAATTGTTTTGGGGTTGATGCTCCAGTAGGTTGGTGCCTACAAATATTTTTTGAGATCTATTTCTCCATGGTTTTCCCCCGAAAGGGTTTCCACGTATAAATCTTGTGTCACTATTACTTTGTGTTGTGTGAATTGTGATTTGATTATATTGCATATCTTAAGTGGAATAATTGTTTATGTAATAATTGTAAAAGATATCTATTACTGATTCACCCCCCCTCTCAGTAATAGCCTATGCTTAACAATTGGTATCAAAGCAGGTTCCTTCAGATATAGTTTAACCGCTAGAAGGTAGATCAGACAAAGCACACATGGTTGGTTCACAAGGTCAGAAAGGTTTTTCCATAAATAAGGCACCTTGTTTGACGGCACCAATTATGCTTTCTGAAGCATAAGAATGAGGACATATCTGATGGCCCTTGGGTTTGACATTTGGCAATCTGTTGTAAATGGATACATAAAGCCACAAACACCACCAACAAATCCCACTAGAAAGAAGGCTAGCGAAAACAACACTAAGGCAATGAATGCTATTCTGTGCACTCTTTCTAAATCTGAGTTTGTAAAAGTTATGCAATGTAAGTCAGCACATGAGATTTGGGAGAAGCTTAAGACCATCTATGAGGGTGATGGCAAGGTTAGACAAGCCAAACTTCAAACTCACAGGAGACAGTTTGAGAGTCTTAAAATGAAGAAAGAAGAGAACATTGCAAGTTATCTTCTCCGAGTTGATGAAATCATGAATGGGATTCGAGGACTTGGAGAAAAGGTAGAGGAGTCTACCATAGTCCAAAAGGTGCTAAGGTCTTTACCACTAAGATTTGATGCAAATGTCTCTGCCATAGAGGAAATGAAAGATCTTGACAAGCTGCAAATGGACGAGCTACACGAAATTCTCACTGCTTATGAAATGAGGCCAGAATCAGAGAGACCATCTAAAAAAGAAGCAGCGTTCAAAGCATCAAAGAGAAAGACCAGGAGCCAGAACCAAGTGATAGCTCAAGTGATGAAGAGGACGAAAAGGAAGCCTTATTCATTCGCAAGCTGAAGAAAAGCTCAGACAAGTACACAGGGAAGTTACTGTTCGAATGCTTTAATTGTGGTAAGATAGGTCATTTTGTAGCTAAGTGTCCTGAAAAGGATAATAGCAATGACGAGAAAAGTAAATCCAAGTATAAGAAGAATTTCAAACATAGCAAGGATAAGAAGTTCGAGAAACAAAAGAATAGTCTATACTCTAAGAGGAATCTTTGCTCTTCCAAAGAAAGTGGAGTCAATGACTCAGACAACAATAATACAGAGATTTTATTCATGGCCATAGAAGAAGATGCCTTTACAAGCAAGAGCAATATAGAAGAAGAAGAAGAAGAAGCAGAAGTGAACCTTGAGGAAGAACTTATTTGTGCCTTAAGGGAGTTAAAGTTTCTCAAAAAAAGGAATTTGAGACAGAAGCTTCAAATCGAGAAATATGAAAAGGAGAGTCAGGTCTCAGAAGCCAGATTGGCACAAGGCCTAGAAGAATCAAACAAGATGATTGCTGATCTACAGGCTCAGATTGAAAAAGCTAAAAAAGTTGAAGATCTAATAAATCAATTAAAGGAGAAAAGCGAATATTGTAAAAGGTATGAATCCGAAATTGCTTCTTTAAAAAGAGATCTTGAAAAGATGAATAATAAAGTAATTAATGAATTGAAATTTGAGAAAATTACTCAAGTGTTAAATGAAATTTTGGTAAGTCAAAGATCATTGTCAAACAAGATAGGCATTGGATATGAAAAGAAGAAAGAAAAGGCTACAACTTCCACGGAGCCTCCGGTAAAAGTTATTACAGAAAAGACTAAGAACTATACTGAAGCCAAGAACACGAAGAGCAGCTCCGACAAAGAAGGCAGAAGAGAACAAAACTACAAAAGACCACCTGCTCCAAGATACACCAATCAAACCAAGTTTGGTAATTACTTTTATGGTTATTGCTATTATTGTAACCATTTTGGTCACAAGAAGCTAGATTGCAGGAAGAGAGCTAGGGATAATGATTTTAGGAATGGAGACAAGGGAACTCATAGAGCTTCAAATAGAAGCTACAACTCATTTGCTCCATTATCAGGGTTTGATGAAGAAGCTATTGTATGTTACAAGTGTAACAATTATGGACACAGCTCGCTATTGTAGGAGTGTGTTCAAATCAGTAAAGAAGGATCAAAGATTCAAGGCTCAAATCATAAAGAAGAGGGATCAAACGAATACATGGAAGAAGAAGCAAGTTGAAGATTCCATGATCGTCCAGATAGCGCTTCATGCAAGAGATGAGGGACAGCCTTGGTTCATTGATAGCGGTTGTTCAAGACATAACAGGAGATAAAAGCAAGTTTATCTCACTAAGAAGATCAATGGAGGTACGGTGAAATTTGGAGACAACACCACAGCCAAAATTGCGAGAAAAGATATGCTCAGCTTGGATAATGGTAAAACTAAAACCGAAAATGTATGATATGTGGAAGGACTTAAGCATAATCTTTTAAGTGTGAGCCAAATGTGTGACCAAGGACACACACTCAAGTTCTTCGCAGAAGTATGTGAAATCAGAAAGAGAGACAGATGAATTGATTGGAGATGCTCACAAGACAAGTAACAACTTATACATGTTGGCAGATATCAAAGGAGAGAAATGTTGTTTAAGTCAAGGCAAAGAAAGTTGGCTTTGGCATAGAAAAATAGGTCACATAAACTTTGACAGCCTTGTGAATATTAGCAAGAAGAAGGGGGTAAGAGACATTCCAAAAATTACAAAGCCCTCAAGCACGCTTTGTAAACAATGTCAACACGAAAATCAAACCGGAGCACGTTTTAGAACAAATGAGTATTCTACCACCAAGATGCTAGAGCTCGTTCAGACCGATCTATAAGGACCCACTAGAACACAGAGTACTCAAGGTAAGAGGTATTTTATGTTGTTAATTGATGATTATACTCGAATGACATGGATGACATTCTTGAAAGAAAAATCTGAAACATTTGGCAATTTCAAAGCATTCAAAGCTTTGGTTGAAAATGAAACTGGCTTGAGAATCAAATGCCTAAGATCTGATCAAGGAGGAGAGTTCATGTCCAATAAATTCATTGAGTATTGTGAAGAACATGGAATAAAAAGACATTACTCAGCTGCCAGAACCCCATGGCAGAATGGGGCTATAGAACGAAAAAATAAGACAGTTCAAGAAATAGCAAGAATGATGCTGAACGAACCCAAGCTGCCAAATAAGTATTGGAGAGAGGCAGTACACACTGCAGTACATATCTTGAATAGAGGACAATTTTAGAGTCAACAGTGACAAGACTCCGTATGAGCTATGGAAAGGGAGACCAGCTTCTGTCAGCTACTTCAAAGTATTTGGTAGCAAATATTTTATCATGAAAATTGAAGAAGACTTGGGAAAATTTGACTCGAGAGCAGATGAAAGAATATTCCTTGGATATTCTTCCAAGAGTAAGCATATAAATGCTATAACAAGAGGACTCAAAAGATGGTAAAAAGTGCAAGTGTCAAAGTAGATAAAGCTGGAGTTCAAAAAGCAAGCGATCCATTAGAAGTACCTGACATTATTGAAAAAGACATTGAAGTTGAAAAGATGGATGAAGATGAGCGACAAGACACCAAAGCTCCATCCCGATTCGTCCAGAAAAATCATGCTGAGAGCCAGATTATTGGAAATTTAGATACTAGAGTGCAAACCAGAAGCAGGTTGGTAAGTAATCCTGAGCAAGTAAATTTTTCATTATTATCTAGAATTTAGCCCAAAAACTTTTCAAAAGCTATACATGATGAACATTGCGTGAAAGCAATGGAAGAGGAGCTGGACCAGATTGAAAAGAATGAAACTTGGGAGCTAGTGCCAAGACCAAAAAATCAGAATGTAATTGGCACAAAATGGGTGTATAGAAACAAATTGAATGAGGATGGTCAAGTGACCCGGAACAAAGCAAGATTAGTGTGCAAGGGTTATGCTCAGATCAAAGGAATTGACTTTAAAGAAACTTTTGCTCCAATAGCTAGGTTAGAAGCAATCAGAATGTTTCTTGCCTATGCAGTATTTAAAAATTTCAAAGTATATCAAATGGATGTGAAGTTTGCGTTCCTGAACGGCAAATTAGAAGAGGAAGTATATATTGAGCAGCCTGAAAGATTTCTCCTTTCAGATGATAGTAGCTATGTTTGAAGATTGAAGAAAGCCTTGTATGGCCTAAAGCAAGCCCCCAGAGCTTGGTATGCGAGACTTGACAAATATTTGCAAGATCAAATTTTTTTAAAAAGTTTCGCCAACAGCAACTTGTATATCAAAACTGAAGGTGAGCATCAATTGATAGTTGTTGTCTATGTTGATTACATAATATTTGGAGGAGATAGTGAGGCGCTGACCAAGAGATTCGCTGAAGACATGCAAAAGGAGTTTGAGATGTCCATGCTTGGAGAGTTATCTTTCTTTCTTGGATTACAAATCTCTCAATCCAATAAAGGAATCTTCATTTCTCAAACCAAGTATGCCAAGGAAATGTTAAAGAAGTTTGGTTTTGAGGACTGTGCACCTGTTAGCACACCAATGGCCACAAGAAACAAGTAAGGATGAGGAATTACCAGATGTAGATCAATCTCTCTATAGATCAATGATTGGCAGTCTTTTGTATATGACGGCTTCTAAGCCGGATATCATGCAGGCGGTAGGCATGGCGGTACGATATCAAGCAGGCCCCAAGGAAACTCATGTACAAGTTATGAAGAGGATATTCAGATATATAAAGGGGACCCTGGACCATGGATTATGGTATCCTACAGGGAGAGATTTCACTTTAGTGGCATATACACTCAGATTGGGTAGGGTGCCTAGATAACAAGAAGAGTACAAGTGGAGGTGCATTTTTTCTCGGTGATAGCTTAGTATCTTGGCTAAGCAAGAAACAGAATTTAGTTTCACTATCCACAGCAGAGAAAGAGTATATAGCGGTAGTTTTGTGTTGCACTTAGGTGCTTTGGATGAAGCAAACTCTGAAAGATATCAAGGTGAAGTGTGACAACACCAGTACCATCAGTATTTCGAAGAATCCGGTGATGCACTCCAGGACGAAACATATTCCAATCAAATACCATTTCTTGAGAGAGCAAGTTGCAGATCAACAAGTCAAGTTGGAATACATTAATACAATAGAGCAGATAGCAGATATTTTCACAAAGGCACTTCCGAGGGACACATTTGAGTACCTACATGAAAAGTTGAGAGTAATTTATTTTGCTTCTTGCCACTAAAGGGAAGCATCAGCTGAGGGGGAGCTAAGTACTAGCTCTTGGATAGACCCTTTGCCATTGATGTCAAAGGGGGAGAAGTACAAAAAGAGGATGTCACAGAAAGGGGGAGGTCCAGCAAAGGATTCAGTCAAAAGAGATAGTGCAGCAAAGGGGAGCAGTTTCAGTATGTGGTTGCCATCAATGACAAAGGGGGAGATTGTTGGAAATATTGTCATTGATGTCAAAGGGACAACACAACATGATTAAGGTTGATAGAAAGATATAAATGAATGGATTAAATTAAATGATCAAGTATTTAATTTAATCAAGGCCAAATCAACGGTAATTAGCTAGGGACAAACCAGCATAAAAGGGAGGCATTTAATCATGATTAAATGTGGATTTAAGAGGACTAATACTGTTGTATTGTAGGCATGACGACAATGTATTTTCTAGCAAATTAAATGTATTTAATTTGTCATCAAGGAGGCCAAGTATGGTGCAAGTATCCATGCATAAATCAAAGCAACTAAGGCAGATTTTGAACAAGTAAAAGTCCCCAAAACCTGGCCGACTACGAGCAAGGAATCAGCGTGAGTCTTGTTGGGTCAATATTTTCTCACCAGCTAACTGATGGGCAAAATAGGTTGTTTCAACCACAGCATAAGGAGATCGATCAGTCAAATGTGCAGGTTTACCACATCAAAAAGGGACAAATCTCTCCTCTCATCAAGGGGAGGTTCCCTATAACTATGAGGTACTATATACTATATGTATATACTATAAATACGCTGAAAATAACACTCAGGGGTAGGATAACACCATTCATCTCTCTTTTTTCAGAGATTATGTTCACAGACAGAGAAATTATGGTGAAAACACTGAAGGCACTTCTCTTCTTTCAGAAGTGGTCTGCAGCAAACAGCAGAAATTCTTTCTGATAGTAATAGTAACTCTAACAGGACGTAGTAACCAGCAGAATGAGGTGTAGCACAAAGTCTCCACCTCAATTGCCAAAGAGTGAAATATACTAAGGACAATGGGGGCACAAAGTCGTCCCAAGATCCTTTACACAGAAATAGAAAAACAAACACCCTAAAGACAATTGTGGCAGCACAAAGTCTCTCCACAGTCGGCTTCAGGACACCTTCCTGATTACTTCCACTAGTTCTGTTTATTTAATTAAATGGACAAGAACGCATTCAGAAAACAGACATAAGAACAATTTTCTCAACTACACAAGCTATTCCAACACAAAGTCTGAAAGGTCACTTGCCTTCTCATTCAAATAACGAAATATGATTAATAATCTGAGCTCAAAGTCTCAGTAATGCCTTTCAATTTGGGCAGAGTTTTGATTCTCATAACAAAAAGATCCCCTTTGCATAAAATAAGAGATTACAATATATAGCGCTCCAAGAAACACTTGGGCGCTTTGTTTCATGAAATGGCCTATGCTACATTCAATGCCTTGAATGCATTTTCAGTTCTGTGAAGAGGCCATGATGGAATAGGGCATCAGCCTTAACTGTGGTGTGTCAATTCATCTCAAATGTTTCCTCCAAAGTATAAGCCGCCTGGTCCTCTCCCTGATATTCACGCAGCTATCCACTTTGCCTTTACTCGATGGAGAAAAACCAGCTACGTCCTTGAGTGACCGCACTCTCTGATGTCCACCTGGTGGAATGTTTCACCAACTAGAAATAACTCCCCTGTAGATTTTTCAGTATCTCTTGTAGCTCTTCCTCTTTCTTGTTGCAATTTGAGCTCTCGAGCCATCTTCTTACCTTCAGCAGGCTCTTTCGACTCTTTCTTCAGCTGTTCACTGAGTTTTGTCTTCAAGTTCCGCGCCATATTTGAAAATAAACGGGCATTTCATACCCTGAATTTGACGTCCACGAGTACGTCATTGATCACTTGGTCGCTTGAACCACATTGAACCTTGAACCTTTGAACCATGAGAGTGCATCGGTTCAATGGTTCAACGGTTCGGGCGGTCCATTTCGGCTCCTTGGTTCAATCGGCTCCTTAGTTCAATCGGCTGAACCATCTCTTCGAACTTGTCTCTGGAATCTTTCACTTCCTTCGCTCGAAGCTTCCCTTAGAACTTTGAAATTCCTTGAACCTTTGAACTTTGAAACATTTTGGTTCAAAGTTCAATGGTTCATTCTCTTTCTCAGAATCCTTTGGTCCTTCGAAATTTCTGGATATTTTTCTTTTCTGTTGAACTCGTTGAACCTTTGAACTTAGAACCATTTTGGTTCAAGGTTCAACGGTTCAATGGTTCATTCTTTGCTCTTCGAATTCTTTGTTCTTCTAAGTCTCTCGAACTTTATTGAACTCGTTGAACCTTTGAACTTTGAACTCTTTTGGTTCAAGGTTCAACGGTTCAATCTTTCTTCTTCGAAGTCTTCTTTTCGTTAAGTCCTTCAAAGCCGTAGAACTTTTCGAAGCGGTTGAACTTTGAACTTGCCGAAGCGCTTAAGTCTTTAAGTCTGCCAATGTCGTTGAACCTTTGAACCCGTTGAACCTTTGAACCTTTGGAGGCGGAGTTCAATGGTTCAATCTTTTGTTTGAAGCCCGCCGCTAAGTCTTTTGATTGAACTTCGGCGTTGAACCAACCTTGAAATGCCTAAGTGTTGGGAACTTGTTTCTTTGTGAGAGCTCACATGTTGAAGTTGTTGAACCTGTTGAACCTGCGAGTCCCTTAGCTGAAAAAGCTTGAATAATTGAAGAATTGGAGTGCTCAGAACATTTTTTTAAAGGGAAGAGAGAATTTTGGCCTGCAGGACCAAAATAGTTGATATGTTGTCCCCAAAAATAAGTGACGCATTTTGGGAACAACAGTTGGCTCCAGTTGGGGAACTTCCATCAATTGTAAAAACAATCGAAGGGACTATAATCCAAAATCTCCAGTGCCTTTAAGTATGCCATTGGGCTACAGAGTCATGCTACCCAAAAAGAAAGGCACCAAAAAGAAATGAAAACGAAAAGCACCAAACAAAACTAAAGACTATACAAAAATTATATATATGTACAAGTTGATCTTATCTGATACCTCAAAAATTGAAGTGCTTCAGATGTTTCTCATTATGAAGCAGAGAAAAGGGCATGCCGTCTTGATACTTCAGCAAAAAATTGTTTCCACCATTGAGTTCATGAATAGCAAACGGGCCTCTCCATAGGGAATCAAATTTTCCATGCATTTCCTTTGGTTCTCTTCTCTTGTCCCATAACAGGACTTGGTCTCCAATTTGAAAATCACAGGTTTTTGCTTTCTAGTCGAAGAGTTTCTTCACCAGACTTTGATGAGCAATGATTCGGTCCACCACCATAGTTCACTGCTCATCCAGCTCAATCAGGGACATGATCCTTTTGTCGATGGAGCTTTCATATGTCTGATCTTCGACCGCCTTTGCCAATTTTAGTGCTGGCAATTCCAGGGTGATGGTATCTCTGCATTGAGACCATACAAAAGTTGGAATGGTGACATACCTATCGCCATCTTGGATGTAATTCTATCTGCCTATAAAGCATCAACCAATGCTTTATGCCAGGTTCATTGGTTGTCATCCACTAGCTTCCTGATGATGGTCACCATGTTCTTGTTGCTCGATTCTGTTTGGCCATTCCCTTGTGAAAAATAATCAGAGGAGTGGGAGAAGGTAATCCCATAATAAAAACAGAAATGAGTAATCTCATGGGAAGAGAAACAGACTGCATTGTCTATCATAATCTTGGTTGGGACCCCAAACCTGAAAATGATGTTTTCTTTGAGTAAATTGCATACTACACCTAAAGTAGCATGCTTAGCTGGAATAGCTTCCACCCACTTGGTGAAGTAATCTGTGGCTGTGAGGACATAATCATGTCTAGCGCTTGAAGACGGGTTTACAGCACCAATGAAATCAATTCCCCATTGCTGAAATAGCTCTTCTATTGCTACTAGCTTGAGAGGCAATGCAGCCAATTTGGGTCTTCCAACGAACTGTTGACACAGTTCACATTTACGCACCCATTTGTATGCGTCTTGAAACAGGGTAGACTAATACCTGGCTCGCAGAATCTTATGAGCAGTTACAGGGGCAGAGAAATGTCCTCCACAAGCCAGATTATGGAAGGACTCTAAAAGTCGGTTCTGCTGCTCTTTATCCACGCAGCGAAGGAATACCCCATCAAAGTTCCTCTTATATAGGCCATTGTCCCATAAGACAAAATTGGCAACTTTTAACTTGATAGTCCTCTTTTCTTTACGAGACAGGTGAGCAGAACACTCACAATAAGGAAATGAGCAATACTCGAATACCACTCATTCGTGGTGGAGACAAAGAGGACTATTGGCGTGTCTTCAACCTCCGTTCCTTCATGCCCTGTTTCTTCCGGTATGTTGTCAACAATCAATTGGCAGAGGCCCCTTCCCCATACAAGCTTTGTTGGTTTGATAACCAGATCAAACTCCTAGATTTTAGCAATTCAATTGCCCCTTTTGGTTCGAAACTCCTGCTGAGTTAATATGGATTTGACTGTTGTATTAGGAACCATGGCAATAATATGTGAATTCAGGATATAAAAACGGAAGTGTTTTACTGCCTTTACACCTGCATAAGCATGCTTCTCCAGATTTGAATATTTCAATTCATGAGCTTATAGAGGACAGCTCATGAAAGATATGGGAGATTCCACACCTTCTTTGTTCTGTTGAACCAAAATTGCTGAAAGTGTGTGCTCGGAAGCATAACTGTACATTGTGAAATCTTTGGTATAATCTGGACAAACCAGAATTGGGGCATGGGCAATAGCTGTCTTGATGTCTCGAAATGCCAATTTGCCTTGTTCAGTCCAGCTAAAAGTGACATTTCCCTTCATCATGTCCACAATGTGGTGAGTCTTCTCGGCGAACTCAGGAATGAACCTTCGTAAAAAATTTACATTTCCGAAGAAAGAGTGAACTACAGTCTTACTTGTGGGCAGAGTAAGCTCCTGAATGGATTTGACTCTTTCTGAGTCAATCTTTATGCTTCCTCGGGATACAATGTGTCCAAGGAGATTCCCTTCTGTTACCCCAAAAACAGACTTCTTGAGATTTAGAGAAATATCATTTTGGCGACATCATTCCAGCACTTGTTGCAAATGATGTAGGTGATCAAAGTGATGCTTGGAAAAGAGAGTTAAATCATCCAGGGACACCACAATGAACTTACCCATTTCGTCTTTGAAAGCCAGGTCCATTGCTCTCTGAAAAGTGACACCAGCGTTTATCAGGGCAAATGGCATTCTTCAATACGCAAAGGTACCCCAAGGCGTGGTGAAGGCAGTCTTATGTTGGTCTGCTTCGCCAACTTCCACTTGATTGTACCCCGAGAAGCTGTCCAGCATTGATAACATCTCTGAACTAGTCACCGTTTGAAGGACTTGATCCATGATGGGCAGAGGGTAATTATCTTTTAGGGAGGATTGATTCAAATTCCTAAAATCCACGCAGAGGCGAATTTCGCCATTCTTTTTTCTCATAGGAACTATGTTTGCAATCCATGTGGAATGATGGATTGGAAAAATTATTCTAGCGTCCAGCGTTTTCTGTATTTCAGACAAAATAGTACCTAATATCTTTGAATTATACTGCCGAAATTTCTACTTGAAAGGCATCGAATCACTCTTGAGAGGAATTTCATGGCCAATTTCTTCAAGTCTGAGCAATTTTAGATCATCATAGGAGTACGCTAGAACATCCATGTACTGACGAAGCAGCGCAGTAAATTTGAGCTTCTCCTCAAGAGTGCAACATTTCCCAACGTTCACCATCTTGGAATTTTTTTTGGTACCCAAATTTATTTGATCAAACTCCTGGGAGTAGCTTGAATCCATCCTTTAAGAATTTTATTCCCTTTGAGCTGCAGAAATTCTTCACCTGCGTCTGGAATTGTTTCCTGAGCTGATTTCCATGGTAGAGGTCCATTGCCATCGAAATGAAGTTGTTCAAAGCTGTCCTTTTGTTCCAGAAAGGCGATGATTTGGTTGTCTTTGAACACTTGCCAATGATTGGCATTGTCAAGAACACTTGGTCGAAAGACCAGTTCAATGGTGTACTTGTCTCTTTCGAAATCTTGGTGAGGAACCAAGAGAGTCGTCGAAACAGCTAATGCATCAGCTCGATCATTGAATTCTCTGGGCACTGCAGAGATACTGAAAGCGTCAAAGCTTTTAATTTGATCCCAAACTAGATTGCAGTAATGACGCAATCTTTCATTCTTGGTTTGATACAGGGTCCTCACATAACAAACTACTAGCTCAGCATCTCCTTTGGCGTGAAGGAGTTTGACACCCATCTTGAGCAGCCTTCAACTCGAGTAACAGAGATTCGTACTCGACAGTGTTGTTGGTGTTGCTGAACTGCAACTTGTATGAAGAAAGAAAAATATCTCCTTGAAGAGATATTAGAACAATCTCGGCTCCAGAGCCGGTAGAAGAACAGCTACCATCAAATTTCAGTATTCATACGTCATCAGGGACTGTGCTTTCCTCAAAATTTCTTTTAATTGGAGGGGAGGATTCTTTTGTGTTTGTACTGCGTTCTACAAATCCTTCTTTTGTTCCATCTGAGCCAATTTTTAGATTGTCATTTTCAGAAGTTTCATCAGCTAGGACAGGAACATCCTCTGTAGTCAAGAAGTACTTACCCACATTTGAAGACTCAAACAAAATTTGAGCTTCAGGAGCTGATGTTTGAATGACAACGTATTTTGCCTCCTTCTCAGGGAGCAATCTCTACATGACGCCTTTGACCAAGATCCTCGCTTCAGACAGGGCCATGCTTATTTCTCCACCAACATCTTTGCAAAAATTCCGACCAAGAAGAATGTCGTAGGAGGCTGGGACATCAGCGACCAGGACTGTCATCTTAATTCTCTTATCCAGGAATGCCGCAAATGCAAATTGGGCATCGTTGATTTGTCCCAGCAGTGGCACTTGTTTGTTCTCCATGGAAAAATATCTCCCAAAAGTCTTGGTTAGTGTGAGTCCAACAGATTCTGCCACTTTGGCAGGGATGACATTGTCAGATGCACCTGGGTCTATGATGCAATTGTTCAGCTGGTGTCCATTTATCAACAGAGAGACAAAATGGTTCTATCTTTTCAGGAGCAACAGGAGGAGTAATGACAAGGTTATTCCGGGTGGATGTGGGAGTCACCTTTGAAACAGCTGGTTCTGCAGGGATGGTTTTATTCTTTACACATTGAACCAACTTATCCAACTGCTCAGGATTGGATTGCAGGAATTCAAATTCAGACATTTGAATTTTGATTTTCTTGACATGGTCGATTATATCAAATGTCTGAAATGAATTAGAAACAAGGGAAGGCAATTCATCCTTTTGATTTTTTTTTGGGGGGTACTGATCTGCGAAATTGAAGTTAAAGGTGAAGGCGTACTTGAGGTACTTACCTTTTTAGCGATCACCGAGTCCTTTGATTGAAAAGGCAGAGTGGTTCCCCGCTTAGCAATTGAGATTGCTAGTTGAGATCGCTCCTCTATTTTTTCTTTATCAGCTTGCTGGACTGACTGGTTCTGGGACCGGGTGAATACAGCATATGATCCATCAAACGCTTCACCTTTACTTCTGGGTTCATCCTGGTAGTTCAGGAAACCAATGTTGGAGTCGCTAACTAATTCTTCTTCTCCCTCTGTGAAGAGATTAGCGTCATCTTTTGGGTTCAACTCAAGTTGGAAGGAGAAATCAGATTCTGTTTCGAGATATCCAACTGCTGAGTTCTCTGGTGCTGCTTCAATGGCAAGCTTCCCCAGTAGGGGAGGAAGACGATTTGGTTGCCCTTGATTTTTGGCAGCGTTGCCTTGATATGACTGATTGGGGAATGTCCTCCTTGGTATATCTCGATACAAAAGAGCAGAAGACATCCCTTGCGCCATTTACTTTATGAGAGCTAGCAACTCATTTGCCAGCTTTTGCACCATTGGATCAGTGGTGCCCGTAAATAGATATTCAAAGGATGAAAAAGATTTACCTCTGTTAGGATCTCTCCTTATCTTCCCCGCCAAGATGAGATCATCTTCCACCTCAGTAGTCAGATCCTGTGCTGCAGCAAGGTCTATGTGGCCAGCACGTCTCAGTAGAAAACTCACTTCAGGAAGTTGATGAAGAAGCTTTTGAGATTCTCAGTTGTTGGCTGAGCAATGGTAGGAATCATGTTCCTCAACTTGTCGAACTTAGCTATGAAGTCCCTCATAGGTTCATGAGGTTCTTTCTTCATTTGTGTGAACTGGGCCAGCAGGGCATGCGCATCTTCTGCAGGCTTGAACCTAGGTTTGAATTTGACTTTGAAGGTGTTCCAGTCAGTCACAGTCTGGGTCTGCAGATGATAAAACCAATCTGCAGCAGCACCTTGCAATATTTCTACAAACAGCCTGACTGTTACGTCCTCATACTCCACACCTATCACCAAAGAACTTGGAGAAACTCTTCCTGGAACTGCGAGATAGTTCATGTAGAGGTGGAGTTAAATTGAGTGGACCAAAAGAGTTACCCCAAGGGCCTTGAACTGTCATGATTTGACTACTGAAGGGAGGGATAACAAATGTCTGAGGGGTATGTATTGACAAAGCTCTGCTAACAGTAGAAATGGACGCTTTGCCTAGTAATGGAGACCTGACTTGTGTAGGAGGAAAACTTCTGGTTCGCTGAAAGTGAGATGGAGAAGGAAACAAGTCAAAATCACTTTGTTGTACCAACTCGAATACAGGGTCAACAATACCTTTAGCTCTCTGGCTTCGTGTATACCGTGGATCTGCCAGAGTGGAAAATTGAATTGGATAAAGATAGGGACTGCTTCAATTTGAAGCTTGAGGCTTCAAACTGCACAAAATGTTCTCCAGCAGAGTCGCCAAAAACTGTTGGCGTGGAGCTAGAAGAAAGTGGAAAAAGAAGTGAAATGTTTGATCCCCAGCGGCTCTGGTTTCGCAGACCAGATTATAAAATGGAAATGGATAAGGCTATAATGATAATGGATAAGACACAGGTGATGCTTCAATCTGAAGCTTGAGGCTTCAAATTGAGCAAAATTGTCCCCAACAGAGTTGCCAAAAATTGTTGGGTGAATATTTTGTCACCAGCTAACTGATGGGCAAAATAGGTTGTTTCAACCATAGCATAAGGAGATCGATCGACCAAATGTGCAGGTTTACCACATCAAAAGGGGACAAATCTCTCTTCTCATCAAGGGGAGGTTCCCTATAACTATAAGGTACTATATACTATATGTATATATTATAAATACGCTGAAAATAACACTCAAGGGTAGGATAACACCATCCATCTCTCTTTTTTCAGAGATGATGTTCACAGACATAGGAGAATTCTGGTGAAAACACCGAAAGCACTTCTCTTCTTTCAAAAGTAGTCTGCAGCAAACAGCAAAAAAAAATTATTGTAGTAATAGTAACTGTAACAGGACGTAGTAACCAGCAAAATGAGGTGTAGCACAAAGTCTCCACCTCAACTGCCAAAGAATGAAATATACGAAAGACAATGGGGGCACAAAGTCGTCCCAAGATCCTTTACACAGAAACAGAAAAACAAACATGCTAAAGAAAATTATAGCAACACAAAGTCTCTCCACAGTCGACTTCAGGACACCTCCCTGATTACTTCCACTAGTTCTACTTATTTAATTAAATGGACAAGAACGCATTCAGGAAACAGACATAAGAACAATTTCCTCAACTACACAAGCTATTCCAACACAAAGTCTGAAAGGTCACTTGCTTTCTCATTCAAATAACGAAATATAATTAACAATCTGAGCTCAAAGTCTCAGTAATGCCTTTCAATTTGGGCAGAATTTTGCTTCTCATAACAATAAGATCCCCTGTGCATAAAATAAGAGATTACAATATATAGCGCTCCAAGAAACACTTGGGCGCTTTGTTTCATGGAATGGTCCATACTGCATTCAATGCCTTAAATGCATTTTCAGTTCTGTGAAGAGGCCATGCTGGAACAGGGCATCAGCCTTAACTATGGCGTGTCAATTCATCTCAAATGTCTGTTCCAAAGTATAGGCCGCCTGGTCCTCTTCCTGATATTTACGCAACTGTCCACTTCGCCTTTACTCGATGGAGAAAATCAGCGGCGTCCTTGAGTGCTCACGCTCTCTGATGTCCACTTAGTGAACTGTTTCACCAACTAGAAATAACTCCCCTGTAGATATTTCAGTATCTCTTGTAGCTTTCCCTCTTCCCTGTTGCAATTTGAGCTCTCGAGCCATCTTACCTTCAGCAGGCTCTTTCAGCTCTTTCTTCAATTGTTCGCTGAGTTTTGTCTTCAGGTTCCGCGCCATATTTGAAAATAAATGGGCATTTCATTACCCTGAATTTGACATCCACAGGTACGTCATTGGTCACTTGGTCGTTTGAACCACATTAAACCTTGAACCTTTGAACCATGAGAGTGCATCGGTTCAATGGTTCAACGGTTCGAACGGTCCATTTCGGCTCCTTAGTTCAATCGGCTCCTTGGTTCAATCCGCTGAACCATCTCTTCGAACTTGTCTCTGAAATCTTCCGCTTCCTTCTTTCGCTCGAAGCTTCCCTTAGAACTTTGAAATTCCTTGAACCTTTGAACCTTTGAACCATTTTGGTTCAAAGTTCAACAATTCATTCTCTTTCGCAGAATCCTTTGGTCCTTCGAAGTTTCTGGATCTTTTTCTTTTCTAGTTGAACTCGTTGAACCTTTGAACTTTGAACCATTTTGGTTCAAGGTTCAACAGTTCAATGGTTCATTATTTGCTCTTCAAACTCTTTGTTCTTCTAAGTCTCTCGAACTTTATTGAACTCGTTGAACCTTTGAACTTTGAACTCTTTTGGTTCAAGGTCCAACGGTTCAATCTTTCTTCTTCAAAGTCTTCTTTTCGTTAAGTCCTTCAAAGCCGTTGAACTTTCCAAAGCAATTGAACTTTGAACTTGCCGAAGCACTTAAGTCTTTAAGTCTGCCGATGTCGTTGAACCTTTGAACCCGATGAACCTTTGGAGGCGGGGTTCAATGGTTCAATGGTTCAATCTTTTGTTTGAAGCCTGCCGCTAAGTCTTTTGATTGAACTTCGGCATTGAACCAGCCTTGCAATGCCTAAGTGTTGTGAACTTGTTTCTTTGTGAGAGCTCGCCTGTTGAAGTTGTTGAACCTGCGAGTCCCTTAGCTGAAAAAGCTTGAATAATTGAATAATTGAAGTGCTCAAAACATTTTTTAGAAGGGAAGAGAGAATTTTGGCCTACAAGACCAAAATAGTTAATATGTTGTTCCCAAAAATAAGTGACGAATTTTGGGAACAAGTCTTGAGGCATTTAAAAGCATGGCCGACTAAACAAAAGAAAGAGACATGACCTTTGGGCAACGAACAACTTTATGAAGGGATGTATCCCTTGTGAATAGGCATTAGAAGCCTATAAAAAGCAACAAAGGGAGGCTTTCAAAGGTAGATACGAATGGCGAATTAAATAAAGAAGAGCAGAAATATTTTAGAAGAAAAATGGTGGTTGAAACAAAGAAGCATAAGCAAAGTATAAAGGCATATAGCAGCAAAGCTATATTGTAATTGATTGGATCTAAAAGAGTGAAGAAGCAAAGTCCTATCATCTGTTGTGTAAGCAACAAACCAGAGATAAAAGTGTTATTTCGTCCAGAGGGTTGATGCCTTCGTTCAAAGGGGTCGGTGCTCCTGTGAGTTGGTGCTCACGAAGATTCGTTGAGTTGATGCTTGGCAGAGGAGTTGATGCTCCTATAAGTTGGTGCTTACAAAATTGTTTTGGGGTCGGTGCTTACAAATATTTTTTTGAGATCTATTTCTTCGTGGTTTTCTCCCAAAGGGGTTTCCACGTATAAATCTTGTGTCACTATTACTTTGTGTTGTGTGAATTGTGATTTGATTATATTGCATATCTTAAGTGGAATAATTGTTTATGTAAAAATTGTAAAAGATATCTATTACTGATTCACCTCCCCTCTCAATAATAGCCTGTGTTTAACATCCAAATGGGACGATTTAACCAAAAAGGGGTTTCCCCTAAAATTCACAAAATTCTGAATTTTTGAAATTAAAAATCAGCTAACCCTAGCATGCAAGAAATGATATAAAACCCTTACCAGATCCCAATAAACCCTACACGCCAATATGCAAGAGATATATAGACAATTTCCAACAACCAATTCATCCAATTCACCTTAATACTTGCAAATATGAGCAACTGAAAATGGAAAAGATGTATCTTTTTGCCAATTTTTTAGGATCAATTGCTATTTTATGATAGCTGAAAAAATACAAATTTTATATCAAATACAGTTGATGTTCCTTGCTTACTTTCTGCTTCAAACCCTTGCCAATAACATGCCACATGTGCCAAAAATAAGAGAAAAATTTCAGCGATCCCCTAAGGCATCCAAAGTGGCCCAAAAGTCCTTCCAAGCAAGTTGCCCAAGTCGCCAAAGTGTAAAATAAATTGCAGAATATTTATTAGACCAAATTCCACCTTTCACAAGTCAATTTGATCAAGAAATCTTGTCAATAAATTAAATAATAATTTTAGAAATTATTATTTAATATCATAGCAAGTTAGAACCTCAAAACTTCATCAAATTTTCACAAAACCCAATGCCAATATTCAAAAAAATTATCAATAAAATTCAGAATATTAAATTGATCAACTAGACCCCAAAAAAGATCTCAAAACACTCCCAAGAGCCTCCTAAACCAAGTCGCCCCACTTGCAGAATTAATGTAAATAATAATCACAATTATTATGCTCAAATTAGACATCAAATTGTCCACCAAACCCTGTCAACAAGTAGACAAAGCAAATCGCCCCACTCTAGGGCAAGTATCAAATCCACATTAGCAATAAGTGGCGTCAAAAAACACCTTTTGTAGAATAATCAGCTCTAAATCTGCAAAAACTTATTGGGCATACATCCCAATACTTTCTTCAAGCATGAAGAATCAATATCAATTTTCAACATGTCTTCAATTTAAATTTTTATCATGTATTTGTACCTTCCAAAGGGGGGCAAACCACCTTAGGGAGGTAAAATACCTCATAACTCTCCCTTGCCAACTTTTAGGATATCTTTTTCTTTTTTTTGCTCAACTCCCAAGCCGATATTCATTTTTTTCGAATATAATATTAAATTAATTTCCTTAATAATAAATAGTTATTAAAATTACTTTTAGGCAATAATTCAATAATTATTTCAATTTAATACCTTAATGGTAAAAAACACTTTTATAAAATATTCTATTAATCAACTAATAAATGCGTTATATGAGCAAATGATTAAAATCACTATTTGGCAATTAATAATTAACTAATAAAATAAAACTCCAAAAAAAATTATTTAGTCTATAGGGAAGTAGACTAAAGGTCTTCAATACCTGCTTATACATGATATGGAAATGGGAACATCAAAATCCTCCCTTCCCACAATTGCTTGCGCTCAAGCAATTGCAAACCTGGATGCTCCAAAATTGTCCCAAGTGGCATCTTCAAGTGGCAAGTCCTTCCATCTAATCAAATTCTTTGATGCTACGATTCCTTAGCTTCTTCTCACGAACCTCAATGATAGATTCTAAAATCAAGATTATTTTGCCTTCATCTAATGGGGGCAGCTCCAAAGAAATGGCAGTATGCTACCCAAGAACCCTTATGAGACAAGAAACATGGAACACATTGTGAATCTTAACATTTTATGGGAGCTCCAACTCATATGTTGCTTCTCCCACCTTGTTCCTCGACTTATATGGCCCATAAAAACGTGGTTTCAACTTTTTCGAACCACTTTGTTTGAGGGAAGATTGCCTATAGTGTTGCAATATCAAAAAGACCCAATCTCTTGTCTCAAATGACCTTTCCACTCTATGTCGATCTGCATATAATTTCTGTTGATTTTGGGCATGTTGTAGGTTCTATTTTAGTGCTCTCATGATGACATAACTCTATTGTACCAAATCCTTTGCCCCAGGCACTCTATTATCTGTCAAACTCATCACCAAATCAATGAAGGAAAAAGCATCATAACCATAAAGTGCCTTAAAAGGAGTCATACCTATAGACATGTGGAAAGTTGTATTATAACAATGCTCGGCCATATGTAACTCTTTTATCCAATTTGATTGTTGCCCCAAAACATAGTTCTTCAAATATCCTTCCAACCATTTATTCACAATTTTTGTTTGCCCATTGGTTTGTGGGTGATAACTGGGGCTAGGTGTGAGCTCAGTGCCCATCAATTTAAAGAGTTCTTGGCAAAATATACTCATGAATCTGTTGTCCTTTTCACTAACAATGTTTTTGGGCAGCCCATGCAATTTGAACACTTCTCTAAAAAACACATCAGCAACCATAGGAGCATTGTCTTTCGCTGAAAGTAAATAAAAATGAGCAAATTTTGTAAGTCTCTCAACCACAACATATAAATAATTTTTACCTTGAACCATAGGCAATCCGATAATGAAATCCATAGAAATGCTCTCCCATTTTTGTGAAGGAATGGGAAGCCGCTGCAAGAGACCTACTGGAAACTCATGCTCACTTTTATTTTTTTGGCATACAAAACATTCCCAGATGTACTTGAGAACCTTTTTCTTTAAGCCCTTCCAATAGAACCTGTCCCTCACAAGTTTGTAGGTCGTAAATTACCCTTGATGGCCAGCCAAAGGAGTGTCATGGGCAGCCCTCACAATCTTGTTGCTTTACCTTAGATTCGGGTACCAAATAGACCCTTTCTTTGTAGAGTATAAGACCATCCAAAATTCTGAATTTATCATCAACAATCACCTCTTCAAGCAAGTTGTTAGTAAACTGATTTTTAGCTTATTCCAAGATAATTAACTCTTTCCAATCTACTGTTATAAAAGACAGAGAACAGATTTTTGCATCTTCTTGTAAAGCCTTATTGAACATAGAAGCAATTTGAGGTGATCCTTTGATCAAACCTTGAAGTGTTACCTCTTTGTCACCCACCTTGAATTTGAGCATCAAACTTCGATAATTGAGAGTAAATTCCCCCAATGAATGCAACCATTAGACCCCAAGAACAGGATCCATATCTCCAATGTCAATTACATAGAAATCATCACATACCTCATACTCCCCTAATGCAATGGTAAGCTTGGTGATTCTTTTGGTGCAAGGAAGAGAAAATTCATCTGCTATTGTTACCTTGAAACCCTTGAAGTCTTGCACAGTCAAATCAAGCTTAGCCACCAAATTTTTGCCAATGAAATTGTGAGTAGCCCCACTATCAATCAAGATGGTTACTTTGTGTTCCTTCAAAGCCCCTCCTACCCGAAAAGGATAATACTTTGGTGCTCTTAAAAGAGTAGCAAGAGTGTTGCCCATATCTTGTGTGTCCTCATGCACATGCTCATCAACAACATTGTCATTCTGCTCATCATTAGTATCAACAATATCAAAATTTAAATCATCATCAATTACCTCAATGTAGTGGACATGTCTCTTGCCCATGCAACGGTGGCCTTTGGTCCATGGATCCTTGCAAGTGAAACACAAACCTTTCATTCTCAATTCATCTCTTTCATCCTTCATATTGTTGCTATAGGGCAGCGATCTATGAGGTGACACATATGGTGTATAAAGCTTCTTTAGTTGCTCATTGGGTGGTGCCCTAGGCTGTCCACTTTGTGCCCTTGGCTGCCCACTAAAATCAGACCTTGGCTACCCTATATTTGCCTCTTTGGATAGCGAATAGGTGGCTTCCCTCTTGGCCATTCATGGCCCCTGTATGCTGAACATTTTAAATCCAAAGCCTTTGTGATAGCATCTTGTAAAGAAAGAGGGCAAAAATCTTTAACCAAACCCCTCAAAGGCTCAATCAAACCCTCAACAAACAAAACAGTCAACCTCCTCTCACTAACATCTGGTACCATAACTGACATCTTTTGAAAATCAGCAACATACCTTTCAACATCATGATTTTGCTTGAGTTGTGTCAACTCACGAAAATGTAATTATGGATCTCTCCTATCAAATCTCTCCATAATCCTCTTACCAAACTCCTCCAAGGTAGCAATGGATCTGTGGCCTTGTGTGATTAAGCCATAAAACCACCACTCATGAGCAATACCCTCCAAATGTAGGGTAACAAACTTGAAAGCTTCATCCTCGAACATAGGGTTAAGTGATAAATATGTCTCCAATTTCTGCAACCATGATCTCACAGGAAATTTATCAGTACCATCAAAAATAGGAAGAGAAATCTTACCCAACCTTTTTTTAAATCTCTACGGGGTTGCATGTTAGGAACTCTTGTTTTGATCCCTCTTTCATCTCACAATAGTCACGAAAAGACGAGAGTGCTTGTGTGGCAAAGCTTAGGGCTGCATACTCCTATTGAAGAATATCAAATGGATCACCCCTTAGTGTCTCCATCTCCACCATTGGTTCTCTCTGCAAAAAAGTAGCCTTGAAGAATTTATGAGGGGGGTTAATAGAAATCCTCTCATTGTCATTTGAATTTCCTTCTCCATTGAAGGGGTGGCCCTTGCTTGGAGTATTGGTAGCTTTCAACATCGCTGCAAATTGCATACCCAAAGTATGTTGAAGATCATCTTGGCTTTCTTTGATCAAGCCTTGCAAAAGCTTATCATGTTCTGAAGTAAAACCTTGGTCATCCATCGTTTTTCCCTTTCTCTAATAATACACTATTTTTATCTACTTGCATCCAAATTAATACCAAACCTCACATGTGAATAAGATCGATGCTCTGATACCACTGTAATGTCCCCAAATGGGATGATTTAACCAAAAAAAGGTTTCCCCTAAAATCCACAAACTTTTGAATTTTTGAAATTAAAAATTAGCAAACCCTAGCATGCAAGAAATGGTCCAAAACCCTTACCAAATCCCAATAAACCCTACGCATCAATATGCAAGAGATATATAGACAATTTCCAACAACCAATTCATCCCAAATTCACCTTAATACTTGCAAATATAAGCAACAAACTGAAAATGGAAAAGATATACCTTTTTGCCAATTTTTTAAAATCAATTGTTATTTTATGATAGCTGAAAAAATACAATTTTTATATCGAATATAGTTGATATTTCTTGCTTAATTTTTGCTTCAAACCATTGCCAATAACATGCCACATGTGCCAAAAATAAGGGAAATTTTTCAGCGATCCCCTAGGGCATCCAAAGTCGCCCAAAGTCCTTCCAAGTAAATCACCCAAGTCGCCAAGGTGTAGAATAAATTGCAGAATATTTATTAGACAAAATTCCACCTTTCACAACTCAATTTGATCAAGAAACCCTATCAATAAATTAAATAATAATTCTAAAAATTATTATTTAATATCATAGCAAGTTAGCTTCAAAACTTCATCAAATCTTCACAAAACCCAACGCAAATATTCAAAAAAATTATCAATAAATTTTAGAATATTAAATTGATCAACTAAACCCCAAAAAAGATTTCAAAACACTCCCAAAAGCCTCCCAAACCAAGTCGCTCCACTTGCAGAATTAATATAAATAATAATCAGAATTATTATGCTCAAATTGGCATCAAATTGTCCACCAAACCCTCTCAATAAGCACACAGCAAATCGCCCCACTCTAGGGCAGGTATCAAATCCACATTAGCAAGAGGTGATGTCAAAAGACACCTTTTGTAAAATAATCAACTTCAAATCTGCAAACACTTATTGGGCATACATCTCAATATTTTCTTCAAACATGAAGAACCAATATCAATTTTTAGCATGTCTTCAATTTAAATCTTCATCATGTATTTGTACTTTCCAAAGAGGGGCGAACCACCTTGGGGAGGTAAAATACCTCATAACCCTCACTTGCCAACTTTTAGGATATCTTATTCTTTTCTTTGCTCAACTCCCAAGCCAACATTCATCTTTTTTAAATATAACATTGAATTAATTGTCTTAATAATAAATAGTAATTAAAATTACTTTTAAGCAATAATTCAATAATTATTTTAATTAAATACCTTAGTAGTAAAAACTACTTTTATAAAATATTATATTAATCAACTAATAATTGTCTTATATGAACAAATGATTAAAATCACTATTTGGCAATTAATAATTAACTAATAAAATAAAACCCCAAAAAGAATCCTTTAATCTATGGAGAAGTAAGCTAAAAGTCTTCAATACCTGCTTATACATGATGTGGAAATGGGGACATCATATACAACCTAAAGGTTGTGTTGCAGAAAACGCTCCCCACACACACAAGCACATGCCCCCCCTACCTGAAAATGTTTTTGGTATGGAAACGTGATGGTATTGTCCAGAAACGTCACAGAAACATATGGGACATTTCCTTGACATTTGTAGGCGTTTTCGGACAGTACCCATGCATTTCTGGGGGACCTCCAGGCAAGGACAGGAAAAAAAATAAAAAATACTGCAAAAACATTAAAAAATTAACCCTAATTTTGCCAAAAAAGCTATATAAACACACTCACCTCACTCTAATAACACACACAAACAACATTGTTGTTGTAAACAACTAAAAAGAGGAGTTTGTTGCGATAGCAAGGAGGAAAGCCATAGCATTAGCAAAGGATTTTGTAGCATTAGTAAAGAGGACGCAGCCATAGCATTAGCAAGGAGGACACAACCATAGAATTAGCACGGAGGATGCAGTCATAGGCCCATAGCATTAGCAAGGAGGAAAAGTTTGAAGTTTATCATTGCAAAGAAGAGTTTGTGGAGGCGGCCATTGGCACATTGCAAGGAGGAGCAGTTTGTGGAGGCATCCATTGGCACATTGCAAGGGGAGGAGTTTGAGGACAAAACCCAAATCTAGATGATTTATTCTAGATTTGAATGTATTTGCAATGTCTATTTTGAACTTTTTAAAACAATGAATGAATGAAGATTGTATTTTCAAGTGTTTTACTAAAAAAATGAGTAATATGCACTGTGTGTCTATATATATTGATAATAAAATGTACAGACGTACCCACGGCATTTGCAAATCAAGGTTTTTAAAAATGGCATTTCCGCGTGCCTAAAATGTACCCATATGAAAAAAACATAGCCTAAAGGTTTTCATGTACTTGGTAGTAATCATCTAGTTTGTGGGTTGATTAAGTCCCTATACAAGGTTAAGCAGGTCCACAAGCATAGTTTATTAAGATTGATCAGCATCTACAAGAATTTGGATTTAATTGGAGTCTTTCTTATCTGAATCTTTATGTCGAATGCAATGGTGATGACATTATGATACTTCTTGATGTTGACGATCTTGCCATCATAGGTAGTGGGGCAACTGCAATTCAACGAGTAAAATCAGATTTGTGTGCTGCTATTCACATGACCAATCTATGCCTCCTACACTATTGCTTAGATGTAGAATTTTGGCATCATGACTGTCTCATTTTCATAGCTCAAGGCAAGTCTGCCACGAAGTTTGGGATGACAAACTGCAATCCCTCTTCTATGTCTATGGAGGTAGGGCTGAAGTTCTCATCCCATGTTGATTCATCATCGGTCAATGAATCACCCTACGGATAGTTGGTGGGCAGCCTGATATATCTTGCATCCACACGCCTGGATCTATGTTTTGTTGTTAGCTATCTTTCTCGGTTTTTATCTCAACCAAGGCTCATCCATTGGACAACAGCAAAACATGTTTTGAGATATGTCAAAGAAACTAGACTTTGGCATCCTATATCAGAGGGTAGACAATTTCAGATTAACAAGTTATACAGACTATGACTGAGGAGAATCGGTGGATACTTAGAGATCTACCATCAGGTACATCTTTTCCTTTGGTTCAGGGATTGTTTTGTGGCAAAGCAAGCTTCAGCATACTATGGCTATATCTTCCACTGAAGTAGAGTACAAGACAACAGTCAATCCCAGTTGTGAAGCTATTAACTACGTCAGATTTTGATTTATTTTCAACTTCCTCATACTACACCTCCACTTTCCATTTTTTGTCACAATCAGCATGTATTAATGTTGGTGATGAATTTGGTATTTAATGCTCACACCAAACACATTGAGATTCATCATCAGTATATTCGACAGTTGGTTGATTCTAATGATATTTCTCTCCACTTTTTTGCCTCTAAAGTGCAACCTACAGATCTAATGACTAAACCTTTGGGTCTTAATTTGTTTGTAAAAAGTCGGGACAAACTTGGAGTTGATCCGGTTTAGCCTTTAATAGGGGTATAAAATATATTAATTAATTATTAGTTACTCATTAACTAATGGTTAGTTATAAATTACCCCAACTATATGTAACTCCTTTCCGGATAATAAAACAAGTATGCGCATGCATACAAATGTATGCCTTCCAATTTTGCCAAATGAGATGTGGGTGAGATGGTTAAAGGGCTTGGTTGTTTCAAGCCCCACCCAGGTTCAAATCTCAGGAAAGGCATATGAGGCCGGTTGTGGCCGTTGGTTGTATTCTCGAGGCCGTTAATGGCCATGGGTTATTTTTTAGGCCGGTGGTCGCCGTTGTTGGTAATAGTTGATATACATCTGGTAATATCTAGTATACATGTGGTATTCAGGTGGTTAATAAATCACATGGGGATTTGGTCCCCCGAATGTGTCTAGACCAGACCACGCTCCGATCAAAAGTCGTTACCTAGAGAAAAAAATGCATGCCTTCCAATTTCTCTTCATTCTTTTAGTGTTTGTATTTGACAACAAAAGGTGACAACCAAGCAAATTCCAATACAAAAATAAATATTAAAAATTTACAAATTAACTATTAAGCTTTTTTATGTTTTTTAATATATTTTTAGCTTTACTTTTAAAAAGAAAAATTAAGCCTTTTTTTTTTGATATTTTTTAAGATTTTACTTGTTTTAATGTTGTAAGCTTTTACTTTTAATTTTTGTATTTTTTAATGTTGGGGTCAAGTCCTTATGGAGGTGTGGGCAAGAGATAACATGTTGGGGACATTCCAAAAGCATCCCCCCATCTTTGTCCCTTAGGAGACACATTTCCTAGGAAATCAATCCCTAGTGGCGCGCCCTCGTGGAGCATTGATTATTATTACTTTTAATCACTACATTGAACATCTACATTGCAAGAAAGACCACCTTTGATGGATGTTTTCATTTCTTGGGCCAAGAAACGCATTGTGGGACGAAATAGACATCTGTCAGCCATTTGTCACTTTTTTGGCCTAAGAAATGCAATTCTTGACAATGGGGAACACAACCATTTTCTGATGTTGTTTCCCATCATTGTAGGTTGTTTCCATGTCATTTTGACTTGCAAAAATGACATCTCTCCATGCCAATCTTCAATGGAGGAGGAACAGGACCCTTTTATCACACTTTTTGTTATTTTGATTAAAAAAAAGTCCATAAAATTTCATCACTGGGTATCATATGCAGTGTACATATTGTATACATTATTGACTATTGTTGCATACCATATATGTGATTACTGATGCGACATTATCTTGTTTACATCAGATAACAGAAATTATGTGTTTTCTTTCTTATTGGTATTTGCTCTGTTATATCAAACATTTTGTGTTTTATTATTTATCTTTATGATTTTACTTATGGCCTATCAGTATGTGATGATGCACAATAACGATGTCTTCTCATATGATATTTGAACCATTAGCACTTTTAAATCCTCCTCTTATTGGGGGTTTGTAAGTCTTCCCATGGGAAAGCGTTGGTTGTTGAGATGGCTTTTGAATCTCCTCTTGTTGCTGGTCTATAAATAAATTTTCATTTATTGATATTGTGAGATAATAGGGAATGTTTGTAAGCCATCCTGCACACTTGTAAATTGTACTAGGAATGAGCATTGATGTGAGATTTGCGATGCATGTAAATCATCTTGGTATTAGACATTTGTAAGTCATTAAATGAAGGTTGGTCCCGAGAAAGATGGTTATAAATCGTTCCATTTCTTCGGGTGTGATCTATAATCACCAACCTTATAGGTTAGGTTGATTCATCACATAGAACTTGACTCATACCATTTCCTTACAAGAATACATTTTCCAATGTTTCGATTAAACTTGAGCAAGAATTGAAAATACTTGCTTGAATATGAAAATCAACAAAATACACAAATTGCAACACACCCACAACAAATTTCAACAAAAAAAATTATCTGGTGAAACCCTCAAGGGATAAAAACTATCGGGAACATGCATTCATTATGGAGTACATAGATTCTCTCTAGATCTAGTGGCTAACATAGGTTTTATGTCTCCTCACTTGTCCTACTCCACAACTCCAAGCTTCTCTCTTGAACACTAGTCTCTTTCCTACCTCTTGCATAGATGTCTTTACATCCATGACCATGAATATCTCAACATCATCAATATTTACATAAATGTTTAGTTCATGTCTTCTTCTTAGCAATGACTCAAACAAGCATGACTCTACATGATATGTACGGATGACCGACTTCATCCTCCCACTACTAGACTCTAAAGGACTTTTACCTGTTGTGTACACAGTGTGTGTTACAGTTCAGAGGTGATTAGTCTCTGAACCACTCTCATATGTGGGTTACATCCTTTGAAGGGTCTAGTCTTCAAACCATCCTCAACTGACCTGTCATCTTGGACTCTGAAACTTCATTTGGCCATCATGTTCCCAGCATACACCTAAACCAAATCCAATCAGGGGCCCTTATATGATGACATGTTTACCACCTTGACCTCGAATTTTACCCAAACTCGGACGTCGCCCACAGAGGAACTTTGGCCATGAAGGGACTTTTTTAGAGCCACATGGAGAGGCACTAACAAACCAAATTTGTCGAGGAATCCCTCCATGGACACAGGCCACCTTTCAAGGTCTTCTTATAGTTGCAATCTGGCCTTTGAATTTTACAAATTTCCCCAAATACTCAGCATTTTGATCTTGAACTTGTCTTGATCAATTCCTTTGCCAATGGAGACATGTTTAGTGTCTTGAAGCCCCATGTCCCTTCTTGTCCTCAAAGTCAACACTTTATCCAAAATTGACACTTGGTCAAAAACTTCTTCATAATCCATTTCAGGTCATACCTACCCTTTGGTTCTTCAAATGGAGATGCTACCTCTCATATATTTATTAGAACCCACTCTGTCCAACTACTTCTGAAGTATGGATTCCTTTCTTTCCCAAGTGCATCTTGGACTAGAATCTTTTCCTTACAATGTGCTTCCCCCAAATTGTACTTTCATTCTTGTTTGCTTCCCTACTTGTCTGTCCAAGGCCCTGGATAGAGTCTTTCAGCTTCCCCTTCTCGAATCTTGCACAAGCTCCTTTCCTGTTTATTGGAAATCTTTCCTTCCTTGGTTACCTTTGGGTTTTCTTGATGACATCATCGACCCCATATTTGAAACATTACCCTCCATTTGGTTACTGTTGAGAAAATCCGCACCAGGGTTTATTTTTCTCAACTTAATTTTCCTTGCATAAAATGGTCCAGCTAAAGCTTCAATATTTATCTACGACTAAAAGCTTTGATTTGAATTTTAAAGCTAGGGCTTTATTTAATAGTGGGTTCACCCCACCAGTATAAAATCTTGTGTGTGTGTGTGTAAAAGAACTACAAACTGCGGGTGCACATGAATCAAAAACTTCAGCTCAAAACATAAAAAAGATAGCTTTATTTAAAGCTCTTAAAAGGAATGCTCACAGGGAAGTTTATATACATATATAAAGAAGATAGCTAAAATAACTATAAGCTACAGGTGCACATGAATCAAAAACTTCAGCTAAAAACATAAACAAGATAGCTTTATTAAAAGCTCTTAAAAGGAATGCTCACAGGCAAATTCAGAAGGAGCCAACAAAAAGCTTACATTTGAAAAAAAGAGCTTCTCCCTCTTTTAATAAGCTGAAGCAAGTATAGCAGCAACATAAGGCACCATGGGCATCATGAAAATTTTGGAAAGAAGCTGCAGCAAGTAAAATAGGCAGAGCTGGATAGAGCAAAGGACAAAAATGCAAGTTTTTCTATCAAATTTTCATCTATTTTTAGCAGTGAGCAGCTGAATATTAAATTCCTCTTCCTCTTCCTCCTCTTCTCTATATATTGGATAGGCAAAGTCCTTGTATTCTCATAATTCAGTATCTAAGCCTCTATTGTTTTTATTTAAGATTTGCATCAAGCCTTTTAATGAAATAGAATGTATTTTGTGTGAATTCTCTTGCAATTGATAAAAGCAGTCGTGACTGTACTTGTTCATCCTCCTGCTTTCTTCTTGCTTCTCTAATTTCATATAAATTAGATCTCACATGTTGCATTCTGTTACTTTAAATCATGCTCACTTTACTTCTTTCATATTTAAATAGTTGCGTGTTTAAAGAGAGAAGAAATCAATCCATCTTAATCTGGAGCATCACCTCATTTTTATTTTTTTGTTTTCCATTTTCCCTAGCAAGTTTTCTTTTATGCATTAGAGTAAGAACAAAACCAGTTGTCTTTGGAGATTGTCCTACAAGAGCAATCCCACACTAGTAGACATCCCATGTTATGACTAAATGAGAGCTGCGTTCAATAGGACACTTCAAAGTTTCAAACCATCAATAGTTTCTGCCATGTCTGGGGGGACTTGAAATAAAGCTTTTGCTTTTCGTCAGTCTTGAAGAAGATCTAAATCATTCATTTGAGATTTTGGTGAGAATCTCAGATCTACTTGTTTTTTGAAGAATTTTCCCAGTCACCTGGCCACTCTGCTGGTCAAAGGAGCCCAAACTCAAGGAGAAACAGACCCTACGTTCTCATCAAAAATAATGTTTCAGCTGTGCAATGGACTTATTCTCTATTTTGGAGGAAGGCTACATGCTCCTTGATGAGGAAAGCCCTGTACTTTTTCTTGAAGAAGAGCAGCCCATGGATCTTTTCTCTGCTCTTGAGAGTGGCTATTTTATTCTTGGCAAGGGAAGATGTGTTTGCTTTCTTGAGGAAGAGCAGCAAACAAATGCAAAGTCTGTCAGCAATACAAAGGAGCCCACGGGTTCGTACAAGTATCTGACACTCTGCATAAAAAATGGTCATCCTTTGAGATTTCAGCATCTTTTAGGATCTAACGTGTGATACAAGCTGAATTTTGGTAATCCTTAGATCAACGGTGGTGTACAGCAGCAAGAAGATAGCACACTGACAAGGAGAAGACCACCATTTTCATCCACTATAGAGTATGGAAAAGAGCTGTAGCTCTTCAGATTTCAATCGTGCTTCAAAATTGAGTGGTTGCTGCTGCCTCAAAATTGATTCCACAGAAAAACATAATCAAGAACGATAGCTATCTCTCTACCAGTCAATGGATTTGTTCAAGCCAAACTTCTTGAGTAGCTATTAGAGTAGGATTTCCCTTTCAAGCACAATAAGATGCTTTTGCATCACCCTGCACAAGTTCGCTTGGACTTGTGTATGTGTTTTTCCATTTTTGTAAATAATTTTTTAGCAGGCCAACCAAGATGAAGGGAAGAATTTCAGAAGAGGCCATCTTTTAGGATTTATCGAGTGAAAAATTTTGGGCTCAGTACTCAGTTCAGTATGTTTACAGCAGGCTGAATCAATTTTTTAGCACCTATAGATCGAATGGAGGAGAATTTAATAACTAAAGGTTGTCATTCTCGTGAAAAATGCTTCCAAACAGCTAAGTCTTTTCTTCAAGGTAAAAGCTTTGTATCCCTCCTACCATTGATCTTTTTAGATCTGACAATAGGAGCTGTTTTAAAAAATGCTGGATGACATCATCGCTCAAAATCCCCTCTTGCCATCAGATTTAGATCAAAAGCTCTCCCATCATCAGATATGCTAAAATAATCTAAAGCTTTGTTTGAAATTTGTGGGCCATAATCAGAGCTGAAAATTCGAAGGGAAAGGTGGCATATACGAGTTGTTTTAAAAAAAATGGTGAAGCCCACGTTTCATTTAGTCACATGTTTCTTTTTTTTTCATGCGAAAACTGGCTAAGGGAAAGAGCTAAAACTTTATTTAAAGTGAAGCTAGCTAAAGGAAAGTTCAAAGATCATTCCTACTGTTGATCAGCTTTAAGATCTAACAAACGGAGTTGTTTTGAAAATTCAAGGATAACCTCAACAGCTTAAGACCACTCTAGCTGCCCAATCAAATGGAGCCCAACTAGCCGTCGATCTAAAGCATGCAAAAATAGCTTTTATTAAAACCTTAAAAAGCCTTAAAAAATTTGTGAGCTATGGGTTGAACAGTCAATGACACATGGTAGACAGAAGCTATTTTGAAATAAGGGAGCTGATGTCATCTACTACAATCCCCTCGCACCGTCAAATTTAGAAGGAGCATCTTCCACCATCAGAACTTCTTTCAAAGGCTTAAAGCTTAAAATAAATAAGAGATTCATAGGAAAAGGGGCCCACCCAGCAAGCAGAAAAGTTAAAGATCGTGAGAGATCCCTCCAGTTGTTAGATCTACTTAAGATCTAGCAGCATGAGCTGTTTTGGAGAGCTGAAGCTGATGTCATATCTCAAGATCGCCTCCTACCATCATATTAACCTTCTGAGATGCCCCTCCCACTGTCCGATCAACAACCAAAGAGCTTAACGCACAAATGGTTTTCAGATTGAAAAGTTATGAATTTCTAATACATGCAGCATGAGAATATAGGGAAATACAAGAGCATCAGCTACAAGCAGAGAATCTGAGCTAGAGACAGCATGGAAATAATGCAACATTTAACATTTTCAAAGCAAATCAGAGACGGCAAAATTTAGACAATTGCTTGTGTGAAGAAGAATGTAAGGGCTATGAACAAAGCACATTGTGCTTGGCTTCAGGGGATCCACCCATTGACCCTGACCTATACTGTGATATAGAATGCATCCAGGGTACTGCCCCTTAACCCCCTGGAGACTGCCACCCCCAAACCCCTGCTTTCGAGTTCCAGAGACAAAAGAAGAATTGGCAGGGGAACCACATAAGGAGAAGGTGCTATTTTTCACGACTCTTATGCCCAATGGATGCAAATATTTCTTATTTCGACACTTAGCAAGCAACCTTCCCCTAAGAGCTGCCAAAATGTTGATAAATTTCGCACCAAGGTTCATTTTTCTCAGCTTAATTTTCCTTGCGAAAAATGGTCCAGCTAAAGCTTCAATATTGCTCTAAGGCTAAGCTCTGATTTATATTTTAAAGCTAAGGCTTTATTTAAGAGTGGGATCACCCCACTAGTATTAAAGCTTGTATATATATATATATATATATATATATATATAAGGAAGCTAGCTAAAAGAAGTACAAAATAAGGGTGCACATGAACCAAAAGCTTCAGCTCAAAAACATAGCTTTATTAAAAGCTCTTAAAAGGAATGCTCACAGGAAAATTCAAAAGGAGCCCACCAAAAACTTACATTTAAAAAGGAGAGCTTCTCCCTCTTTTAATAAGATGAAGCAAGTACAGCAGCAACTTAAGGATGTATGGATATCATGAAAATTTTGGAAAGAAGCTGCAGCAAGCAAAATAGACAGAGTTGGACAAAGCGAAGGACCAAAATGTACGATGTTCTATCAAATCTTCATCCATTTCTGGCAGTGGGCAGCTGAATATGCAATTCCTAATCCTATTCATATTCCTCTTCTTCTCTATATATGTAATGAGCTCCTTGGAGCAAAGTTGTTGATTCCTTGGTTCAGCTAGGTCCCTGCATTCTTGCCATTCAGTATCTAAGCCGCTATTGTTTTCATGTATTGTTTGCCTCAAGCCTTTAAATGAAATAGAATGTATTATGTATGAATTCTCTTGCAATTGATAAAAAAAAGTCATGACCGTAATTGTTCATCCTTATGATTTTTTATTCCTTCTCTAATCTGATATAGATTAGATTTCACCTCTTGCATTTTGTTACTTTACATAATGCTCACTTTCCTTTCTTGCACATTTAAATAGCTATTTGTTTATTCAGATAAGGAATTACTCCAATCTATTCCAATGCATCATCTCTTTTATTTTTATTTCTCTTTCCCTTTTTCCTTGGAAAGCTTTCCTTTTATGCATTAGAGTAGGAACAAAACCAGCTGTCTCTAGAGGTTGCTCTACAAGATTAGTCCCACACAAGTAGAGCTTCCCATGTTGTGGTTGTTTTGCGGGAAGCATTATAATCAGCCATATCAGACCATCAACAAAGACCTTCCTTGTACACTCTCCAGTGTGTATGTGGCTCAATCCCCTTCTCTCCAAAAGATTCATCATCTTTTATGGTTCCACAAAAGTATCCATGTCCTGCATATTGTAGCTTTGCTTCGAATGCAAAGGGGTCTCCCATCCTTTCCAAATCCACGACCATCGTAACCCATTTTCAATAGATATTAGCTCATCGATCATGGCTCTGACCTCGTGTTGATAATTGCTCAAACGTCAAGTCTAGCTCTGATGTCAACTCCTGCTCCGGCTTCATCCATGTCTTCTCGTGAACATGGTGACAAGTCTTCTCTCTGATGGAAGTACTTTTTGTAACTTAATGGAAGCACTTATCTAATGTTTGTCATGCTCGAACTTGCACTTCTACTGACCTCAATGTTATGTTGTACAAATGACTGTACTCTACAACTTCTTGCCAATTTTGGTGTGCCTCTTCGAAATTTCTCTCCAGATTTTCTTCCAGAGTCTTTTCTCTTCCCTTAGTCGAGAACTATCTTTGCTTTCCTCCTATGGGATTGAATTTTTTTGACATTACAATTTGGAACCCTTCTGACTTCAAGATATGGAACCTCTCCTGCAACTATGTGCCAAAGGAAACCACACACAAAAAGTCATCAACCACATCTCAAGGAAAAACCCACTCTAATACCAATTCTGATTTGTAGTCACCAAACTTATAGGTTAGGTCAATTCATCACACAAATCTTGACTTCAAATTGTTTCTTTACTCAAATGCATTTTCCAATCTTTTAATTAAAACTTGCGCAAGAAACAAAAACAATTTCTCAAATATGAAAATTGACAAAACATACATTTTAACAATAAACACAAGTTCAACAATAGTGATTGTGTGGAGAATCCCTCAAGGGATGAAAACTCTATAATAAAATGAGAATGCTTGATAATTGGGAATGGACACTCATTATGTAGTACATAGGGTCTCTTTGGTACCGGTGGCCAACATAGGCTCTATGCCATGTCACTCGTCCTACTCCAAAACTCGCCAAGATTCTCTTCCAAACACTAGTCTCTTTCCTACCATGATTTTCTCTACATTCATCTAATGAATGTTTGTGCATCCATGTCTTCTTCTCAAGAATGTCTTACCCAACCATGACCCTGCGTGATATTTTTGGATGACTAACTCCATCCTCCCAATATTCTTCTCCAAAAGGAATTTTAGTCTTCTAAGGTGGTTAGTCTTCCAACCACTCTCATATATTTGTTACATCCTCCAAAGCAATTAGTCTTCTAACCATCCTTATAACCAATTTTTCATCTTGACCCCCAAAACTTCATTTGGCCATTGAATGGGCGTCAACAAGGTACTATGACGAGGGGATTTGATATGGATGTCGGCCAACTTTATGGGTCTTCTTCCAACTAAAATCTAGACTTTTGAATTCCATCACTTCTTCATAGATACTTAAAGAGTGTTGATCTCAAGCTTGTCTTCATCAATTTCCTTACCTCTAGAATCTTTTTCGGGTATTAAACCACAGTATCCCTTCTTGTCCTCAAAGTCAGCAATTAGTTGAAAATTGACACTTGATTGAAAATTCTTCATGATCCATTTTGGATCAAGGTGGGACTTTTGTAATCAAACTATAGATGGAACGATATGATTAGTTGGCAGACTATAACAAGGAAACTACTATGAATGAGCTTATTGCTTTGATATACGATGAGTTTAGGGCTAAACAATAAAGACAAGTTGGATTCATGTGCCAATGATGCCTTATCGGCAATGAAGATCAAGTGAAAATTGACACTTGATTGAAAAATTCTTCATGATCCATTTTGGATCGAGGTTGGACATTTGTAATCCAATTATAGATGTAACGATATGATTTGTTGGCAGACTATAACAATGAAACTACTATGAATGACCTAATTGCTTTGATATATGATGAGTTTTGGGCTAAACAATAAAGACAAGTAAGTTGGATTCCTATGGCAGTGATGCCTTATCGGCAATTAAGGTCAAGTGATGCTTGTCGATTGATGTAGCTTTGTAATGGTCTTCAACATAATAGTCAGCTTTGACTCGACTCACACTCAGCAAAATTATTTTGGACCCCGACAAGAAACAAAAAAAACTTGACAAAGACTCAATAAACTGAAAATATATATATATATATAATAAATTTAGTTAATCTCGCCCGTACTCATCTAAATTCACTAGACTCACAAGTTGAATCAAAAGGACTCATTTGTTTAGATCAAACTCGGACTAGTGTGGACTTGCCGAGACTCGTAGCCTTTGAATGACCTATTGTGTTTTACGTACTAAAGTCGTGTGGCTATAGGCAAAGTAGTAGTGTATTACATTTTGTTTTCCTAATTGTGGCATTGTATGTAGGTATCTTAAAGTGATGATTTGTAAGAGTCAATTGGGATGAGATCAAATGTTAAAAGCATGGCACTTCCAAATAGGAGCCCCACAATCAAATGCTTAGGAGACATGATGACGTGCTGAAATTGGGTAAAATACCGCATCTAACTCATTGGGTGTAGCATAACCCAATGAATGAGACTGGATGCAAGCCCCAGGTGAATTTGACAGAAGAGCTTAGTCGTGGCATCTAAGTGGGAAATTACCAATCAAAAAGAGAGAAAAAATGGGACGATTTATTAAGTGTCTCCTATTACCTTTTCAACCATAGCTTCAATTAATGAAATTAGGAGTGGATTGCAACATAAGACTTTGTTCAATGCCAAATAATCTATACTTATTTTAACCTTTCTTGCTGTTCTTGTGAACATAATAGAAAAAATCATTCAATAGCTTCAACCTATATTTCCATCTATACCTTTTGGACTTCGATTGCATGTAAAAAAAAATCTAACCAATTGTGTTCATAAATCAGATATACCTTGCCTTCATTTCGGTTTATTCTATTGACACTTCCCAAGAGCAGTTTTCTTTAGATACTTGGAGTATAAAACAAGATATCCTGGAAATTCATACACAGAATTTCAGTTTGGTTGACAATTGATATGTTGTATAAGATCACACATAAGCATATGTTTAGGATTGAGTTTTGTGCCAATATTAATTTTCCTTTTCCTTGTTCTAAGTTCCACTGAACAGTCAATGATGTCTTTCCAGCCATGCTAGTTCTCAGTACTTAGTTATTTTTCATAACCTAGGGTCCTTTTAGCCAAGTCTCCTCTATTATAGCTGTGTACTTTTCGAGTCCCACTGAAATACTTGTGGTCATTTGTCAACATTAATATAATTGCTTTCTTTCTTTTTCCTCTCCTCTTACAGAATTTGCCAATGGTTTCATTCCATTGTGAGCACATTTTCATACAGTTTTGAATTACTATTGTTTGATTGCTTCTGTATGCTAGTACCATTGCATGACTATTTAGGTACACTCTATCTACTGGCCTCAATGACATTATGTCTTGGCTTGTTGATTATTGAGTGACACCCTCCATGCCCCATCATTTTGCAAGTGAGATAGCCAATTTGAAATATCAAAAGATAAATATATTTCTGTATTACCAGCATTAGAAATATGAATATGCAACCAACCACTCCTTTCACACCAATGTAAGAAAAAATAAACCCCTACATTCAACTATTTAAACACTACACTTGTTTAATCTTTCACATGATTGCAATTTATTTGAGCCTACAGATTGTTAAATGTTGACCTATATTGAACGAACTTAATTTCTGTCCTAAGTATTGCCGTCCCCATCCTCTATATTGTAACACCTTAATGAAGCCCAATGGGCTCAAAGAAAATGTAATATTACCATACAGAATATCAAGCCTTGTAGCAAGAATTTATAACTCTAATATATATGCTTCACAAAATAAAATTGTTGATAGTTCTAAACACAATGAAACTGCATCTCAGAAGATATAAAACAAAGAAGCTAGTTACATTTTAATTGCTTTGCTAGAACCCAACAACAAAGGAAAAGCATGTTCATTGTTTTGGTGGATAGAAGCAGCATCATGTAACAAATCCTGAGATTGAAGAATACTAACCCACATTTAATGTCTTCAAACTCTCCTGTGCCCATTGCATACTGACGACCAGTAGCATCATCTGCTGTGGATGCATTCAAAAAGATCGTAAACTAAAACTTCTTGTAGATAAAAATTAAAAGTTGACTTTTATAAGTGATTAATGTAGTATGAAATAAATTAAATGATTCGCTTTCAAAAAGGCCAATCTCACTTGGGTGGGGCTTTGCTTTTTTTTGCAGAAAATATTGCAAAGAGAACAATTCGAAATTGCAACCCCACAAGTAAGACTCTAATATTTCAAGAAATCAATATGCATATAATGAACCAAACTTGAGACGGTGAAAAGCAAGAAAATGTTTTATAGTTGAAAACCCTGCATCACAAAGGAATCTAGGAAATAACAATACACTGCAAATGAATTTAATAGAAAAATGATTCTACGTATCATGTAACAAACCTTTCAAACATGTCTTCTCCAAGCGCACACCAGCCACCTTTCTCTGATCAAAAGAAGGCAAAAATCTTTCTGGCTTTCTAAAGAAAACAAAGTGAAGGTCAGACTCAGAGTTGGAGATTTGATGGGAAGACAATGAATGAGCAGCCTTGCAAAACAGCTCATATACACGTTTTTGACTTCTACTCTTTTTCATCTCTTCCTGCAATCAACTACAATACTATATTTTTAGCAGGAGACTCCAAATTTTTCAACACTGAAAACCTAAGGGGCAGATAAATATGATTACTACATTTGCTTTAGGAAATGTAAGCAAAAAATCTATTTATAGCATTACACAACAATGAAAAAAAACAAAATAGCATGTTACTAAAATTCAAGCAAATTCTAGATTAACAAATGACATATAGTGTTGTCAATGTTGTATTTACCAGGCCAATTGAGAGTGATGTAGTTTTTCACAACATATGAAACAGGTATCTCTAATAAAATCGCTCTAACATTATTGCTTTGAATCAAGGCACAAAAGAAATATATCTAACCTCCTCCAATGATGAGGTTACTAGATCTCCCTCCTTTATATGCAGATTCATCCCTGGTATACCTGGGGCCAAATTAGCATGTACAAACATCATATACAAAAATATACAATGGAACAACTAATGGAAAAATTCATCAATGAAAATGTATGTTAAAATTGACATAAAGTACAAGGCATGCAAGACATAATATGCAGAAATAAACCCTGTGATATTCGCTCTTCCAAAAATAAAAGAAAAAAGAGTCCATGCACATATGCAGAAATAAGCCTAAATGTTTGAGGCTGGAAGGGCACGGTATCTCTAGCACACGTGAAGCCTACAGTTTATTTCAAGTTGTCACATTTAGAATCATCACATTCATTCTAGTCGCCCTAGAAATGCCCATGCTTGTCTATAGCATTTCCAAGCCACTATCTAACTGTCGTGTTTCTGCCTTCCATAGGTCAGAACTAGTATATTTATAAGCTCTAATGATTCAAACATCATGCTTGTACTATGTACAGAGCTATTGCTTTAAACATGTTAGCAAGCACTGCTTCCATGATAACCTTAAATATACCCTCTCCAATAGGGAGCCTCTTGTGATCGAATTGAGTGTAGCATGCAAATTCAAAGCAAGCATCCCCATAAAAAGGTTACATGTTATATCACACTGTTATGCTACCTGTACCAAGGATTTTTACCTTTTCTTTGACTACAAAAAGCAAGTTTGTAATTATTTCGGGTTTGCAATGTCTCATATTTTGGGGTTTACAACTTGCTTTGTTATCCAAATTTGATGTCAAGTCCTAATGTTATGTGTGTATCAATAATATCAATGCAATGTGCATGTAATGATGAATTAAGCATACTACTTGTAGCTATGAGCTGTTGGTAAGTGATTGCTCCTAACCATTATGGTTCTATTGCAACTTCGATGCACATAAGACTATCCAAATTGAGATGAACATCAAAGTGTGACCATCATAAATATTCGTTGGGAGATCAGCTTGGAAATTTGTATTCACATTGTATATCAATAATATGCCATTACATTATTGACATAATTCAATGTTCACTGCCATTGTTTGTGCTCCTTGTACTTCATTGTTGCACAATTGGGAGATAAAGCTTGGACTGTCATACTCACATGGGTTATATCAACCATAGTAATCAGGATTCAAACTTTGTTCGGACTCCACATACTTATTTTGGGCTTGGCCTGGGAATTGGAAAAAAACCTCAGTAAAATGCAAGAAAGACTTGGCAAACTAAAAATAAAATAACAAATTTAGTTAATCTCACACAAACACGCTCCACTCGAAAAGACTCGCGATTCGAGCCAAATTGACTCGTTTTGTTTTAAATCAAGTTTGAACTCTAGAGTTCTAGCAGAGATTCACAATCTAACTACTATGATATCAATAAGTAAGCCATTACATTAGTTTACTTAGTTTGATGTTCGTTGTGATTGTTTGTACTCCAATAAAAAAAATTCGAGCATTCCATTATCTCCACTCAAGAAAAAATCAATGTAGCTTTTTTGGCACGCATTTCAAGAGTAGTACATGTTGGAATAGGGAGATGTGATTTAAGACAATAATTGTGTAAGGGAGATCATTTTCCCCCTTTGTTGGGGAAGAAGCACCAAATGGAGGAGTCTCTGAGCTAGTGGTGGAAAGGGGTCATTGCCAAACATATTTCAAACAACATTTGAGATACTCATCGAATTATAAAGGAAGTTAAGATTGAATTCTTCACTAATGAAGTTGATACACAGATGAATTTTAGTAACTGCCCCTAGACTCATCTAAGAATAATCCATAGAAATGATGAGGGAAAAGACCATGAACTAAATTAATATAGCAATCCTAACATGATGGAGTCATTGAGGGTCAAACAAATATATCATATTATTAATCAAGTTGCGAGCATTACAATGCAAAGTGGCTAAATATATAGCCAGTGAGGAACCTACAAACAAGGAATCACCCATATCAACTAAACAACCTACGTGGTATCATTAGAACAAGAATAGTCTAAAGCCAATTTAGACATTATTATAAACTTTACTAACTTAATCTAATACCCTCCCTTAATGACTAGATCGGATACCATCCAAATGATTTAGTCATTACAATAATAATATGATTAAGACTAGACGTGAACTTAAACAAAGTGTAATCCCACTCGTGATGCATAAAATATCACCAAGTGTCCCTATGCTTGCCTATCCATCTCACCGGAGCACGAGTGATTAGTTGTTGCAACCGCCAAGTAAAATTGGAAGTGGTGTTGTATAATAGGTTCCTTGGATTCACACTGTTTCACCTTAAAGTGTCAATTTGTCTTGAATGTTTCATGTTTCACCTATTTGATGCTAGAGTGATTGATTCCAACACAAACTATGTTATCATAATATATCCAAGACTAAACAACATAATGCCATCTTGTATCCTCTGAGAGATTCTTGTGTCAATTTCTTGAATGTCTGACGCCTAGTGCTCTCCATCCTTCAAGAATTTTGGGACATATATTGCACATAAAACTATTGTGCCCTATCTACATGCCCCTACCACCTACTCCAACCTTCATGGAAGCTTCCTAATCATGATTGACTTTGGCCTCTAAATGTGCTAAGCTTAAATACCTATGAAATAGCAGTAAGAGCAAAATTTACTTGTTCGTGACCTTGCACCATTTGTTTTGTTGATCATGTATACCGACCTTCCATCACCTGTGCCAATTTGCCTTCCATGCATCTTTTATTGTGCCATAATACTATTAAGGATCTAGATTTGCACCCTAGTTGAGGAGGGGATTGTTCAAATCTTCCTACTCAAATCTAGTCCAACATGAGACTAATCCTATGTTGTGGGTATCCTAAAAATGGATCAAACTTCCGAAGCAGGCTGACTTCCTTATGGATCTGTCACCTACACTAAACCTAAACTAGCACTTGCTTGGAAAAGGGAGAGAGATTTGACAAAACTTATAAAAGCATGTAAAAAGGGGTGATGCACCAATGATTTGATCACTCAAACTCACACAATACACACTATGAGACACTTTCTAGACCAAGGAACATCAATCTCACATAAATATTTCAAAATAAGGCAATAATTAGTTATCAAATTAGCAAGAGAGGGCAAAATTCCACTTTCAAGCTACACAACAAACTGTAAATCACACTTATAATGACCTGTAAGAATTACTAAACACTCCCTGAAGGCGAGAAAAACTCAGACATAAGCAAAGAACATACATTCACTTAACTACAGTGCATGAATTCATAAAACACAATTCAATCCAGCTTAGAAAAGGATGGAATTCAATCTTTATTGCCTCAAAAGGTGTCATAGTACAAATTTCAGCAGAGTATGTTCATACCAAAAAGAGGGATAGAGGGATCAACTTCAAGGCTTAGAAGCCTGTATTTATAGAAAAGAGAAAGAGAAAAAGAGTTGTGCATTGGAAAAAGCCCAACCGCTTTTGATGGATTAGCACCCTCGAGGATGCTGACTCATGATCTTATCAACAAGGAACAAATTCTATAAACCATTGCCCTTATCCAACCACCAGATCTTTTCTTGAAACTCCAGGCTATTATCTACTTGATCTGTTGACAAGGATCATGTCTTGGAATCGGCATAAATATGCCACATCTGGTTTAGGTGTTCAATTGTATCTGCTCATCAAAAATGTCACCATGATGATAAGTGACACACGTCATTATGATCTGCATTTGCTCCTATATCGAACACAAGTCCACTATAAGTGAAAACCAATCTTAGACCATTGGTTTTCACACAGTCACAAAATCTATGAAAATCTGCAAACTGCTCAACTTCGCTTGGGTTACTGGTCTATCTTCGCCCTCTGTATTGGACCCAAAAGATTTATCTTACCTATATGGAGCTCCGTTGATGATGCTTGGTTTCTGAAATGTGGCCATGGTTCAACCCTGGTTCGCCTTCGAGCTCGGCTCCTTGTCATTTGCTTTGCCTGGGTCCAAAATAACCTCTTCGACTTTCGTCGAAAATGTCCCGAGCTTGCTTTTGCTTATTGGTTGTCAATTGCCAACTCGGACTGTCTACATCATGCCCAACTGTCTTTATGTTTATTGGCTCCGCAAATACTCTAACTTATTGACTCTACCTCGCTCTGTTGATATGTCTGTGCACGGATGCCTGCAAGCTGTCGATCTTCTGCCAATTGAACGTGCTTGTGCCACTTGTCATGCACGTATTTGCTCCTTGGATCCTCTAACCTCTTTGACCTCCGCTCGTCATTAGATCTGAATGCTCAATCAAACGCCAGCCGTTGATCTTCTGGGACCCATTGTTTGAAAGCCAATGACTAGTTCATAATCTTAAAATTGACGTCCTCACTCTCGTCAAATGACGTTCGCGTGACCGTCATTGATGTTCGCACGACCGTCAAATTTAAGCTCAAATGGATTTCCTTTGCTTTGTCTAAAACTTGACGTCTGCACGACTGTCTTATGCTTTTTTGTCCAACTTTGAAGGCTTGGATCTTGAAGTGCAGGAATCATGGAGGGGTCAAATTTGTTGATGTTCTTGAGACTGTAAGGGATGAACCCATTTGATTCGCTGGTCCCGGGAGCTTTCTAGGTGAAGATATTAAATGCTCAAGTTGACTGGTCTATTCATTCCTGCATGACTTCCTGACGACGGTCGAGCTCATTTGGCTAAGTATGGAAAACTTGGCGAATTCTAACTAAGGAGCCAACTTTATACATGCATAACTCCGTTTGCGCTTAGGCAGAAGATCTGGGACTTAGTGCATAACAACTAGGTACAAATGTGAGCAAACCCATATGACCAAGTTTCTCTAACTTGTCCACGTGTGCCAATTATGACGTCAGCAAAGTGCTTACTCAGAAATTTTTTCATTAGACTCAAGATGTCTAGATGCACAAAATGAAAAACCAGATGAATGCTATGCATTTCCATACTCTAGGCACTCTTGACATCCCATAGGGTCTCTACAACCTGTAGACTTGTTCCTTAGAAGTTGACAACTTACACTTTAAGTGAACTCAAAGTGTTTCAAAAGCTTTGCACTCTACATGATCTCATTGGGTCCACTTATTCCATTCAGAAATCTGATCACATTGAATTATTGGACCATGCATATTTGAAAAACAATGGTCATCTTCTGTGCTTGAATTTGACACTTGCGGGGCCATCCTGGAATTTTTGAATTCAAACGGCTATTCCCTATAGCCTGAAAATGACATTCGCGTAACTGTCTAGATCACAAATTCCGTGAACTATTTCCTTCGGACATTTTGCTGGACTTTTGTTTGGGGCACTTTCCTTAAAACAAACTTACCCCTCAGAAACCTTGAACTGGACCATTTTCCCAAGAAACGACCCTTCGGGAAAATTGTATAGGGCACCTTGCTGTAGAAAGATCCTTCGAGCTTTGTCTAGGGTACTATTTGTCTGAAGAAATGCCCTTTGTAAAAAATGTATAGGACCATTCCATTGAAAATTGACCTTTTGGGACTTCTGAAAATGGACCACTTTGTTGAAAAAAGACCCTTCGGAACTTCTATCTAGTTCGCTTTCCCGAGAAAAGACCCTCAGGAAAATGTTTTGGCCACTTTACTTGAAAAATATATCCTTCGAAAAAAGTGTTTGAGACACTTTGCTTGAAGACTTACCTTTCGGGATTTCTATATCGGGCCTGTTTGTTAAAGATTTATCCTTCGGAAAAATTGTTTGGACAATTTTCCCAAAAGAAATAGGTCTTTGTCTTTTGCTTCGGAAATTTTGTCCGAAATGATTCATGCCTTCGGAAACTTTGTTTCGAACAATTTGTCCGAAAGAATTTCAACAGTTAGCCAAAAAAGGGTCCCAAAAAAAACTAGCTTAGCAAAATAAAAGCCCGAAAGAATGAACACTTAGTCGAATAAAAGGTCCGAAAGAATTCAAGTAAAGACTTAGTCCAAAAAGGGTTTGGGACTTAGCTTTTACTTGAACTGCACTTGAAATGTTGCTTGATCCTTGAAGGCTCAAACACTATGAAAAATTGTTCAGATCCCTGCTCTTTCCAACTGTAGAAAAGAAAATCCTACTCCTTCCACTGAACTATTGGACTAGGCATATTTTTGGTATGTAGACCAAATTTAGTCAACAAATACCACTTCAATATCTTTTGTTGGCCCACCTAATCTGACTTTGTGCCATGTCCCCTTTTCAAGACTAGCTCGCTAAGGAGACCTTTGGCCCTATTTGACTTCCTGGGGGCTAAAAGAGAATACAAGGGAAACTTGGTTCTTTGTTCAAGTTACTAAAAAAGTACATTGTCGGCAACTTCTTTCTAAATGAAGTTATAATTAAGAAAATGACTTATCTAATTTGATATAAGTCGGTCCTTAATATAGAAAGTATATTGGAGGGAAATAATATAAGAGGGAAAAAGGAGGTTCATTTTAAGGATCATGTTATTCTTATCAATTGAGATCATAAGCTTGAGCACGTTTGCTTAACTTGCATACATTGGAGATGAAACCCTTCATTGAAAGGCTGAATTAAGGACGAAAGCTTTTAACATTCAGCGGGGTAACTCTATTTCAAGGGTTACATTGAGCAAGAATTGGCGGTTTCAGACTTCTAGGGCAGTTTTTGTGGGGAGCACTGCAATTGGCAAGGTTTGTGAGTGGGATGCAGCTGTTGGAGGCCCCTTTCTAGGGTAGTGAACCACCTTGCAGGCTTGTTTGAGGGCAGTGAATCCATTTAAGAACTTCCCTAGGTCAGTGAACCTATTGGAAGAATTAATTTGGTTGTTGGGGCAGTTTAGATGAGGGTTTGTGGAGTTTGTTTGATCATAATTTCAGCGGGTATTTTATTGCATTTTCTGCCATATATTTAATTCAGAAAAATCAGATTTGAAGATCCTATTTCCAGCTGTAATATTTATTATTTTTTGCAAGTATTGTGGTGAATAAAATATTGTATTTGTGCCCTAAATTGGCATATTTAGAATTCTGAATTTTTAATTGCTTAGGGTTTGAAAAGAAAAATCAAAAAATCACATTTCTTATTAGGGTTTGTTGAAAAACCCAAATTGGTCTAATTCTGCCCTAAAAAGGACATTACAGTGGTATCAGAGCCATTTTCTAGTCAACTATCGGTAGCAAGTTGTTTGCAGACTCTTCTTCATGTAGGACAGTGACAGAAAGATGAAGACAACACTGAAAGCCATGGAAGAGATGTTGCAAGCTATGCAAGAATCTCATAAGGAACTAAGGGAAATGCATTCCAAGGCATGAATGAAGTTTTTAGGGTTAAGCCACAGACCACCAGAGTCTCCCTTTGAAGAAGAAAAAGGACAAGCAGAAGTGATGAATACTTTGTCACCACAAAAGATCAAGCTGCCCATAGAGGAATCCACCATGCAAATTGAAAACAAAGAGCCCTCCAAAGGGAAAGATATGGATTCGAATGTACAAAGTGTTTGGGTAGATGAAAAGAAAACGGAAAAGTCAAGGTCCAAATTCCAAAACCCTACAAAGGAGCAAAGGAATGAGGAAGCCAAGGAAGAAATTCTGAAAAAGGAAATGCCATTAGCTAATTGCCCTAAGAGTTCAACAGAAAAAAAGGGCATAAAATACATGTGAGGCAGAATTTAATGATCCTTAGGTTGAAAGGAAACCAACTACCTTGCAAGCAAGTGCAGAAGGTGTGATAAGGACTCAAAGGAGGTGTGATGATTGGCTAAAAGAGCAAAAGAGGCAAAGTTGATAGCCATTCAAGCACGACAACACCTAAAGAAATTTAAAGAGAAGGGTAAGCAATTTGATTATCTTCATAGCAAGGATTTATTGTATAACCATCATACTATGTCCTTACAATATTTTGATAATCATGAGAATCATTCTAACAATGAGGATAAGATGTAGGATACCAAATGGAAAGAGGATCTTTTCGAAGAATCCCCTACCCATCTTCCGAGCATTCCAAGGATTGAGCCATTGCCATATGAGATGGATTTTCAGGACAGCTATGGGAAGGTACTTGACAAGGTTAATAGTATGGAGGCAAATCTATCAAAGGCCCCTACTTCAGCCAAAGGAGATAAGCATTCTAATTGCAGCCCAAGGAATGATGGTCATACCCCATATTCAGTGCTCCATACTAAGGCAGTTCCAGATTTTTTTCTAGAGGGTCAGCACCCTTACAATTTCAGTTCAAGTTATGTTGGGGACAGCCAAGAACTATTCCAACTTCGCCATCATTCAGCGAATGGAAAAAGAATGAAAGAGACTTCTCATAGGAGGCAAGTCCCATGCGCAGCAGATGATGAGGTAAATCCTACAAATTTATTTTCAGAATCGCAGTCATGTCATAGAAATTCTCAACTCCTAATTTATAAGCATGATCTTGGGATAGGTCTTTCCTTGAAGATAGGTAGTAAGGTCATTAACTCAGCCATTACGGGTAACAAATATATATTACCTTGTTGTTCAAGATGTTATAGACCAACATAGCATGGTAGCTATGGATGTAAGCAATAAGAACTAAGATCCACGTTTCTTAAAGAGTGCTGTCACGAACCTTTGGACTATTATTTTCCACATTTCCAGCCTTGCCCCTATACCTTTTGTAGCCATAGAAGAAAGTTTTGTCACCAAAAAGATGCACACTCCATCCACGGACATTGGTGAGGGTTTGGTTGCCGGTACAAGATGGTTTCCAACCACCACAACCCCAAGATTGAATGAGAGAATACAATGCTACAACTATGGTATGTTGTTGTTTCTAAGTTCATGTTTTGGAATAATAGTACTCTCCTTGGACAGCTGTACATTGGCAAGTATGATGAAGTTTTCGACGTGTGAAAGAATACATTTGTTGAGAACATCATGGGCAAAAGTTCCAACACCCTTGGGGCTTTTTTGGAAAAAACTAAGAGCAAGGAAAGATGATCTTCTACCTCCCAAGGAAAAGGAGTACATGATGGGGGCAGCCATGCTCCAAACCTTCAGCGTGAAGGCCAAAATCATCACCATTTCCCGCTGTCACATGACAACATTTGCAGGCATACAAAGCCTTCCATTGCATGATCTTCAGTGTCTGTCACAAGGTTTGGCGATTTTCAACATAAAAATTCGAAAATCACCGTTTTTGAAAGACGTGAAAAAAGTTTGGATAAATTCGTCGAAGTTCGGATAAATTCATCAAAGTTTGGATAATTCGTCGGAGTTTGGAGAAAAAATGCAGCCAAAGAAAACAGCGAAAGAAATCCTAAAATGGGCTGCCAAATTTACATCCAAAGATCATTGGGTCGTGTCGCTAGCTATCTTGCGCAGGAGGGTACGTCACAAATGCCATAGGGACCACAATCAGGAGAAAGGAACCCGACATTGGAATCCTATTGCTGCAGCAATTTTCATTTACTCACGAATTCGCCATTTTCCCTGACATGCAAATCGTGGTGAAGCTGTTGGGCATGATTGTGAGTGGTGGATCTCCCATCAGCTGCAACGCTGCCAAAGTTGGGAGGCTTGCGGTCGTCCCACGCTACACTGCGAACAACTTGGCTTAGACTTATTGTAACCCTAACTTACTCTCTAGAGACTAATATCGTAAGGTTTTGATAATAAATCGACCACGTCATGCAATATAAAAAAATGTCATAACTTGCTAATTTTATCACTTGTATAACATACATTGACCACAGCATGTCATAAATTTCAATCATGTTTTTTATTTTTCCTTTATAAAATAATATTTTAATATTATTAATACTTTATATTTATTAATATTTTTATATTTATCGATATTTTTATATTTATCAATATTTTTTATTTATTAATATTTTTATATTTATTAATATTTTATTTGCTTGTCGAATTTAATGACGATTTTTTTTACCTGAACTCAAATTTGAACCGATTTTTATCCTCGTCGAACTCGCATTCGAACTCGAACCCTGTGACTTAGTCTTCAGTTTGTTGCTGCTAATGAAGTGCTTCCAATCATTGTTTGGTTGTTTCCAGCGCCTATTTCACTAACATCAATAATCTTTACAAAAGTATTTTCAATCGTTACAATACTCACAATTCTTGTTTTTGCAAGGAGGTTTCAATTTTGCATCTGTTGTTCCATTTTCAAGTTACTATCTTTGGTAAAATCAGATTATAAGTTATTTTCAGATTTGAACAGCTGCAAAATTTATCTTTTTGAGGCCATTAAATCATTGGAAAATGTTGGTGAATGGATTCAGTTGAAGAGAATGAATACTTCAGCTGACACAGCTCCAATTTGGGTAGAAAATCAGATAATTCATGACTGTCATAATTTGTTTTCAGCTTGCATAAAAGCTGATTTATGTCCTTGGAAAGGAACAACTTACAATATCACTAATGAACGTCATCTCAAGAAGATGTGTTGTGGATTATGCACATTTGATGATTGAATGATTTTCTACGCTGCCAAGAGACATCATTGTTAATGGGGCTGAGAGCTACATTTGTTGGTCCAAATGGTTTCACCAGTCAAGGAAGAGAAATGAATTTGAAGGTTGCATGGAAATTTTCAAACCTTGGGAAGAGGACATCATTGGATTTCAAGTCAAGAAGGAAAATCTGAAATGTTTGCTTATATTTTCGGTTCCAAGATGGGAAGCTTGTACTTGTGGTATGGTGAGATATACACATCCTTTTGCTTTCAGCCCATATGAGAACAACTTGTCTTTCAAAATGGTGGACAAAGTTCAAGGGCAATTAGATGGATTTGGTTGTCGTTATAGCTTCATAGGTGCGGGACCTTTGGAAGTCCATCATGTGAATGGAAATTATGAAGAAGATGCGAGCATTAGAGGAAAGTTGAACAACATGCCTATGAAGCATGATGAAGCGGTTGAAGAAGTGATAATGGGAACCCTTGTTTTCCTTAATGAGTTTGTTCCATGTACAGGTACATGTATAAAAAGGGAGGAGTAGTTGAATTTGTTCCCCACCCAAGCAAATGGTGGAGCATATGGGATTGCAGCTGAAGATGGAGATGACACAATGAAGATTGACAAGTTTGCGATTACAAAAGATCTCATTTTGCATGGAAATAGTCTTTCCAATGCTTGGATGGGAAGAGGAACAAAAAATTGAGTGTACATCCCAGCCAAGGACAACAGCAAGAAGGCAGCCTAGAAACTCTTTCGGGCAGCCTCAAACAACATTTTTTAGGCAGCCAAAGAGGCCATTACAACAATAGTGCCATCACAAGTTGGAGAATGGTGTGGAATACGTCATTCCTGTTAAGGAAGTTATGAGCACCATAAGAATATCTCAAAGGGCAGTCCACATGGATGTTTATGAAAAGGATCTCTAACAACACATGGAGGGAAAGCGGGATGATGTGTTACTTTCGCCAAATGATAGAGGAAGGATATACATGACAGCCATGAGCCATATTGCCATCATTAATGCCGCTGTCATCACCATTAGCAGCCACCACATTATTTCAATTACATTCATATTTGTGGATATGGGGTGTCCTTCCCCCATAATTGACAAGGTTGGAACAAAGAGTGAGGTTGCCACATTGGAATATGTATTAGCTTGTCAAGCTGCTCGTTATTCATCCATTATTGCTCTTGGACAGTAATTGCAGCTGTTTGCAAGGCATTTATTACAGCTGAGTTCGCAAAGAAAGAACTTGTCATTGTTGTCCTAAAGGGTGCAAGTGAAGAGGGCAGGTTCAAGGTAGTGGCTGATCTCTTTTTCAAGAAAGTTTAAAACTTCATGGGCTGCCAAATAACATCATTAGGGAGAAGGACAGCAGATACATGAGCTTGTTTTGGCAAGAACTCTTTCATTTGACGGGTATAGGATCCAAATTATTGGAGCATTACAGCATATTTCTGCACTTTGGCATGATAATACTTGGGCATGAGAGCTTACATTTGCTTGAGGGCAAGCAAATTTGGGAAGAGAGGACTGTCATGTCCCCTTTTCAAGGCTAGCTCGCTAAGGAGACCTTTGGCTCTATTTGACTTCCCAGGGGCTAAAAGGGAATACAAGAGAAAGTTGGTTCTTTGTTCAAATTGCTAAAAAGTTAACTCGTCGGCAACTTCTTTCTAAATGAAGTTATAATAAATAAAAGGACTTATCTAATTTGATATAAGTCGGTCCTTAATTTAGAAAGTATATTCGAGGGAAAGGATATAAATGGGAAAAAGGAGGTTCATTTTAAGGATCATGTTATTCCTATCAATTGAAATCATAAGCTTAAGCAAGTTTGCTTAAATTGCATCCATTGAAGATGAAGGGTAACATTTGAGCAGAAATTGATGGTTTCAGACTTCTAGGGCAGTTTTTATGCGGAGTACTGCAATTGACGGGGTTGTGAGTGGGACGCAGCTGTTGGAGGCCCTTTTCTAGGGTAGCAAACCACCTTTCAAGCTTGTTTGAGGGCAGTTTAGATGAGAGTTTGTGGAGTTTGTTTAATCCATTTGAGACCTTCCCTAGGTCAGTGAACCTATTGGAAGGATTAATTTGGTTGTTGAGGCAGTTTAGATGAGGGTCTGTAAAGTTTGTTTAATCATAATTTCAGCTGGTATTTTATTGCAATTTTCTGCCATATATTTAATTCAAAAAAATCAGATTTGAAGGTCCTATTTGCAGCTGTAATTTTTATTATTTTTGGCAAGTATTGTGGTGAATAAAGTATTGTATTTGTGCCCTAAATTGGCATATTTAGAATTCTGAATTTTTAATTGCTTGGGTTTGAAAGGAAAAATCAGAAAATCACATTTCTTATTAGGGTTTCTTGGAAAACCCAAATTGTTCTAATTCTGCCTTAAAAGGGTCATTACACTTTGACGACTGACAATCACTCTTTTCTTCACGATATCCCTCCCTGGAACTTGACTCCTTTGATGTTTCCAACTCTGAGCCCTATTCAATTTTAACATCAAAACTTGTTCAAGCATCAATAGCAATTACCCATACACTACTATCCGTAGATTTACCATCAACTAAAAATCATGGTATTTTCTCATCTACAACATCAAAACCTATCACAATTTTGTTTGCAGAGACGTCTAGTAATTTGTATGCCCTAGACTGCTCACTATAGACATCAGACATATATATTTTACTATTGGCATCTAAACCACTCTTCTTTTCTTTATGAACCAATGCAAAAAGAATGCAACCAAAAACACGAAAAATCACTTATATCAAGGGTCTTGTCTGACCATCCTTCCTCCGGAGTAATATTTGCAAGGCTTTACAAGGACTTTTGTTAAGGATGTAAGCAGCTATATTAACAGCTTCTACCGCGTACCTTTAAGGTATACTCTGAATTTGCACCATGCATCATGCCATCTCCATAATTTCATGTTCTTGCTTTCACGACTCTATTTTGCTACGTAGTGTACGGAGTAGTATACTATTTGTGTATACATTCTCACTTATTGAACTCTTTAAACCATTTTGGGATGAACTCACCTCCTTTATCTATTCTAAGAGTTTTGACCATTCTACTTGTTTGTTTCTCTACCAAAGCTTTCCATGCAACAAAATTAGAGAGACAATTTGACTTTTTATTTAGAAAATAAACCCACATTTTCCTAAAATATTCAACTATTAGCAAAAACTATTGTTCTCTAGACATTGTAAGTGTGTTCATTGAATCATGCAAATCAGCGTGTACCAAGTCCAAGACTCCTTTTGCTCGTCATGCCTTACCAGTATCAAACAAATGTCGAATTTGTTTGCCATCTAAAACCCTGTAAACACACTACCTTTCTTGAATGGATGGAAGTCCATTCACCATATTAGTCTTTCTTAGTAAACTTAGATATTAATAAATGAAGTGACCGTACCTCTCATGCCAAAGTACACTTGTAATTTCAACCGCTGCTAGTGCATGTTCTTTTTTTGTTTTGGGATCAACCAATTTATATAACTCCTTTTTACCAATACCAATAGCAATTACTTTATTATCGTGGATTAGTTACCATATAATGGTTTCCTTGAAACTTTACAAAAGACTAGGGTTTTTAGTAATCTCACTAATAGACAACATGTTTTTATTCATGTCAGGTACATAACTAACATTCTTAAATGTATTAAGTAAAAGCATTTTTCATCATAACCTAAACATCTTCGGATCCTTCAACAAAGTGAGTCCAACCATCACCCAAAGAAATAATTTCACTACTATCATATCTTCAATTAAATTAACATACCAGTCTTTGTGACACGTATAGTGTCGAGATGCCCCTGAGTCATAGTACCATGTTTTAGATTCATCTTACTAGTTTTGAGATGTCATATATGCAAAATCACCTAATGCTTCTTGTTTATCTCCTTCAGCAACATGTGCATATGGTGATCTCTTTTGTCAATTTGCTAGGTCATATTATCTTTTCTGATAATCTCTCTTGAAATGTCCATGCTCTTTACAATAATGACATTTCCACTTTGAATTGTCACCTTTGGAAGAGTCATGTGCTGAATTGCTAGCATTGTATTGTCTGCCTCTGTGTTTGAACTGTGCACTGAATGCACTCTCTGTACTGAATGAAGTTGATGCTTTTGATTGATCTTGCCCTCGTTCCTTCTGCAAGAGAAATGTTGGTAACTTCTCAAACTGAGCTCTCGAGCCTCCGCAATCAGAAGCAAGGACTCAACAAAGGAATCAAAAGATGATGGCAAGTTATGCATCACCAAAGGAGCCATATCTTGATCATCTACTCGCTTCTAAATGGCAAATAGTTGATCACTTTCATGCTTCAGACGTAAGAGGTATTCAGAAATAGAACCTCCTTTCTAAAACTTATGGAAAATATCAAGTTTTCAAATACAAAGCCCTTTCGAATCCTAAACCCTGATTTTGAAATTTGTCCACAAAACAGATGCTAAAGCAACATTTCTTACTTCTAGCATTATGGTACCAATAACCGGCAATTTCAGAAGTTTCAAAGCCTCTTTATATATTTTGTCATAGTCTTTGGGGTCATCCTCTAGTCTATCTTCTCTACCAAGAATAATTTTATCAAGATCCTTGTACTCACCAGATGTTAGGATCTTATGACTCCAGAAGCTGTAATTCTTTTTGGTTAGTTTTTGTGACTTGGGTAACAACAAATGTTGAATACCAACCATTTAACCCACAAAAAGGACCTTTTTTACCACTAAATTTAAATTTTAACACTGGTACCCTTTTTGACCAATTGGCACCACCACTAGTTTTGCCTAACTAAGGTGGACAATGTAGTAAACTTTCAGACAAATATACAATCTCATTCATGAGACAGATTTAACATCTTCCAGGCTAATTTAAGGAAACTATTTAATATTTTTGTAAAGTTTATAAATTCATTAACTGTAAAAAAATTGAATGACATAAACATCACCAGCTATAGCTTTTGCCTTAAATTTTTATTAATCCAAACTATTTGGGAAGACATTCTATTAAAATTAAAAAGTAAAGTTGTTGATATGAAGGTTGTGCCTAGGCTGTATGGCTGCACTCCAATGTGTACATGTGCCATTCTTTTTCTCCCTCATGCTTCATCTGGTCACTTTCTAATTTGTTTTTGTGCATGTTGTGAGTGTTGTACAGTTGTGTTTACACTGACTATAATTTGTTTTTCATATGCATACATGGCTTGGTGCTCACAGCTACACCATTCTCTTATGTTCACACCTAAGCGAATGTGTCTCCTCCATCAGCACATCCAACAATTTTCCTCCTTTGGACAATGCTTCATGCCCAAGGCTGCACCTCAACCCTATGCATTTCCTTTCTCTTTCACCCCTCAACCACTCGTAGATGCACCAACATTTTTTCTTTCCTCTTACCCTCTCTTTCAGGAAAACATTGTTGGGTTGCACTTACACAGACATATGCTATATGTGTGTGTGTGTGTGTGTGTGTGTGTGTACACCAATTCTTTTTCTTACTTCTTTTACCCTCTCTCTTTCAGGCAAGGTTGCGCTTACACAAAAGTAAGCTGTCATATATATATATATATATATATATATATATATATATATATATATATATGACAGCTTACTTTTGTGTTCCTATAATTTCTTACTACTACACTTATACAGACAAAAGGCTGTATAAGCTCACAAGCTATGCTCAAGCTATTGCATTTATTTCGTCATACAATAGTACAACACTTTCAAGGCAGTGCCCCTTCTACACACTGAATGTCCCCTGACTTAGACATCCCTCTCTCTCTGCATTCATGAGCATCTACGCTTCCTCAGCTATGCAACGCATCTACCTTATCCAACACTAACCCATACAACAGTTTTGCAGTTCTTCCATTAACACAGGCTCACTCATTGACAAGTTCTGATACCATACCAGATTATTAATCAAGTTGCTTGTTCCTATAATTTCTTACTAATACACTTATACAGACAAAAGGCTGTATAAGCTCACAAGCTATGCTCAAGCTATTGCATTTATTTCGTCATACAATAGTACAACACTTTCAAGGCAGTGCCCCTTCTACACACTGAATGTCCCATGACTTAGACATCCCTCTCTCTCTGCATTCATGAGCATCTACGCTTCCTCAGCTATGCAACGCATCTACCTTATCCAACACTAACCCATACAACAGTTTTGCAGTTCTTCCATAAACACAGGCTCACTCATTGACAAGTTCTGATACCATACCAGATTATTAATCAAGTCGTGAGCATTATAATGCAAAGTAATTAAATATAGCTAGTGAGAAACCTGTAAACAAGGAATCACCCTTATCAACTAAAAAACCTACATGCTACCATTAGTACAGGAATATCTCAACCTAAACATAGACAATAAAATCTAAGCCAATTTAGGCATTATTATAAACTATACTAACTCAATCTAATAGAATAATCATCAACCACTTACTCAGTCAAAGTGCACAAACACAATAGTGAAGCATAAACATGAATGCATTCAAAATGGAAAATATGGCATTCTTCATTTTCTAAGAAAGCACGTGTTCCACACAAACACATTCCCACCTCTCAATCTTTATTCCCATGTTTTGTCTCCCCATTTTGTCCCCCCGTCCCCATCTCCATGCCATTTTCATATTCATATATCATTTCGAGGATTTTGGGGGTACTTCTAAGGATTCCCTTTTCGCATTCCCAGATTTCCCTGTCCCTGACAAAAGAGGACTTCATAGAACATAGGAAAACTCAATACTTCAAGTATTTGGCCAAAAAATCATTAACATGCCACTCATCTACACTCTACTATCAAATTGAAATTGCAAACACACACTTTGCACCTAGCTTGACATATGGACTTCCTAGAAATCTCTCTTGCAAGTTGATGAAATGATTCACTTTCCAATAGTTATAAAATCTCAGGTGTTGAGAGGAAACCCAAGATTACAACCGCAAATGAATGAAGTGAGCTACATGTCAATTTGACATATTGACATGTGTCCAAGCATTAACATGTGCCACGTGTTATGCCTCAAAAGTTGGAAATTAACTTACCGAAGCCTTCATGAAAGGGCTCCTATAAAGGGTCAATGGTGAATAATACATGGGATAATTATCATCATAACACATGTCGATCTTATCACACATAGGCACGCAACATGGTGTCTCCGGAAAGTGACCACCAAATAGCTTCAACATGTCCTACATGAGAGACCACAAATTAGCTTCAGCATGTCCTCCATGAGAGACCACAATATCAACTTCATCATGGTGTTGCAAGCAAGAGACCACAAACCATAGATATTTTAGTGGCACTCGATCCTAAATATATATGACAAAGTTATGGTATAAGGTTGTTTTATTTTATTTTGGATTTTGTGATCTAAACAAGCTAAAATTAGGATAGTTTAGATTGCCTAAGATATAGCATAAACTACACATATATGAAAGTAAAAAGCAGATGATTATTGAGCTTACTATTTATAGAAATGATAGGAGGATCGGGTACTTAGCTTGTTTTTGTTGTGTTATGTTCTCAGTATATGTACAGTCATCAGAAGTAGTCTAGAATGGATTTGTGATTGCTAAGCTTAGCAGACTGACTATCAAAATCTACCAAGACGTTGTAGGTAATGCTTAGATACCTGCAGCGACCAGATGTGTCCACTGTCTGTTGAACTGTCTCTGTAGTTTTTCCGAGTCTATTTTGCCACAAATTGTTGCACCTACCTGTCAATATATTTCCTATACAATTTCCTACCCTCAATCCTATGCGCAAATTCAGATTTTCCCATCCTTTGCCTTAAAAACCTAGCTCACTTTTGACAATTGCTTACCCTATATACAGGGGTTAGAAAAATGGGTTGGACAGCCACATCCACACCCCACTGAGTGGTTGAGCATTGTCTATGTTCCAATACTCGAAAGAGGTCTCAAACTGCACGTAGTTCTCCCACCTATGTGTATGTGTGCTCAATAATGATTTGCTAGAATGCAATGCAACTTTTTTGCTTTCGACACTTAACAATATACAACTTTGACTTTGATTTAAGTGTTCAGACTTGACTTAGGGACTATTTGTCAGGCCAAAGATTAATGGAATGACAAAAATGATAACTTGGTACTGACCAAACTTATATTCACATTAGATAAATGAAGTGAGATTACAATATTTATAACTAAAGTATGACTATTTAATTCACCTTCTATGAAGACTATTCAACTCTCTTACATTTACTCATAGGATGATCTAATGTTATGTACAATAATATCACATTCCCCCCTTAATATGTAGAGGTTATTATGAGACCAAACATGTCTCTAAACTTTTCAAAATTTTCTCTTCCAAGCACTTTTGTCAAGATGTTTGTTGGTTGCTCCACAGTAGGACAATGTAGCAATTTTACACTATCATCTTTCACATAATGCCAAATCAAACGAAATTAGGTGTTCATGTGCTTAGTTTAACTGTAGAAAACTGGATTTTTTGCCATTTTAATTGCAATGTGTTGTCAATCATAAGTGGTGTTGGAGAAAATGTTGCTTCTACAAATTTGAAAGAACCCTTCTGAGCCATAAAATTTCTTTGGTTGCCTCTAAAGTTGCCATGTATTTGGCTTCTACTGAAGAAATTGTTGACATTGATTGCTTCTTTGACTTCTAATTGACAATTTTTGTTCCCAAATTCATCAAAAAACCCAAAGTAGATTTCTCATCTTCAAAATCACCAATATAGTCAGAATCTAAATATCTAACCAATTTGAAGTCTCCTACCCTGAAGTATTTGAGCTCGAAATTTTATGTTCCTTTTAGATATCAAATGACTCTTTTTGTTGCTATCCAATGACTTTCTCTGGGTTGTTGCATGAATTGAGAAAGAACACAAATAGCAAAAGAAATACTTGGTCTAGTTGTGGTCACAGATCAAACTTCCAATGATTTGTCTGTATTTCGTAGCATCTACCAAATATGTAGCATCTTTTGATATCAATTGTAGATTTTGTTCCATGAATGTACTGAGAGGCATGAAATTTGTCATTCCAATTTGCTCCAAATTTTACTAATATATTTATGTTGAGTGATGAAGATATACTTTGATTTTTTAATCCCCTCAATAACCTAATGATTATGAAGATAACCAAGATCTGTCATTTCAAAGTCTTTCATCAACTCTGCTTTGATTTTTGCAATGTATCTCTCATTATTACAGTTGTGATGAGTAGATCATCCACATACACCACTGCAAATACAACTGTTTTTGACAAAAAGAGTTGCATCTTCAAAATCAAAATGTTTGAAAATCATGTTCAGGTGATGCTCAATGAGTTTTTCCTATCATGCTCTTGGGGCTTGGTTCAAACCATACAACAATTTTTCAATTGGCACACTTTATGCTCCTGGCCATGTTAAGCACAACCTTATACTGAGAGGGGGGGGTGAATCAGTATAAGATTTTTTTTTTTTTTTTTTTTTTTTCGACTATTAATCTTAAATCCAAAACCTCAAATTACTCCGCAATTAATATATTCAAAGCAATCAAAAAATACAATGCAAAACCACACAATGCAAATAGACACAGATTTGCGTGGAAACCCTTTCAGGAGAAAACCACAGAGAAATTCTCTTAATATAATTTTCAAATATTCGTAGGCACCAACCTACAGGTGACACCAATCCCCAATAATTTGCGGGCACCCACCCACAGGAACACCAACCCCTTCCACCAAGCACCAACTCAGCTTTAATTCATGAGCACTAACTCACAGGAGCACCAACCCCTTACAAAATTCTTCTTACCACTGTAGATCTGTTGTTAACTCAACGAATGATGTAACCCTTCTTTTCTCTATTTCTTCTCTAAATGATTTTTAATGCATTTTCAGCTCTTCTCCCACACTTCTCTTAGACTTGAATGATATAAAATAAATTTCAAGTGCTTGTTCTTTTTTTTTTTTCATCCACTCATCTATCCTTTGATAGCCTTTGCTACCTTTTTCCAAGAGGGGCGTCCATTCCAAGAGACACCTCTTCACCAAAAGATGTGACCGTTGACATTTTCGTCGACAATTCTGTTAACAATTTCGTTCACTTCCGGCAACAATTCCGTTCACTTCCAGCAACAATTCCGTTCACTTCCGAACACTTCCATTTACCTTCGGCAACAATTCTATTTGACATTTTCATTCATATCCGTTACAATTCCTTTGACATTAATGACAATTATTCCAACAATCTCCCCCTTTGTCATTGATGGCAACCTTCCAAAAAGATCTTATTTTCTGCAACTCCCCATCTTCTTTTTTGCAACTCCCCCTTGTTGTAACTCCCTGTACTGCCATTCTCTCCCTTTGACATCAATGGCAAAGGGTCATTCAAGGAGCTGAAAAAAAAAGTTTAGCTCCCCCTTTACCAATGCTTCTCTTGATTTTTAATGAGTAAAAGCAAAGGATATTACTCCCAACTTTTGTCATAGGTACTCAAATGTTTCCTTTGGAAGTGGCTTAATGAAGATATTTGCCATTTGTTCGGATGTGGAAACATATTCCAATTTTACTTGTTCTGCCACCTGTTCTCTCAAAAAATGATACTGTATAGGGATATGCTTAGTTCTAGAATGCATAACTGGATTCTTCGAAATACTTATCGCACTAGTATTATTGCAGAATATGGAGATTGGATGATCATACTCTACTTTGATATCTTTCAAGGTTTGTTTCATCCATAGAACTTGTGTACAACATAGCACTGCCACTATGTACTTTGCTTCTGTTGTGGATAGAAATACAAAATTTTGCTTCTTACTCAACCATGATACTAGGCTATCTCCAAGAAAGAATGCTCTTCCACTTGTACTTTTTCTATCATCTACACAAACTGCCCAATTTGAATCCGTATACGCTACCAATGTGAATCTTTTTCTATCATCTACACAAACTGCCCAATTTGAATCTGTATACGCTACCAATGTGAAGTCTTTACCTCTTGGGTACCACAACCCATAATCCAAGGTTCTCTTTAAATATCTGAATATACGTTTCACGGCTTGCACATGTGTTTCTTTTGGAGCTGCTTGAAATCGTGCAGCCATACCTGCTACTTGCATGATATCTTGGCTTAGATGCCGTCACATTTAGTAAACTCCCAATCATTGATCTGTAAAGAGTTTGATCAGTATTCAGAGATTCATCATCTTTGTTCAACTTCGTCCCTATAGCCATAGCTGTGCTAATAGGGGCACACTCCTCCATATGGAATTTCTTCAACATCTCCTTCACATACTTGCTTTGGGATATGAGTATCCCTTTGTTGGATTGAGAGATTTGTAAACCAAGTAAAAATGACAACTCACCTAAAATGGACATCTCAAATTCCTTTTGCATATCTTCGACAAATCTCTTAGACATTTCCTCATTGTCTCCTCCAAAGATTCTATCATCTACATACACCACAACAATTAACTGGGGATCTCCTTCAGTTTTGATGTAAAGATTACTATCAGCATATCCTCTCTTGAATCCTTGGTCTTGTAGGTATTTATCAAGCCTAGCATACCATGCTCTAGGAGCTTGTTTCAATCCGTACAAAGCCTTCTTCGACTTACACACATTATCCTTATTTTCTGATAAGAGGAATCCTTCTGACTGTTCTATGTAAACTTCCTCTTCTAGATTGCCATTTAGAAATGTTGATTTAACATCCATTTGATAGACTTTGAAATTTTTGAATACTGAAAATGCAAGAAGGATTCGAATTACTTCTAATCTAGCAACAGGAGTAAAAGTCTCTTCAAAATCTACACCTACTTAAGCATACCCCTTACATACCAACCTTGCTTTGTTTCGAGTGACTTGGCCATTTTCATTCAATTTGTTTTGAAAAACTCACTTAGTGCCAATCACATTCTGATCCACTGGCCTGGGCACAAGTTCCCAAGTCTCATTCTTCTCAATTTGATCAACTCTTCTTCCATTGCTTTGACCCAATGTTTATCATGAATAGCTTCAGAAAAATTCTTAGGGTCTACCTTTAATAACAAAGAGAAATTTACATGCTCAGATATACTTACAATTCTTCTTTTGGTTTGCACCCCAGCATCAATGTTGCCAATGATCTGAGTTTCAGCATGATTCTTCTGAACAAAGCGAGATGGTCTTTTGGTGTCCTGTCTTTCAAAGTCACTCAATTTTTCTACATTTTCTTCCTCCCCATCTTCTACAAGATTGGGTATTTCTAGAGGCTCTTCTAAAGGTTCTTTTGCCTTTTGATTCATGATCTCATCTATTCTAACACTAGCACTTTCTACGATAGTTTGTAGCCTTTTGTTATAACATCTATTGGCTTTGCTTTTGATGGAGTAGCCAAGAAAAATTCCTTCATCAGCTCTTGAGTCAAATTTGCCCAAGTTTTCTTCATTCCTGTTGATAAAACATTTACTTCCAAACACTTTGAAATGTTTGACCGAAGCTGGTCTTCCTTTCCACAATTCGTAAGGAGTTTTGTCATTATTAACTCTGATTTGCCCTCTATTCAAGATATATATTGTTGTATTAACTACTTCTCTCCAGAATCTATCTGATAGCTTAGATTCATTCAACATAGTTCTAGCCATCTCTTGAACGGTTCGATTTTTCCTTTCCACCACTCCATTTTGTTGTGGAGTCCTTGCAGTTGAGTATTGTCTCTTAATTCCATGATCTTTGCAAAATTCAATGAATTCATTTGAAATAAACTCACCTCCTTGATTTAACCTTAAGCATTTTATTTTCAACTCTTTTTCATTTTCTACTAATGCCTTGAAAGCTTTAAACTTTTCAAATGCTTCTGATTTTTCTTTTAGAAAGGCTACCCATGTCATTCTAGTATAATCATCAATGAGCAACATAAAGTAGCTCTCACCTTGCATGCTTTCAGTTCTGATAGGACCACAAAGATCCGTATGAATCAGCGCTAGTGGTTTGGTGGTTGAATATTCCTTCATTTTAAACCTTGCTCTGGTTTGTTTCCCGTGTTGGCATTGCTTGCATAGAGTGCTTGCAGGTTTCGTTATCTTGGGCATATCTCACATATCCTGTTTGTTGCTAATTTTCACAAGTTTATCAAAATTGATGTGCCCTAACCTTCTATGCCATAGCCAACTCTCTTCAACTTGACTCAGACAACATTTCTCTCCTCTCATTTCTCCAAGCATGTATAGGTTGTTTGTGGTTCTATGAGCATCTGCAACTAATTCTCCCGTATTTGCCTTCCTTATTTCACATCCTTTAGCATAAAACTTAAGTGTGTGTCCTTGATCACACATTTGGCTTACACTTAAGAGATTATGTTTTAATCCTTCAACATATAAAACATTCTCCGTTTTTGTTTTACCATTATCAAGACTCAGCGTACCTTTTTCGGCGATTTTTGTTTTAGCATTATCACCAAATTTCACCGTACCTTCATTCACTTTCTTCAATGAGATAAACTTGCTTTTATCTCCGGTCATATGTCTTGAACATCCGCTATCAATGTACCATTGCTGCCCTTCATCTAGTGCATGAAATGCCGTTTGAACAAGCATGGATTTTTCTTTATCTTGTTTAACTTCATCTAACTTCTTTTCCCAGATCTTCGTAGGTTCTTTTTTCTTTTCCTTTATATTTGAAGATTTTTTTCTTTGAACCTGTTTGGAGAATTTAAACCCACTTCTACAAAAACGTGCTATGTGTCCATAATTGTTGCAATTATAGCAGATAATAGCATCCTCATTATAGTATGATAGGGGAGCAAATGAATTATAGTTTCTATTAAAGACTTTATGAATGCCTTTGCTTGTATTCCTTGCTTCATTATCGCTTGCTCTCTTTTTGCAGTGTACCTTCTTATGACCGAAGTGATTACAATAAAAGCAATAACCATGAAAGGAACTTCCAAACATGGTCACATTCGTATAGCTGGGAACATATGGTCTCTTGAAGGTGTTTTCTTCCTTCTTGATTTCATTCTTCATAAGTTCCTTGAGAATTTCTGCATAGCTTTTAGTCTTATTAGTACATTCTTGTTCATCTCCATAGCCAAGACCTGACTTATTGAAAAATGATCTCTGATGGTCTAGGATCTCATCTAAAACCTCGATGCTCTTTTCAAATTTTAGATTATTTGTATTTGCTCTCTCTAAGTCCTTTTTCGAAGCAACAATCTCGATCTCACGCTTCTTATATTCTGCTTCTTTCATTTGTAGCTAACGTCTCAAATTTTCCTCAACTTGTTTAACTTTTTCGATTTGATTTTTCATATCAACAATTACCTTGTTTGATTCCTCAAGGACTTGTGATGTCTTCGCTTTGAAGTCTCGATTCTCTTCATATTTTCAGAGCTATAACTTCAATTTTTGATTCTTCTTCTTAAATGCTTTCATTTCTTCCAACGCGCAAATAAGTTCTTCTTCAAGGTTCACTTCACCTTCTTCCATGTCTTCGTCTTCCTCCAAAATATCTTTGTTGGTGGTGGCATTTTCTTCTGTAGCCATGAACAGAATCTCTTCATTATCACTCTCAACATCACTTTCTTTGTTTTCTTCAGATGAGCTGCTATACCTCTTGGAATATAGGCTTTTCTTTTGTTTCTCAAATATTTGCTTGTCTTTGCTTGGCTTGAACCCCCTTTTGTACTTTGGTTTGTTTCCCTCATCATCGCTATTTCCTTTATTTGGACATTTGGCTGCAAAATGACCAATTTTACCACAATTAAAGCATTTAAATGGTAACTTTCCTTTATATTTGCCCAATCCTTTATTTAGCTTCCGAATGAATAGAGCTTCATTTTCATCTTCTTCACTACTTGAATTTTCACTTGATTATGGTTCTTTGATTTTCTTTTTCTTCAAGACCTTCAATGATGCTTTCCTTTTTTGATTGTCTCTCAGATTCAATTCTCATTTCGTATGCCGTACGAATTCCATGGAGCTCGTCCATTTTCATCGTGTCTAAATCCTTCATTTCTTCAATGGCCAAGACCTTCGCATCAAATCTCAAAGGATCTCAGGACTTTCTAAACAATTATAGATTCTTCAATTTTCTCTCCGAGTCCTCGAATGACATTAACAATCTCATCAACATGAAGAAGATACCCAGCAATGTTTTCATCATTCTTCATTTTTAAATTTTCAAACTGCCTCCGGTGGGTTTGGAGTTTTGATTTTCTCACCTTACTATCACTTTCATAAATAGTGTTGAGTTTATCCCAAATCTCTTTTGCAGATTCACAATGCATAACCTTAACAAACTCATTTTCTGAAAGCCCACATAAGATTACATTCATAGCTTTCACATTGTTATCACTGGCCTTTTTTCCAGTGGCATCCGTTGGTGCAATTTGTGGCGTTGTGTATCCTATTACCACTGCTTGCCAAATATCAAAACCTAGGGCCATCAAGTATTCATCCTTATGCTCCAAAATGCATAATTTGTTCCATCAAACAAAGGAGCTTTGTTAGTGGAGAAACCATCCAACACTTGAGATCCTGCCATATGTGCTTTCCAAGATCTACCTTCTAGTAGTTGTGCTAACACCAAAGGAACCGGTTCTGATACCAATTGTTAAGCACAAGCTTATACTAAGAGGGGGAGGTGAATCAGTATAAGATATTTTTTTTGCTTTCGACTATTAATCTTCAATCCAAAACCTCAAATTATTCCGCAATTAATATATTCAAAGCAATCAAAAAATACAATGCAAAACCACACAATGCAAATAGACACAGATTTGCGTGGGAACCCTTTCGGGAGAAAACCACGGAGAAATTCTCTTAATATAATTTTCAAATATTCATAGGCACCAACCTACAGAAGACACCAATCCCCAATAATTTGCGGGCACCAACCCACAGAAACACCAACCCCTTCCACCAAGCACCAACTCAGCTTTAATTCATGAGCACTAACTCACAGGAGCACCAACCCCTTACAAAATTCTTCTTACCACTGTAGATCTATTGTTAACTCAACGAATGATGGAACCCTTCTTTTCTCTCTTTCTTCTCTCAATGATTTTTAATGCATTTTTGGCTCTTCTACCGCACTTCTCTTAGACTTGAATGATATAAAATATATTTCAAGTGCTTGTTCTTTTTCTTTCATCCACTCATCCATCCTTTTATAGCCTTTGCTACCTTTTCCCAAGAGGGGTGTCCATTCCAAGAGACACCTCTTCACCAAAAGATGTGACCGTTGATATTTTCGTCGACATTTCCGTTCACTTCCGGCAACAATTCCGTTCACTTCCAGAAACACTTCCATTCACTTCCGGCAATAGTTCCGTTCTCTTCCAGCAACAATTCCGTTTGACATTTTCATTCATATCCAATACAATTCCTTTGACATCAATGACAATTATTCCAACAGGCCATCTACTGCAAAAACTTTGAGTTGAGTCATGTAAACTGTTTCTTTGAGATCACCATTCAAAAATATAGTTTTTACATCCATTTGGTGAATTTTCCATCCTTATGAGCTACAAATGCCAACATAGTTCAAATGGTGATCCATTTTGTTGTTGATGCAAAAGTTTCATTTTAATTTTTTCCTTCTTTTTGAGCAAATCCCTTCGCGACAAGCCATTATTTGTGTTTGTCAAATGAGCCATATGCTTTATACTTGTTTCGAAAGATCCATTTGCAACCAATGGGTTTACAACCAATTGGAGGATCAACCAATTCTAAAGTTTCACTTTTTACCAATACATCATACTCCCTCTTCATTGCTTTTCTCCATGCATCAAGCTTTTTAACTTGTTTGAAGGAAGTAGGTTGAGAGTCAAAAGCAAAGTTGACTTCTTCTTGAGGGTCTTCAAAGGTAAGCTTTTCTATCTTATTTTAAATTTCATCTAGGAACTTATTTGATTGTTGTGCGGCTGTATGTGCACTTCTAGTAACTGTTTTTCCAACCTCATCAGGGCTGACATCTTTCAATGTCTGTTCAACCCATTTTGGTATTTTTTCTGAGTAACTGTGGAACCATCAGTGCCTCATTTTCTTGATTTGAAGCTCCTTCATTTTCTAACATCGGATCATCTTCTGATGAAGTTTCACTTTCTTCCACAAGGAGAGTGTCGTTTTCAATTACAGGAATCAATAGAGATTCAATTGTTTTCCAATTATAGGTTCTCTCTTCATTGTTTGAAACCTCCATATCAATCTCCTTGAAAACATCAAAATTTAGCATATTTCTCAAGTCAATTCAATTGTAGATTGATGCTTGTTGTGTCCTTTGCAGTTTCACAAAAGACAACATATCTTGCAACAAGAAAATTCTTGTTGTTTTCATCAAATAGTCCGCATGGCTTTGATGACTCCGAGTATCCCAAAAGGATGCATTTACGACTCTTGTATTCCAGTTTGTTCCTTTTCTCTTTGGGAATCAATGCATAGCAAGTGGATCCAAAAATCCAAAGATGTCTCACTGAAGGGAGATGACTACACCAGACTTCATATGGAGTCTTTATTTGAAGGATTGTTGATGGCCAACTGTTGCAGAGATAAAATGTTTTTTGAGCTACTTCTACCCAAAAATGCAAATTTACCCCTTTGAAGTACAAATTCCTTGAACCATGTTCGTCAGAGTTTTGTTCTTCCACTCAACTAATTCATTCTGTTGAGGAGTGTAAGTGATTGTGAGATAATGCTTGATCCCATTTTGCTTGAAATAGGTTTCAAACACCTTTGACATAAATTCAACTCCATTGTCAGCCCTGATTGTCCCATACAAGATTGAGATTTATTTTCAACCCTTCAAAACTTTTGAAAAGTTTTGAAGGCTTCTGATTTTTTCTTCAAAAATGATATCCAAGTCATTTTGTTGTAGTGATCAATGAACAACATGAAGTACTTGTGAGCACTAATGAAAATAATTGGCAAAGAACACAAATTAGAGTGAACCACCTGCAATTTCCTTTCGACTTCCATTCAAACTTTTGAAATGGTTCAAAATTTATGTTTGGCCAATATGGAAGCTTCACATTTTTCAATTTTTTGCGCAGTGTTGGCAAGCCTACAACACCATTCTTCTGCATTGTGCGAATGTTGTCATAGTGTGTGTACCCGAATCCAGCATGCCAAAGAAGAATTGTTGGCATTCCTTCAACAAGATGAGCAAAAAAATTTAGAACTGAGTGCTCACACCTGAGTTTTAGCAATATGCCTTCCTCATACCCAGTTAGAACAACTGTGTTATCACATTTTCTTATGACCTTCACCTCTCCATCATCTAGCAAACTGGTGTGGCCTTGTCGAATGAGCACTAGAGACAACAAATTTCTTTTCAAATAAGGAAGGTATAACACATTTCGGAGAATGAAGTTTGGAGCCCTGATGACTTGAGTCGAATTTAACCTTTGCCTTGAGCTTGCAAACTTGTTTTTTCTGTGATATATATAGGACCACAGCTTTCTTTATGAAACTCCTCAAAGAAGTCCCTTCAAAAAGTCATATGTTGCAGGGCGTCAATGTCTAAAACCCAAGCATTATCCCAGGTTGAACTCACTGAGGCATTATTTGCTTCGTCTGAGATAGAAAACACAAATTCTTTAATGTCTCTTTATGGTATTTTTATTAATTATAATTTTTTTTGTGATTATTTTTCAATACTAGAATTTCAATAAAGTTACTAAATAACAACGTACAATATTGATGTACTAAACCCAACTGAAGCCTTTATTATAACGCATTGAATGCCCACAAAACACAGATGATGATACTACTGAATAAAAAAGATAAACCACAGGTAACCCTTACATGTTTTATGCAACATAAAAACCCAATTTTATTCGTGACGTACAACAACAGAAGAGCTTACTAGGGATACGTTTGATATGGGAACAAGATACGGCTGGCAGTCGATCATACGATAGCTTGAAGATGTTGCGATAGTATACAAATTAAACCACCACCACTAAAAAATACATAAATTATCCCAAATGAATTACTATAGCTGTGGTATGGAAGTACTATAACAGCAGTACGGAAGTGTTGTAACAAACTAAAACTAGAATAAACTTCAATCTTTCAGCGCATGCAATTTCGGAATGGAACCACCACAAATATACAAGAGGGTTTTCGTCCTCCAATCTTGCACACCAAAGGATTTTCGTCCTTAGGTGAAAAGATGAACAGAGGTGCTCGGAGTCTAAAAAAGGGTTTGATTTCAATAAATAATGGATGTCTTCTTTTGAGCCCAGCTACTCCTCTTATAATTACTCTTTTCATTCCGATTTTCTTTTCCCGCCTAATTTCCCTCTAGAAGTGTCTAAAAATATTTTAAAATAAAATATTACATTAGGCGCACTTTAATGAAATAATAATACATAAGTAGTCATTTTACAATGTTATAAAATAAAGTTACTTAAGACAACTTCAAATATTATTATTGAATCATTTCCCTAACTTTATCTTTTAGCCTATGGGAAATAAAGAATAGGCTACGGGTCCCCCAATTAAATCAACTCTGAAAAGGGGGCATGACATTCACTTGAAAACTGAATTGAATCTACTTTTGAGTTTTTTTCTTTCTTTTCTTTTTTTTTTTTTTTGTAGGCTTCAAATTTGTTCCATAAGGTTTTGCATTCATAGGTCTCAAGACTCTTTTCTTTAACAATGTTTGCAAAACAAATGTTGTCTATCATTTTGTTTTCCCTGATGTTGACTATTTTTTTTCCAAATTTGCCACCTCATCCTTTATTTTTCCCTTTGCCTATGTCATTTCTTGCAAGAATAGCATAACAAATCTTTCCCTTGTTGAATCCGTTTTTCTTCCAAAGGCTTTTTCTCTATCGACCATCTTCTCAACCAGTTGACTAAAATTGAGTCTTCAACAGATTGCTTGCTTGCAAAGACTCCAAGTAGGTTAAGAATGTAGGAAGAAGAGATTTTATGAAGGCGATCATATACACATCTACTTTTACACCAGCAACATCAGCATCATGTTTGATAGCACGAATTTTTGAATCCAAACTCATGACGTCATCATTTTTGAACTCAAAATTGAACAATTTCAACTACAATTGTATGAACTACAAAATTGAATGAGAATCATACAAATCTTTCAGTTTGTGAGGTGTTTTCCAAGGAGTGTTGCACCCTTGTATGTGACAAAAAACCTCGACATCAACTAAGGCCCGCATCAAGGCCAATGTTTTTGAATTTTTCTACTTCAAGGATGGTATCTCCTTTGCTTCTTTAGGTTCTACAAGTTGTGCATCTGCATCACATATGTCAAACCACAAGTTATTGAAAATGGGTGTATTTTCCACCTATCTTGACCATTCTAACCAAAGATCTTTTCCGATTAGTGTTGTTGCAACAATAGTTTTCATTGAATACATTTTTTTTGTTCAAGAGGATGGAAGGGTTCTTTATCGCTCCAAAAAAGTTCATTTTTCTATATACCACCCAACCTATATACCAAAACTCTATATGTTCACTCATCCTATCTACCCGACAGTACGTAAAAGAAGCTCATCCTTTCTATATACCCGATGGTATGTGAAATAGACCTTAAAGCACGTGAGAGTAGAATGGCACATAGTACCTAGATAGTACGTGAAAATCATTCACTCTATATACAACACTCGCTTAGCGAGAAGTCCTTGTACATGGGCGTAATAACCCTATATACTCAAAGTATTCTTGCTTTTAGGATTTAAGTCTAGCGATAGTCGCAAATGGGTAATGAAGGCAATGGCAAATATATATATATATATATATTTATATTTCTACCCAACGATTTATAGGGGCAATGCCACAATCATCGTCATCACAATTATATTAGGCTATGAGTGGAACAATTCGATCACAATGACATTACCTATAAACACGAACTAGAGGCACTATTGATACCAAACATTGCAATTTGTTTCTATTTGCACAATTTGTTTGTTTTTCAAAAATTTCTTTATTTTAAGAAAGGAAATTGATTTTGGTTTGAAATAATAACTTATTTATTATTTTAATAAGTCAAAATTAATAAGAAAACATTCTATTTTGAAAATTCCTCCAATAATTGTTTATGCTTTTAATTGAAAGGAAAAAAGCATAAAATCTTTAATAAAAACAGACTTGTCTTATTGGCTTTTGCTCCTTCAACATGACCATGGCTTCAAACTTGCTTTAAATTGATATCCCAGATGAGAGTCAAAGTGCCATGTGAGAGTCAACATGCCATGTGAGATGCCTTGGAAGATGCCGGTTGAAAACATGTAGTAGTTTAATGCAGCCAAATGAAATTTTTAAGGTCTGCCACATCCAATAAATGAATGAAGCGCAGTTTTTGGTCAAAACACAGCCAAAACAGTAAAGCAGCGTGCCAATAAATGCCACACAAGTCTGTAACAGGTGATAATCTGCCAAAGCACCTTCCTTCTAGCGCCATGCAGGTCTTCTCTTTGGCCAAAACACCAAATAGACTCCACTTCAGGTGAAACACTGTCATACAGCAGACAAGGACGTTGCACAGGTCTGTAACACCTTTAAAACGCCAAGGAATAACCAATATCTGACATTTGCTGATCTGAAACAGCAAGTATTCAGTCAAATGCCTCCTTATTTGTTGAAACGCAATCCAAATACAGTCCTCTTGAGATGGAATGCCTTACTTTTGCCAAAAATGCAGTCCCAAACAGCCAGAATATCCAAAAAACTAGAATAAAATGAGTTTGAATGTATTTTGATTGGCTAGAAATGAAATATGTAGCAAAGAAGGATGAATGAAAGAAGAAAAATATTGATAAAGTCTGTGCTTTGATACCAATGTCAAGCTTGGAATTAATGGAATGACAAAAATGAGAATTTGGTGCAAACCAAAGCTATATTCACATTAAAAAAATGATAAGAGATTACAATTCTTATAGCCAAAATATGACTATTCAATTCACCTTCCATAAAGACCATTCAGCGTCCTATGTAGACTATTCATCTACCACCATGAGACAAAAGCTCTCTTACAATTACTCCTAAGATTATGTACAATAATATTACACTATTTCTTTGAGGAGTTTTTGGATTTGGATGTTTTAGGATAATGCCTTAAGGATGTGCAAATAGATCTCTCAATGTGCAAGTGCAATGGCAGATGGATTCTAGATACCAATGGCCTTAGACTTGATGTGTATATATAAAAGACTCTTTGGGTAATTTCCCATAAATGACATGCAAAACATGTGGGCCTACTTAACGAAGGGATTTGAATTTTAAAAATAGTTATTTAAAAAACGTAGGACACCGTTGACAAATGTGAACACTACCAGTAACCAACTATTGACAATTTTGCCCCCACAGGGCAAATTGTCACCCCTACTATTCGTAACTTTGCTATGGTGCCAAGTTTGTCTTGTGAATCAGTTTTGGGGTCCTTAGATGTGCATTTACAGCCACCCAAGTGGCCATCTACAGCCAGGGATAAGCCAAAGTGGCCATCTACAACCAAGGGAAGTTTAGTCATTCAGAGGTTTCCAAGGAGCTTTCTTGATTACAGCCAACGCAATGTACAAATACAACCATGCAAATGATGAGGAAAAGGTCTCCAATGGCCATGTAAATTTTGATGGACTCCTACAGCAATCATATAAAGCATACAGTTCGTTCAAAAGGACACATGCAACAGTTTTAAGAGGGTTTTTCTCTTAAAAACGTCATCTACAGCAGTTTGAAAGGGTTTTTCTCCTCTTCTAAGCATCACATACAGTCAAAAGCCAAGACATACAAGCTGTAAGTTCATTTATTTTGTCTTCCCAAGGATTTTTTCAGGCTATAAGAGGTGGACTATTTCTTCGAACATTTTGTCCAAGAGAAAGAGCTCTCAAAGGACTATGTAAAAGTCCGAAAAAATGACTAAGTGGCAGTTGTGCAAAGTTTATTTCCTTCAGACAATTTGTCCGAAGGAAATCAAGAGACAGGAATCCGCAGAAGGGTGTCAGACAATAAGTCCGAAAGAATTCGAGCACATTTTTTCTGAAAGGCCATTTCACAGCCGGAGGGATATTATAAAAGTTTATTTCCTTCGAACTTTTTTCCAAAGGAAAAGGAAAAGCACAATTGAAAAGTCCCGAAGGGCACCTACCCTTCGAGAAGGTCCAATTCAAAAGTCCCGTAGGGTATGTACCCTTCGGATTGGTTCACTTTATGTTTCTAAGGACGCAAACAATTCATCCGAAGGACAGTTTTAAAAAGCCTGGGTGCCCTTCAAAAAACTCAAAAAAATATAAACAAAAGAAAGAAAATAAAGAAGGAAGGAATCCTTCGGAAAAGAGAAGTTAACAAGAAAAATCTGAAGGAAATGAATAAATTAAAGGGACTCTGGAAATTCTTTCCGAAGGAAATAAAACCAAAGAACAAATCCGCAGACATAAAGCCAGTAAACAGGAATTCCTTCGAAAAAGTAAAGGACATAAGTGCCAAGGGAAGATCTTAAGACAATTCCCGCGAACATTTTGTCCGCGGGAAAATGGAAAGAACAAAAGCCCGAAATAAATAATTGCCAAAGACCCGATATGAATGAATAGAAAAATACATAGGCAAATAACCAAGGAAAAATACAATGGAAAATCACGAATATTTGTCCAGACAAGGATGAACAGAAATGCCGAGAACCAAGTCAAGCCCGAAAGAATAAACTCGTGGATTTCATGCAAGGGAAATCAAAGGGAAGATTCGTGGAAAAGACAAATACAGACAGTGAACATGCCTAAATAGTCCGAGAATACAAGAGCATGCAACAGCCATGAACAGGTATAGACACATCTAGATTTGACTGTTCCAACATGGCACCTTCAGTTCTTAAACAGAGGCTCGCTTTGCATGAGGACTCGAGTAGTGGAACGGTGGAACGCTTAAACAAAAAAATTCCATGCATGCACTCTTGTTTGTCTCAAAGCTTGAAACGTTCCGGCAGTTTAAACGTAATTCTTAATTTGGCATTTGCGTTGATTTCATGCAAAGGGGAGACTTTCAAACGTTCCAGCAGTTCGAGTGAATTTAACTACTCTTGTTCTGAAGTTGACTAGTTTTCAAGTCAAGACATATTCGTAGATTTCATGCATCCAAAGCTTGTCTTCTTTTTTCAACGCAAAGAATTTTCATGCAAGACAAAATAGACTTTGTAAACATCGAGTTGGTTTAAGTTTACTCTATTTTCCAACGCCAATCTCTTGGTTTTTTGTAATTTTTTATATTAATGGCTTTTCAGCCTTACATAAAGGATCCCTCTTTTGACAAGAAAACTTCTGCCAAAGTTTGTGCTGTAGCCTTTTTCAGAATCAATAAGAAAAGGACTGTGTTTTTTCAATTTTCAGCAACTGGTATAGTGTATTTTTGTTATAGATTTGTCTGAGTGAGATTTTCTTTCTTTCTTGTCAAATCTAGATTCGTACCTAGTTACTAGCTAGTCATTTATGCAGGTCACGTTCTGTGTTTGAACGTCTTTTGTTGAGTTTATAATGGATATTAGTTGTTGTTTAGTGCCTTTCATCAAGCCTATTTTTTCATTTGCCTCGAGCTTAGATCAATAGATTAAACCTTTTCGTGAAATACTTGTGTATTAATCAATTAGAGTTGAAATTTTGCCTCTTCCTTGTCTGAATTAGTGTTCTCAGAAGCTCAATTTGAGTAGATCAAGCAAATTAGATGTATCACCATTTTAACTAGGATTTTCTTTCAGGTTCTTTCTCCCATTTTCCCCAAGCAGTTTGTAACGTAGAAATTGTGATCCTCATAGATACATCTTACAGGAACCAACCTTCTCTGGGGGTTCTCACCATTGCGGCATCCACCCTCGTGAGAAGATCCCATTGTTTCAACTGGAGCGAGAATTAGCCATTTCAGCACGTTTTCGATTCAAGGTGCAACTCCAAGTTGACAACAATTTTTGGCATGTTCGGTGGGACTACGAAGTTCTTTGCATATCAAAAGAGATTTTGCAGCAATAGAAGATATTCATCTACATTCAGTTGCAGAGTTCATATCATCATTCAGGGAATTCATTCACGCCAAAGGTTACCACAAGATCAGCAAGTAAAGGTATTCCTTTTGAATTTGTAACTTATAAAAGAGCAAGGTCTAGGAGGGCAAATCCATATTGTCAAAGAGAATATCTACCTCCCCCTCATCCTATCGTTCTAAACACTGCAATCCCCACTATCTAGATGGCCATTAGAAATCAAGTGTTTGCTCCATTCAATAGAGGAAGTCCATTGAATCTAGCACAATTTGATGACATGTATCTGCCCTCAAAAGTATTATGTAATGTCCCCAATTTTAGCCCTACGCTCTGCTTTTGGATTTAGCCTATTTTTGGGAACTCGTAGGTTAAGCAGAAGCTCGAATCAGGGTTTCCAAACTTCTTGGAGGATGTTTTCATCTTTTTGCAGAGCTTGCACTTGAATATGTTGAACTTGGATTGTGGATTCCTTCTGGGTTTTCTGAAAACTTCGCGGTGATATGTTTTACTTGGCACACAGAGCACTTTCAGGGACTTTCTATTTTTAATAAGTTCAGGTTTGGTGTCGGATTAGAATTTTGAAAATGGGGTTGGATTCGTCTCGTCAAGACCTTTCCAACGAGCTATAGATCTTCGATTTCTGACATCATCTTGGCTTCCATTTTAAAGTCCGCAAAGTATATATTATTATTTAAATTGGACCTTGGTGCCTAGATTTAACAACTTTAAGTTGTTTTAAAAAGATGTTCTTTATGGGGTAGGCGCCTCATTAAAAGAATTAATTATAATTCTTATTGAATATTTAATCCAAGCTTAATTTGGATGCCACCTATTGGGGGAGGGTTTTTAGAAGGGTCAAACAGAAATTATAAAAGGAAGCCTTTGGTCCTCACTCGGATCATTTTGAACTACAAGAATGTTATGCTGCCGGATTGGCTTGGGATTGCTTCGAGGAATGAAAGCCTCCTAGCTTGGCATTGCTTCTCACTTGAAAAATAGCGACTAGTGGTGAGATAGTGTAGTTTGATTGTTTTGTATGCAAGATTTGTGCATGGTATTCAGTGTGTGTTTTATTGATCAGGTTACGAGAAATTTAGGACTGTCATATTCATTACAGCACGCTGTGTTTTGTTCATAAATCGAAAAAGACCAAAAATTTCATTGTGGGTATTGGCTAATCCTCTTTGTTGGTATTGGGCGCCCCTTTTCTGTAATTTGTAGAATTTTTGACTGCTGTGATTTTTAAAAGCAAATCGTCCCTCTTGTTGCGTTGTACCATTAGCCCTTGCATTGATTTTCGTGCATAAATTAAATAGAGGGTTTTGATCAGCTTTCAGTGTTCTAAGTGGTTCGCCATCATACTAGGATCATTATGCAATTCGTCTCATGAGATTTGATTAAGTTTGGAGCAAGTTGTGAATGAATCTGTGAGTTTCAGAGCTACTGTTGGTGCTCAAGGAATACAGGACTGTCAAAAAATCAGATTATCAGGTTGGCCTCAATATTGCAGTTTCTGATTTAACCTTATTATTTCATTGAACAGAATCCTATAAATATTGTTGCAGCTCTATTACTTTTCGATTGTATTGATAGCAAGGCATTGTTGAACATATTGTAAGCTGGCAGTAGTACTGACAGCAGTTTATGATCTTGCTCTATCAAATTGTAATGTTCAATTCTACTTTCAGTATTTGCTATTGTATTTACTTTATCTCCGCCCTATGGTAACTACTTTCCCACTCCGGATTAGAAAGCACATTCTGGGTGTTGAGTACTTTCAGCGTCACAGTGATTTTCTTCAAGCATTGTAATTTGTAATACTCCGCCATATGGTCGCCTCAACTCCATACTGGATTGGGTAGCACATACTTGGTGTTGAGTTTCTTTTAAGCATTGTAATTCTTAGTACTCCACCATATGGTCGCCTCACTCCATACTGGATTGGGTAGCACATACTTGGTGTTGAGTTTCTTTCAATACTTGTAGTAGTAGATCCTTTAACCATATGCTCACCATCATCGGCGCCATTCTTGGTTAGAGTTCCTTTCAGCTCTGTTTCTGCATTCAGATCCTCTGACCAATGCTCACACCTTGGCCTCCTTGAAATCCTGGTGTACATTCTGGTTAGAGTTGCTTCAGTTATCGTTTTGGTTTAAAGCTAATCTTAACGACTGTGTATTACTTTGTTGATTGTAATTGAAAGTTTAAAAAAAATTGGCTTGGAATATTTCAGTGGTATCAGAGCGAAGATCCTGCCATCCTGTGCCCAACAAGGTTTAGTTGATAGTTGAATGATAGAGAAATCAGTTTCTACACCAGAGGTCAGAACAGAGTTATGCTCAGTTTAGAAGTGGCAATTAAGCATGGCTAACAAAGAAGAGATAAAGCTGGAACAAACACTTTTTGAGATCGGAAAAAGACTTGGCAAATAATGTAAGTCAAGGGAAGACGAAAAAATTAATCTTCAAATATTGGAACAATGTTTGAGACAGGTGGAGCAGTCACCTTCTGAATGGATGCAATTGGCATTGTCACTTGCAGTTCACCTTTTAGTTCAGCGCTATTGACTGGGACATCCAAATGAAGAAATCAAGCTGCTGATTTCTTCTTGCTTCATGGAGTTGATGAGAATGATGGCCCCCATGACACCCTATAATGATGAAACCATGAAAATCATTCTGAATATGATTGTAGAAAGTTTCCAAGATCTTGATGAAACTGGAAGCAATCTATTTGCTAGAAGGGTTGCTATCTTAAAGACATTTTCAGATCTCTGGGTAAGTAACTTGTTATTCGCCTTGGAAATGCATGATCAGATTTATCACTTGTTCCATTACCTCTTCATATCCACTTGGAGCGAATAAGAAGAGGATGTCATTGCAGCTGTGAAGACAATCCTTATTCTCACCATTAATGAGTCAGATGAAATTCCACCAAATGTCCAATCTCTCCTCTTGGACACATATGAGTGTGAAGAAAAGGATTCTCCTATTACTTCTATGCTGATTAAGGAATTGTTTAATCAATGTGAGGAAAAATTGAAGCCACTTTTGAAGAAGTTAGAGCGTGATGAAGAAAAGATTAGTGGACATAATGTTGGAGATGATTTCAAAGAGCTCATACAAGGTCATGTTGAAGATTTGGTAATGAAGGATTTTCCTCTTATTGCTGTCCCAACTTCCCAAGAAGTTCCACATGAAGAAATCAATGACACACTTCTTGATGGAGATAAAGATGTCGAAGTTTACAAAACATCAAGCATTGAAGATTCTTCATTCCATTATGATGGCGACATTGGGTTCGACCAGCAAAACGAACCTTTAGAAAGAAATGTTTTTGAAAATATCAGCTTAAGTGATTTGGGAGTTGACTTGTTCAAAGAGTCATCACTACGAGAAGAGCATGATAAGAATCTTTCTCCTGACCATTTCAATCAAACTGTTAGCATGTGGGATCCAGGGGTGTTGGCTTCAAGATATGACAGAGAACCTGTGTGGGATAAGTTTCCCTTCGATCCCGATGAAGACCAAAATAGTGTTTGCATTGCAAGCTATGAGGAGGCAGAAAGAGAAGTTGTTTTTTATGAAGAAGCTTACTCTGAAAAGCTCCATGGTGATCCCTTCAAGTTGGTTGCAGCCACCAAGGGGGATGTTGTTACTTCCGAAATGTTCAGAACGACATTCAATGATTCTTTGTTCAAATTAGGGGCTGCCATAGCCTTTGAACAAGAAGACGGTGAGGTGGATAAAGAGCTAGAAGACCTCATGGCTCTTGAAGAAGAAAGGTTTAAAGTGGTTTTAGAACACACGGCTGATTCACCAATTCAAGAAGTTGAAGGCAAGCTTAAAGTCGAAGAAAATGTGGAGTATGTTCCTCTCCATGACATTGAGCATTCTCCATTAGTTGAGGATGAAAGACAAGAAGGTTGGAGCAACTTTGAGGGCAGCAAAGGCAAAAAACAAAGTTCTGATTTTCAGTTGCAGCCTATCAGCAATTCACCATCTTCACATTCTTATGAGTGGGAAGATCAATTCAAGATGTCCGTTAACAAGGAAGTGCAAGCTCTATCCCTGTTTGATGGCACACATAGCTTGGTTGAAGAGCTTTACTGGAAGGCTTAGCTTGAAGAGAGACAAAGAGGAGTGAAAGATGAAGTTGCTCTTCCCAATTTGCAACTTATCAGAGACTCATTGGAGACATTGAAGTCTGAGTACATGCACTTGATTGGAGATAGAGATCATGCCTTCGAAGTTGTAAAGAAGACCATTTGTGCTTTCCAAGAAAAGGAGAGTGTAATTGATGAGCTCACTCTGGAGCTCGAATCAACAAGGGACAAGTTGAAAGAAACTCAGTTGGCTCTAACGGAGGTTGAAGACCAGTTTGCTGATTTCAAACTTTCCAAGGAGCAAGAGAATGCATATAATGCCAAAGAAATCAAGCAAGTAATAGGTGAGCTTGATAGTCTTCGAGAGGAGTTTGACCTCGAAGGTTACAAAAGAAAGACTGAAGTTGCAAGTTCAGATTTGGATCAGCAAGATGAAAAGGAGGGCTTCCAAGTTTATGGCAATCCTCTCTTTGATTTGCAAAAAGAGTCATGTAGGGAAGAAACCAAGCAAGAAGTCAAGTATAAACCTCCGGCTAATGGTGCTTTGTTATCATTCCATGAGAATATGCCAAGTTTGTTGATTAGTAATGAATGCATGAGTGGGTTTGAGGATGAAGAGTCCATATGGGAAGTGTCGAAGCAAGGTATTTTCAACATCTATGACATCAAGGTGTTGATGAGACAAGTTGTGATAGCTGCTAGTAACTTCATTACAGCAGCAAGGAGTGAAGTTTTCAGACCTACTACTCATGAGCAATGGGAGAAAGGTGGACCTGAGCTTGGTGTTTGCACTATTGACGATCCATCCCTTGGGTGGAATGATGTTTGGGCTCATACTAGTCAGCTTTGGGAGTTGAATTTGAAGTCATTCTATGTTTCATACTCCAATGTTGTTGAAGGTCTCATGTTTAAGCTTCAAAGATTCACTAGAGGGGACACCAGTTTCGTGAAAATGCACTTGGTTCTCACTAGCACTTGGGTACGCATTGAGCTTTATTTGCATTGTGTTGAAAATCAAATTCAGTTGGGTATCCATGCTTGGGATTCTCAATTTGGGTTGATGGAATTTATGGATTGTGGAAAGAATAATTTTTTGTGGGACAGTGATCAAATTTTCAGACCTTTAGGTGATGTTCTTTTCTTTACCAACCACTTGATGGACCCATTTGTTCATCAACCAATCGATTGGAGAGAAATTTTGAGTATGGGTTGGAGAGATAAATGGATGGTTGCTCATGGGAGTGATTATCGGCTTAGACAAAGGCCGATTTTGAGATATGAGTTTGTTGGTTGGAGACAGACTAGCCACCTTACATGGGGAGTTACTCTCATTCAAGAGAATTGGTTCTTCACTTCTTGCCAAAAAGGTGGTAATTTTTGATTGGACATTGCTCTAGTTTGTTTTCCAGCCACCTTGGAGGTGTCAACTTGCAACTCGATGCTCATCTCACAAGCTCACATTTGGGAATTTGATTGGTGTTGCTGTTTTTCCTTGTGTAGGACTATAGAATCAGATTGCACTACGTTGGTCCCAACCTTGATCAACAACAATTATTTGTTCCTTCACACCTTTTCTACTCTCCAAATTCATCTTTTGAAGGTTTGTGATGTAAACTTTGACAGTTTACTCTCGGTGTGGGTTCCGGACAACGATCTTTCACATGCCTTGGTTCACCATTTTGAGGCTCTTGGAGTGGGAACTGTAAGAGTTTTCAGAAATCCTCATGGTTGCATCAAAAAAATTCAAGGGAGGCATAGTACATTCATGTGGAGTCATGAGTTTGAGTTTGATGAGCTCTTGCAAAGGATTATTTTCCTCTTTGCAAGAAGATTTGGAGAGGTCACATTTGCAGTTTTCGCTGTGTTGGATACCTTGGGGAGATACGCCGAGGATTACAATTTTGAGTTGAATAGACTATCTTTTCCAATGCCTAGGTTTGTGATAGACAATGGCATTGTTGATTTTGCTGACTCAGAGCATTTTGGCCACTATGGTTTCACTACTGTGATCAGAGTAGTGCAACATCAGGTTGGTGCGTCCTCCTTCAGACGAATATGGGACCCTGGGATTGTACTTGGTTTGGTTTGGTGCAATTTGAGTTTTTCTAGAGTTGTGGTGGTATTGCTTGAGGACAAGCAATTTTGGGAAGGGCGGACTGTAATGTCCCCAATTTTAGCCCTGCACTCTTCTTTTAGATTTAGCCTATTTTTGGGAACTCGTAGGTTAAGCAGAAGCTCAAATCAGGGTTTCCAAACTTCTTAGAGGACGTTTTCGTCTTTTTGCAGAGCTTGCACTTGGAAATGTTGAACTTGGATTGTGGATTCCTTCTGGGTTTTCTGAAAACTTCGCGATGATATGTTTTACTTGGCACATAGAGCACTTTCAGGGCCTTTCTATTTTTAGTAAGTTCAGATTTGGTGTCGGATCAGAATTTTGAAAATGGGGTTGGATTCGTCTAGTCAAGACCTTTCCAACGAGCTATAGATCTTTGATTTCTGACATCATCTTGGCTTCCGTTTTAAAGTCTGCAAATTATATATTATTATTTAAATTGGACCTTGGTGCCTAGGTTTAACAACTTTAAGTTGTTTTAAAAAGATGTTCTTTATGGGGTGGGCACCTCATTAAAAGAATTAATTATAATTCTTATTGAATATTTAATCCAAGCTTAATTTGGACGCCACCTATTGGGGGAGGGTTTCTAGAAGGGTCAAACGGAAATTATAAAAAGAAGCCTTTGGTCCTCACTTAGATCATCTTGAACTACAGGTATGTTATGCTGCCGGATTGGCTTGGGATTACTTCGAGGAATGAAAGCCTCTTAGCTTGGCATTGCTTCTCACTTGAAAGATAGCGACTAGTGGTGAGATAGTGTAGTTTGATTGTTTTGTATGCAGAATTTGTGCATGGTATTCAGTGTGTGTTTTATTGATCAGGTTACGAGAAATTTAAGACTGTCATATTCATTACAGCACGCTGTGTTTTGTTCATAAATCGAAAAAGACCAAAAATTTCATTGTGGGTATTGGCTAATCCTCTTTGTTGGTATTGGGCGCCCCTTTTCTGTAATTTGTGGAATTTTTGACTGCTGTGATTTTTAAAAGCAAATCGCCCCTCTTGTTGCACTGTACCATTTGCCCTTGCATTGATTTTCGTGCATAAATTAAATAGAGGGTTTTGATCAGCTTTCAGTGTTCTAAGTGGTTCGTCATCATACTAGGATCATTATGCAATCCGTCTCATGAGATTTGATTAAGTTTGGAGCAAGTTGTGAATGAATCTGTGAGTTTCAGGGCTGCTGTTCGTGCTCAAGGAATACAGGACTGTCAAAAAATCAGATTATCAGGGTGGCCTCAATATTGCAGTTTTTGATTTAACCTTATTATTTCATTGAACAGAATCCTATAAATATTGTTGCAGCTCTATTACTTTTCAATTGTATTGATAGCAAGGCATTGTTGAACATATTGTAAGCTGGCAGTAGTACTGACAGCAGTTTATGATCTTGCTCTATCAAATTGTAATGTTCAATTCTACTTTTAGTATTTGATATTGTATTTACTTTATCTCCGCCCTATGGTAGCTACTTTCCCACTCCGAGTTAGAAAGCACATTCTGGGTGTTGAGTACTTTCAGCGTCACAGTGATTTTCTTCAAGCATTGTAATTTGTAATACTCCGCCATATGGTCGCCTCAACTCCATACTGGATTGGGTAGCACATACTTGGTGTTGAGTTTCTTTTAAGCATTGTAATTCTTAGTACTCCACCATATGGTCGCCTCACTCCATACTGGATTGGGTAGCACATACTTGGTGTTGAGTTTCTTTCAGTACTTGTAGTAGTAGAAGATCCTTTGACCATATGCTCGCCATCATCGGCGCCATTCTTGGTTAGAGTTCTTTTCAGCTCTGTTTCTGCATTCAGATCCTCTGAGCAATGCTCACACCTTGGCCTCCTTGGAATCCTGGTGTACATTCTGGTTAGAGTTGCTTCAGTTATCATTTTGGTTTAAGGCTAATCTTAACGACTATGTATTACTCTGCTGATTGTAATTGAAAGTTTAAAAAAAATTGGCTCGAAATATTACATATTACATTCTTCTCAAGACAAAATCAAACAACCCCTATTGAGCATATCCAAGACGTGGCTAATCTTTGTTCAATTCATAATGTTGTTGAGGATAATGTTGATATTAGATTGTTTGTTGCTTCTTTCAAAGGAAAAGCATTGCAGTGGTATAAAACCCTCCCACTAAGATCCATTTCCACCTGAGATGAATTGGGTGCAGCCTTAGTCAAGCAATTTGAAGACAATCTGATCATTTATCTTTAGTTGAGCAATTAACTGCCATACAAAGAGCTTCTTATGAGTTCATGTCCAATTTTAATCTCAGATTCCGGAAGACAGACCAGGATACCAGTTCTGATTAGGCCATCCCCTGAATATGCATTTCTGTATTTTTTAAAAACTCTTAATTCTGACATTGGTGTGATGATACAATCAATGGGTGGTACTACTTTGCCAAATGCTTATGAAGTTGCAATAAAGGCAGAAAATAGTTTGATACAAGCAGGTAAGCTTTCTTCAAACCTCCAATGCCTCTATTTCCAGAAATAAGTTCTATACCAGCTCCTCAAGTTCCTCAAATTTCATCTTTGGCTCCAATTCCAGCACCTCAAGTTCTTATTGCAGCCCCTACTAGTCAAACTAGTGAATAGGAGAGTTGAAAAATTTGCTACAGTCTTTTGAAAATGAAATAGTACAGCTCAAAAGGCAGCAATTTCAGTCAAATAGGCCTTATCAACAGCAAAATCAAAACAACTTTCAGTCCTTCAAAGATCAAAAGTCTCCTTAGCAGGGTTTCAGAGAAAATAAACCACCTTATCAAGCACAAGGAGCTATGACTCTAGCAAAACCATATGCTGCTCTTGATCCGAATGCTCCTTCCACTTCAAAAGCCATTGTTCCGACCCCACCTCAAAATAATTTGGTGCAGGATTCAAGTTGGCAGCCTTCAAATCTCAATGATGCTCAAAACCAAGCCTTGGTATCATAGAACATCACCATGCCACAGATGACACAAGAAGAGTTCTCTTTTCAAGGACGTCAATACCAAAATACAAGTTTGACATCACAAAGAGAGACTCATCAAGTTCAAGGGCAGCCTGATGCTATTAATGTAAATTGGCAAGTAGATGATCATATTGTTTTTACTCAAAATGTTAAAACTAACGATTCAAGTGGTCATGTTGCAGCTATAACCTATCAGAGAACTAAAAGAAGAGTTGTTGATAAAGCCCAAGCGATAGCAAATACTTCAAGTACTTCTAGTATTGTTACTAAAAGTACAAAAAAGCAATTTGCTGCCCCCATAGTCCAAAAAACCCAGAATATAGAGGTTAGTAAAGTGCAGCAAATACCTCTAATTCGTAAGCAGCAAGTGCCTCAAAAAGCAATCAAAAGTTAGTGCATCTCAGTTCAGTATTGTAGATCAAATGAAGAAGTCTAACATCAACATTAGCATGTGGGATTCTCTTTCAATTCCAGGGCAAAAAGATAAACTCATTCAAGAACTTTCAACTCTTGAATTGTCTCCAAAACCGGTTGAGAAAAGTGTTGTCTTGACAAATTCGGATCAGCCAACTAAGCAACAGATACAACAAGGAGATAAGATATCAAAGGTGGACAAAATTGAGATAAAATCAAATAAAACTCCTCTTTTTATCTTACTTTGATAGTGGGTGATACTTTGATTCATAATTGTATGGTGGATAGTGGAGCTAGCAGTATAGTAATGCCCAAACAGATTGCAAACAAGCTGGACCTTGTTTATGAGCCAAATACTAAAAGGGTATTGCAGTTGGATGGTTCACCAATAAATACAGTAGGCATTATCAAAGATTTGAAATTGACATTACATGTTTGTCCTAACATTACTATTCAGTAGGATGTTGTAATGGTGGACTTGCCTCCTTATTTCGCTGTCTTTCAAGGGAATTCACCTCAAAGATTGGGGGATATTTATCAGTTGATTGGACCTATTTGTTGTTCAGAACCAGGGATGGTACAAAGGTAACAATTCATTCAGAGCCTATTGTAAGTTTTCATATGGAGCCTTATACGTCAAGTGTTGTCAATGCAAATTGTATCATCTCATATGAAATATTACAAACTAGTTATGTAAAAAAGGGCTCACCTTTGGATGGAATTCCAGAGTTGTTTCTTGATGAGTGGGTTTCTACCTTGCATGAGTATGATCCTTATAAGCTGATTGAAGAAAGTCTTCGTGTGTATTGTCTTCATGAGAACAATGCACCAATTCCAACGATGGTCAAAGAAGACGAATCTAATGAAGGCTTGTGGCAATTGTACTTTGATGGATCAAGAAATAAGCATGAAACCGGAGCTGGAATGATGTTAATTTCTCTTACAGAACAAAGGTATTTCTCCTCTATTAAATTTCAGTTTGGTTGTTCAAACAATGTTGTTGAATATCAAGCACTAGTTCACAGTTTGCAGTGGGCTAAAAAGATGAAAGTCAATTGTTTGCAAGTGTTTGGAGAATGAACTTGTAGTCCACCAAGTAAGAGGTTTGAATGTATGCAAAAATCTGTTGCTTAAATCTTACAGACAGAGTTTGAAATTTACTTGAAGATTTTCAAGCTTTTAATATTCAAGGAATACCAAGAGATAGGAATAAACATGCTGATAGGTTCGCTGCTATTGGGGCACAATTTAACATTCCAGCTGATGTAAAAAATGACCATTTTCAGTCACATATAAAGATAGTTGTAAGACCTTTTGTTTCGGATAACCATGAGACTTGGCAGGTGTTTGAAAATGACAATCAAAATGTGAGATTTTTGCAAGACACTGAGTTTTCTTCAAGAAATCAGTCAAAACACTTACAACAGTATGGTGATCAAATTGTACAACTGAAAACGAATAGGCTACCCAAGGGATTGGTCACTCTTGAAAATATTTTCAGTGAAAATGATGAGCTAAGGAAAGAGAAATCATCCTTGTCAACAAAGGAAGAGCATTATACCAATCTAGAGATTGCAGCTGGTAAAATTTTGAAATTGGGCAAGGTATGCACTCCACAAAAAAAAGCTTTCATTGATTTATGCACAAATTTTGCTGATATATTTGCATGGCAGTATAGTGATTTCAAAGGTTTTGATCCAAGTTTGGCTCAACACACCATTGAGTTAGAGGAAACTAAACCAGTGAGACAAAGACAAAGGCCAATCAATCCAAAGCTTGAGCCTTTGATGAGAGCTGAGCTTCACAAGCTCATAGAATCAGCGATTATATTTCCAATCAAGCACTCAACTTGGGTGGCGAACCTCGTTCCGGTACAGAAAAAGAATGGTGAGATTCGTTTGTGTGTTGATTTTCGTGATTTAAACAGGGCTTCGCTTAAAGACCACTATCCATTGCCATTAACGGAACAAATTTTACAGCTTGGTGCAAGTTCAGAGAGGTTTTCCTTGTTGGATGGATATAGTGGTTACAATCAAATTTTGGTCAAAGAAGAAGACCAATTCAAGACAGCCTTCACAACTAAGTGGGGGATATTTGCATACAGAAAGATGCCATTCAATTTGTCTAATGCTGGAGCAACCTTTCAGAGAGCCATGGATATGGCCTTCCAAGGCCTTCTTAACAGGTTTGTACTTGTTTATTTGGATGATATAACAGTGTTTTCAAAGAATGCAGAAGATCACATGGTTCATCTCAAACAAGTTTTCGAAAGGTGTAGGCAATTTGGGATATCTGAAAATCCCAAAAAGTGTGTATTTTCAATTCATGAAGGTAAGCTTCTTGGACATGTTTCAAAGCATGGTTTAAACATAGATTCTGAAAGGATTCAATCCATTCTTTCACTCCCTTGCCTAAGCACAAAAAGGCTTTGCAAAGTTTCTTTGGAAAAATCAACTTTATAAGGAGATACATTTCAGATTTCACTACTATATCTAAACCACTTATAGCCATGCTAAAGAAAAATCAGAACTTCAGCTAGTCCAAGGAGGGCATAGAAGGATTTGAAGATGTTAAGAAAGCCATAGCAAGTGCTCATACGCTTTTAAATCCAGATTTCATTCTGTATATGTATGCTAATGTGGACACCATTTCTGGTATTCTTATGCAGCAAAATCATAAAAATTTGGAACAACGAATAGCTTTCTACAGCCAATGCTTGGAGGAGTATGAAATAAGCTATTCTTTTGTTGAAAAGCTTGTCATTTCAATTATAAGATCTTTGAAGAAATTTAGGCACTTGTCTAATAATAAAATACATCTAATGGTTGCTCATCCAAGTATCAAAGAATTTCTTCTGAACAAAGACATAAATGAGAAGAGCGTTGGTTGGATAACCAGGGTACTGGAATATGACGTAGAGATTAAGGTTACAAAGTTGGTTAGAGGCAAAGGACTTTGTGAGCATCTAACTCAGGACTTGCAAGAAGCTAATGAAGTTTTAATGTCAAATGATGAAGAGATTGATGCTATTCACACCTCACCTTCCAGTTGTTTCCGTGATTTGGTAAGCTATCTACAAAATGGTATTTACCCTTCTCACCTAAGTGCTTCAAAAAGAAGGTATTTCAAATTGCAATCAATTCCATTCTTGCTCGTTGATAGGGTTTTGTTCAAAAAGGATATTAATGGAATGCTACTAAGGTGTGTAGAACCAAGCCAAACTCAAAGATTACTTGAAGAATTCCATGATGGACATAGTGGACACTTTTCCGCAAGAACTACAGCACTTAAAATCATGAGAGGTGGGTATTATTGGCCTACTATATTTGGCGATTGCCATACATGGGTTAGGAAGTGCAAACAATGTGTTATGTTTGTAGTAAAAGTTAAACTTGCAGCCCTGCCCCTTCAGCGAATTGCAGTGAATCAGGTTTTTGTCCAGTGGGGATTAGACTTTATTGGTCTCATTAATCCTCCTTCGAGTTCAAGGCATAAGTGGATTCTAACAGCGACGGATTACTTCAGACGTTGGACGGAAGCAATTGCATTGAAAGAAGCAAATGAAACTAACGTTCTTGATTTCTATGAAGTTTTGTTTACTAGGTTTGGAGTTCCTTCAACCATTATTTCTGACAATGCAATGGCTTTTGTGGGATCTAGGATCAGCGAATGGGGTGTCCAACACAGAATTTATCTCAACACTTCATCGAACTATTATCCACAAGAAAATGGCCTTGTTGAATCTACAAACAAGAACCTCTTAAGGATCATACGAAGGACTATTAAAGACAATCAGAAGTCATAGTATCTCAAGTTGAAGTCAGCTCTATGGGCTGATAGAATCAACTACAAGAGGTCAATAGCCAACTCTTCATACAAGCTAGTATATGATAAGGAAGCAAGGTTACCTATTTCTCTTGAGTTTCCAGCTTTAGAACTAATGCATCAACTTAAGTTGTTGGAGAATGAACCTATGAAAATCAGGTATGCAGAGCTTATGGAGTTGGAAGAGACAAGAAATCAATCCATACTAGCCATGGAAAGTCATCAAGCACATGTGAAAAGAATGTTTGACAAAGGAGCTTCCTCAAAAAGCTTCAATGAAGGAGATTTGGCCCTCAAGTGGGATGAGGATTGAGCCAAACCAAGAAGGCACACAAAGTTTGATTCCCTTTGGAGTGGCCCATACACGATCTCCAACTGTAAATCCCACAATGCCTTCCAACTTGCCAAGATGGATGGCTAAGAGCTTCCAATCCTAGTCAATGGGATACATATGAAACATTACTATTGAAGAGCAAAGCTATATGTACATAGTTTGTTTTTGCTTTCCTCCAAGTGTTGTTCAAGCACAGTAGTTTGCTTCAGTTTTGTTCAATAAGTGCTTGTTTGCACATTTGCTTCTTAGTTAGTTTTCTTGCTTTCGTGTTTTTCCTTTCTTATTTTGGGGGAGAAAGGTTACTTAAGCCAAGGTCAGGAGGAGATTTTCAGTCAAAAATCACGTTTACCATTTGGGAGTTCGAATAGCATCTATATGGTCTGAGTTCTCTAGCATAGCAGGGATGCTTCCCAATTGAGTCGCCAAAAATGTTGACAATTTTGCCCCCACAGGGCAAATTGTCACCCCTACTATTCGTAGCTTTGGTATGGTGCCAAGTTTGTCTTGTGAATCAGTTTTTGGGTCCTTAAATGTGCATTTACAGCCACCCAAGTGGCCATCTACAGCTAGGTATAAGCCAAAGTGGCCATCTATAGCCAGGGGAAGTTTAGTCATTCAGAGGTTTCCAAGGAGCTTTCTTGATTACAGGCAATGCAATGTACAAATACGGCAATGCAAATGATGACGAAAAGGTCTCCTACGGCCATGTAAATTTTGATGGACTCCTACTGCGATCATATAGAGCATACAGTTCGTTCAAAAGGACACATGCAACAATTTTAAGAGGGTTTTTCTCCTTAAAACGTCATCTACAGCAGTTTGAAAGGGTTTTTCTCCTCTTCTAAGCATCACGTACAGCCAAAAGCCAAGACATACAAAGTTCATTTATTTTGTCTTCCCAAGGATTTTTTCGGGCTATAAGAGGTAGACTATTTCTTCGAACATTTTGTCCAAGAGAAAGAACTCTCAAAAGATTGTGTAAAAGTCCGAAAAAATGACTAAGTGGTAGTTGTGCAAAGTTTATTTCCTTCAGGCAATTTGTCCGAAGGAAATCAAGAGACAGGAATCAGCAGAAGGTTGTCAAACAATAAGTCTAAAAAAATTCGGGCACATTTTTTTCGAAAGGCCATTTCACAACCAGAGGGATATTATAAAAGTTTATTTCCTTCGGACTTTTGTCCGAAGGAAAAGGAAAAGCACAGTTGAAAAGACCCGAAGGGCACTTGCCCTTCGAGAAGGTCCAATTCAAAAGTCCCAAAAGGTATGTACCCTTTGGGTTGGTTCACTTTATGTTTCTAAGGACGCAGACAGTTCATTCGAAAGACAGTTTTAAAAATCTCATGTGCCCTTCAAAAAGCCCGGGTGCCCTCCAAAAAGCCCGAGTGCCCTTCAAAAAACCTAAAGAAATATAAACAAAGGAAAGAAAATAAAGAAGGAAGGAATCCTTCGAACTTTTTGTCTGAAGGAATTCCTTCGGACTTTTTGTCCAAAGGATTCCTTCGAAAAAGAGAAGTCAACAAGAAAAATCCGAAGGAAATGAAGAAATTAAAGGGACTCTGGACATTCTTTCCGAAGGAAATAAAACCAAAGAACAAATCCGCAGACATAAAGCCAATAAACAGGAATTCCTTCGGAAAGGGAAAGGACGTAAGTGCCAAGGGAAGATCTTAAGACAATTCCCGTGGACATTTTGTCCGCAGGAAAATGGAAAGAACAAAAACCCAAAATAAATAATTGACAAAGACCCGAGATGAATGAACAGAAAAATTCACAAGAAAATAACCAAGGAAAAATACACAAGAAAATCATGGATATTTGTCCAAACATGCATGAACAGAAAAGCCGAGAACCAAGTCAAGCCCGGAAGAATAAACTCGTGGATTTCATGCAAGGGAAAACAAAGGGAAGATTCGTGGAAAAGACAAATACAAACGATGAACATGCCTAAATAGTCCAAGAATACAAGAGCATGCAACAGCCATGAACAAGAATAGACACGTCCAGATTTGATCATTCTAACACGTCACCTTTAATTCTTAAACAGAGGCTCGCTTTGCATGAGGACTCGAGTAGTGGAACGATGGAAAGCTTAAACAAAAGAAATTCCATGCACGCACTCTTGTTTGTCTCAAAGCTTGAAACGTTCCGGCGGTTCAAACGTAATTCTTAATTTGTCATTTGCGTTGATTTCAAGCAAAGGGGAGACTTTCAAACGTTCCAGCAGTTCGAGTGGATTTGACGACTCTTGTTTTGGAGTTGACTGGTTTTCAAGTCAAAAAATCTATTCATAGATTTCATGCATCTAAAACTTGTCTTCTTTTTTCAACGCAAGGAATTTTCATGCAAGACAAAATAGACTTTTGTAAAAGTTGAGTTGGTTTGAGTTTACTCCCTCTCCATTTTCCAACACCAATCTCTTGGTTTTTATAGTTTTCTATATTAATTGTTTTTCAGCCTTAGATAAAGGATCCCTCTTTTGACAAGAAAACTTCTGCCAAAGTTTTTGCTGTAACTTTTTTCAGAATCAATAAGGACTGTTTTTTCAATTTTCAACAGCTGGTATAGTGTACTTTTGTTATAGATTTGTCTAAATGAAAGATTTTTCTTCTTCCTTGTCAAATCTGGATTCATACCTAGTTACTAGCTGGTCATTTATGCAGGTCACGTTCTGTGTTTAAACGTCTTTTGTTGAGTTTATAGTGGATATTAGTGGCTGTTTAGTGCCTTTCATCAGATCTATTTTTCCATTTCCTTCAAGCTTAGATCATTAGATTAAACCTTTTCATGAAATACTTGTGTATTGATCAATTAGAGTTGAAGTTCTACCTCTTCCTTGTCTAAATCAGTGTTCTCAAAAACTCAATTTGAGTGGATCAATCAAATTAGATGTATCACCATTTTAACTAGGATTTCCTTTCAGGTTCTTTCTCCCCTTTTTCTCAAGGAGTTTGTAGCGTAAAAGTTGAGATCCTCATAGATACATCTTACAGGAACCAACCTTCTCTAGAGGTTTTTCTCACCATTGAGGCACCCACCCTCATGAGAAGATCCCATTGTTTCAAGTGGAGCGAGGATTAGCCATTTCAGCACGTCTTCGATTCAGAGTGCAACTCCAAGTTGACATCACCAACAACGTCCAACTATTGTCGGCACTATCCAGGATGGAGGAAACAGTGATATGGAATATGGCAATAATCTATTTAGGATAATAGATGATTTAGGCACAAATGAGGGATATCAGGTATATCAATGACAACAAATTGGGAAGGCCAAATCCATAGTATATAGGGGAATGGTTAGGAGAGAATGTGAACAAGAGTCAAATGTGTATGCACAAGTCATGCATGTCAAGGATATGTCAAAATTGATATTGTCAAATATCTAATAACAAATTTATGTGTCTACAAAGGTATTGCAGGCAACAGACCACAAATTTGACTTCCACATCGTGTCTTATGCACAGGACCACAGAATATGACATTAATGGCATTATTGAATTCCTCTTAGAAAAAATACATAATCTAAAAAAAACATTAAATTTTGAACCTATATGACAAGTTATGATTTGCATGTCGTAGGTCTCTGGCATGGTGTCACAACTGCAAGACTAGAAAATGATCTCCAAGAAAGTCATCATATGATGATTTCCAACATGGTCATTTTCTCAAACTTCGACCTAATAGTCTTCAACATGGTGTTTCGGGGCCATAGGCATGGGTTTCCTATGCTAACTCTCTTTACAACATCCCAAAGCAGCCAATTGTCATTGTCTCCACTCCACCACCATCTTGTACTATTTTCTTTGCCAATATAGTCAAGATAGTTATTCAATGGGGCACATGGTTGCATGTTCAGAGGGTCCCACCTCCTATCCATGATGTCTTCATTGCAGTGTTTTACTTCTTCCCCGCCTCTTCCCTATAGCCTCACTCCATACCCTACACTCATAGAGATTATTGATGTCTTCTTCAATGAATGATATGTAGGTTTCCTAATCTAGACAACTTGCTCTCCTTGCTGCCCTCCACCATTCACCCAAAGACCTTTTGGTGCACTCTCCTCCTGAGGAAGACCCTCACTTCTAACATCGACCCCCAGGTATGTGTTTCCTATACTAGCTCTCTTTACAACATCCCAAAGCAATCAGTTGTCATTGTCTCCACTCCACCACCATCTATTATTTTGTCTACCAATATAGTCAAGAGGGCTATTTAGAGGGGCATGTGGTTGTATATTCAGAGAGGCCCACCTATCCATTTTGCCCTTGCCCATGACCTCCCTTCCATGCCCTCCACTTGTAGATATTATCAATGTCTTCTCCGATGAAAGAAACATGACTTTCCTACTCTAGATGAATTGTTCTCCTTTCTGCCCTCCACTATTCCCCCAAGACCAATTGGCACACTCTCCTCCCAATAAAAAACCCTGATTCTAACATCAACCCCCAAGCATGGGTTTCCTATGCTACCTCTCTCTACAACATCCCAGAGCAGCTAGTTGTCATTGTCTCCACTCCACAATCTTCTACTGTTTTTTTTGTCAGTACAGTCCAAATGGCTATTCAAAAGTTATGTACCACGACCAGTTCCTCAAATATGGTGTGGACTCATTTGCCTCCCCATTAGCAAAGCTTTTTAATGAGGTTGTTTCCTTGCTCTTGGTTCCAGCACCTTATCCATCCCATTCATAAGTCCGAGAACTCCGACCCTAGCAACTACAGGACCATTGTGATTGGGCATATGTTTACCAATCTTTATGCCACAGTGTTAGACAGACAATGCTGAGAGCACTTGGAGAGAGGTAATCTTAGAGCAGGGGGGCTAGCTAACTTCAGGAGCAACAACCAAACTATTGTCCCCATCTTTACGCTTTGGGCTATCATTGAGAAGGCTCATCATTGGTCTTCCAATGTCTTTTGTTGCTTTGTAGACTTTCGAAAGACCTTTTACTTGGTTCCTAGACATCTAATTTTTCAAAAGTTATGTGATGTCAACATTCCAAATTCTCTTACTACCGTCGCTTGGAGACTCTGAGACAATTGTTGAGCAGTTTCAAATTTCTCATGTTCTTTCTAGATTTTTGAAGAGGGTCAAGCATGGAAGCCCTCTCACCAACCCTCTTCATTATTTACATCGATAAGCTAGAGGAATTTCTTTGATAGCATACCCATGCAGATGATTGGACCTCCCCTCAATTGCTCAACCCAAAGCTTGCCTTTTATGTTGAACATTTATTACAGCTGGTGGATGGTGTCATTAGTCACCCTAATTATCTCCAATGTCATTGGTCTCATGGCTTGAGGTTTCCCCTCAACCAATTGAGGGTGTGCTTGCACCAATCGTAGGGTGAGAGCAGTCATCATATTCCACGTGACGACTGGATCTGTCTTTGCTCCCTCTAAGAGGTGGAGACCAAGGAGCACTTCATTTTATTATGCCCTATTTTCCAAGGGAGATAACACTTTCTCTATAGAGACTCGGGCAACTCTTTGTCCACTTTATTTTAGTCCTTCAAGGAGGTCGGTAACATTAAGCGCCCTTTTGATACTGTTGATTTGCACATTGCAGGGGTAGGTTAGTGAGGCGGCGCTCATCTCGACACAACACTACTACTGAGGTGCCCTAGCATAGTAGCTCTTGATGGAGGGATCTGCCCCTACTCAACGGCATGGATTTGCTCCTCAACGTCATGGATTCATTCCTTTGCAACCGCTTCCATGGCTGCGACGACAAGCACACATTACAAGTTTATTCACTACCTTGGGAGTTTCTTCAACCTTGGATGTTAGGAGGGATTCTAAGGGGAGTGCTTTGCTTCCTTCTAGGATTACCCAACCTGGGCCCCTTAGCCCTAGACACTCCCCGATGAGCATTCTTAGATCCTGCATTAGCTCTTTCATAATGATAGAGAATGACAGTTGATTCCTCGATCCCGGGCACGGTCAAAGATGTTTGATGAGGCTACCATCTAGTCTCTCTAACTTTCATCGACCCATTTGGTGGGTTCTTGTTCTTGCCCCCCCCACACAACTATTTATATTGATACCCTAACCACATGTGTTGGGACTTTACTGAATTGGGATTACCCCTCAATTACTTTAAGTGTTTGTGTTCTTATTTGTTTAATTAGTTGTTGTTCGTAGGGTCCTTTTACCCTAGCACTTTCTATTGTAATTGGATGTATTCTAGAGTCCCATTGACCTACTATTGTTCGTTTGTGGACATTAATATAATTTCTCAAACATGCAAGATAAATTTGTTCTTTTGTGGATGCTCCTGCATCACAACAACAAAGGAAGCAAACTCAAGAACATTAGTGGTTTTTAAGGCTTTCTACAACATGCGGAGTGTATACACCCAAAAGTTGAACTCGTGTGATGTGACACTCCATAGCTCCAATGATGATGCTTATGTCCCATGTTCCCTTTCAGCAATCCCCCTTTTAAAAACCATGTACCAATCAACAACTTATCTTTATGAATGCCAACTCTAAATGCACATAATAGAAAAAGTAATAAATGTACCGGGTTCTCTGTGCATTTCAAAATAAAAACGTACAAACTGAAACTCCAAAATGTTGATATTTGATGAGGCTAAACATGAGAAAGCAGCCAAACTACTTTAGAAAAAAATGAAGACTTCATTTATGTGGGATCTTGCAATTCCATGTTTCAGGCTAATCATATGAAAACTGGGAGGACAAATCATACCAAGTATTTCCCTTAATTCCTTTGTTGTGCAAGCGGCTTGCACAGGTCCACGCCTTCCAACTAAATACACTTTCCTGGATTCACAAAAAAGCTGCAGAAATACTTTAAATTGGAACTACAAGAATGGCAGCAGCTGTAGTCATTACAATTGCATAAATAGAGCACTCAGAAGAAATTAATTAACCTGATGCAACTTTTCTGCAAAGCAGATAAGGCATGTTCTGCAATATCAGTAGTAGACAGTTCCTTTAATGGACGTACAAGAATCCGAGCAACATCAAGAGCCACATTGCCCTGCAAAGAAAAAAAAATCAATTTAACATAAGGACTCATGAAATATTCAAAAGAATTAGTGTAGCTGAGTTGGTATTTCTTGTTACCTTATTGGCGTGATCTAACATTCAAAACACTTTTGAATGCAATTTTTATGTGTTGAACCAAAGCATGCAGGACAAGTAGGTAAATTGAAAGGGGCTAAAGTTCATGTAAAAGACTAAAAACTATGATTATTGGGCTTTTTCCCTTCAGAAAGGCATAACTTATGTACGCATAGTCAGTTTTCTGCAAAATAAAATTTAAATTTTGACTTGTTTTGCAAAGAAATCAATGGTGCAGTCTGTATTTTATAATTCTATTGTTTATGAAACTTTCAATTCATTTATTATGTCTGTACGCTTTTCTTCTATTGTGATCCTTGGATGCAAAATTTGTGGAAAGAACTTTTAGACATACAAAAACCGTCAATAAGAGATTTGTGAGCAATCATTTCTAAAATAAATGGCCCTATAGATTCTACAAAATGATAAAATTACAAAAACAAAGCGATACTAGCAAATAGCATTATGCAACAAATTCAGGCTGTGAATAATATAAATAAGGCCTAGAAAAATCTGAAAAACAGATATGGGACACTAAGTAAAACTATATTTGTTTTTGTGTTATATAGTAAATTAAACATGGCAAAACAACAAGAAACCGCAGATCACCTTCACACTAAATGAAAATTAGAAATCAGCTTGCTGTCTTGGTAAGAAGATACATAATGATGAGTTAGTTGAACTTGATCTTAACAGCCTACCTGTTATAAACTCAGGTAAAAACCTGTTGTACTTGTTATAAACTTTAAGGAAATCCAAAACTGAAACCAGAACAGAAATCTTAAAACAAAACAGAAAATCCGAAACAACATTAGAAATCTTAAGACAAAACAGAAAATCCGAAACAACATTAGAAATCTGAAAACTAAAAATGTCATAACATCTGAATAAATGCAATGTCTGAATCTGAAAATCTGAAAGTGTTGGAAACTAAAATCTGAAACTTCTAGAAAACTATAATCTGTAAATGCTGGAAAAAACTGAAATCTGTAGCTGCTGAAAAGCCTGAACTGAACTGAACTGTCCTTTTGTCTTTTTTAAATTGGAAAAGAAAATAGAACTTAATAGTACTGGAAAATATATCAGAGAATTCATAAAGAGGAAAGAACTTTCCTACAAAGTTAGGGATGCTGACTCGGGCCACAAAAATTTCCAATAACAGTATGGACGCTGCCCTTGGCCTAGACACAGTTTCTCTAGACCTGAGCATGACTTCTTCCATTCAAATTTCAAAACATAAACTCCCATTAGAGGAAACAAGCTTCCCCATAGACTTTACAGTGAAACAACCTATTTATTGCATACCTATAAAATCCTACCAACAGCCCGGATGCACTGAATCTAGGCACATGACCATGAAGGTGGGTTGGCCCATTAACCCCAAACGTGGTCTGCCTGGTAACAATAAAACAGTAGAATGATCCCGCTGCCTAATAATGTCTACGATAAATTAAAGAAGTTAAAAACTGAATATTTGGGTGTGATGCTGTGTCAATAATGGAGATCTAAAAGTAACAGGAAATATCTATATGGAATGAGGTTGCGCTTATTTGCAAAAGCAAAAAGGAAACAGAGTGAGAGGGATCCAATTCAGCTTCTAAGCAAGAGTCCAAGAGGAAAGGTGGCAGAAATAAATTTATCAGGCTAAAATAAGATTTCTTCATCTACGATGAACCAGCTTCTCATGCAGAAGATTTTTGGCCAAAAAAAAAGCAAACAAACATTTAGCTCCAAAGAGGTATGCAAATGAAGAAGAAAGGGACAATATTTTAAGTACTTTAACTGCTTCAGATGCTTCAGATGATGCTCGGTAATTAGATTTAGTGCATTTAAATATGTCAAGCCATATAAAATATTTCCAGTTCATTACTGAAGAGGTTGCACATAAAAGGCGGCTGTTGCAAATGTATTTCCCATGATATCAAAGGATTTGGTGATGTGCTGGTTGATCCCAACATTAGAAAGAAAATAGCACATTAAGGTAAAAGCGTAGAAACTAGCAACACAACAAGAAATGCAACAAGTCTCTAATGATCCTGTAGATGTACCACAAGATCTGCCTCGTGGGCTGTCAAGCCTGCCACCTTAAGAGGGGCATAACCACATTGTTGGCTTGAGAAAATCAAACTAAAGCAACTAATATTACAAAGAAGGTTCATACCCAGAGCCATAAGTTTATCAAGTTCTCAAAAAGAAAGGATGAAAGAAATTATATTAACATCTACAAGTAACCAAAGTACGTCAATGGAGCTCAATCGTACACAGCCAGATATGTAGTAATTCATGGGAGTGCCTAAAGCATATCCTACAACAAAGCAGCACTTGAGTAACTACATAAGACAAAAAAATCTAATAAAATGTAAATCCAAAATCCTAGGGTGTTACAGGAGTGCATGACCATAGTTATAAGAGTACGGAACATGCAGTACTTGACATATCAAGTCCCACCAAACAAAAAGAAAAAGGTATGGTTATTGTTTCTACAAAAAATACAGTTATAATTAATGAAATGACGCAGATTGAAAAAATTAATAATAAAGGAGACAAGAATAAAGGTGAAGACAAGTGTTTAAGGCACCATACGCCCAGCAAGCACCATAAGAGACCACCATAGGCTCAGCCCATCCGATGGTACGGTGCAAAACCGATCGCCCCTCCTGCTGCCAGTGCAAATCTAAAACTGTACACCCAAGCTGAAACTTTTCCAATGTACGCTCCAAACATCGTGCCATACGCCCAGGTCCATTTCTCCCATGCTCTCCAATGTACGCAACCATCTACTGTGTGCCCTTTGTGTTTAGTGTTGAGACATACGGCCCTTGATCTGCCTGCCGTATGTTCCCTTTGTCTGTTGTGCATCCACTTTGTTGGAACGTACGCTCCTTGATATGCACCATACAGCCATCCAAATTCATTCATTTATAGTACCGTACGGCTACTACAGTGTCATGTATCCTACAATGCTGTGTGACAGCTACAGTGTCACAAGTGCTACAATGTTCTGCTACAGTACTATGTGTGATACTGTATCATATGTCTGTGACAGTGTTCTGCTACAGTGATCATAAGGTCACTTACAGTAGCATACAACCTATATTGATTGCTACAGTTGATGTATTGATTGATACAGTGCATGCTATATTGAGTGTACAGAATGCTACAGTGAACGTGCAGACTGCTACAATGACTGCTACAATAAAAGTACGAAGTGCTATAGTGACTGCTACAATGTTTTTTTAAAATAAAAAACAGCATTCTTAAAAAACAGGGGCACGAGTATTTTCTTCAAGGGTATCTAGAAGTTTTAGCAGCAGCTCCTTCAACAATGTCTTGTGTCTTCCCTCTTAAATCTCATTCTTTCTCACTATGTATCTGCGTGTTGTTGGAAGGGACTCTGACTTAATTTTAAAGAGGGGATAATGTAGACCGACGACTTAAATAAATGCGTTATTTCAGCCAACTTTCTTATGTTATAATTCTCATCAGATTTAGGTAGTGTTGTAACGACTCTTTTTAGTTATAATTTATTGTTGACAGTTTTGATTTAACTGAAAACTGTTGTCTTTTGTCATACAAATAGGATGTTAATGTCGGGGTAAGGGGGCTGCGTAACAGGTCCTCCCTGTACCGAACATCGTACAAAGCACCACCTATATGATATCAAATTTTTATTACTGTCATGTTCTTCTATGTTATGCTGTGGTATTGAAATGTCCCTTTTAGGGCCAAATTAAACAATTATGAGATTTGTAGAAACCCTAACCAAAAATTGCAGAATTCTGAAAAGATCTACTTAGGCATGAAAACAAAATTGAGACTTCATAGAAACCCTCACAAAAATACAAAAATACAAAAATTCAATCAATTCATTTATCACATCAAATCTGAATTTCTTGAATAATTTATAGGCTTGAAAATCAGAATAAATTACAGCTGATTGTGTGAATGCCAAAACACAAAAATCCACCAACTGAACAGTCCTCCAGCTGTGATTTGACCACTCTAGGGAGACCAATGCCCTCCAAAAGGCCTCTACATACTGCATCACACCTCAAAAGACAGCCCTAGCTGCTGCGTCAGCAGCCCAAGGCTCCCAAACTGCTGTGCCACACTCCAAATGTGCCCTATATGCCTAAAATGCTAATGTTTTATCCAACTGTGACCCCTAAACGAAGTCACCAAAAAGAACTGAGGTTTATGTCCCCAAATCTAGAAGCTAATGAGGATTCTCGTTCTCAATGGCTGAAAGTGCAAGCAAGCATGCTTAACTCAAAAGAATTAATTGATAATAGATGATAGATGCTGAAAATGAACCTCTCCACCTCCCTTTATACCTTTTTCCCTCCAAAACAACTCCAAAAGTGGGATGCTCCAAGGGTTAAAATAATATATTTAAAAAGTGACCCTTTTTACTTTCAAAATAGAAAAGTTGTCGACATGAAGCTACTTGGGCAACTTAAAAAAGAAAAGAACTATGTTTCCCTTTTTCCTTCACCCCTTGGCCAACGGGAAGCCAAAAGAAAAAGGCTAAGGGTCTTCACCTTCTCTACACCCGAGAAGGGGACATGATAGTCCTCCCCTCTCGAAATTGCTTGTCCTCAAACAATTGCAAGCCAGGATGCTGCAAAAATGCTGCCCCTTCCCAAGTAGCATGCTCAATGGACAAGTCTTTCCAACGAACCAAATACTCCATGATGCTCCTACTCCTTAACTTCCTTTCCCGTACCCCTATAATAGACTCTGGGATCAAAATCAGTTTGCCCTCATCATTTAAGGGTGGTAATTCAACCGAAGGAGTGATATGCAGTCCTAGCGCCTTTTTGAGGCACGAAACATGAAACACGTTGTGGATTCAGCTATGCTCAGAGAACTCTAGCTCATATGCAACCTCTCCAACCCTCCTCTGAATTCTGTAAGGACCATAGAAGCAGGGCTAAAGTTTTTCTACCCCACTATGCTTGAGAGAAAACTGTCTATAGGGCTGCAACCTCAAAAATACCATGTCACCCACCTCAAAAGTCCTCTCCAACTAGTGCTGGTCTGCAAATAACTTCTGCTGGTTTTGGGCATGTTTGAGGTTCTCCTTAAGCACTTCTAGTATATCATGACTCTATTTTACTAAATCCTTGGCCCCTGACACTCTACTATCTGTCAACCAAATCCACAAAAGAAAGTGCATCATACCCATACAAAGCCTTAAAGGACGACATACCAATGGACATGTGATATGATGTATTGAAGCAATATTCACCCATGTACAATCACTTAATCCAAGTTGACTGCGGCCCTGCAACATAGATCTATAGGTATCCTTCAAACCATTTATTTACTATCTCCATTTGCCTATCAGTTTGTGGATAATAGCTAGTGCTAAGAGTCAATTATGTGCCCATTAAACAGAAGAGTTTTTGCCAAAACGAGCTCAAAAACCTGTTGTCCCTATCACTCACAATGTTTCTACACAACCCATGAAGTCTAAAAACTTCCTTAAAAAACATATCAGTCACTAAAGGTGCTTTGTACTTCGCTAGAATAGGAAAAAAGTGAGCATATTTAGTGAGCCTATCAAGCACCACAAACATACAACTCTTACCTTGAACCATAGGGAGCCCCATGATGAAATCCATGGAGATGCTTTCCCAATTTTTAGTGGGAATGGGTAGGGGTTGCAACAAGCCAGCGAGAAAAACTTGCTCAACCTTAATTTGTTGGCAAATGAGGCATTCCCGGATGTATTGAAGGGCCTCCCTCTTGAGTCCCTTCCAAAAGAATCTTTCCCTTGTTTGTATGTTTTGAAATACCTTGGATGTCCAACCAAGGGCGTCTCATGAACAACTCTCATTATTTTATGTTTTATCTTAGATTCAGGGGCCCAAAAGATCTTATTTTTGTAGAAAAGCAGACCATCTATTACTTTGTACCTCTCATCTTCGCTTCTATCTTCAAGGACAACAGTAGTAAATTCATTCTTTGCATACTCGACTGTTATAAAAACCTTTCAATCCATTGTAATTTCAGTCATGAGAAAAAGAGCAAGCTTCCTAGACAATAAATCAGCGACTACATTGTTCTTCCCTTTGACATGCTCAATATCAAAGTCATAGGATTGAAGTTTACTTACCCACTTTAGCTACCTGTCACTCAAATCGATTTCGCTGAGAAAATATTTCAGACTACTGTGATCTGTTTTGCCACAAACCTATCACAAATCAAAAATTGCCTGAATTTGGCCAAAGCATGCATGATGGCTAGCATTTTCTTATCATAAATGGAGAACCTACGCTCCTTCTTTGAGTTTCTAGCTCTCAAAGGCTATAGGATGCCCTTTTTCATCACATTCTAGCACAAATGGAATGGAGAAATCTAAAACAGCAAAACCCGGGCAAGAACTTGTCACTTCCTTGAGTTTATCAAATGTTATTTGAGTTGTTTTAGACTAGCTTAAAGCCCCTTTTTGGTTAAATCCATCAACAGAACAAGCAAGTGAGAAAAAGCTTTGACAAACCGTTTATAATAGTTGTACAAACCCAAAAACCCTCTCAAATGTGTTATGGTAGCAGGTGGAGGCCAATCCATGATTGTTTGGATCTTTTGTTGATCCACATGGACCTCTTGGGCATTAATCACATGTCTGAAATATAAAATTTTAGACATTCCAAATTCACATTTAGACTCTTTTGCATTAATCAAGAGTGTTTGTTGCCCCAAAATTCCCAGCACTAGATGTTCCTCCCATGTTTTACTATACACTACAATGTTATCAAAGAAGACCAACACAAACTTCTTTAAGTGTTGCCTAAAGACATTGTTCATACAAGATTAGAAAGTGACGAGGGCATTAGTTAATCTAAAGGGCATGACCAAAAATTCGTAGTGCTCATAATGACATCTAAAAGTTGTCTTTTGAACATCCTCTTCTTTTACCCAAATTTGGTGCTATCCGATTCTCAAGTCAATCTTGGAAAAGTCGATGGCCCGCTATAGTTCATCAATCAATTCATCAATCCTAGGTATGGGATACCTATGTTTGATGGTTTTTTTGTTCAAAATGCAGTAGTCTATGCATATCCTCATAGTTCCATCCTTTTTCTTCACTAGGACAATCGAAGAAGCAAAAGGACTAGAACTAGGCCTTATACGCCCCATATCCAAGACCTCTTTGATGGCTTTCTCAATCTCTTCCTTGTAGACTCTAGGATATGCTGAAAACCTCTTTCCGACAGTAATCCATGTGGAATGCTATTGAAAACCTTGCCATGCTTATCAAGGATGGGTTGGTTATCCTTAAGATGTTCCAAATTTTGATTTGTAGAACTCACAAAACTCTCAGTAGCCCAAGCAATCTGCCCTCTATGAAAATCCCATTCCATCCTTTTCGTTGTTACTATCATAGGGGCTCCAATAGCCATACCATGCAACACTATTTCCTTACCTACTGATTTGAACTTCAGTTCCATAGTTTGGTAGTTTTGAGTGAGTTCTCCTAGAGAATACAGTCGTTGCACCCCAAAGACTAAGTCGGTCTCACCAATCCCAACCACATAGAAATCATCCTCAATCTTATGCCATCCCATAATAATATTTAGAGTCTGAATTTTCTTTGTGCATGGAATGGTATAGCCATCCACCACAGTTACATTGAAACCTTTGAAATCTACAACTTGTAGCCCACATCTAGATGCTAAGCCTTCATCAATGAAGTTGTGGCTTGCCCCACTATCAATTAACATTGTTACTTTCTTACCTTGCAACACTCCTCTCACTCTAAAAGGGTGATATCTAGGAGCACCGAACAATGTGGCAAGGGTTCCATCCGTGTGGTCACCCTCTTCTTTCCTTTATTGCTCCTCTTCATTAAGGGCTGCCTCTTCTTCTCCATCCGATAATACTTCAATGTAATGAACTTGCCCTTTGCCAAGGCAACGATGATCCGGTGTCCAAGGATCATTGCAAGTGAAGCACAAGTTTCTCCTCTTCAGCTCATTCCTTGATTCCACTTCTTTGTTTGTCTTTGGCAGTTCCTTTTGCTGCCCATTACCTTGCTGATATGGCCTTCTTTGCTATCCATATGGGGCTGTCCTTGGCTGATCAGAATGTGCATCCTTGGTTGTCCAAAAGAATGTGTCCTTTGCTATCCAAAAGGCATAAATTTGCCCTTAGGTGTTGTTGATTCAAGATCAAAAGCCTTTTCGATGGCCTCTTGGAGGGAACAAGGGTTGAAAGCCTTGACCAAACCCTTGAGTGAGTTAGCCAACCCTTCCATAAACAAAACCACAAGCCTCATTTTGGAGACATCCAATACCATCACTGAAAATCTGAAAATCGGTCACATGATTATCCATAGAAGTTTTTTGTCTCGGTCACGCTAACTCCCTAAAATGGACTTTTGGATCAACCCTATCGAATCTCTCGATCAACCTCTTACTGAACTCATCATAAGAGTTGATGAGGTGGTGCCCTTGTGTGACCAGACCATGGTACCACCACTCATGTGTCGCGCCCTCAAAATGTAAAGTAGCAAATTTGATGGCTTCATCTTCCATCAAAGGTCGGAGGGACAGGTATGGATTTACCTTTTGGATCCAAGCTCGAGTGGTACTCTTCATATATCCATCAAATGTAGAAAGTGTGAGCTTCCCAGAACTTGTTGAAGATCCCTTTGATTATTCCAAGGTATAGGATCAGCCCTAGGTCCCTCTTTGTTCCTCTTCAGCTGCATGAAATTAGTGAGGCTCATTTCTCCCTTAATCTCATGTGGAAGAGTCTTGTACCCTACATAACGGGCAGCAATATCATCCAATACTGAATGTTGCATCTCCACCTCAAGAATGATGTCCTCTCTATGAAGGCTGGAAAGGCCTAGCTATAGATCCAACAGTGGTTCGTTGTGGAGGAGGGTTGGCTTCTAAAGCACTCCCCTCAGCATTGGATGGATGAAAAGTATTCATACCCTGCATGGTGTGAATCATTTCAGCCATCATATTTGTCATATGCTCTTAATTTTGAGCAAATTTCTCAATTCGAACATGATCTGCATCTGAATCATCCATATTCTTGTGCCCTAGTTGTTCAAACCCTTCCCTTTGTTGTTTTGGCCCCTTTCTTTTCTCTCTTTCATAATATCTAACCTCTTTATCATTGTTTGGCATGTAGGCAAATCTGCAAACAACTCAATCCCCACAACTAGCAAGGAGATAGCTTTGATACCACTGAAATATCCCTTTTAGTGCCAAATTTAACAATTCTGAAATTTGTAAAAACTGAAACCAAAAATTGCGTAATTTTGATAAGATCTACTTGGACATGAAAATAAAATTCAAACTTCATAGAAACCCTCACAAAAATATGAAAATTCAATCAATTCATTTATCACATCAAATCTGAATTTTTTGAATAATTTATAGACTTAAAAATCAGAGTAAATTACAATTGATTGTATGAATGCCGAAACACAAAAATCCACCAATCGAACAGTCCTCTAGCTGCGATTTGACCCCTCTAGGAAGGTCGCTGCCCTCCAAAAGGCCTCGAGATAGCTCTGATGCCACTGAAATATCCCTTTTAGGGCCAAATTAAACAATTCTAAAATTTGTAAAAACTATAACCAAAAATTGCATAATTCTAAAAACATATACTTAGACATGAAAATAAAATTCAGACTTCATAGAAACCCTCACAAAAATGTGGAAATTCAATCAATTCATTTACCACATCACAAAAATCAGAATAAATTCTAGTAGATTGTATGAATGCCAAAACACAAAAATCCACCAACCGAACAGCCCTCCAGCTGTGATTTGACCCCTCTAAGGAGGTCGTTGCCCTCCAAAAAGCCTCTAAGCACTGCGTCACACCTCAAAAGGTAGCCCTAACTACTGCATCAACCTCCCAAGGCTCCCAAACTGCTGCGCCACACTCCAAATGTGCCCTAGATACCTGAAATGTTGATGTTCTATCCAACTGTGACCCCTGAACGAAGTCACCAAGAAGAACTGAGGGTTTTCCTCCCCAAATGTGAAAGCTAATAAAGTTTTTTGTCCCCAATGGCTAAACATGCAAGCAAGCTTGCTTAACTCAAAACAATTAATTGATAATAGATGATAGATGCCGAAAATGAACCTCTCCACCTCCCTTTATACCTTTTTCCCTCCAAAACAACTCCAAAATTGTCACATCCCGATTTCTCTCAAGACCTAATAACCTATTGATTCGTCAATTTCAAGGATATTATTTGGTTAGTTATTGTTTTGGTTAAGCAGGATTTCACATGCGGATTAGGGAAAGTTATATGTTGCTTAATTTACATGATTATTAGCTATGGAGTTAGTTGTAATTTTATATTGTGTACATGATGATCATGTTTGTTAGTTTGTTACAGCAGTATATTGTAGATTTTATATTGTTTCGGGCTAACTACCTTCATCGTTGTGAGGTGGATGCAGGAGAGATCCATCCCTCAAAGTGTGACGGAGGGAGGGCATCATCGGAGAGGGTGGCGTAAATGGAGGCATTGGGGGATGACAGAGGGAAAAACTAGAAACATGCACACACCATGATAGCCTATGTGTTTTGATCAGTGTTTGTTTAGATAGCTTTTAGTATTTCTTAAATTGCTAATATGTTATCTACGTTTGAGTGACTGTTTATATGCTTTCTGTTGTGACCTTGATTGTTGTATGATGCTTACACTGATTTGGTTGTGTGATACATTATGTTGTCATACTTAGTCTACCTCAGTTATGATGTTGCTATATCATGTAATTGAAATCCGTTTATGTCTTTAACATTACTTGCAACTGCCTATGGAAAGATATGTATGTGTGATTTTCTTTGTAATTAGCAATGTCTTAATACTTTGCTAGGAAATTTAAAGGCATTGTGTGTGCTAAATGACTATTGGAATTACTAAGTAACAAGGCAAGAGTTAAATTAGTTTGGCATGGTCATTATGATATTAGAGTTATTGACTAATGATTATTGTAAAGCCTTTGTGCTTAGGCATTGTTAATAATCCTATGCTAAGTCAATGTCAATAGTTTCATTGTTTAATGATTATGGGAAACATCATTATGTTTGATTAGTGTTATAATGTTTGATGACTTTGTGAAAGCCGATTGCTTAAAGCAATAATCATAATACTTAAAGTGAAGTTTGTGTAGTCAATGTGCATGCATAACTTTCGAAGGGATTATAATTATTATTATATTGTTTAATTGAGAAGGTTCAAGATTAGGGTTTAAATTGGTCGTTGACTTGAGATAACAAGCTATTATGCAAATAAACATAGAGTTTGGGGATTTTTGCATGAGGAAAATATGGATGATTGTTAGTTTATGTTAGTTGTTTGTTACATGCATCGACTTGGTCATTATTTTGACCGGAGAGATTGGGGGTTTTGGTAATATGCAAGAGAATAAAATGAGGAGAAAGGAGGGCAGTGATGGCACGACACGACATGACAGGCAGAAAAGAGAAGAGGGATAAGAGCTCCAAGGAGAAGCAATTCGAATCTTTGGCATAGTAGATTTCTCTTACCAAGTTGGTGATGAATTAAAATTCATATATGATGTGGAGTTCTTTGATAATTTCAGGGAAATGTCTTAAGGGTTTTAGTTAGTTTCATTATATTAAAATTATTAAATGAGCTAAATGCTCGGCCATCCACAGAACCGAGCATATAACCCAGAAACCCTAGACTAAATGGCTATGGGTTTAATGGCCTCGGCCATCCACAGAACCGAGCATATAATCCAAAAACCCTGGACTAAACGGCTATGGGTTTAATGGCTTTTAATTTGAGCTCTTTGCCAAATATTTATATTCAATACAGAGTTCTTAAATTATGTGTTGTTTATGAACTCCTTAAACCATAGTTTGCATGGCTGAATGTGTGAATCCTTTGTCAAAATTTATAAAATACACTGAGTTAAATGAAGAGTCTTCTGTGTAATTTATGTGGATCAAATTAAACCCCTAGTTAAATAAAGGGGATTATATCTTGTTTACCTGTGTGTATTTCATGTAACCCAAGTAAGCGTTTGGTTGGGTATGTATAAATAAACACAGTCCTAGAAACTTGTGTTTCTTTTCATATTGTATCGACTAGGTTTATATAACTGAATTTAGTCATTTGAAATTGTTTCAAACTATTTCCTTTATTATTCAAATGTTGACTTGAGTGAAGAATTATTAGCTCAAGTTAAAATTAAACCCAAAAACAGGGTTCGGCTGTGAATGATGTTGTTTGGACAAAATAGTATGAAATTTGGTTTTATTTCATTTATATGATTTATCTAAAGAATTAATATACATATACACGGATATGTATATATATTCTACAAGACTTCATTGACCTGTAATATATACATATCAGTGCGTGTGTGTGTGTGTATACATACACAGCTAAAGGATTGTGGCGTTGGTTTTTAATGTCCTTGAATTAATACTAAGACTGTAACGTATAGTGGGGAGTCGACTGGTTATAGGCTTCAGATATAATTTGAGATTCTTTGGAATTCAAATAAGATTTATTTTATACTATTTGGAAGTCATACAAAATTCATTCGATGACGGTTATACAGCTGAGTAATTACTTGGTTAATATAGAGGTTCCATTATAGTATGAGAGATAAATTAAACGAACATTTCAATATGCATTTCTAACAATAAAATATAAATGATCCTATTTATATTATAAAAGATCCTAGAACGACTTCACACTGCCTTTTGGATTTTTTGTGAGTGTAGACAACCTTATGTTTTGGGATCTAGTTATAAAGTTATATAAGCCGAATTATATAGGTATGTATGTCTTTCATATATATACAGTGATGATATAACAAAACTCATAGATATACATTCGACTAGGTTTATATTATTGACATTGAGTTTAAGAAGCTTGGTTAGGATGCGAATTGATTGAACTATGTTGTCAATTAAATGAAACTTGTATTAAATATTGAGTATATGACTGTATGCATTTGTTATACAAAGCATGAATATTGATTAATGACAAAGTATATAGTCAAAGTACTTCAGTTTGAGTTGCGTTAAATTGTGAAGAATAAATGATAATGATTAGTGGATTATTTGATTACAAGCGATACTCTAGTTAATGGACAGTGAATCGTCTAATTGGAGTATAACGTATACTATGCATATTTTGACTGGCTATTGACTTATTTCATTATACATACAACTGAGTATGCTATAGGTATATAAATATATATGGAATACATATGATTGTTGATGTCGTACAAATCTACAATATGCATACCATATATATATATATATAGCTAATGTGTCGAAACATTGCATGATATAACAAATATATATGGGTGTGTTTGTCATTTGAGTTATCATGGCTGAGTTATAAATGTGTTTAACTGTTTGATGAAACATTTAAATATGTGGTATTTAGGATTAAATACAAAACATGTGATGATTATTAGTGTTTGAATTGGCTTATTATTGTACTTATGATAAGTAAACACTAGCTGGAAATATATGTTATTTAGATGAAATAACATTGGTAGTTACATGTTAATATTCTGTAACTTATAGTCTAGATAAACTTCTTACTCAGATAGTATGATTTTATTGAGGACTGATTTTGAAATCTGTGTGTTTATCTGATTTATTATTCAGTAATAAATTAGTTGATTTAAAATTCACTGCATTACATTCGATGGATTAAATGTATGTATTTGATATTTTTGTATTTAGCACATTTTACATTTGCTAGTAAAGAATATTCTGTATGAATCTGTTGGTTTTTATATTTTATATATATAGCCAAATCTCGCATTAATGACCCTAAATAAGCAGTGTGACTCGTTTAATTAGTGCCATTAATATGTAGATAAGTGTAATCTGATTGAGTAGTGTGTATGAAATTGACTGATCTTCGTGATCAATAACTACATAAAAACTTTGGCCAAAGTAATGTTTATAGTTAAATATTGGCATTTCACATGTTTGATTTAGTTTACATGTTTGTATGATATCATGTTAGAACAAAAAAAAATTATGGTATACATTATGTATTAGTTATCTTACAACACACAAGTTCTAGTTTGTCACTCTGGATTTTCGCACCACCATTATCTACCCATCTGTGAAGGGAGGCCATTCCATGGTTGAAGGATAATGTGAGGGATCAATGGTCCATGGTTGTAGAAAAGCACTCAAATAATGCTCTCCCTCCCCGCAGCAGTACTACACTAAAGATTACACTTGAGATTAATTTTAGATACTATGAGTTCGTTGAGACTCATGCTCCGTGGAGCTTTGTATCATTGTATATTATTATTAAAACATTTATTATTGTTGAAACTGTACTTTTTATTCAAATGTATCATACAACAGTTGGCTGTAATATTGTATCATTCATCGTAAGAAAATCTATTAGTTGAATTTGTGTAATTAATTTTTTTTTTTAAATTACCCTATTCTAGTAAAACATGTGGGTTGTTACATTGTAGTATCAGCGCTGAGGCTCAAACTCCACAACTTAATGTATCCGCTAATGCAAATGTATTCTCCTGTTAAACATCAAGAATGGTGCACACTAGCCCTGGAGGTGAGGGTACCTCAAACACCAACCCTCCAGTGGATCCAAATCAATTCGCTCACAGCCCTAGAGCAAGGAGTGCATGGACATGTTGAAGAGAATGTTCAAGAAGAACTTGAAGAGCATCCTGCTAAGAAGGAAAATTCTCAAGAGCAGAGGCATGAGGAAGTGCCACAAGATACAAGAGCTCGAACAGCTGCAGAGTTGGCATGGGATATGAAAAAGGTAAATCCACCCAAGTTTGATGGAATCATTTTCAGAGATAGAGCTAAAACATGGCTGACAAAGATGAAAAAATATTTTGAGATTCAAAATTACTTTGAAGTCACCAAAGCAGTCTAGGGAGCATATCAACGTGTTAGTGAAGCAGCGACTTGGGGGGTAAACAAAAAGCTCAAGATAAACCTCGACTCTACCACCACCACTTGGGAACAATTTGTAACATTGTTTAGATCATGGTGACTTCCACAATTGTATTTCAATCAGAAACTAATGGATTTTCAAAATCTTAAGCAAAGAGACCTTTTTGTGAACGAATACTAAGAGCAATTCACCAAGCTCCTAAAGTATGTACCTCAGTATCAGGTAGATGAGAGGTTCAGAATCAAGAAATTCATTATGGGATTAAAACCCCAAATTAGTTGTGAGGTGGATGTGCATGGGCCATCTACCATGGATCAGGGCTTCGAAAAGGCAGTCAAGCAAGAACAGAAGCTGAAATCTCTTGCCCAAATCAGAGATAAGTTCAAGAAAAAATTTGAAAGTTTTAAACCGACTTTCAAAAAGAATTGGAAGCAGAGAAGTGGAGACTCCAAGGCCCAGTTCAAGAGCCAGAATGCTAAGTTCAACAGTAGCTCAAGGAACATAAAACCTGAAAATGATTTCAAGAGGGGTTTCAAGGGAAACCAACAATCTGATAGGAAAGGGCCACCTGGAAATTGCTTCATTTGTGGAGATGACCATTACGCTCGAGAATGTACTCAAGATAAATCAGGGGGAAAGAACAAGGGTTTTGTGTCTCAACAGGGAACTTTTTAGCAACGAATTCATACAACTGTTGAGAATCGTCACGTTGAGTTCCAAGTTTCTCCCATTGAACAGTCAAGTATTTTATTTGATCATCCAGTTTCTATTTTAATTGACATTGGGGCTACAGAATGTTTCATTGCTCCTAGAATGCTTAATAAGTTGTCTAGAAAAGTTGGAGTTATGGCAAATGAATGGGCAATATAGTATGGGAATGAGACAAAGACCAAGGTTGACAAGTGTCTAGTGGAAGCTAAGATTAAGTTGCCCAAATTCACTACAATAGTGGATCTGTATGCTGCACCATTAGGATCATATGTTGTGATCCTAGGAGTCAATTGGCTTGCGGAGCATAAAACTAAGGTTGATTGCTATCTAAAGAAAGTTGAGTCTCAAGATGATTTTGGAAATCAGACACAACTTCAGGGTGAAAAAAAAAGAATTGAAGCTTAGGTAAATTTTTGCAATTGAACTCAAGAAGGCTCAAAGGAATGGATGCCAAGCATTTATTGTTAAAATAAATGAAATGGAGGAATCTAAGAAACCGTCCATTGCGAATTAACCTTTTCTAAGGAACTTTCAGGACGTGTTTCCAGAGGAATTGCTTGGATTACCACCCAAACATGAATTTGACTTCTCGATTGACATCATACCTAGATCGGAACCTCAATCCAAGGCACTATATAGGATGACAACTACCGAATTGGTTGAGTTGAAGGCTCAACTTCAGGAGTTGTTATCGAAAGGGTTAATTCGACCAAATGTGTCACCATGGGGTGCACCAGTGGTGTTCGTCAAGAAGAAGGATGGTACTCTTTCCTTGTGTATTGATTACAAGATGTTGAACAAAGCAACAATCAAGAACAGATATCCGCTACCTCGCATTGATGATCTCCTTGACCAGATGCGAGGGGCAACAGTCTTTTCTAAGATTGATCCCAATGCTTACTTTGGCACCAGTGCTAAGAGTTCCTGATCCTAATGATCAATTCTCAATGATCGCAGATGCATCTAGGGATGGACTTGGAGGAGTTATTATGCAAGATGGTTCAGTTGTAGCATACAAGTCCAAACAACTGAGGCCTTATGAGGTGAATTATGCCCCTCATGATCTAGAACTTGCTACAATAGTGCATGCCTTGCAAGTTTGGAGGCATTATCTGTTGGAGAAACCATTTTAACTCAAGACTGACAACTTGGGACTCAAGTGCATCTTCACCTAGCCAAACCTGAATGCACATCATAGATGGTTAGAATTCTTATCTTATTACACTTTTGATATTAACTATATCAAAGGCAAGGAGAACAGAGTTGTTGATGCCCTAAGTTGTATAAAATACATAGCAGCCTTGGCTATTATCAGGAGCACTTTTCGCAATCAGGTAATCAAATTCTCGCAAGGAGATGAATTTTATGATTAGGTTAGGAAAGCATTATCAAAGAATGCTTAGAATCCTAAGTATAAAGGATTCAAGTTAAAAATTGATGGTCTTTTGAGGTATAGTGATAGGATGTATGTGCCTGATAGAGAGAATCTAAGGAACACATTGCTAAAGAAATTGCACAATGCCCCATATTCAGGACATCCAGACGTAATCAAGCTCATGGCTGAGCTAAGAGCTCTCTATTTTTTGGAAAGGAATCAAGAATGAAGCAGCTGATTTTGTGTCTTATTGTTTGGAATGTCAGCATGTGAACGCTGAGCATGTGCATCCGACAGGATTGTTATATCCTCATGATATACCGGAATAGAAGTGGCAAGTGAGTAGCATGGACTTTGTCCAAGGGTTGCCATTATCACAAAACCAACATGATATGATCTTGGTTGTAGTTGACAAACTAACCAAGGTAACTCACTTCATACCAGGGAACTTGACAGATGATGCACCTATGCGTGCGAAGAGATTCATGAAATAGGTGTATTGATTGCATGGATTTCCAAAATAGATCATTTCAAATCGAGATCCGAGAATGACTTCTAGCTTTTGGTTGACTTTGAATTCAGCGCTAGATACGCAGTTGAATTTTAGCACTACATATCATCCGGAAACCGATGGACAAACAGAGTGAGTTAACCAAGTTTTAGAATATCTCCTTCATATGTATTGCATGGATCAGCAATACAAGTGGGAGGAGTACCTTCCCTTGGTTGAGTTTGCTTACAACAACTCATACCAATCAGCATTGAAGATGGCCCTGTTCGAGGCATTATATGGAAGGAGCTATAGAACAATCAGATGGGACAGGTTAGAGGACATGGTAGTTTTAGACCTGAAATGCTTATGGCAATAGAACAGCAAGTTAGAACAATCAGGGAAAGATTGGCCGAGGCCAACGATAGACAAAAAAGTTAGGCTAATCTGAAGATAACAACAAAACAATTTTCTATATGTGATAAAGTATTTCTGCAAGTTAAGCCTCAGAAAAGCTCGATTAAGTTCAAGGAATCAACTAAACTTTCACCAAGATATGTAGGACCCTTCAAGGTTTTGGAAGTGGTCAATCTTGTAGTGTATAGGCTTGCATTGCCACCAGCTCTAACTCTTTTACATAATGTCTTCCATGTGTCTTATCTTTAAAAGTATGTTATTGATCCTTCACATGTGTTGGATTGGAATGTTTTGCAAGTTTTGAGTCCTGGAGTGGTCACAGTAGAACCAATTAGAATTATTGACACTCACAAACTCAGTTTGCGTAATAGAAAAGTGTCACAGTGCAAGGTCCAGTGGGACCAATATTCTGAAGATAGTGTCACTTGGGAAGATTATGGTGAGTTTTACAGGTTGTCACATTTGTTTACTTGATATGTTGTTGAATATTATTTTATTTTCTGCTAAATAATGTTTAAATTCAGAACTTATATTTGAATAAGTGTCATCGGGACGATGACCAACTTTAGGGGGGAATGATGTCACATCTCGATTTCTCTCTAGACCTAATAACCTATTGATTCGTAGATTTCATGGTTATTGTTTGGTTAATTACTGTTTTGGTTAAGCTGAATTTCATACGCTGATTATGGACAGTTATATGTTGCTTAATTTACATGATTATTAGCTTTGGAGTTGGTTGTACTTTTATATTGTGTACATGATCATGTTTGTTAGTTTGTTATAACAGTATAGTGTAGATTTTATATTGTTTCGGGATAACTACCTTCATTGTTGTGAGGTGGATGCAAGATAAATCCATCCCTCAAAGTGTGACGGAGGGAGGACATCATCAGAAAGGGTGGCATAGATGGAGGCGTTGGGGGATGACAGAGGAAAAAACTAGAAACCCGCACACATCATAAATTAATTTGCTTTGATCAGTGTTTATTTAGATAGCTTTTATGTCTTGAATTACTAATATGTTATCTGCATTTGAGTGACTGTTTATATGCTTTCTGCTATGACCTTGATTGTTGTATGATGCTTAAACTGATTTGGTTGTGTGATACATTATGCTATCGTACTTAGTCTATCTCAATTATGATGTTATATCGTGTAATTGAAATCCGCTTGTCTTTAGCATTACTTGCAGCTGTCTATTGAAAGATATGTATGTGTGATTGTCTTTGTAATTATCAATGTCTTAATACTTTGCCAGAAAATTTAAAGGCATTGTGTGTGCTAAATAACTATTGGAATTACTAAGTAACAAGGCAAGAGTTAAATTAGTTTGGCATGGTCATTATGATATTAGCATAGTTCCACGGTGTTTCCTGACGAGGGACGCGGGGACGAGTTTCCAAGGCAGGGGGACGAGGGGCCTAAGTTTGGAAATGACGGGGGGATGGCAAGGGGATGGCGGCGCGGGAGCGGTGCAAATACATATAGTACTTGAAAAAATTGTTATAAAAAGATGTATAAGGAATAAGTATATTGCATTGAACTTCAACAATTTAACATTTTGATTTAATCATTTATCTTTTTAACAATGAAGTTTCAAGTTTGAACCATTGAACCAATCGACATTGAACATTGAAAGTCAAAATCAAAATATCGAATTCAGAATTTAGTTTTTATAAGCTTTTGGGAGGCCTTGGGGGTGGGAGTGGGGGTAGCACCCATTAGCAATTAGGGTTACGGTAGAGGGCTCAAAAACCCAAAACTTTTTTAAAATTTAAAAAAAAAAACACTTTTTGGCATTCACCTACGCGGAGGACACCTGCGCATTTCCTAGGGGGTCGAGGGACATTTGGGCGTCCCCTAAACGTCCCAGAGTCCCCAAGACGTCCCCCTTATGAAGGGAAGCCCCGAAGACATCCCCTCTTAAGGGGAAACATCCCAGGGATGGCAACGGTTTGTGGTGGAGGTGGAGAGGCGGCTAGGGGATGTCCCCACATCCCGAGGACGTTAGGATTTTTTTTTGGGGGGACGTATCCCTGTAAAACACTAGATATTAGAGTTATTGACTAATGATTATTGTAAAGCCTTTGTGCTTAGGCATTGTTAATAATCCTATGCTAAGTCAATGTCAATAGTTTCATTGTTTAATGATTATGGGAAACATCATTATGTTTGATTAGTGTTATAATGTTTGATGACTTTGTGAAAGCCGATTGTTTAAAGCAATAATCATAATACTTAAAGTGAAGTTCATGTAGTCAATGTGCATGCATAACATTCGAAGGGATTATAATTATTATTATATTGTTTAATTGAGAAGGATCGAGATTAGGGTTTAAATTGGTCGTTGACTTGAGATAACAAGTTATTATGCAAATAAACACAGAGTTTGGGGATTTTTGCATGAGGAAAATATGGATGATTGTTAGTTTATGTTAATTGTTTGTTACATGCATTGACTTGGTCATTATTTTGACCGGAGAGATTGGGGGTTTTGGTAACATGCAAGAGAATAAAATGAGGAGAAAGGACGACAATGACGGCATGGCACAGCAAGGCAGGCATTAAAGAGAAGAGGGATTCGAGCTACAAAGAGAAGCAATTCAAATCTTTGGCATAGTAGATTTCTCTTACTAGTTTGGTGATGTATTAAAATTCATATATGATGTGGAGTTCTTTGATAATTTCAAGAAAATGTCTTAAGGGTTTTAGTTATTTTCATTATATTGAAATTATTAAATTGGCTAAATGCTCTGCCCTGTGGATGGCTTGGCCATCCACAGAACCCAGCATATAACCCATAAACCCTGGACTAAATGACTATGGGTTGAATAGCTTTTAATTTGAGCTCTTTGCCAAATATTTATCTTCAATACAGAGTTCTTAAATTCAATGTTGTTTATGAACTCCCTAAACCCTAGTTCAAATCGCTGAGTGTGTGAATCCTTTGTCAAAATATATAAAATATATTGAGTTAAATGAAGAGTCTTCTGTGTAATTTCTATGGATCGAATTAAAACTATAGTTAAACAAAGGGAATTATATCTTGTTTACTTGTGTGTATTCCATGTAACCCAGGTAAGGGTTCCACTGGGTATGTATAAATAAACACGGTCCTAGAACTTGTGTTTCTTTTCATATTGTATCGACTGGGTTTATATAACTGAATTTAGTCATTTGAAATTGTTTCAAACTATTTCCTTTATTATTTTAATGTTGACTTGAGTGAAGAATTATTAGCTCAGATTAAAATTAAACCCAAAAACAAGTTTCGGCTATGTATGATGTTGTTTGGGCAGAATAGTATGAAATTTGGTTTTATTTCATTTATATGATTTATCTAAAGAATAAATATACATATACACGGATATGTATATATATTCTACAGGACTTCATTGACCTATAATATATACATATCAATGTATGTATGTATATATGTGTGTGTGTGTGTACAACTAAAGGATCGTATATACAACTCCAATGCCACAATCCTTTAGTTGTATATATATATATATACAACTAAAGGATTATGGCATTGGATTTTAATGTCCTTGAATTAATACTAAGAATGTAACGTATAGTAGGGAGTCGACTAGTTATAGGCTTGAGATAGAATTTGAGATTCTTTGGAATTCAAATAAGTCTTATTTTATACTATCTGGAAGTCATACGAAATTCATTCGATGATTTTTATATCGCCAAGTAATTACTTGGTTAATATAGAGGTTCCATTATAGTATGAGAGGGAAATTAAAAGAACATTTTAATACGCATTTCTAAGAATAAAATATAAGTGATCCTATTTATATTATAAAAAATCCTAGAACTACTTCACACTGCCTTTTGGATTTTCTATGAGTGTCGACAACCTTAAGTTTTGCGATCTGGTTATAAAGTTATATAAGCCAAATTATATAGGTCTGTATGTCTTTCATATATATACAGTGATTATGTAACAAAACTCATAGATATACATTCGGCTAGGTTTGTATTATTGACAATGAGTTTAAGAAGTTTGGTTAGGATGCGAATTGATTGAACTATGTTGTCAATTAAATGAAAACTGTATAAAACAGTCAGCTGAGTTTGAGTATATAATTGTACGCATTTGTTATACAAATCATGAATACTGATTAATGATAAAGTATATAGTCAAAGTACTTTAGTTTGAGTTGCTTTAAATTGTGATGAATAAATGATAATGATTAGTGGATTATTTGATTATACACGATACTCTAGTTAATGGACAGAGATTTGTCTAATTGGAGTATAATGTAAACTATGCATATTTTGACTGGCTTTTGACTTATTTCGTTATATACACAACTGAGTATGCTATAGTTATATAAATATATATGGAATACATACGATTTGTTGATGTAGTACAAATCTAAAATACACACACACACACACACTAAGATAATGCGTCGAAACATTGCATGATATAACAAATATATATGGGTGTATTTGTCATTTGAGTTATCACAGCTGAGTTATAAATGTGTTTCACTGTTTGACGAAACATTTAAATATGTGGTATTTAGGATTAAATACAAAACATGTGATGATTATTAATGTTTGAATTGGCTTATTATTGTAATTATGATAAGTAAACACTACGCTGGAAATATATGTTATTTGGATGAAATAACATTGGTAGTTACATGTTAATATTCTATAACTTATAGTCTAAATAAACTTCTTACACGGATGTTATGATTTGATTGAGGACTGATTTTAAAATTTGTGTTTATCTGATTTATTATTCAGTAATAAATTAGTTGATTTAAGATTAATTGCATTACATTTGATGGACTAAATGTATGTATTTGATATTTTTGTGTTTAGCACAGTGTACATTTGCCAATAAAGAATATTCTGTATGAATATTTTGTTTTTTATATTATTATATATATAACAAAATCTCGTATTAATGACCCTAACTAAACAGTGTGACGGATTCCACTCGCTTAATTAGTGCCACTAATGCGTATATAGGTGTAATCCAATTGAGTGGTGTATATAAAATTGACTGATCTTCGTGATCAATAACTATATGAAAACTTTGGCCAAAGTAATGTTTATAGTTAAACATTGTCATTTCCTATGTTTGATATAGTTTACATATTTGTACAATATCATGTTAGAACAGATTTCTTTATGGTATACATCATATATTAGTTATCTTACAGCACACAAGATCTAGTTTGTCACTCTGGATACCTGTACCATCATTATCTACCCATCCGTGAAGGAAGGGCTATTTCCTAGTTGGGAGATAATACGGGGGATCGATGATTCGTGGTTGGTGTGAAAAAGCACTCGGATGATGCTCTCTCTCTCCATAGCAGTAGTACACTAGAGACTACACTTGAGATTACTTCTGCATACTACGAATTTGTTGAGACTCATGCTCCATGGAGCTTTGTATCATTGTATATTTTTGAGACATTTATTATTGTTGAAACTGTATTTTTTATTCATATGGATCATACAGCAGTTGGCTGTAATATTGTATCAGCCGTCGCTGAATTTGTAACAATAATTTTATGAATTAATGCAGTCTTTATTTCTGTAATCAGCATTGTACCTATTCTTGATATATTATTGGTATTGTGATCATTAGCTAAATAGATTGGCTATAGGCCTTTTTATTGGCATGCTGAAAATAATGTATTTAGTTAAAGATCACATTATGTAGGTTTCATCGTGATGAAATTTGTTAGCTAAATTTGTGTAATTAATGTTTTGTTTTTTTTTAAATTACCCTATTCTAGTAAAACCTAGTGGGGTTGTTACAAAAATGGGATGCTCCAAGGGTTAAAATAATATATTTAAAAAGTGACCATTTTTACTTTCAAAATCAAAAACTTGCCGACATGAAGCTACTTTGGCAACTTAAAAAAGAAAAGAACTATGCTTCCCTTTTTCTTCACCTCTTAGCTGACGGGAAACCAAAAGAAAAAGGCTAAGGGTCTTCACCCTCTCTAAACCCGAGAAGGGGGCATGAGAGGTATGTATTTACTACTCTGCAATTGATGTTCCTTTGGTAGTGTAATTTGTATAACAAACAGTTCCCATGAGATAATGTAAAGCAAAACCGCTAAATCACATTCAGCACCAGAAAGAGGGTCCATAGAGCTTTAAACACCCATGAAGTCACCAATTCAAAGTCTAAAAATGTCTTCTGCAGAGTGATCAAGGTTGAGAGGATCTAGCAGAGCTATACTTGGAGGACCAAGGTAAGAGAGCAATCTGTACTCTCCTTGTATGCATGCTAATTCACTCGCCCTAATTCTTCGTCTAATTTCTCCATTATTCCAACTAATAACTCAATAACTAATCCTCTCCTAGTCAATAGTCTAGTCCCTCCCGCTTTTATAATTCTTATACCGTACTAACCTTTATATATCTCACATATTATTAATTTCTCATTGCCTATCCTATTAATATCCTATTAACTTAATAATGCCATCCAATGACAACTTGCTAATTTGAAATTCTAAAATCTTAACTACCCACTATCCACCTATCACTAGGCTTTCCTACAAGCCTAGTCGCTAATCCCCACCTAACACTTCCACTAAGCCTTATTAAACCCCATAAACATCTCTAGAAGCCTCCTTAATCCTCCTAGAGCCCTTAACCTCCTTTCTAGAAAATTCTAATGAAATTTTAATTCATGGGCTCATTTAATACATTGTCCTCCAAAGAATTTTAAATTCCTTGGAAATTTGTGAGCCCTTAATCTCCCAAGGCCCAAATTTGAAAGTGGACCCTCCATTCACTCTCCCCTCTCCTATATAAACCATGCTATGCTCTTGGCCATGACAATGAATGAATAAATAAATGCATGAATCAAAAATCTTGTGAAGCCACCATACTATCTAATTGCTCTTATCTCTAAACCATTGTCATTGCATCCCTTGCTTGACATTTGCATCCATTGAGTCTATTGCATAATCCAAAATCTTGAAGTCATATCACTTGCAATCCAACAATACATCAATTGATCAATTTGTCTTGGAGCTATATCAACAAATCTTGGAAAGAAGATTTATGGGAGCAAGATGATGGTGAGAATTTGTTAATCATGTGCTGATTGCTTCCTATTCGCTTTCCTTTTTTGATGATTTTGTGAAATTTGGAAGGATTTATAACAAATTGTGCTTGTTTGATACAATTGCTCAAATTTTGCATAATACACTCCTAACATCTGAGGTCAGTGATCATGGAGAAACTGATTACAGGCCTGCCACCTGGCCATGAAACTGTGGCTGAGCATCAGAAGGGGCAGCTGCCACACTATGTCGATGGCTAGATCAAACACTGAAGGCTGTTCTCGTAGCAGTGCATGTGGAGGTACAACATCTGACTAGCCTTCTACTGTGTGTCGATGGCAATAGAAGCTTCAAGTCATTTTGTGCTTCCATTAATGGAGATAGGATGGGAAAGCAATGTGCTCAGATTGACTGAACCAAATGTCCACCCAGGGCCTAACACCTAAAGGGCATCACCTCACATAGAAATAGAGCCAAGCACCTTCAGTGAGGGTAACAGAAGAAAACAAAGAAATACCCCGCAAGAGTCGCATAGTTATTATACCTCTAGGTAAGCCTTAACCACGATAGCATTCCACCATAAGATCAGACTCTGCTCAATCTCAATCAGGAATATCCCCACACATTTGTTTAAACAAACAGAAAATTCAGCCAAACAATCCATCCATCCACTTGTTTGGAGCAATGGACAAAAGAAATTATCAAGCATATTAAATCCATATGTTCTCCTCGGCTGATTTTTTAGAATTGGAGTCACCCTATACCATCAACCATTTCAAGATCCATTGAAATCCCATCCCATGTACAGAAAATCATTATTGGCTGGCATAACGGAAGAGTCAGCAACAGCTCATCAAAAAACAAAATTAACATGTTATTACTTTTAATGTTCACTTGTGCTGAATCCAAGAGACAATTTAAAGAAACTCTGCTAATTAACTGTCAAACCAAGAGACCAGTCTACTCCTGAGCAATACCTACAATCTAGTCAACATAGGAAAAACAAATCTAGTGTGTATTAGCAAACAGTCAACTCTTTAAGAGTATAACTAACTTTCAAATCCCTCCATACAGCGCACCATGTCCTTTGAGATAGTCATGGCATTCAAACCCTCCCCTACCTTTGTCATGTTTTTGGTATTTTCGGTTTTCATTTACAGTACCATATTAACCTCCAATTTTCGCATTCAGACAGCACTGAAATCAGAAATGATACCAGGTCCAGGAGATTGTGTATTTGAGAACAATAATGAAGAATGACTCACAATCGTAAACACCTGATGGAAAGAATAATAGAGGTTCCTGTAACATTTACAGTTAAATTTAAGAGATGAAATATCAAAACTTGCCAAGGTACTCTCTGACAGAAAGTATCAACCTGGTATCGGATAGGCCTTACAAGCAACTCCTATGGAGAAAGAGCATTAGCTAATTCTCTGAAATCAAAAATTACACGATTTCTAGAGGCCTTCAACTGGGCCTTCATATCATAGCTTATAACACTGCACCAGATTTTCTATTACGGTATTTCACAATTGATATTCATAATAGCATTGCTGGGAAAAAGTTTCAATGAAAGCAAAATAGACAGTTTATTACAGGAATACGGTACCTGACCAATGACAACAGCTGTATCAGTGCTCTGCAAGTCCACTGACAGATTGGTGCAGTCCGGATGACCATTGTACCACCAAACAAACTCTCTTGCAGAAAGGATTCCAGCTAAATTCTAAACCAGTCAAAAGGTGTTTGTTGGTCACAGAATATATCCCCACAATAGAACAATAGAGGGTAGGGAAAATGAAATGACAGAAAGCAACAGAATAAAAAATCTAAATTGTACAACAAAATGATTTAGTACATGAACATATACCTCTTCTGGAATACCAAGTTCTCTGTCACTTTCTGCACCATAAGCAAGTACAACCTATTCAAATAATGACTCATTTGTTTAGTTAAAATATAGCTCTTGTTTTGAACTCCAAAAATAGTACATAAGCTGAATATTGTTCATGCAAGTCAGTAAAATGCTCATCCCAGTGACTGAAATAAAAGTAGCTTTTCAAATCACGCATGGACAATTAGTAATCATAATTACCACATGGTACAGTTTGCAAAGCTCGGAAAGAGATATATCCTTTCCTAAGCATACATTGCCAAAAAAGGAGCAGCGTTCATTTGTACTAACACGAGAAAACTGGTTGATTACAACCTGCAATTTGCTTAAGAAGAAGTCGGTCAAACCAAGTTACCAAAGAGATAACAATTACCATATCTTGAATTCAACAGAATCGCTTGTGTGATCCCAATCCACTACGAAACTCTAGACAAATGAAGAGAAGAATTCCACTGAAACATCTAAAACATCATATAATTCAATCTTCTCATTCATGGTCATAATAGCGGCATTAATATGATTATCTGGTTCAATTGAAAACTAGGCAAGTTAAGAAAATGCTTCATATATAAAATTTATCTGGAAAAAAATGAAAAAGGAAATCTTAGATCATAATTTGGATCAATACAATAGATTGGCCTCATTCCCAACCAGATACATCCTAGATCCGGATTTGATTGGCAATCCAATGAACAACACACTAAATTGACATAACTTAAAAGTGTTACAAAAATAACGACCCGAGCAAAGGAAATGAACCCAATAAACACCAATAATACTGCAATGTAAATGAAAGCTTTATTGAAAATGAGAATTATTTACAAAAAGGTAACAAACTCCAAGATGAGATGTGAAGCTATAACACTTATTTTTACATTCAAATGACAATCCTTTTATAGCTACTTTTAGCAGGAATGAAAAGTCTAAAAACTGAAAATAAAACGATCCACCCAAGAATATGAAAATCCATGTGACAAGTGTCCCCACAAGAAGTGGAGAATTGTCATGAAGTGGAATACGATATTTCAGTTTCCAAAAAAATTCAGGATTTTTAAAACAACTTTGTATTTTGCCTTTTCAGTACCCTTCGAAGCATTTTTGGGATAATCCAACACCCCAAAGTGAAGAAAAATAACTTACAGAAAATCCTATGCTTTATTATGCATATTACAGTTTCAGAGTCCAAATGCCGGTAAAGAAACCATGACCCTGGCAATGTGACCATCTTAAGGAGAGGTTATCATATTTGTGCATAGAAATGAGGTACGAATGGGAGGTAAGAATGGGGCATCTTTATCTTAACTTGATGTCATATTTATACATTACCACAAGATGTCTGGTATATAACCACCAATACCTTATCATTATATTTAATTCTGATGACACCTCACATATATTTAATAACTGTTAACCTTGAAATTATAAACTAAGTATAATCTACCAACTCTAGATAGACACTATATTTCCAATACCCTCCCATAATGTCCAATCATATGACATCATTACAAAATATCTTCAAACAGGGTGCACATCAAAAGAACCCTCCAATCAAAGAACACATATATCATCATCTTCTTCTGCTTCCTTTATGTCTCTCCCATTTCCTGAATCTTCAACAAAATTGTTTTCCTAATTAGTTTAGCATTTACACACTGTAAAGCAATAAGTTTAGCATTTACAGGTGACCCGAATTTCAGTACTACCCAGGGTTGTGTTTTTATCAGCAGGATGCTATGAGTTGGTTTTATGTACCAAATATAATGAACGCCAGTTTAGCATCTGTTCACTTCTTTTTCAGTTGTTGCTTTGTGGTCCCATATACCCATTCGGTCTTGAGGACATTATTAAAATATTCCATTCATTCATTCACATCAATAGCATGCTATCAGCTTGTGCCAATTGCAGGGCATCTTTATTTTGTGTCATCTTTGTTTTCAAATCAAGCCCTGCTACATCTATAACATGAATAAGAATGATCATAACATAAACAGCCAGTTGTCAGTTCTAGTAATAACACAAATTGCTGGGCTGTTCTTGTCCAAATAACCATAAAGTAAGGAAATGTAGACTATTCTGATATTCTATGTTTACTTTGTCAGGCATGGATCATGCACAAGAAAGTATCCCGAGCATGAGCAAGGCAGCATTTCCATGTGTTGCAGATTTATTTTAATGATCAAAAGAAGCATTTAAAGGTTTCTGAAAAACAATTAGCATTTATTGTTCACACACCTTTGTTTCAGGATGATCAGGAGCCACGCCAGAACGCACTAGCCCAAAAGGTGTAGGTAATCTTTCAATAATATCTACATTTACTTGCTCGTGTCTTTTCAACATCTGCAAAGATAACACAACAATGCATTAAAAGTAAAATATACCAGTTCACCTTGAAGCCCTTTAAAATAATCTAAATGATCAGGCTGAAAATTTTCCACATTTAGTATGTGATCAAATTGCAATAAGATAAAGATGATTCTAAATTCCCTGCTTTCGGCATAAAAATAGATTGTAAGCATAGACAACATGATTCTCTGTTTTTTTCCTCTCCCGTCTTTTTTGTTTTGTTGATGGGATGAGCTAAAATTAGTAAATCAATGGGTCTTCATGATGGATCCTCATGGTCAAATCCCAAAAAAATGGTCATAAAGGTTTCTTTCTAGGTCACAACCAAACCAGATGTGATGTCCCCATTTCCATATCATGAATAAACAGGAATTGAAGACCTTTAACCTATTTCCCCATAGACTAAAGGAACCCTTTTGGGGAATTATATTTTATTAGTTAATTATTAATTGTCAAAATAGTGATTTTTATCATAAGGTAATTATTACTTAATTAATAAAGTAATTGTTAAAAAGTGGTTTTTACCACTAAGGTGCTCAAATGAATTAATTATTAATTTATTTTAATTACTATTTTTAATTAAAACAACTAATTAATATATTATTCGAAAAAAGATAATGTCAGCATGGGAGCTAAAGCAAGGAAAAGAAAAGATGTTCTAAAAAGTGCAAGCAATGGCTTATGACGTATTTTATCTTTCCAAAAGTGGTTTGCCCCCTTGGGAAGATACAAATACAAAGTGAAGGCTACAATAGAAGATATGTTGAATTTTGATAGATTGTTCTTCATGCTTAAAGAAAACTATTGGCATGCATGTCCAATAAAAATTCGCTACTTTGGTGTTAATCAATCTAAAAAATGTGTCTTTTGACACCACCTTTGCTAAGGAGATCTTGTTCTTGCCCTAGAAGTGAGGCGATTTGCTTTAAGAAATTCGTGTGAAGTTTTGTGAAGGTTTCGTGATTCTTTTCTTGCATATTAACCTTGCTAAATATTTATCCTATTTTTGCAAAGGGAGCAAACCACCTTGGAAGCTTGGATCTAAGGTTTGGAGGCCTCTTTAGATCTATTTTATGCAAATTAAATATTTTGATTTTATTTGTTAATTTTATGCGTGTTGGTGTGAGGAATTAGAGGAGTTCATGAAAGGTTTGAAGTAGAAAATTAAATAATAATTTTAAGAATTATTATTTAATTATTTTGACAAGTTTTGAAGACTTTTCCACTTGCGAAAGACAAGATATCACACTCTAGTTTTCTACTAATTTTTCTTGCACTTGGCAAGCGGAGCAATTGGCTTGGAGAATCATTTTTGGCCATTTTTATGCCCAAAAAGGTTCAATGTATTCTTCTAGTATTTTTCAGCCACTTGTGGCAATTTTTGGCAAGGGTTTGAAAAAGAAAAACATTCAAAACAGCAGCTATATTTTTGATATTTAATCATAATTTTCTGCTATCAAAAAGTGGCAGTTGAAGCTTCAAATTTTGGACCAAAGGCTACTTGTTTCATGCATTTAAATTCTGATTATTTTTATGCAATTTTCAGTTAATTTGGAACAAGTTGTTGGCTGGAATTCATCCATAAAACCCTGCTATTTTGGTGTCTACAGTTTCTAGGGCTTAACAAGGATTTTGTGAGCTTATTTTGCAAACTAGGGTTCGCTAATTGCATTTTTAGAATTGTGGTATTTAGGGAAAAATCCATTTTCTATAGAATTGTCCCATATGGGGGCATTACACCAGATACCAATTCCAAACCCACAGGTAATTTCTTTCCACTTAAAAATTTGTATCCTTGGGTTTCAAACTAGTGACCAACTTTTGGAGTCAAGAGACCTACACCTGGAATACAGTAAATTTGAGGAATATATTGCATCCAACGGGAGGTTGAGATAGGGGCGCAAAACATCAAAGACGTGTTTGTGTAAAATTAAGAATCGAATTGACGTACTGATGACAAGCATGAAAGACATGTTTGTGTAAAACTGAGTTATAAACTGCATCCAACTTTGGGAGACGCACATATAAATGGATAAAGTTAGTGAAGTCCTAAGTGAATTTGACGAAATAGATACTATATGTCATGGCATGGATATCAAAGGTTTCCCTAAAGGAATCATGGCATGGATATCAAAGGTTTCCCTAAAGGAATCATGGCATGTATATCAAAGGTTATCCTAAAGGCTAAGAGGGAAAAACTTTAAATAATAAAAAGAAATTTTAAAACATGATTCTAGCATAAAACCTGACTGAAAAAGCGCACTGACCTGATTCTGTTAAGTTTTTTTTTTTTTAATTATCTCAGCTCTCCAGAAGCCTACTCTACAAATAATGGACTGTAAAAACCATAAAAATCTTTAAAAATAGTGAAAGGGCGATATAATTAGTCTATGCTTTTACAGAAATATTACTCGTATGTAAAACATACGGACCTTTTCTGCTGTGTAAAATCCAGCAGGGCCACTTCCCACAACGCAGACGTGCAAAGGCATAGTGGAGAAGCTCCTCTTTCTTAAATATTTTCCAAAACATGTCCTCGTCAACATTCTCAAACGCATTAACACGAATTTATCCTGCCGCCTGAAATTTACGGCAAACTGAACAATTCCGCTATGATTTAATAATGCAGTAGTATTTTTATGGTCCTAGCCAGCAATATTTCATGCTTTGAATGAAATATATTTTTAATAAATTCAGACCGATTTCTGCAAACTTTTTTTTTTAAATTGAAAATACTTCTAATATTAATCAAATAAAGAATCAAATGTTTAAACGAGTTCGAAGATATAAAGGTGCCACTACGGGAAAAAGCCCTAATTCAGATCAATTTTTCGAAACTTTTAAATTTTACACTCCCAAAATTGGCCTATACCAATGCTTTAGAATAGGGCAGGAATATTGTAGGCTTTCTTATATTTTTTAATTTCTCCCTCCTTCCGCGGCTTTTCTTTTTCTTTTTCTTTTCTTTTTTATAAAATATATTTTATTAGATAAAACACAATAAATACATAATTAAAAAGGTGGGTGGTAACAGACCTAAAAGTAAAATAGAAATTAAATGGTGTTCGTCAACTTGAGAAAGTATATAGAATAAAAGATCTAGACCAAATAATATACAAACACTTTGAGACATTATTTTTTAGAAGAACGGATGATTCTCTTTGTCGAGTTTTCCTCTTTTGCCTTAGATTACTGCTCTTTTGGCATGTGGAGATCAACCCCTGAGTTCAAACATATACCAAGACTTTTTGGTTATTGCTAACAAACAAAAGGTTCTTCTCAATGACAACATCAACAAGTCTCCCAAAAGAAACCTTGATCAAAGGCTCCAATCTAATTTTAGTTAGATTATCATGGGCCAAAATGGCCCTATTTAATACTAGTCCACAACATTTTGACTCGCAGAGGTTGTGATTGCAGACAAACAATTCATAGGGTTGTTTATGGGATTGGCAATTACCTCAGGCCTTGTGTTATCTTTACCCTTTAGAGATTCTGATGAAGCTTTGTCATCTAATTTGGTATTCAAGACTACTATATACACCTAAATTCGCTCGCTTCATTTATCATCACTAACATCACTAATTTCATCTAATGACCATTAATCTCGTCTAATTTTATCTAAAACATCCTTATTAATCCCCATAGTCATTTATCTAACATCTCCCTTTATTCTTATTCATCTATTAACTTTATTCCCACCCCACAAATCAATAAATTCTCCTAAATCACCATTATCTACTAACTAATCCCACTTGTCTAATATTTGAGAATTTAAAATTCCCATGACCCACCTACCCAGCCTATTCATAGGCTTTCTACATCCCTAGTCCCTAATCCCCTGTCTAAATACCTATCTTAATCCCCCACTAATCTTACTTAAACCCTAAATGGATTCTAGAATTTTTCAAAATGTAGATGAAATTTTGAGCAAATGGAATTGATTGTATAATTACATCAAAATACCCAAAATGTCACTGCACCAATTGAGAATTAGAGCCATTGAAATAAAATTGCAAACACAAATGAACATTTATAGCAGCACTTAAATCCTAAAGCTAATTGCTCCAAACCAAGATTAAACAAATAAAAGACCAAAAGATTTGGATTAAGATTTACTTACCATAGACTCAGATTTAGTAGCATTATGTTGGCTTGATGAAGACACTTGGATTGCATGGATTAGTTAGATTCAAGACTAGAATGATAGCATGAAAGCTTGTAGATTCATTGGTTAGTTTGGCCATGAAGGAGTGGTTTGTCTAAATAAATTGAGGGAGGGAAGATCAATGGTCACCATTCAAAGTTAGTTGCCACAAAGATCAAGGGTGGAAGATTATTCAAGGAATTAAAAATTCTTTGGAAGCCTCTATAATAGAGGCTTCTAGAGAGAAAGGGACTAAGTTAGAGAGGATTCTAGAATTGGAGAATTCTAGAATGCATTTAGGGTCTAAGTAAAATTAATGAGGGATTAGGATAGGTGATTAGGGACTAGGGATGTAGAAAAGTATAGGAATAGGCTAGGGTAGGTGGGTAGGTGGGTCATGAGAATTTTAAATTCTCAAATATTAGACAAGTGGGATTAGTTAGTAGATAATTGTGATTTAGGAGAGTTAATTGATATGTGGGGTGGGAATAAGGTTAAAGATGAATGAGAATAAAGGGAGATATTAGATAAATGATTATAAGGATTAATAAGGATATTTTAAATAAAATTAGATGGGATTAACGGTCACTAGACAAAATTAGTGATGATAAATAAAGCAAGTAAATTTAGGTGTATACATTTTACCCCTCTTTGAAAGGGCATTACTATTAGATGAAGTGGAGTGAGTAATGGTTTTTCAAAGAAACACCATTTCATGGATGAATGCTAATAAAGATGATACCCCCTCAAGGAGACATGCAGGGAAGAATGAGATGGATGGCCACTCGAAAGAGGAAATGAGGAGCGAAATGCGATGAATAGATAAGGGGATGGGATGTTGGATGTGAGATAAAATATGTACTTGACCTGAGCAGTGAGCTACAATGGATTATACCCTTAACAAAGACATATGCACAGGGAGTAGAAATGATGATGATGACGATGATGATGATGATGATGAGATAAAAATCCATAAGCTTTTGACATATCCCAGGCAAGGACGCATGCTAGGGAGAATTGCAGACTGAGATGATAAAGGTAATGAGTTGTTGACATGTCCCAAGCAAAGACACATGTTGGGAGAGCATCGGGCCAAAGATAAGACAATGATTGGATAAGATTAATGATGGGTGTAACTCAAAGCTAAAGTCAAGTGATATGGTGAAGGGGATGAGAGAGAATAAAATGATACATGATTGAGTGACCAAAATATGAAGGGGAGGAATTAAACTACATTGCCTCAAATCAATGAGCCATAATGTGATTAATAGCGATGATGCCCCTAGCAAGGATACATGCAAGGGAGTGATAGGTGATAATAAAGTTATGGTTCTGGCCATGCTCCAATCAAGGGAAGAAATTATGAAGTGATCAATTGGTGATAATGAAAGAAAATATGGAAATTGTGACTTGTCAGGCCCAATCGATAGGTGTGGGCAATTGACAAAAAGATTAAGGAGATGATTGTGGATATGAAGCTTGATCAATAAACCAATCAATTAATGATTGATATTGTAACTCAGAGATTTGACTGATGCATGACTTAAGGATGATGAAAGATAAGATAGATGTGATGATGAATGATGGAGGAGAGAGTGGATGAGTTGACCTCAGACGCATTATGTGACTGAGCATTACCTACATAGTCTGAAAAGACCTCGGGCCAATGTAGTTCAAAATATATGTTGATGATAAAGGACTAGAGAGATGATAGATGATTGGTTAGAGGCTATAGACAAGATGATAAAACAAATTGAAGGAATGATTATGATATTAGACAAGATGATAGATGACTGACTTTGGGATATATACAGGATGATAATATGACTATGAGGAATGATTGGACTTTGATGATTGGTTGGAAGACAAAGGAATAGGATAAATGATTAGATATGGGATGCGAGATGATCAAATGGATTAGAAGAAATGACCAAGCCATCATTATTGTAATAAGGCTCATCATAGTCTAAGCAATCCAATAGATATTGCATTCGATAGTATGCCCCATGATATAAGTATGACCAAGAGGACATTATGCCAAAGTGGAGAAAAAGGGGCAAACAGTGAACTTTGCATTATCGAGGGCACATAAAAGCATCATTGTAACTTTTGGTGTCATCATAGCATCCTCGCTCATTGCCCAATAGACAAAATATTTATGATGTAAGACTAAAAAAATTAAATGATCAATAAGATAATCATTTATATACATGACAAAGGACATGCAAACAAGTCAAACAACATAAAGCAGACAAACACGCACAAGTATCTACATAAAGATGCAACATGATTAGTGTCTTGTCTAAGTGTCTCGAGAGTCAACGAGATGAGTGAGTAGGTGATGAGTTTGATTTATGATGTGAATGTGGATTAATGATATAGACTTGGACAAGGATATGGACTTGGAGTAGACTTAGGGATTTGGATTAGGTTATTAAAGATTTGGATGTCATGATAAAAATGATAAGACCAATAGGATATAAGACAATATAGTATGATAAGATGACATGTATGACTTAGGTCATAGGACAAGATGATTGGGATATATAGGACAAGATGACACAAGACAAGACCACTTAGGCATTTTTGGGGTTTTGTGGATTTTATGATTTTTAGGTTTTTTGGAATATTTCAATTTTTAGGTCTTTTTGGAATATATATGTTCAATATACAAATGGGGTTACTAGCAAAGGGAATACCAAGCCTAACAAATAGGATAAAGATGGATGGAATAATGGATGAGATGACTAAAGGATGAGGGTGATGCAAAAAAAGGGATGGGGACCAAGGAAGATTGGACTAGGGATCTCCAATGACCACATCACGAAGGAACCATATATCTAATTGCCTAAGTATCCATTGGAGGATATGTCAAGATGATTCAAGAACATTTCTCAAGACATCTTTCACTCCCTTATGAAGGTCAAGATTGGAAGAAAGGAGGGACATACTAGGATGCACAATATGATGGCAGATGATGGGTAGGAACAATGGACCTAGGAATAAGATAGATAAGGATGACATGGAATGGATTTTGGCTGACAAAGGATGGATGAAATGGATTTGCCCCCAAGTGTTGAGGTATAATGTGAACAATAGATTATTTTACCATCATGTCGAAAACCTATTTGCATCATGGTACTTGCCTAAGGCATTAGAAGACTGGTTTTTACCATTAGATGAATGATTTTTTATTGTATTATACACACACACACACACATATATTGATTTTTTTGATTTTTTACCTTTGGGCATCTTGATTTATTGGATATTTGTACGAGATACAAGATGTAGACATATTTATGATCTTTAACCAACACATGTTCTAGAGGGATGTGATACTAGATCCATGCTGTCACCATTGGATGTATTGATGTATATGTGACCTTCATTGATTCTTGATTTGGACTCCTCCAAATATCTAGATTAGGTGTCTTCATCACCCTTATAAGAGACAATATTGCCTAAGTGAGTGATGTGAGGTATGGATTGGATTGGATGGTGATGTTGATGGGGGTGTATTAGACCTGAATGGATGATAAGATCATGAGGGGAATGTGTGAGGTATTTGAGGATTAAGACTAGTAGTCGCACACATCATTGGAGATGTTGGACATTCCATGTTTGATTGGTGTCATATAACAAAAGTCTATAGGAGATCCCATATGATTTGACTTTGTGGTTCATCTTTGATCTGATTATTTAAAGGATTATCAACCATTCTAATAGTGATTTTGACATTATTGTGAATTTTAGACTTGATTATATCTTGGCTACCCCTTAGTGCCAGACTTTGGGCTTTACCATAGGAGATTGATCTTTGAATTGATAGATGGTGATTATTTTGACTTTGATGGTCCCCTAATGTCTGATTTTGGGCTTCACTAGGGAGATATGCTTTTTGATTAGACCAATGATTTGATTTTTTTTATTTTGACTTGATGAAGTAGAGGTAATTTGATCATCATGATTAACTTTTTGGATATGATCTCAGATCTTTGTATATGTGGCACATATTATGTTACTCAATGAAGGGTCTAACGATGTATGTTTCTATTCATCCATATAGAGGATGGTGATTAAATGATAATTGATATGAAGAAAGGGGTCTATGATGGATGAAGGTGGTTGAGATGATATGATGAGGTTAATGAGGGGGGATAGGGCAACATGGTCTTTATAGGGGTTCCTAGGAGACCCACTTTTGACATCGGAGAATATCTTCTTAAGATTAGCAAAAGGGTCACTAATACTATTTGTAGTATACGCGTCCAAAATAGGACTAGATTCACTCTAACTATCCTTGACAAATAAATCTTGTAAAAACTCTCTTATGACTTCATCATCCTGATTAAGATCAAAAGATATGCCTAGTGACTGATTATCATCCAAATTGGAAGTATCTTCAAACTGATAAGCATGATCATCATAGACTATAATATCTATGAGGGATGATGTTTTTGATGAGGAATCTAATTTGAATACTAGTGTTGAACATGATCCTGATGTAGATAACACTTATATGACTCTAATGATGACTATGATGTACAGGATGCAATGTTGCTAGTAGAAAATTCATTGTCCACAAGTGACCTCTCAATGTGGGGTCTTTTATATGATGGGTAAGAGGAAGATGATGGAGGAACATTGGATTCGATAAAGATAGGCCCATGGAAGGACTCACGAGGACTAGGTTCATGGGGAATAGACTCATTTTTTATGGAGGATTTGTCAAAGATGGGGGGACCATGGAAGATGATTGCAATGTCTTAATCTTGGCTTGGAAAGGGAAGGGCTTGATCATGATCAAGAATAGGATCTTGGCATACCTCTTCTTATTTACCTAAAGACATGGATTCATCTAATTCATTCTCAATCTCAATGTCACCATGGTTGATGAAGTCTTGGATGTAGTTTGGAAATTATGACATCGATTAACAATATGCCCCAAGTTTGGTGATATACACAGTATTGGTTAGCTTTATACTAAGAGGGCTTAGGCTTGCAGGATCAACATGTCGTATGGGTGGATAGACCATCATGTCGTTAGCAATACGCTGGTGGAAGAGGGATTCTAATGATATATGAAGAGGAATATAGGGGCTCTTTCCACTCTGTGACTTAGATGTGAAAGCATTGGACTTTAGATTAGATGGTTGTTGATGTGATTGTGTGGGTGGACTAGTAATAGATGAGGTGGCCAAGATATGATTCCCTTTGCTATTAGATAAATAGGTATATGATTGGATATGACTAGTGGATGGAAGATTAGAATGGGACTCACATGGATGGGTACAGACTGGAGGTAATGTTAGATGGATGGGGTCGAAGTCTGTAGGACATGGAGTGCTCAGCTCAAGGAGGCATGCAAGGAGTATATCCCTATTGGCCATGAGGCATTTTTCAATAAGGGTATTGACCAAATTAATTTTATATTCCATGGATAAATATGGGAGAAAGTATGGATGATGTGGTTTATTGACCTCAATTGACAGGGGTGGGGGATTGAATGGAAATATTAAGGGATGCAGATGGGATGTGTGAAACAAATTTGGAAAAAGGCTTGCTTTAGTTTGATGTTGAGTTTGAATCGATGATATGAGATGTTAAATGGGATTAGACAATATCTAAGTTGACCTATTTAGGATGTGAGCTAGACTTGGATTGGATTCGACTAGGTAAACTATGACAAGCTCTAAGATTTGATGGTGGGATAGACTGGCCCAATAGACTAATTTTGACCAGGGATTGATTAGACTAAGACTAACTCAAATATAAAATGATTGACTCAAATAGGATGAGGTGATTTGATAGATAGGTTTAAAGGATTATGATTATGATTCAAACTCGATAAGACACAAGGCAAGCTAGTGATGAGAACCCTGAAATGACAAGAATGTTTTGCCCATGTGGATGGGGACCAAAGTATGACTGTAGACTTGATGAGGGGACTAATATAAATAAGGGGATGAATTGGGTAAGCATGGGTTGGCCTATGATTAGGTTGCAAGGGATAAAGTGGTGGACAAGGTGATTAGGCTAGACAAGGTCAAGATAAGTGAGTTTTGTGATGGGTAATATGGTTTGGACCAAGACTCTAAGGATGAGTAAGATAAGGCAAGATGATATGGGAATATGATGATGAAAGGACTAGGATGTGACTAAGATTAGTTATGGATAACGTGGATCAAGTGATAATGATGATGTTAATAATATTAAAGCTAAGTGAAGAATACGAGGTTGGACTATGATAAGGTGTGATAGATGGATGGAAAGACTCGATTAGGATAATCAAATGATGAGGGTGTGTTTAGTGATGGGTGGGACTAGAATAGGATGTGACTAGGACATAAGATGAGATAGTGTTTAAAAGGATATACAAAGAACATATGTACAAGAGAATATTGATAAAGATGTATAAAATTATATGATGATAAGACATGGATATACAAGATGATGATATTTGAAAACCTAGATAGATGTATGTAGGTTTGGGTAAAAGGCTGACTTGGTTCACAAATAACATCAGTCTAACATGACACTCACCAAATCAGGTAAACCACAAATATAAGACTAATAAACTGATTGTGGGTGTGTAACCTAACAATTATATCATCTAATGACTTTGTCAGTGAGATTATAGGTCGGTGACCCATTACAAAATGTATCAAACCCTCTCAACCCCATCTGCACATGATGATCACTTGGGAGCTGATACTAACTCCAGTAGTGAGTCTCTTGTTATATCCAATGGTCCTATGCTAGGATTGACAAGCTCTCTAAGGGCATCCCCAATATATGCTAGGTATGATGGGGCCCAAGTCTATGTAGGGTGTTGTCTAATGCCTAGTTTAGAGAATTAACTCTTCCCCTTCATGGATGACATTTATGGGGTCAATTGCTTAGTCTAACGATAGTTGTACTCGATATTTATACTTTACCAAAACATAGAGTATGGATTAGTGCATGGTGGTGAAATCCAGGGTCACTATTTTGCTAAGACTATGTCAAGAGTGTGCATGTCAATTCCACATCATGTTTCTCCTAGAAAAGAAAAAAATGGGGGGGGGGGGGGTTATTAGTGTTTTTGATCCTTTAGTAATCACTGCAAGGACATAAAGGGGAGAGCATACACCACTATAGCCCTTGGGTGACAAATAGGCAAACCAAAAAGAGATTAATTAACTAATTAATTAAGATTGTGAGATATATACAAGGTCAAAGATATATACAAAGGGATACGATTGAAACAAAGTGATTGAAATGAGTAAAAGTCTTAGATAAAAAAAAGATTTTCAAGATGCCAAAATGTCTTTGATAGGCTGCTTGCAAGAAAAGAGATTAGTAGTTTCAGGTGGCAATTTTGGAGAGGCAACTTGTGAGATAAGATGTTAAACAAACTATATGACCTATAAGAGAAGACATCAACAAGTCAAAATCACTACTAAATTAACCCCTACAAGAATAAATGATAGTCCAATAAGCCTTAATAAAAACCACTAAAAAAATCATGATTTGGCTCTATAACTTCTTTGGGTGAGCATGGCCATGATGCAAGGGTTTTGGGGTGGTAGCCCCCAATAGGGTCAAAGTGCAGTGCCCCTTGTGGGGTTAAGGGGTAGTGCTTTTTACAGGGTCAAGGGGTAGCGCCCCTTACAGGGTTTGGGGGTAACACCCCAGGCGCACTCCCTATCGTGGTATAGGGTGGGGTCAAGGGGTAGTGCCCCTAATACTAAATGTAATTTGGGACTCGTGGGATGCTTGGAATGACTCAAAAATCATTGAAAATGATCCTAAAAAGTGTACTCAAAAGGAACAAAAATTAAATGCAAAAATAAGTGCAAAAACGTAACTGTAAATGGTAAAATCATAGATACACAGTCAATGTATTATAAAATCACATCCAAAAAGGATAAAATCACATGTTTTCTACAAAACTACTATTGTGGAGCTACGATTTTGTAGAAAAGGGCTAATCCTAGAAACTACCACATGGTTACTACAAAACTACAAGTTTGTTAGTCAAATTCGTGATTGTATAGGAAAAGTCATGATTCATAATTAGCGATATTGAAATGAAAAGAGAAAACATTATATTATAGACTTGGAATTATTTACAGAATAAAAGTGATTAAAATTCAAGATGATATGGATATTTACAAAATAACATAATTATATACAAGATCTAGTAAGACTAATGAAAAATATTGCTACTACAATCTTGTGATTTCACAATAAGTGTTTGAGAGGGGGTTTTAAGGTGTCTTGAACTGATTTAGGATAAGGCCCCCCTATTTCCTACAAGTAAATAATGAGTAGACATACACATAGAAGTTATTAAAAAGCTTGGTTAGTGATTTTATTTGATGATTTTAACACAAAGGATAAAATCACCTATTACAAAGGCAAAATCATAACTCTGTTACAATATCGTGATTGTAAAGTTTTGGTTTTGTTCCAGATAATCAAAAGGCAAGTTAGGGTGTTTGATATCAATCTATGTACTCCCTCCCTTCACCTACAAGTAAATTGGATTAATATCAACCTGAAATAAGTAATAATGAGCATAAAAGGTCAAAGCTTATCTATAAAACTGTAGGGTTGCAAAATTGTAAGTATTGGGATCAAATCACTAATTTCAAAGCAAACTCACAATTGTCAAATTGTGATATTGTATGATAGCAAAAACCTATCATGGTCAATAAAATAGTCAGTGGTTAGAAACAACAGTTAAACATAAAATCGCTACTCTTCTGTAAAAATTGTGACTTTTAAAAGAAAAATTGTAGCTTTCAAATCATGATATTGCTGGATGTTAAAAATCTACCAAAACCATAAGCTATTAGTGGTTAAGGCATGACAGTCAACGTAAAATTGTGACTCTCGACAATAAAACTGTGACTATGTATTAATGATTTTACAAAGCAAAATCATAATTCACTTGGGCATGACAATTTGATGAAATTTGGACCTTGTTCTCTACCTAATCATCCCTGAAAGTTGTCAAAAAAATATCTAACATATAAGATTGTTAAATTGAAAGGGGTATGTCCCATCGTGGTCACCAAAATATGTCGTCGTATTTTGAGTAATTTGCAAAACTACTATATTTAGTAATCAAAACCCAATAACAAAAACAACATCAAAGGAGGGGATAAAGGAACAACCAAACAATTAAAAAATGGATTCTTGCCATCCTTTTGTCCCTTACAACACCTCTCCAAGATCTTCAAGTGGGTTTGATTGAGTGTGGAGTGTTTGACTTGAGCTTCAAGTGACTCCAATGGCTTCTTTGGATAGTTGTATGGCTTGGCAAGAGTATGAAGATTCTTGATAATGGTTGATTATGAGAGTATACTCGAGGCTTATTGATTTCCAAGTTAGTCTGGCCATGGCCTGAGCATGGCTTATATAGGATGGTGGAGGAGGTTTTTAGGTAATTTTGAATTATTTAGAAGCCTCTAGTTTAGAGACTTCTAAAATATTGGAGGAGCTTCCCTAGTTCTATAGGTTTCTTGATTAGTTTAGGGGATATTGGCGGATTAGATAGGAATTAGTTAGGTTTAGGATTCACTGGGATGTAGGAGAGGCTAGGGTGGTGGGGTATCTAGGGGTAATTGAATAAATAGGAATTTTAAATTGGCATGTGGGCTAGTGGGTAGATTAGTGGCTAAGTAGGCCAGTTAGTAGGTTAATGGGGTAATTAATTGGTTATAAGGGTATGGTAAGTTTTATGGGATGTAGGGAATATTATGTAGGAATTAAGATATTATTTAATTGACTAAGGTTATGGTTATGGGTTAAATTAGTGGGTTTAATAAGATTATTAAGATGAGCAAATTTAGGTCCATACAACTACAAAAGGGTTGGTACTTAACACAACTTGATCTTTCTCCCTTCCATTAACTTTAGTTTTCTATTTTTTCTTTCTTTTTTTATCGACTACCTATAATTCCTCATTTTCCCTATCCTTTTTAATGACTACTGACAAGGGGTGATCTTGAGCTAAATGTCCATGGTTGTGGCACATCAAACACCATAATGGGAGATTCTCGTAGTCTAATGGTTGTTCAAGCATCCATCCCATTAGAGATTTTAACCATATCCTTCTAGGAAGAGGTTTTTCTCACATCCATTTGAACACAAAATTTGAAATAATCAACATGCCTCTTACTATGGATTTCAAAATAAATACAAATCATGTCCCCGAGGGAGATTACAATCTTTGAAATAATAGACTTTTCCCACAAGTATGTTGGAAGGTTAAATAATATTATCCATATTGGTGCCACCTTTGGATCCTTTTGTGAAAAGTCAAATTTGGGGCTCTATGATGTCATGAATAATCTTGATCTACCAAAAAACCAAGGTCCTACTCAAATACATTAATTCGGTCTTTTTTTGTTCTAAATATCACAATAAAAATACCTCTTATGTTAATGCGTAAATCGTTTGGCTCTTTTACCTTCTAGTGATCCATAATCCTCTTATTTTTTCTTATTTGAAAATTTAAAGAACATTTTTCATTTATAGGAAGGATATTAAAGTTAGCCTCTTATGTTTTTTTTTAAAAAAAAAATATGATTGTCATCAATGCATCACTCTAACATACTTGATTGAAAAAGTATGGAATAAATAAAGGGAAATAGTTTTCTTTAATTTCAAGAAAGCATTTGATACAGTGCCCATAAGCAAACTTTGGAGTAGAATTGAGAAGTTAGAATTTCAAAGTTGTATAGAACAACAATTCACAAGTTTTATGATCTAGTTTGAACCAAAATCAAAATAGGTAAAATATTATCAAAATGCTTCAAGAGCAACATCAATGTCAATAAAGGATATCTGTTATTCCTCACCTTATTTGAATTATACATGAACAAGTTAGAGGAGTGGATAAACAAAGTTGGAGATGGAGGTATTCACTTAACTAGTTATGAAGTAAAGTTGCTCTTGTATGCAAATGACATTATCTTAATGGCAAAAACAACATATGGATTGAGAGAGTGCTTGAGGGCTCTAGAGTTTTTTTTTCAAGAGGTAGGGATACAAGTGAACACCCAAAAAAATAAGATCATGATATTTTCCTTAAAAAAAGATAAGTAAATAAACTTCTTATTTGAAGGAAGCCCTTTCCAAGTGGTGGATGAATACAAGAACTTTGGTCTTGATTTCCATGACAAGCTTAGCTGGGAGACTTGCAAGACAAAAAGAATATAAGGGGTTTAGAAATATTTACAGTTACTACAAAACTAATACATGAATTCAAAATTATGGGATCACAAAAAACTAAGAGGACCTTGTTTAGGTTGCTTGTAACCCAATGGTGCTTTATGGGTTTGAAGTTTAGGGCAATAATACATCATAATTGTCATGGAGACACACAAAGAGAATTCAATAACACCTAATCACAAGCATTCTCAAAATTAAAACATTGATTCCATATGAGCTATTATTAGTCACAGCAGGAGTTTTCTTTTTGGAGACATCAAATTTGATTTGGATGTTATGTTACATAAAGAAAACAAAAAACATGGAGACTCAATGCTAGTAAAAAAATGGCAATGGAGAAAGAGTTAAGAAGAAGATGAAAAAACTTGTATGGATGATATAAAATAAAAAGTAGATGAATAAATGGAAAATTAACATAAAAGAGTGTATAAACACTAATGAGTAAATAAAAAGGTATGTGAGAGAAAAAGTCAAGGTAACCATGTCGATAAAGAAGCTTGGGTAAAATAGATAGTACTATGCCAGAGAATTCAATCCCACTTATGACCATGAGTAAAACACATACATAAAGAACATAAATCTAAATGGATGATGAAAATGTTGATAACTCAATTAAGAACTAGTACACATCATCTTAGGTGTGAGACTGATAGGGGAAACCACCTAAAGAAGTTTGAGAAATAATAATATGTTACTTTTGTACTTCAAAGTTAGTGGAGGCAAAGTAGCACTGCATCATGGAGTGCTCGGCTCACAAGGATATTAGAATCAAATATACTGACAATTTGAAAGTTGACTCCTTGAATGCCTTGTTTGAATAGGAGAGATTATCAAAAGTCTATAATTTTTTTATCAAGATACATAGAAAAAAATCCAACTTTTAAAAATAAATGAATATAATGCAAGCATAGCTCGGTAACCCTGTCTCAAAGGTTTGTTTGTAGACAAAACAACTTAATCACTATCCTTTAGTCCTGTAGACTACTTGGTCTCATGGATGTTATTAAAAATATTCATTCATATTTTAAATGGAATTACATAGTTTATTAATTTCGATAATAAATTTCTCAACTTCAATTTTTATGTTAATAGGAGGTTTTTAAAACATCAACCATTCTTTAAGTAAATGTATTTATTCTTTGTTATATGTTTTATTTTAATTATTAAAATATAATTGATATGAAATATTGGATTGTCTTTATTTCAAAGGTTAATATTGTAAAAAAAATTGTAATATTGAAATTTTATTTATTTTTATCGATAATAAGGGTTATAGGGACCCTCACCCACACAGATAAAATTGTGATATATACAAACAAGATGGAAGAAGGTGGAATTTACACTTCTCCAACCATAAGAGGGATAAACCCACATGTCATCCAAATCCAAATTGGGGGAGAAACCTCAAACAAGAAGATCTATCATAAGATTTTTCAAAAAACCAAAGAAAATCAAGATCAACTAGCAGACCACCAAAACCAACATGTATCCCTAAGATATTGTTGATTTCTTATGAGAATGAAGTTCCATATGACAAATTTTTTTTTATTGGCAAATTTATTTTTATTTGAAACTTTTGTCCAACCTTTAGAATCATTTGAGACACTATCAATCTGGGGAGAGTTAATATTTGAGCACAATACTTCCATAGGAATATCTCCTAAATGGGAGGATCACATTTCTTGTAAAGAGAAATCTAATAAAATTCAAGGAGATATTGGAGTGGAGTCATCCAAAACAAATCTTTTTTTACCAAAGGGAGCAACCTCTTTGATAGAAGAAGAAGAAATAATTACAGAGGAAGATGTTGTAGGAGAAGCAATTGGTGTAGTTTTAACCATATCCTTGATTGAAGTTGCAGTGGGAGAAACATTATCCTTAACCTTACCAAAGATGATAAAATGTTCAACCCCAACATCTTTCCACCAAGTTGTGAATTTTCCAAATTTAATCTTGATATCAGCTTGGTCACCTAATTTCTTAGGGTAATCATTTACCACATGACCATGAACAAAACATATTCTACATGTAAAATTTGACCTTTTGTAATCAAAAACTTGAGACCAAATTCCATAACTAACCTTGATCTTAAATTTTTTTGGAAAGCCTTTAGAGAGATCCATGATTATGCACATACAAGAGAAGGTAGTTTGTGTGTGGTCATCAGTCTCAGGAGAAAGTGAGATAAATTCCCCAAGAGAGCTACCAATGGATTGAAGAGAAGGAGCCTTCCAAAATTACAGCGGTAAATGAGGTAGTATGACCCGTATTAAAGCAACAATAAAAGATTTGATAACATGATTGAAGGCTGGGTACCATGATTTCATGTAAATAAAAGATTTATCCCAAGTCCAAGGACCCAAATATAATAGTTGATCTCTGTTAGTAGTTAAGGGGCACACAATAATGAAGAAGCCTTTGGCACACAAATGGATGACAAAAGTGTTGGCAAGAATGGGTTTGTAATGCTTGGAAATCCATGAATGAAGGTTAATCATGCTCAGCCAGAGTTTGTGAAAGAGACAAATCACAATAACTAACAAAAACTAGGCTTCAACTTTTAAAACCTCACCTCCTAGCTCAACCAAAAGGACATAAAAAAAGACATGAACCATACCATGATTTCCCTAACCAAGAAAAAATGTTGAGTCACATATTGCAAGTGAAACCCTCAAAGGAGAATAGGACAAGGCATAACATGGATCAACCAATAACACCCTACATGTTGTAGCTAATAAATCCTCCCCTATTGAGTTAACCCAAAAGGACTCGTATGGCTGTGAATAAGACAAAGGTCATGCTACAAACCAAGCATCGATTCCCCAAAGATGATAAACACCTTATGAAGCAAAGGCTCGCGACTTTGTAGGGTAGACAACCCTTATCAGGGCAATGTTATTGCCAAAAAGAGACCAAAAAACATCATCAAACTGTTAAACATGAAGACCTAGATTCATGTATAGGGTAAAGCCCTAATTTGTGAACAAGAGCGAGTAGGTCAACATCCTCCTCCCTTTTCAACTGGAAACATTAATCATGGAATAATTTTTTTCCAATATTAAAATTTTATTTTAAACAAATATAAATACTTTATTAAAAAAGGGTAGTTAAATTATTATATTAAAAATATATAGAGAGAGATCCAATAAAAATTGATCGAATTATCTATTTAACAATTATCTTTGTTTGAGAGATAAAAAAAGATTAATAATAAAATTGAAATATGACATAATCCAAAACTTAACAGCAAATCAAGAATAGTAATTAACTCCTATTATAAATCCAACACAAACATCCAATATAGATTGAAAATGTAAAAGAATACATACCTTCACTTACTAACAATGAAGACCATTCCTTCGTTAACTTGGATTTGCTCTTGATTGCTTGATATGTGGTTGCTCAGAAAAAATTTCCTATCCAAGAAACATTTTGTAGGATGCCGATAGCTTGATTGATTGATTTGATTATAAGTGGATGCAAGAAGATAATTATGATGCTCACAAATGATGATAATTTCAATAACACTTATGATAATAATTATGATATTAATTCAAATGATAATTTTGAGGATCCCCACAATGGATTAAGGCATGTCAATTTATAGACATTTTGTAGGGAGAATGGATGGTCGAATTTAATACAAATTTATTTAATATTTTTAAATTTAGATGGTGGATATTCAATTTATGAGTCAAATGCATTCAATGAATTGGTTGAGAATTTATGAATTAGTTAGAGGAAGCAATAAAATGATCAATGAGTTTGTTAATTAGTCGTGGAATGATTTGAACGTCTTAAATGGATTGAATGTCTTGAATGGAGTGATTGAAATGTCTTAAATATGTTTATTAGAGGGATGAATGTCTTAAATGGGGGTGTTTGAATGTGTTCAAATGTATTAAAGAGATTTGAATAAGTTATTAGTGGTTAAATGAGGAGGTTAAATGTTTAGATTATGTTGGTTGATTGGGATGATGAAATGGCTTTGGCTAATTTTATCATTATTTTTATTTGCTTAATTAGAATTATGTGTGCATGACTTAATTAGTGATTAATCAATTTAACTATTATGAATTAATTAGTTAACTAATAAAAGGGGTAATGTTATGTGGAAGAGGATAAAATCTATATTTTTACGATGGATGGGTTATATGGAGAATTGGTGAATGAAAAATGTTGATAATTAGTAGATTGATTGTGACACCATAATGGTATAATTTAGTTGTCTATGTTTGCCCCTCTTTAAAAGGGAATTATGACTAGAATAAGATATGGCTTTTAAAATAATGAATAAAAGTAGAGGGAAGACATTTGCAAAAGATGCCCCAAGTGGCTCAATTGGCCAATTAGATAGATGGATACTCTATTGAGAGGACATGCGAGGAGAAAAGACATAAATGGGCTCTTGAAATGAGAGGAATGGTGAAATTTTGATGAAGGGAAGGTGTTTGGGGGGGGAGGGCAAAGGGGTGGGGTGAATAAATATGAGGTAGGGGGGATTTCAAATCATTTTCACCATTGGCACTTAGGATTTTAGAGCTCTGATTTTGTAAGAGACCTTGAGCTTAAATGGATTATATTCTAACTAATGAGCACTGTAGCAAGTTCATGAGGGAACATCAATAACCAGAGGGAAGTGGTCCATTAGTTAGTACCTTTTTTAATTTGTCAAAGTTGAATTTTGAATGTAATAAATGCATTTAAAGTCACAAGAAAGTGAAATCATTGCAAGTAAAAGTTGTCCCCTAAAAATTTTGTGTAGGTAAATGGTGAATTCACACCTAGAAATGTGTGAAATTATTGTGGGGGATTCAAAAATAGTAAATATATCATAAAATTCATGGCAAATACACTCTAAGGAATGTTGATTTTGCATTTGGAGTTAATATGTTGATGAGTTAGAATTAGTGATGTTGTTTGAATTTTTAGGAAAAATAGACTAAGTATGCATCATTTTTGGTGTTTACAGGAGAGATTGTCAGTTATTATACTTGTGAGAGGCAATATGAAGTGCTACAATTGATACATAATTTTATAGAGGATGAATCTGAGTTGTTGGAGGTTGTTGGGTTGTCTTATATAACAGAGATGTAGAGGTCCGTGTTGACAAGGCCCTTTTGACAACATTAGTAGAGCATTAACACTCAGAGATGAGTAGTTTTCATTTATCGAAAAGGGAAATGATAGTTATATTAGAGGATATATGGAGGATTTTATGTATCTCAATATAGGGTATGATGGTATATTAGAGTTAGATTACACATGTTGTATCACTAGGGATATTATCTAAGGAGGATAACATCTCCATGGTGGGTTTAGGGGTGGATTTGGATGCATGTATGGTAGGAGGAGAGATAGATCCACTACCTTTGATGTTGATGGATCTTGTTAGTGGCACAATGTTACCTGATAATAGTGGTAGACTATTTCCAGTTGGACTAGTAAATGTTGTGGGCGATATGATAGAGTTTACGATAGAGTTCACTTGGGGGCCCTACATGCTATCACACTTGTACGGGGATATACATGCAATGGTGTACAAGGATGGGAATGCTATTGGGTCATCCACACTGCTACAAGTATGGGCATGGGAACACATAACCATGTAGTGACCAATATCACAATTGCAGGTGATGATAGATGAGGAGGTTTTTTCATACATATGACATGTTGTAGTGGGCAGCCAACAATGACACCTAGGTTATTTGATGAATTACAGGAGGGTTTTGGATAAGTTGAGACCAAAATACATCACATGGAGACCATGTAGGGAGTGTAGATCCATTGTGGGTAGATGATTTGGCATATTTGGATCATGTGACTATTATATGTTATATTATGGGGCAACATGAGTATCTTATTGAGAGATACATATTGGACAAAATGTTGAGGAATTTGATATTATTTGGAAGAGTCAAACACATATATCACAATAATAATATTATTGCACACTCAATTGAATTATTTAAAACATTACATAACACTTATATAGGAAGTGCATTGGATATATATGGGGATCCTGAGATCCCTATAAACTCTCACTAATCAACCTCCAAGCTATATACATAAGATATTGTTAAGCTAACAATATATACATTTAACTATTAACTATTAATAATGTGAACTCTATAAATCTCTAACATTCACCCCCTTGTGAACATTATTAATTCCTAGCATAAACCCCCTTTTACATGAACATGAGGAAAAAATCAATCCTATATTTGCACCTATGTTCATGATTTGGTGATTTTCTCAAGACAACCACAAACCTTAATGATGGTTTTGCATATGGCTTACCGACAACCAAAAAAGGATGGTTTTCAAGTGGTTTACCAACAACCACAAAAAGGTGGTTTTGCAAGTGGCTTACCACCAACCACATCATGATGTGTATTATTATTATTAGCTCTCTTCATTATCACACATTTGAGGAAAATACAAAGGAATGTTTAACTCACTTGTTACATTTGTGAACAAGAATATTGCCTCTGTTCTTATTCATACACAATTGAAATCAAACACACAACTAAAACACATATGCCATGAAATCATATGATCCCAATCATTGGTGACTGATGAGAGGCTCTAGAAAATCCCCTTCATCCATTGATTTAAACCTCTTTCATGTGAATCTGCTTACTCATAAAATGTGTCGATGAAGCTCAAATACATGAAGTTTTTGAGGAGTAATCCCCCCCATAATTCAAATGTCACATACAAGCAATAATGCATCTGTAAGGTAATTTTTTTTACACTTTTTGATAGTGACTACTCAACTATTGACTTAAAAAAATTCTATTTTTTAACAAAAAATGACACATTTTTTTACAAAAAATGACACATTTAAAAAAAATGACTCTAATTCTAATATTTAACTTTTGACGACACATGACTAATGACTTTAATAACATACATAAATGTTGACATTTTAAAAATATTTACAGACATACTTGATAAAAAGACTTGACAACAATATTATTAACAATACTAAACCATACAAATTTGAACTAATAATGAAATCTAATATTGGATTCAAAAAATGATATAAAGCAAACTAAAAAGCATAGACCATAGACTATAACCTTATAATTAAAAGACTAGATGACACACAAAACTTTATACATATACTAAGAAAATAATGTAGTAATTCTTACGTTTAATACAACCTAAACCAAACTATGAAACATTATAAAATCTAATAAAACAAAATACCAATGTGACATTTTATATTACATTGAATGACGATGTCCCAGAATGAATGGTGAGGTCGATTACTACATATATCAATGAGTATACTACAAAATGGTATTGGGTTCAACACAATGTTTGATGTAAAAAACTATTGCTGCATGAAGAGAGGAATAGAGGAAACAACTAATGAGGACAAATTTAAGTGATTTTAAAACAAGAAAAGAACTTTATTCCTCACTATAAACTATATAGTGTAAAATCTTGATGATGAAGATCATGATTTTGATTACAATGCAAAAAAGGATGTGTCAGAGATGTGTACTAGCAGACATGTTTGGTAGAATATAATATGTTATTCAATTGATAATGATAAATACAAATTGAACATGATAATGAATCTGTATCTAAATGTGAATGGAATCTATACAAAATTGACAGAGGAGATAGATAATAAGACATGGGTGATGTTAGTTAGCAAATAATCAACCAATACAAGTAAGATATTGTAGGCACATGAAGGGATGAATCTATATTTGAATAAATTGATGCAATATACAAGATCCAACATAATGTTTCACCAATCTAGGTAGTTGGACAATGACCAATTGAGACTCATATTTATTATGGTCTATAATATTTTGGATGGAATGTTTCTTCTCCTCATTTAAATGCCTTCACTTAGTTGGGCTATGCTAGTACTTATACAACCATACGATGTGTTACAAGATGCCACTTCTAGGATGTACACAAAACATTACTCTATTAGTTTCCCATATTAGAACAAGATTGTATCTGCTTTGATACCACTGATATTATTTGGAAGAGTTGAACATAGATATCACAATAATAATAATACTTCATACTCAATTGAATTATTTGAAAAATTACATATCACTTATATAGGAAGTCCATATGCTATATATGGGCATCCTGAGATCCCTATAAACTCTCACTAATCAACCTCCAAGCTATATATGTAATATAATGTCAAGCTAAAAATATATATGTTTAACTGTTGGCTATAAACAATGTGAACACTATAAATCTCTAACAATAATTCGATATACAATAGGGTATTCTAACAATACCACATATCTTTGTACAGTCATACAAATAGTGGGGACAATGGGGTCGATAGTGAACCCAAGGGTAGCTACTATGAGTTGGGAGTATCTAATTTTTGTGCCATTTTTAAGGAGATGGGATGTGATAGATGCAAGGGTCACATATGTGTTGGAAATATTGTCATTGATGTCAAAGGTCTAGCAGTATTGGTGAGAAACGCCCCATAGCATTTATGTCTAAATGTGTTTTTAATGTTCATATCTTGGCTAAGTGTGTTAATATTATTTAAATATTAGTAGATATATTCTTGGTTGCATAAAGACAAAAAAGGGCCGATGAAGAATTCAAAGAGTCACCAGATAAAGATAAATGAGAGAAAGGGTGCTTTTCCCCATGAAAGGTCACCATGAGGAATTCAAAGAGTCACCACTAAAGATAAAAAAGGGAAAGGATGCTTTTCCCCATGAAGTATCACCATGTGACTTTTCAAATGAAAGAATTCAAAGGGTCATGCAAGTTTGGTGTTATTTTCCATGTGAATTGAAAGGTCTCAAAGGGTGAATGCCAAAGGTCATTTGGAAAGCTATAAAAGGAGGCTTGGGAAGCCATTTGTAATATGAAAGTACATGGTTTGTAATTTTTTTATACAGCTTAGAAGATAAGAGGAGATAAAAGAAAGAGATATAATAGTGTTCTGTCATTTGTTGATAAAGCAACATTGAGAGATAGTTGTGTTTTCTACACAAGAGGGGTTGGTGCTCCTATGGGGGGGGGTGTTCACAAATCATTATTGTATTGGTGCTCCTGCAAGTTTGTGCTTACAAACTTTGTAAACTTGAATTGGTGCTCATTTACATACTTGAGATAGTTCTTCATGGTTTTTTCCACATTGGATTTCCACATAAAAATTTGATCTCTTTCTCTCTCTCTTGTGTGGCGCATGTTATTGTTTCAATTTTATTACATATCTTAAATGTTTGATTAAGTGGTTAAATAAATAGAATTTGATTAAGTAAAATATTTAAAATATATTTGATATACTAATACAACCCCCCCCCTCAGTATATCTCATGCTTAACAATTGGTATTAGAGAAGGTTCCTTCAGAAAGAGTTTAAGAGCTTGAAGGTTGATCGGGGAAAACATGATGGGCGAAGCACATGAAGGCTTTTTTACAAATAAGGCACATTTGTTTGATGGGACAAATTTTTCCTTTTGGAGCATAAATATGAGGACTTACTTGATGGCCCTTGGATTCGACATTTGGCAAGCAGTGATAAATGAATACAAAGAGCCACAAACACTTGTAACTACTTTTGTAGATAAAAAGGCAAGTGAAAATAATGCTAAAGCTTTAAATGCTATTTTATGTGGTTTATGTGAATCAGAATTTGTTAAAGTTATGCAATGCAAATATGCTCATGAGACTTGGGTAAAACTTGAGAATATTTAAAAAGGTGATTGAAAAGTTCAATAAGCTAAGCTCTAGACTTTTTGAAGACAGTTTGAGAGTCTAAAAATGAAAGAGGAAGAAAATATAGTAAGTTATCTTTTGTGGGTTGATCAAATAGTAAATCAAATTCAAGGCCTTAGAGAAAAATTAGAAGAGTCAATGGTGGTACAAAAGGTTTTGAGATCTCTACCATTGAGATATGATGCAAACATATATGTAATTGAGGAAATGAAGGATCTATCAAAGTTAAAGATGGATGAACTACATGGTATTCTTAGAACATATGAGATGTAGATCAAATAAGAGAAACCCTTAAAGAGGGAATTTGATTTCAAAACATCGAAGAAAGACAAGGCTAAGATTCAAGAATCAAGTGACAGCTCAAGCGATGAAGAAGATGACCATGAAGCTCTATTCATCCACAAGCCTAAAAAGGGCACAAGTAAATATCAAAGAAAGTTGCCATTTAAATTTTTTAAATGTGGTAAGATTGGAAATTTTATAGCTAAGTGCCTAGATAAAAAATAATGGTGACAATGAAGAATGAAATCCTACATACAAGAAAAACTTCAAAGGCAAATACAAGAAGAGATTCGAGAAGAAGAGTTTATATTCTAAAGATCTTATCTCAACCGAAGATAGTGGAGTTAGTGACTAAAATGAGTAAGAGATTCTATTCATGACCATACATGAAGATGCCCCCACAAGTAAAAGTATAGATGATCAAGAAGAAGAACATGATGAAGTTGAGGTGAACCTAGAAAGAGAACTCATTTGTGCCTTAAAAGAATTAAAAGCTCTTGAGAAGAAGAATCAAAGATTGAAACTTCAGATCGAGAGAAATGAAAAAGAGTCAAAGGAATTAATTAAAGATCTATAAGCACACATTAAAGAAGCCAAAAAGACTGAAGAAGATCTAACAATAAAATTGCAAAAGATAAGTAAAGAATGTGAAAGGCATGTTATTGAAATTGCCTCTTTAAAAGAAGATATCAAGAAAATAAATAAAGCAACCAATGATAAAGAAGCCAATGATTCAAAATTTGAGAATAACACTAACATGTTGAATAAGAAATTAAAAATTTAAAGATTAATGTCAGATAAGATAGGTATCGAATTTGAAAAAGAGAAAGGGGAGGCTAATACTTCCATAGAACCTCAAGACAAGGTTAACACAAAAAAAGAGCTATGATGAAGCTCTTACAAAAGAGAAAATGAAAAAGGAAAAAGTTAATAATACAGAGGCCAGCTCAAACAAAGAAGGCTAGAGAGAACAAAGCTACAAAGGACCACCAGGTCAAAGATACATAAATCAGAACAAAAATAATAATTATTATTTTCATGGTTATTATATTTATTGTAATGGTTATGGTCATAAGAAAATAGAGTGTAGGAAAAGAGCTAACAATTTCAAAATCAAGGAGAAGGGAACTCATGTAGAGTCAAGCAGAAGCCACAACTCTTTTGCTCATCTATTAGGCTTTAATGAAGAAGCCATAGTATGTTACCGGTGTAATAATTTTGAACACATAGCCCAACATTGTAGAAGCATTTTCAAGTCAGTCAAGAAGGACCCAGGCTTCAAGGCTCCATTCATCAAGAAGAGAGTTCAAATAGATTCATGGTAGAAGAAATAACCTGAAGAGTCTATGTTAGTCTATACAACTTTGCATGCAAGAAATGAAGAACAACCATGGTTCATCAATAGTAGATGTTTGAGGTACATAACAATAGACAAGAGTAAGTTCATAAATCTAAAGAAGATCAATGGTGGCATAATAAAATTAAAAGACAATACCACTGCCAAGATAGCCAGAAAAGGTACATTAAGTTTGGATAATGGTAGAACCAAGACTGAGAATGTATTGTATGTAGAAGGTCTTAAGCATAATCTATTGAGTGCAAGTCAAATGTGTGATTAGGGACACACATTCAAGTTTTATGAAGAAGGTTGTGAGATTATAAAAAAATATTCAGATGTGTTGATTGTAGATGTTTAGAGGATAAGCAACAATTTATATATGTTATTATATATCAAAGGTAAAAAATCTTGTTTGAGTTAAGTTGAGGAAAGTTGGTTGTGGCACAGGAGAATGAGACACATAAATTTTGACAATCTTGTCAAAATTAACAAGAAGTAAGTAGTTAGAGATCTTTCAAAGATTACAAATCTCCTAACATGCTTTGTGAACTATGTTAGCATGGAAAGCAGGCTAGAAGACGGTTCAAGATAAAAGAATACTCAACTACTCAGATGTTAGAGCTTGTGTACACTAATATGTGTGGACCTACTAGAACTCAAAGTACTCAAGGTGAGAAATACTTCATATTGCTTATTGATGATTTTACATGTATGACTTGGGTGATGTTTTTGAAGAAAAAATTAGAAGTTTTCAACCACTTCAAAACATTCAAGGCTTTAGTTGAGAATGAAACTGGTTTGAAGATTAAGTGCCTGAGATCATATCAAAGAGGAGAATTCATGTCAGATAAGTTTATTGAATATTGTGAAGACCATGGGATAAAAAAACATTATTTAGTAGCTAGAACTCCACAACAAAATGGAGTAGTTGAGCAGAAAAATAGAATAATTTAGGAGATGGTGAGGACAATGCTAAATGAATCTAAGATACTAGACAAATATTGGAGAGAGGCAGTAGACACATCATTGCATATCCAAAATAGAGCATTATTGAGAGTCAATAGTGACAAGACTCCCCATGAGTTATGGAAAGGTAGACCAACTACTGTTGATTATTTTAGAGTTTTCGATAGTAGATGCTTCATAAAGAGAATCAATAAAAATTTAGTTAAGTTTGAATATAAAGCAGATGAAGGAATATTTCTTGGATACTCCAACAAAAGTAAAAATTACAAATGTTATAACAAAATAACTAAAAAGATAGTTGAAAGTACAAGTGTCAGGATAGATGAAGATGTAACACAAAGAGCTGGTGATCTGGTAGACATTCTTGAAATTATTGAAGAAGAAGATATTGAAGAATTAGATGAAAATGAGGAGTGAAAGGGAACCAAAACCCCATCCAAATATGTCTAGAGAAATCATAATGAAAGTGACATCATCAAGAATATAAATGAAGGAGTTCACACTAGAAGAATGATGGTAAGTGAATTTGAGCAAGTTAATTTTTCTTTGTTATCTAAAATTTATCCTAGAACTTTTTCAGAAGCTAGACATGATGAGCATTGGGTTAAAGCAATGGATGAAGAATTAAATCAGATAGAAAAGAATGATACTTGGGAATTAGTACCTAGACTGAAAGGTCAAAATGTGATAGAAACAAACTGGGTATACAGAAATAAGTTAAATAAAGATGGTGAAGTTATCGGGAATAAAGCTAGGTTAGTATGTAAAGGATATGCTCAGATTGAGGGTATAGATTTTGAAGAAACTTTTACACTAGTGGTGAGGCTAGAAGCTATAAAGATGTTTCTTGCATATGCAGTGTTTAAGAATCTTAAAGTGTTTTAGATGGATGTTAAGTTTGCTTTCCTTAATGGGAAGCTAGATGAGGAGGTCCACATTGAGTAGCCTAAGGGATTTCTTCTCTCAAATGATAGTAGATATGTGTTTAGATTGAATAAAACAATGTATGGATTGAAATAAGCTCCCAGAGCTTGGTATGCGAGGCTTGATAGGTACCTGCATGATGAAGGCTTCAAGAGAGATTTTACTAATAGTAATCTCTACATCAAAACAGAAGGTGAGCACTAGTTGATTGTTGTGGTATATGTTGATGACACAATATTTGGAGGTACCAGTGAAAAGATGACAAAAGAATTTTTTGATAATATGCAAAAATAATTTGAGATGTCTATGCTTGGATAATTGTCATTTTTCCTAGGATTACAAATATCTCAGTTAGATAAAGGTATTTTCATATCTCAAATCAAATATGCCAAGGAGATGTTTAAAAAGTTTGGTTTTGAGGTTTGTGCACTAGTTAACACACCAATGGGTATAGGGAACAACATGAGTAAGGATGAAGATTCACCCGATACAGATCAATACTTGTATAGATCTATAATTGTTAGTCTTTTATATTTGACAACATCGAGATCAGATATCATGCATGTAGTAGGCATGATCATGAGATATCAAGTAGCCTCGAAGGTGAGTTATGTTTAATTGGTGAAGAGAATATTCATATATGTCAAGGTGACATTAGATTATGGATTGTGGTATCCCACAGGCAGAGATTTCACTTTGGTTTCTTATATAGATTTAGATTGGGCAGGTTGTTTAGACAACATTAAGAGTACAAGTGGAGGAACTTTCTTCCTCGGTGATAGCTTAGTATCCTAGCTAAGTAAGAAGTAAAACTCAGTATCATTTTCTATATTTGGAGTAGAATATATTATAATAGTGTTGTGTTGTACTCAAGTGCTTTGGATGAAGTAAACTTTAGAAGACATCAAGGTAAAATATGATGAACCTATCTCTATTTACTACCAAAACACAAGTGCTATTAATATTTTTAAGAATCTAGTAATGCATTCAAGGATAAAACATATTCCTATTAGATATCACTTCTTTAGAGAGCAAGTTACATATCAACAAGTTAAGTTGGATATATATCAGTACTACAAAATAGATTACAGATATCTTCACAAAGGCACTACCAAATGACACATTTGAATATTTGTGAGAGAAGTTGGGATTAATTTCTTTTACTTCCTGCCATTGAGGATCAACATTAGTTGAGGGGGAGCTAAGTGTTAGCTCCAGGACAAACCCTTTGCCATTGATGTTAAAGGGGGAGAAGTACAGGAACAGGTTCAAAAAATAAGATGTTATAGTATGGGGGAGTTATGTATGTTTTCAGTTGGCAGTATGTAAAGGTCTCAATTTTACGTTGGCATGTGTAGTACATATTTCAAAATGTGGTAGTTTCAGTTTGAGGCTGCCATTAATGAAAAGGGGGAGATTTTTGGAAATATTGTCATTGATGTCAAAAGCCTAGCAGTATTGGTGATAAAGGCCCTGTAGCATTTTATGTCTAAAGGTGTTTTTAGTGTTCATATATTGGCCAAAGTGTGTTAATATTATTTAAATATTAACGAATATATTCTTGGTTGCATAGGGACAAAAGGGGGCCCATGAGGAATTCAAAGAGTCACCAGATAAATACAAATGAGAGAAAAGGTGCTTTTCCCCATGAAGGGTCACCATGAGGAATTCAAAGAGTCACCACTAAAGACAAAAGAGGGAAATGACACTTTTCCCTATGAAGGGTCACCATGTGACTTTTCAAATGAAAGAATTCAAAGGGTCATGCAAGTTTGGTGCCATTTTCCATGTGAATTGAAAGGTCTCAAAGGGTGAATGTCAAAGGTCATTTGGAAAGCTATAAAAGGAGGCTTGGGAAGCCATTTGCAATAAGCAAGTGCATGGTTTGTAATTATTTTATATAGCTTAGAAGAGAAGAGGAGAGAAAATAAAGAGATATAGTAGTGTTTAATCATTTGTTGATAAATCAACATTGAGAGATAGTTGTGTTTTCTACACAAGAGAGGTTGGTGTTCCTGTGGGTGGGTGCTCACAAATCATTGCTGTGTTGGTGCTCAACAAAGGGGTTGGTGCTCCTGCAAGTTGGTGCTTGTAAACTTTGTAAACTTGAGTTGGTGCTCATTTCCATACTTGAGATAGTTCTCTATGGTTTTTCCCATATTGGGTTTCCATGTATAAATTTGGTCTCTTTCTCTCTCTTGTGTGGTGCATGTTATTATTTTAATTTTATTGCATAGTTTGAATGTTTTATTAATTGGTTAAAGAAAAGGAATTTGATTAAGTAAAATATTTAAAATATATTTGATATACTGATTCACCCCCCTCTCAGTATATCTCATGCTTAACAATATGATTAGAGAACATGGTGGGAGCAAACTCGATCAGTGAGGTTAACTAATCCACAAGTGAGGTTGGGCACATTGAAAGAGTGGATACAAAGGATCTTTTAAGCACAATGATAGGGGATGAAGGGTAAGATAGCCAATCCAGTTGGTGGTGATGTATCAAGTGATGGAAGGAAGGGTGGGGGTGTAGTGGTTATTTATATAAATAGTGATTGAGGTGGAGATAGAGGAAGAGATGGTGGAGATGGGTCTAGGGTACTAGGAACACTAGTTGTCATAGTGAAAGGATGAGATGGATTATGACCATCATGGATGATTAGGTTAGTAAGGGATGATGTCATGATTGATATCATGTGGTGAGAGATTATACCCTGAGATGCAGAGATAATTGGCTTGAGGGGTGATGAAGGGCAACGAGATAAACAACTAGCTATGGGGGTTGTAAAGATCATTTGATTATAGGACAAGGTACATCGGTTGATAATAGAGTTATAGTGGAGAGATGGTAGCTTGGTATCTTGAGATTCTTATTTATAGAGGATACGAGGGGAAAGGGATACAATGTGGGGAGATTCTCAAAGGATGCACATAGGGAGAGATATATCACAGGTAGCATTGACTACACCTGGCCTTGCAAAGGTCAAGTTAGATATGATGAGTGTTTTACAATAGAATTCCTATTATAAAGGTTTATATGATTATGGAATGCCAAAATATCATAGGACACATTCTTATGTTGAGTCTTCTAACTGTAGATTAGGGTGAACTTTAACTAGAACAACAACATCACAGTGATCATTTGGGAAACTTTCACAGTAATCTATGGGTCTCCTTTAGAGCACACCTCCCAAGAGTCCACCATGGAGATCACCTCTTAAGAGTCCCTATAGAGTGTCACAGTGAGATCTAACCACATATTTTTTTTAATGTATAGATGATAGATGGATGTATGTTATTTCTACATGGACATTCACACACACACACACACACACACACACACACACACACACACACACACACACACACACACACACACACACACACACACACACACACACACACACACACACACACACACACACACACACACACACACACACACACACACACACACACACATTGATTCATTTTTTGGATCTTTGACATGTCTCATGTGTTATTGTGATGATGTTATGGATGTCTTATGGATATGTTATGATTTTTAATGTATGTTGTATTTTTTTATTATGATGTGATGCTTAGTTGTCCTTCCTACTATTTTGATTTTAGACACACTTAGTCACTTGTGATGAATGTTTTACGAGTTAGTTATGGATAAAATATTATTAATTTGGATAGTTAGTATTGAGTGATTTAGTAATTGTTTGAATTATGCGTATATGAATTATATTGAATTATTCTAGGAAATGGGATGATGTAGATGTGTATGAATGAATAATTACTTATCTTGCATAGATTTTTCAAATGTATTAAGCAAACTTGTTTTTGACATTGCGTACAATAGGATACATCATGACATTAGTGTAATACACATATGAACTGACTCAACATAACAAGTAGTAAATGATAAAACACCTTAAAAAACAATAAACAAATAGAGATGATCCACATAATGGGGCCCAATACCAAGTGTGCAGGGAACAACTGAGCTTGGCTATGCAGAGTGAATGTACATAAATGTATTCAAACAAAATAATAAAAATACATTCAACATAACATAAGTCTTACTTGCATGAAATACAAATTATATTCAATAGTAGATAATAGGTAAAATGGTACAAATGTGTTACAGAATAAATACATGGAGAATGTTATCTATGTTATGACTATGTATGGCATTGACCATTGGTTGAATGCATATATTATATATTTAACATGAATAATACAAGAGCAATTACAACTTATGTCAGTTGTAAAGAAGATGGTTAATAGTTATTTCATCTTCCTTACTAGATGATGGTTGAGCTTCTAGGTTAGTGGCAACTAATGGTCCAACTAAATAGATTCTTGGCTTGAGAGTGCCACCTAACAAAACATGTGGTTAAAGTAGGCTAACACATGGATGTGTTGAAATGAGAATAAATATAGGCATGCGAGCATGTAATCAAATACCATGATGGTGCACAAATCTATGAGGTGAGTGTAAAAGTGTATGAATAAGTGCAGGACTTATCCACAAGAGTGTAAACAAGCTTCATGTAGAGGATTGTGTAGGAGGTGTGAGTTGTAAGTAGAGATACAAGTGAGGGGATTATTATACTATGTAGGAGCTACACATAGATAATTTTCCCTTTATTGAAGAGAAATATTATCCATTGCATCAATGTACAACTGAGGAAACTACACTCAAAGTTATTGAGAAGTCTAACATTTAGATTGATCAACATATTGTCCAACCTTGACCACTCAAAAAAGTTGATGTGTGCCATGTTGAGTGCATGTGTGTATCACTTTCATGATATGGTCCTTGTTTTTACAATGTAATTGTTCAAGATCCTAATTAGAAGGATGTTATGTCATAACTGGCTCAAGAATTAGAGAATAAGGCTTGACAAGTTTCACATTAAAGATTGGGTATGTGCCCAAGTACATAGGTAGATCAAGAACAAAGGCTTTCTCACCAAATATGAATAAAATGGTGTAAGGACCATAGTTTAGAGTTTTTATCTTTCATTTTTTTACCTTTAAATCATTCCTTTTGAAGGTGCAACCAGACTTTATTGCTAACTCAGAATGCATGAGGTGTGTGATGTGCATCATGGCACTTCTTGTACTTTGCTTATGTGCGAGAGAGTAACTACTAAACCTACTGATGAACTGACTAGATATGTCACAACAATTTCTTATTTTTGTTCACTTATTTTTCTTATGTGTACGACTTAGTGTTGGTTAGTGTGTGGTAGGAGATGTCTATAGGTGTTGAAGGTTGAAACCCAAGACATGTCTAGAATGGGCTTTGACCCGTAGAGCTGTGAAGGGATTTATTAAAGGCTTGTTGAATGCATAAGAGATTATCATCCCAAGTGAAAACATGTATGTATTTGTACATTTGTAAAATATGAACAAGTGTGTGATTGACCACTTCAGTTTGACCATCTATTTATGTATGAAAAATAGTCAAATGATTTAATTACGTACCCATCAAGTCCCATAATGCTCACTAAATGTGACTTATAAAGCACAAATATTGATTGGAGATGATGGATGTTGGAAGCCTAAAATGAACCCAAACATGGTTGAAGAATGCTTGTGTAGGGATAACTATGTCAATATCTTTATTACAAGTGATCATGATAGCTATCTTAGAAAACTTATCCACTACAATGAACATAACGTCATACTGGCATATCATCGTAGGCAACCCAATCATGAAATCTATGCTGATAGATTCCCTTGGTCTGGATGGAACTATTAAAGGCATGTAAATTCATAGCTTCCTATTTATGGGCTTGGTGATGCAACAAGGAATTCAAGACTTGATGTGGTGTTCCACATCTATTTGCATGTACGACTATTACAAGTGCAATTGCAATGTAACTAGAGTCTTTTTCACATTGAAGTGTCCTAAGGTCTTGGCATAGTGTGCCTCCCAAATGAGTCTTTAGTAAGGTGTACCTCCAAAAACACATAGATGTCTGAGCTTGTATATAATCTGGTCAAATAAGTAGAAGTCTTAAACTTGTTTACCTTGTATAAGGCTAGTGTAAGTCATTATGAATACCTAATCAGCTAGGTAGATGGATACACATGCAAAGTTGTGTCCATATGTGTTCAACACCATGACGAGCACATGAACCAGTAGTCAGTTAAGGCAATATATTGCTTAGTTGTCCTTCCCTTTCTTATGCTTGATCATGAGATAGAATTGTTGTAGGTAAGTCATCCATTTCATGTGTCACACATTCTCTAACTTGATTTGCATATGTAGGGTTTGAATTGGCTTGTGATCTAAATGAATTATTATTTCCTTCCTTAGAATGTAGTGGTGTAATTACTTAATTGCTTGAATAATAACATAGAGTTTTTTTGGTCATAGGTGGATTAATTTTGTACCATGTTTATGGATGTATCTGAGTGGTATGTGATTATATGTCGATGCTGCATGAACACTGCATCAAGTGCGTATTCAGATGCATCAGTCTGAATTTCAAAGGAAAGTGTAATGTCAGGCATTACAAGAACATGTGATAGTAGAGGCATTGATTGAGTTCCTTAAAAGCAAATTATTATTCATGAGTCCTATCAAACTTATATTTTGCATGTGTTATATGGTTGAGAACCTAAGTGATGTGTGAGAAACCAAGGATGAACCTATGATGGAAGTTAGCAAGTCCAAAAAAAATCCTTAATTTTGTGAGATTGCATAAAGTAGGATAATCTTAGATCACTTTGATCTTTTTTGGATTTACATAGATTCTTATGTAATCAATGATGTAGCCCAAGTATCGAATCTATGCAACACCAAATGTACACTTTTCCAAGTTAGCATGTAACTTATGTTGACACAAGGTGTCTAAGACATGCAATATGTGTTCTAGATTCTCCTCCAAAGTCTTGCTAAAGATGAGAATGTCATCCAAGTAGATAATGATGAAAGAGCTGAGAAAAGGCTTAAGTAGGTCATCCATTAGTCATATGAAAGTGGTAGACACATTGGTTAGGCTGAAAGGCATGCCAAACCTTTCTTACTTTTCCTTCTTGTGTCTTGAATGTTGACTTATAGATGTCTTTAGGATGGAATAGAACCTGGTGGTAACCTGAAATCAAGTCTATCTTGGTGAAATACTATACAGCTTAGAGCTGGTCCAAAAGGTCATTAATACAAGGCAATGGGTATCGATTAGTCACCATTATTTTTTTGAGTATGTGATAGTCTATACAAAGTCTCTAAGACCCATGTTTCATGGGTGCAATGACTATTGGACTCCTAAAAGGAGAAGAGTTAGGCCTAATATTTACCTAATCAAGGAGCTCTTGTATATGGTGTTATATTTCATCATTCTCCCAAACTAATCTATAATAGAGGGGATATTCAAAAAAAGGGATTTAGGAACCAAATTGATGTAGTGATTTATTGCGTAGTGTGTTAAAAAGGCCTTCAGGATCTCTGAAGACTTCATTACATTTCTCTCATAACTTGTTGAGTTGATACTACTATGATATTATGCAAGTGGTGTGCACTACCAGAGTGTGTTTTATCATCTACATAGGCGTGTCAAGGCAAACCATGAGCAACATGAACTTTTATACATGTGAGGCAAGTTTTCGACATTACTTAGCAGAGACCAAGGTGACTTTGGTCATGAGTGTTGACTCAAAGAGATTGTAGAAGTCCAATGTTATGGTTTGGATTCATATGTAGCTTCCTAGTTGTATAAATATGGTCTTCCTAGCAAGATGTCACAAACATCTAGAGGTGAAATGTCATGAGTGACGTTATCCCCCATAGGCTTGAATTTATACTAAACAATGCATTATCACCAGACCTATATATCTTTCCCCTTATACAACCACCCTAGAGAATATGGATTGGCATGTGTAGTAATGATAAGACCAAGGCATTGAGCTATGGATTGTGCAATGATGTTCTTATGACTACCACTATCTATAATAACATGAAAAGGTTGACCCTTCACGCAAAAATTGGTATGGAAGAGACGTTTGTGCTCCTTAGAGATGTTGATTATAGTGGTTTTTGTGCTTAGATAAGAGGCATCTAAATCAATGTTGTCCATCGATGTGGGTCCTGATATAGATTATGCAAACATGGATTGTTGTGTAAGTCATTCATAATCGCTATGAGTAGATGAGCGATGGTGGTGGCATGACTTTTCACTTGACTCTTTCTTGCGTTTGTGTAAAGCACAAGGAATAAGATCCTTTAGGTTTTGTGTAGTCTTCTTAGTTTGATTACCTTTGTGAGAAGACTTCTACTTTTGCATAGAATGATGTGATGTGGAGTTGTATGAGGGTTGGTCCTTATGCACTGCATTAGATGAAGAGGTGGAATACTGCTTCATCTTTGTCTTGGCTTTGATTTTGGTGGCATTGAAATATGTTTGCCCCAATGTGTCAAAAGTCAAGAACTCCATATTTTCATGAATATAAGGTGAGAGGTTGTTGATGTACATTATCACCTTATATTATTCATTCATGTTCTCTTGCATGGGCATAGAGTAGTCATGAAAGGTGTTGGTGTAGTCCTCCACTGACTGATCCTTACATTGATGCAATTATTGGAATTGATGTATTCATCTTTAAAGTGTCAGATAGGATAATATTCCTCCTTTAACACATCAAAAAAATCTTTTTATGATTCAATTGAAACACACTCTTTTGCATGTTACGTATTGAAGGTCTTCCACTAGTGAACAATATGAATGAACATCTTCAATATTGTGAAGGTGATATTCTCAGCATTGAGGAAGAAATTGACTAAGATGTATGCCTCGAGTTGTCAAATCCAAACATCTAATACTTTAGATTCAATCTTGCCTTTGGACAAAGGGATGTCGAGATTGACTTATACTTTGAAGGAAGTTTGATACTAAAACCATGATTGAGTGTACTATAAAGGTGTAGGAGAAGGTTTTAGGTTGAGTTGTATCATCAACTTGTGGAATTGGCCAAAAAGTGCAGTGCACTATGCCTCTAGTGTGTCAACAATAAACCTTTAAACCTCTAGGGCTACCTTAGGTTGCTTTTAGACATTAGCCATATTGTTTTTACTATGACATTCTTTTGGATATTCTTAAATAATATTGATTGACATACCTTATTTCTCAAGTTAAACTTGATACAAATGATTTACACCATGGGGCCCAAGACCAAGTGTGAAAGGAATAATCAAGTTTGGCTATGCACAATGAATGTCAAGAGATATATTCAAACAAAACAATCAAAACACATTCAATGGATTGGAAGTATTTCTTACAAGAAATGCAACTTTTATTCAATAGTAGAGAATAGGGAAAATGGTAAAATGTGCTACAACTCATGGGTTACAAAGTAGATACTCAGAGCATGTTGTCTGTGTTATAGTTGTGTATGGAATTGACCCTTGGTTGGATGTATATGTTACATATTTGACATGAATAATATAAGAGCAGTTACAACTGCTATCAGTTGTAAAGAAGACGGTTAACAATTGTTTCATCTTATTGGATGATGTTATTTGATCTAAAATCCTATCCTAATATATTTACAAGATTAAGTGTTCAAGATGAACTTTGAGACAATAATGGAATTTTGTCCTCCATTTTAGAATTGAAGCTAGTTCAATACAGGGTAGGGTTTTAGGTATTGGACTCCATGATATTTTTTGCTTGAAATGAGTCACTAAGAGATGTAATTTTATCACTGAAAATCCCATATGAATTTGATAGAGTAATTCTAACCCTCACATTTGTCCAACTAATTCCAATCATAAGTACTATTGGGTTTCACTTTGTTGATTTTTAAATGAAGGGGGAAAACTTGTTCAAATTCATAAAACAAACACAAAAAGGGGGAGTATGGTAACATAGAAAAGGGTGTTTCTAGGCTTATAAAGGTACCAATGCTTCAAGAACCAAGTTGTTTGCCTAACCATAGTTAGAAAATTGTGTGCTGAGTTTCACTCGAGACTCGAACTCATCATCACATGGGGCAAAAGTCTAAGGACAATAGAAGGAAATACTTAATTCATGAATTATTCACTAAATATAAACATAGAGAAGGGCTTGTAGTAGGTTACATACATGGTCTTCAAATATAATTTGTAACTTCAATTACACAGATTACAAGTGTTACGAATAAAATGAGAAGACTTTATAAATGAGTTAGAACAACAAAGCACATTTCAAGTACTACATTCATTCTCAGTAATAAAGCACATGATCAATTATTTAGTATTAACATTCCTTAAAAGCTAAAAATGATGGATCACATTCATAGATAAACAAACTAGTCTCATAAAAAGTAAGAAATTTACATTCAAGTTAATAGAGTTTCTTTACATAAGAAATGTCGACCATTCCAAGAGAGAACAATTTAAATTTTATAGAAAGGATGTAACTCACCCCAAGTAGCACAAGATTCCCATCCTTGGCCATGATGGCCTCCCAAATTTATTACAACTAAAAATATTCAAAACAAATTGAAGATTCCCCATTTTCCTCAAAAGATGCTTGGGTGTCCACTCAATTAAAACACTAATGAGTTATAAAAGAGTTATCTCCCAACTACTTATGTTGCACCTCTAAGGAGTTTAACCTAGCTACCATCAAATCAAATTCTCAGTCCATATTGGTCAAGATCATGGGAAGCTCCCAGAAGATCACCTCTGATTGGGCCAGTAGTTGTTGATGCACTTGGAGCGAGGCCTCAAGGATACTTTCACCTCTAACACCTAACTAATACTAATTTTGAATTGGGTTGAGAGCTGTAGATTCCCCTTTTCTCTAGCCTTATTGGACTTCGCCACCCTTCTCCTTGTGACATGGTCGGATTGACTCAGGTGGACCGCAAATTCCCCTCTCTCTAGTAGGGTGCCATCCAGATGGAATAACACTATGATGTTGAATTCCTTGAAGTAAGTTAGCATCCATTCCCTACCTTATTCCAGAGGTCCATGACCATTTATACCACTTCCAAGTACTCTTTAACTAAAGCTCTCATGCTATCAACATAGGTTTGACATAGGTTTAGATCAAAGAGAGGCATGAGTTTTAACTTTGAGAACATGATCTTGTTAATAAACATAATGAGATATTCAACCTTGTTTTTTGTGTGAGTGATCTTATATAAGTATGCCCACATGCATTGGAGGTGTTTCTTGCTCATATTCAATGCTTTGACTACTTCCCTTAAAGTTGTGAAGAGTTGCATGAGGGATTATTTGACCTGACCAATCAGTTCTACAAGGAAGGTGATTTTCACCTACACCTTGAGCACTCAAACCTAATCCTTCATGTCCTCCATAAGTTTCCAAACATGTCATCAGTGGCTCAGATCATGGAGACTTGATATTTATCCTTCTTCCCCTCTCTGTTGGATGTTTTCACTTTGGTGAGGGAAAAGAGGTTGTGCTTGGTTTACCATACCATTGTGTCTTATCCTTGAGTTAATTTCAATGTGAGGATCCTCCTCATGTTCCTTGAGTTCCTATCAAACTCCCATTGAAATTTTGGACCACTCTAAAAAATCATCTCGAGTACCTATGATCCTATGGCAACTCCTGGGGTAGAAGGGGGTGGAGGTGGGGTGGTTGAGATAAAGGTGGAAGGGGGAGGCCTGGGAAGAGGAGGAATGGATGAAGTGGAGGGAAGGAAGGAAGAGAAAAATGGAGGATGAGACATGGGGGTAAAAGGGGGAAGGATAAATGGGGAAGCCCATGAGAACATTAGGGCATGCCACTTATTTTGGGTCAAATTGACCTATGGACTCATTATGCTAGGGAGAAGAATATTAAAAAAGAATGAGTAAATTAGATAGTTAAAGCCAAATCCTTAAGCACCCAAAATAATGGAAAATGGAGGCTTGGGAGGTACATGAGAAGCCACATTGATTTGAGGATTAGGAGTTACCTTTTGCTTCTTGTTATGCCTCTTACTTGGATCAACTTGTACTGGAACAATATGAGTGGGGGTGATGTAGTGATAGGGGACAACTGTGGAGTCTATTGAGTGATTGCAAGTGCCACTGAAGTGTTTGGATCTAATAGAATTATGCACACACATACACTTGTTGTTGGGGTCATCAAGAATTAAACTAGTGCAAGTCTAGTAGTAATTACCTATTATGTAATGAACAATGGAGGCATTAAGGGCCAGGCAGCTACAGCTCTCGAAGACCAAGGGTGAGCCCTATGGATCCCTACCAATGGAGTGGGATAAGTAGGTGGAAGTTGGGATTATAAGATGTTGTATATGGTTGAAGCTAGAGGTACTTGAGTGAATTATGAGGGGTTGGAATGGGAAATAGGGGAGGCACCACCTGAGTAGGCCTGATAAGAAAAGAGAAACCAAGGGGTGCTCTACTAAGTTGTTGAAGGATGATAGAAGGTGGATAAGGGATCTGCATAGATGCTTGATGTTGGTCATTTTTTGGGCTTGAGTTGGGACTATTATTGATGTCGAATCCCAATGCCTGCATAACCTATGGCTGAGTACCCTTAACTGTAGGAGGTGGGGGAGTTATAGTAGAGACTAGAGGAGGTGAAACTCACAAAGGAAAAGGAGCTATGATCCCTTAGATGATCTTCCTTAAAATTTGGGGCATAATAACTTAAACATATCCCTAGGGTTGAGTGGATGCAGGTGAATTAGGGTCACTCTAAATCGATGGTCCAGGTTGAACCTTCTTTCCCTTCCTTTTCTTCACCTTGTGCTTGGTGAGCACCTCCTTATCATCTACAAGGTTGAGGTGTATCTTGTCATCTAGGTGAAGCACGTGGCCATAAATGATGATGAGATGAGCTTGATACTCACCATATGGGCTTTAATGATGCCATGAGGGTCTCATTATCTTTGTTTTGCTCTACCTAGGGAATACAAATCCTTGCTCATTGCCATCTTCTGCAAAGGAAGCAAACTCTTATATATGTGTTGGTAGATGATGATAGGGAAGTCTAGGTAAGTCGTTTATTGGTGTCTAAGGTAGTGGATTAAGATGCATTCTATCAATTGATAGGATATTTATTTCTCGGCCAATTAGTCCTAAACCTGATAGAGCAAGCAGAGGGGGGCCTTGAGAATACCTGCCACTCAGATGATGGTGTCATCCCTGTACTACCAGTAATTGTTGATGGGATAAGAGATTACCTAATTTCATTGGAGAGTTGAGGAATGGCCACCTCATTGATGGCCATGTAGACCATCAGGTAGAATGACTCATATATTTCTTAGATGTGATTCTAGTAATGGTGGCCATATAGTTTTTAGAACACTACATGTATCACTGTGCCCATAGGAGTCCTATCGGGAAAGTATAAGGCTTAAAAATGATAACATCATAGATGACGCCTACTAGGTAACTCATCATGTATAATTTACTACCCTCTTGAGCTTCCTTGACACGGTGCACTAGTTAGATGTTCACAGTGCCCTTGAGGTCTGGGATTTTCTCTCCTTTGAGGATGGTGTTGAGAAAGGGTACCTATATAAAATTGACATACACTAAATCACTTACCCCAAATAAATGATTGAACAAGATCATCTTAACATGGACCTCTTTCTTAAAGGTGTAGACAACGTAAGAATCAATGTCCTCCTTGTTAACCCATTTGGCATTGGGGTCGATCACCCAGTCCTACAAGACCTCATATATTTCATAGGTGCTTGCCCATGCATCCATGATAGCCTTGTCATAAGTAACTATGTACTTTGAGAGATTATAATATGCTTTGAGTGTAGCTTCTGAAATGTCTATAATCTTGTGCTTGGTTTCGATAGAGTACACCACATCTTAGGGACCATCATGCACCTATTTAGATGTAAGTAGCATATTTTTGAAGAGGTTAGCACAGGAGAAAACCTTTGGTTTAGCCATGGATTTATGAAACCCTTATATTTCATATGTCTTGAGGGCATCAAGAAATTCTACCTCATCTTTGTCATCACTGAAGGTAGACTTGGGCATAACTTCAATCACTTTGAATATTTTGTTGTAGTGTTTGAAGCGGGTTAAGTTCTCAAGGAAGGCAGTGTCTCTATATTCAGACCCAAATTTAGGGTTTAAGGATGAAATAACCATGATAGGGAAAGGGGGGAACCTTTGATAGCAACAAATCCAGAGTAAGGAAGGCACAAAGGGCACATGAATGAGATAAAAATGAGTAGGCAAACTCTAGGAAATTAGTAGTGAATAATGATAAATAATCTTGATTTGGGGCACTTATAGGGATACACACATATATCCTACATTGATGGTGTTTGGCAGCTCACCCAACATGAATTCAAATTTTAATTGGTGGCATTATCTACCTATTTATTTCTCAATCTAGAATTAACTCAGGGATTTCATATATATGTTGCCTATTAGATTTAGTAACTATGATGAGACATTTTAAATCTTTCAATCAGTGCCTAGTTTCCCATTTAGTTTAATGCAAGGAGTGTGGTAGGTACACATCTATCTCATCCCTGTGACATCCCAAGAAGCTCTTGGTTATGACACATGTCTATAGCTATTTAGTCATGTTCGAGTCAAATTTCCACCTAAGCATGGTTGGGTGCCACACTTTACCTATTTGAGAGCTGGAATTGGACACCTGGAGTAATGAGGTGATGCATATCATCCTCTAATTTATTTTTGAATCTAACTATATCTCCTCATAACCACCTCAGGCATCTTGGGCCTTTTCTACCAATTTGTATAGAAGTGCCATGTGGCATGGTTAATAAGTTAGGCTCTCCTTAGATCTGACATCTCTAAAAAATTTGAGAGACTGATAGCTCTAAAAGGATCCACATGACACTTCCTCATTTGGTTAGGCTCTCCTAGGCTCTAACATCTCTGACAGGGCTAAGAGATTGATAGCTGTGATAGCCAGGCTGCATGGTGCTTCCTCATTTGGTTAAGCTCTCTTAAGCTCTAATATTGACATGTATAGAAAACTGATATATTTGATAGGTTTGGGCCATGTGGTAATTCCTCATTTGATTAATATCTCCTAGGATATGACATCTCTGGCAGGTTTGAGATATTGATAAATCTGACAACTAGGACACATGGTACTTTCTCAATTAATGGGTTCTTCGAGGCGTTGACATCTTTGATAGGTCTAGGAGATTGACAACTCTAATATTTAGGTTACGTGATGATTCTTCATTCACTAGGATCCCCTATGAGATTTCACAAAAGTGATAAAGTTAAAAAATCCACATAATTAATAAAAGCTCACATGTCTACCAACACAACTTTATGAAATGTTGAGTAGGATTTTGGGAGACTATAACTCTAGGAAAACTAATCCTGAGTCTAAACATATGAAAAATATATAGTACAATAAAATATTATAATTATTAAAACCATTTGTTATTTTATAATGCAACATGGACTTGACTATGTTTGAAATCTATACGGGTCTTTTACAGAGACCAACTCTTTATTACAAACATTGTTAAACACTTGGCAGGCCAAGGTAGAACAAAAGTTTGAGGATCTTCAAAGAAATATGCTGAATAGAAGGGGACTAAAAATCTAGAAACTTCAAGTTGAGAAATTTTGTAGGGGTCCCCTAATTCTCTAAATAAGGGGGTGTGTTGGCCATAAAAAATGGCAACTTTACATGGAAAACATTGTCATAGTGTTTAGAACCCAAACTGCGATCACCTAAGATTTGAACATAGAGATAAGCAAGTTGAACTTTGTCTAATGCACTTTGAATATGAAAAATACTCAAATATATTTTAAAAAGTAACATGTTAGGCTATATTTCATTTCATGGCCACTATGTGCATTAACGATGGATTCCTTTAATTTAATGGGCTACTTCAGTAAGATTAGGTACATTTGGGATATCAAAATATTTCTAAAGAGGTATGCATTTCATAGAATTTTGGATAACGGGGTATGGATTGACCCTTTCTCTATTGCTAGCCAAACATCTATAAAAATGACAAAGATGTTTTCATTCCACTTCTGACCTTGCTCCATTGTCAGCTAAGCCATAAAGCCTACGATGGAGATTATCAAAATCACCCTTTTTGAGGAAGAAACTTAACATATGTTTTTTGAATTTAAACTTCCTTTGATCTAATATTTGATGTTTGATCTATGAGGGTTATAGACTAGTGTATCCAAGGTTAATGATATCCTTAGTAGGATAACAATACCTAATGACCATTCACTTATTAATAAAATCCCTGCTCTTTTCTCTTGAAGTGATTATGATAGCCTTGGCTAGAGTAGATATTTTATTAATTCACTTGTTGAATGCTAAATCAATGGCTTTTAGTTTTCTTGGCACTTCTTGGAGAGTTACCTTTCCTATCACTATGTTCAATATTAGAGGTTCACCTTTTGTTTCCTAGTTCTAGTATTGATTTTCACTATTCAGCCATCCTTTGGATTAGTCATCACTTTCTCTAAACTTAATTACTTTTCTTCAATTATTGAGGGCAAGGATACTATCTTATGAGGGGATACTTGGGATCAAAACTATGGTAAGGTTAAAAAAGACACACAAAATAAATAACCAAAATAAACAACGAAAGCGAACACACAAAATAAGTAAACAAATCTAAGTGCAATCTAATATATACATTACCACCCTTACCAAAGTTATTATGAGATTTTATTTGAAGGGAAAACTAAGAAGTAGTGCTTTATGAACTATCCATTGATAGGTAAGAGAGGTTCATTGCCTTCAAGGTCTTTAAGGCAGAATGCATTTTGTCAAAGTAGCTAAGAGATCTGATATGGGCCAATCCATAATGGTTCAAACACGGGGTGTTGGCCTTTATTTTCATGATCTTTATGTAATAATAGAACCAATTTAGATATCCTGAAGGAATTCACCTTTTCCCTCTTATCAAACCACCTTTTGATTACACCCTCATGCTTACTAAAATTTTGAAGGTCCTCTTCTCGGTCTTCTTCTAATTGGATGATTTCTAATAGCCTCGAATCTACCTTTTCACTTCTTTCCATGTATTCTTTCATAAATTTATAGGCATACAATCTAAGGGTGATTGGGAGGATGGGATCTAACCCATATACTAATAAAAATGATGAATATTTGAGGGCCTATTTATACTAGGTGTGATCAGCCCAAAGGGCTTATTTTAATAATGAGTGTCATTCCCAAGGCTTCTTATCTATAAATTTCTTGATCACATCGATCAAGTTATTATTTATATATTATACCAAACCATTTCCTTATGAGTAGTATTTGGATGAGAATGTTAAAGTGACTCTATGTTCATAATCCCATTCAATAAACTCTTCATACTATAATGCATGTCCATTGTCATACACCAGAGATGCATGCATGCCAAATTGGGTTATTATGCTTTCTTCAAGAAACTTGATCACTTATTTGGTGGTACTATTATTGGTAACGATAGCCTCAATCCTCTTTTACTATAATTAGTAGATGTAAGCATGGATTTATGGCTGACTGAGGAGTTTGGATTGATAACTCCTATGGAATCTAACCCCCACTACACAAATATTTTTCCTTCAAAAATGGGTTGCAAGGGCATTTCAGTATGAATATACTGTTTGGAAAAAGTTAGCACTGGTGACATGAGCATACATGGGCATACACATCCTTGAAGATTGTAATCCAATAATAGCCTGCTCGTAGGATCTTGTGTGTTATTGTATTTCTAGATGGATGGTCACTACCTAATTTCTCATGAAAACTAGTCATAACATCTTTGGCTTCTTTTTTAGATATACACCTAAGATAAATTCCTTCATAATTATTTATATAAATGACCCCTTTCTTGAGCATGTAGTGTATTTATTTGAGCCTTAGGGCACTTTTCTAGGTTTGATTTAGTCTAGGGGTGGACTTCCATAGAGGAGGTAGTGGGTGATCTGAGCATACCAATCTTGATAGAGTACCTCTACTTGGTACATGTGATGTAGTGTGACATGGGGATCAATCTCCATGATTAGCTAAATAAGACCTAGCCTTGGAAAAATGTATCAGGTTTGATCTCTAGATCATATTCTTGTAATTTGGCCATCTACTAGCCTCTATGCTCTTCCAATTCATTTTTCCTTAGCATAAGCTTTATTGATGGCTTTGGGACAATGGCATAGACATTATTCCTCATAATGTAATGCCATAATTTATTCACCTCCTTGATCAGTGCATAAGTATGTTTATCGAGGGTAGAATAATTGAGATTTACATCTTTAAAGTTTATGCTCATGAAATAAATTGGGTGTTCCTCCTCATTTTACTTCTAAGTGAGGAAAATGATGATGGCATGTTCAAAAGCAAAAGAGTAGAGGTAGAATTCCTAGGTGTAGTCTGGGCTTATCAAAATTGGGGCCTACATTATGTCCTCTTTGATTTCCTATAAGGCCTTCTTAGATTCAACACGACATTTAGAGGTTTAATAATTTTAGCAAATCTAGAAATAAATTTGCGTACAAAATTAATTTTTCTAAGGAAAGACTTTATTTACATTTTACTATTTGGGGGAGGTATCTTAAAAAAAAATATCATCACGCTCAAGGTCAATAGAGATACATTCCTTCATGATAATGTGATTGATAATCTTACCTTTGATAACACCAAATATATTCTTCTTTGGGCTTAAGGAGATACCATACCTCCTACATTTCTCGAATATCTTCTACAGTTGACATATGTGATATGACCTATATTTGAATAAGATAGTCAAATCATCCATATAGATAATAATGCATTTTTAGGTCAAACATTTAAAGGTGAAATCCATGGATCTCTAAAATGTGGCTCCAACATTAATCAAGCCAAATGGAATCCATTTATAGGCGAAAGTGCCCCACATCATTGTTAATGTAGTCTTGGTTCGATCTTTTGGGATGATGAGAACTTAGTTGTATCCAGAGCATCCATAAAAAAATTACATAATCTAGGATCCACTAACCATTTGAATCATTTTATTCAAGAATTGTAATGGGTAATTATCTTTATTAGAGGCTCAATTCAGATTTTAAAAGTCCACATAGAGCTGAATCTCTCTATTTTTATTATGAACAAGTACCAAATGAGCTACCCAAGTGGATTGGTGGACTAGAAAAATGATTCCCATTGATAAGAGATCATAAACCTTTTTATGTATAAGCAAATTTATAATCAAGATCACTAGTCTCTACCTTTTTATGAAAGACTTATAGTTTGGTTTGTGGTGAACAATATGGGTTATTACACTCAGGTCAAAGATCTTTAGATTTCCATAGGTCTAAACAATTATGTCCATATATCCTTGTAACAACCCTCTAGTTACCCAATCTTTTCTAATGTATAATCAAGGCCAATGTTAATGGTTAGGGGACCCGAGTTTGATAGTCTTAAACTTTGTGTCTTGGTACCTCAACTTCTCGTATAGGCATTGAGACTTATCAAGGTCAAAAAATCAGTCAAAGGAGATCGTGCCTTTTGGGTCTCGATTTTATCTAAGGTTCATGATGCTATCCTAGTCATAATTTGTATATTATGGGTCATATATCTCCCTCTCATAAATGATATAGGCTTCAAATACCCCAATGTTGTTGAGGAATTATAAAATATGTTGGTTTTCCTCTAAGACTTGGAAGTTTTTGTTATTATCTAGGACTGACGGGCAAGGGATTAACTCTAAAAAGAATTCCTACAATACCATATCATCTGGAGGTGCCATATTCATAGAAGAAGTTACCATTGAATTAACCACTCAATTTTCCTCTTAGGGAATGGGAATAATGTTAAATGCAGTAAACATCTCAATCTGATCCCATGTCCTATATTTGACTTCCTAATATAGGAAATTTTACACTGAAACTTGCTCGTAACTTGGTTTATGACTAGCTCAGAGTCCCCAAACACCTTGAGTTATTTGACTCTATGTTTCAAATCCAATGATATCCCAAGGACTGAGGCTTCGTTCTCTATCAGGTTGTTAGTACACAGGAACTAAAGTCTATAAATGGCTAGGTGTAGCCTTCCTTATGGGTAAAAAAAAAGGATTATTGCCTTAGAATCTTGTTTAGAATAGGCCCCATCAAAGAATAAGGACCACAAACCTGATATCTTGAGATCATTACCAACTTCATGTTTATCTAGTTCCATAGATAGGGTGTAGACTTCTAAGTCTAAGGATACTAAATTACCTTCTCATTCATATCGTTATATTCTATGATCATGTGTTTCATAATAGGTTCTCTATCTAATCTGATCTAGTTGGCCATGTCTCTCCAAGGTAGCCATATATGGTAAAATTCAGTAGCCATGTACCCATTTAAAGCTTTAGACCAATCCCTACTAAGAAGCATTTTGCAGGCTTCTAGGATTCCTACTACTAGATGTCTATGAACTGTTGGATCTTAGGCTCAATCTCTAGCTACATACGGACATTTAGAATCTCACCAACTACCTTAACCTCTAATTTATCTAGTTAGACCACAATCTTGTTTGATTTGATAGGGACTAACCCTAACTTCTCACAAATTCCTATGGGCATCACATTAGTTGAAGATCTTGAGTTGACTAAGCAGTTATGCAAGTTCTTTCTAATTAGTTTGATAGTCATAAGGAAGGGGAACTTCAGCTTTGATTTTATGGATGAACACATTGGTGTGGGCAACCTTTGGTTTTAGCTAGGTTGACTTATCCATAAGTGACTTTAGTAGAAGGTCTCATTATTTGGTGATATAGGTGAGTTCATGAAGTGTGATATTAGATTTTATTTTATTCATGTCCTTTACTATGTTATACCCTACATTGTTCTGAACTAGTTGGGTCTTTGTAGGATTTTTTAACTCCTTGGATCTCAGAGGTGGTGGGTCCTTCATAATTCCCTTATCAAAAGGGGTGGGACCATTATTTGAAGGATTAGAAGTGGTGAGATATTATTGTTATGTCTGGTTCCTAAGGGCATAATTGATCCTTTAGAACTACTAGAACACATATAACTCACTGGTACTCTCCTTTGATTCATTATCATCTTGGTTGGGGAATTCCATAGTCTCTAATACCATCATCATGCTTGAGGGTTTAGTAGTGTTAGAAGCTTATAAGTGGTTAGGGACCATCTCATATTCCTTTATTTCCCTCTAAATGATGTCAAAGGCACTATAGAATTATATGGAATCAAGTTCCTTGTGTTGGACTATGTTGCTCACATGACACTAGTTTGGGAGGGCTATCTCGTATATGTTTATCTCGAGTAGATTGTTAGGTGACAACTTTGGGTTATTATTATGGCAGTTATAGAATTTGTTTTACCTTTGATAGGTAAAGTTCTCATTAGATTTCTCACCACTAGCTTTCCCCATTTATTTTTAGAGACCCAATAAGTCATTACTCAACCTATGTACCATACAATTGGATAACATCCAATTCATTCTTGGTGGAGTTCTAGGGTATTCTTTGAACATTGTTCATAGTTACCAATGTCACTTGGTATCATACGTGGGGAACTAACTCATTGTTCATTGAGTTATGATAAGTTAGGTATCGGTTTAGTGTGACGTGCCTTAGTGGAAGCTGGTTAGTTATGGGTAACAATTGAGATAGAGGCAAGTTTTGATTTGCATTAGGTATGAAATTCAAGGTTGGCATGTTCAGTAAGGCATTATGAATGGGATCTATCATCTGAAGTTAGGGGTTGAGTTGCCTGTCCACCTTTATGGTTTTAACATAATCCAGGGGTAGATATATTATCAAGGGATCCTATCTCCAGAACATGGATATCTAGGGGTCCTAGGAGTTCTTATACATTTCAAGCACTAGTTGAGTATTGGGTTGATAAAGCACAGTGACTCAACTATACATTTTTTGGAACCTAGCACTAAAATTTATGATGGGCTTATTTAGTTCCTTCTTAATTCATGAAAATTATTGGTAGAGGACACTAGGGTCAATGACTTGCTCGAGCTGAGCTAGGAAGGTGTTAATAAATTTTTCCCACCTTGCGATAGAGTTTTTAAGGAGATTGAGGAACCGGTCATAGGTTGCATCCATCAAAGTGAATGGGAGTAGTTTGCAAGCTACATTCTCATGTTCAAAATTTAGGAGCCATAGGGTAGTCTTATAGGAAGTTACATGCTATTTGGTAGTCCATCCCACACTAGGTGTGAAACATGGAAGGTATCTTTTTGGGTTCTTAGGAAGGTCATAAACAACTCTGGGAACATTGATAGTTGACTCGACTAACCAGGCCACATGGAAAACCATTAGAGGTGGTTTATTTGGGGTAGATTGAGAAGATGATCTATTGGAAAAAATGTAGGTGTGGGTGTATTTCCACCAAATTCTACTCTCCTATAGAATTTCAAGGGCAAAATAATTAATATGCCATGGCAGGATCTAGATCTGGTGATTTGCATAGTAGGCTTCAAATTGTTGAAGAGTAGATCAATGATTTAGGGTTTCTATATGGACTCCTAATGCCAATTATTATTTTTGTTTGAAGCACAAAATAATAGAGGAAGTTTAAAATAGGGGTTTCAAGATCCACTTAGTATAATAGTCTTTCAAGGCTGGGATTCTTATTGGTAATTAATCTCAAAGGCCCTCCTTTTAGTGCCAGTTATTGTTCGGTTCAAAATCCTATCCTAAGACACTTATGAAATTAAGTGTTTAGGATGAACTTTGGGATAATAAGTGAATTTCATCCTCTATTTTAGGATTGGATTTAGTTTAATATAGGGTACGGTTTTAGGTATTGGGTTCCATGATATATCTTGCTTGAAATGAGTCTTTGAGAGGCATAGTGTTGCCACCTGAATTTTGATACCAATTTGATAAGGCAATTATAACCCTTGCCCTTATGCAACCAATTTCAATCATGAGCACTACTAGGTTTCACTTTACCAATTTCTAAATTAAGGGGGAAAACGTTTTCATATTCATAAAATAAACACAATAAGGGGGAAGAAAGAAAGGTAGGAAAGGATGTTTCTAAGATTATAAAGGTACTAATGCTTCAAGAATCAAGTTATGTGCCCAACCACAGTGAGACCACTTTGTGTTGAGTTTCACTAGGGGCTCAAACTCAACATCACATAGGGAAAGAGTCTAAGGAAAATAAAACTAAATTCTTAATTCATGAACTCTCCACTAAATATAAACATAGAGAAGGGCCTATAGTAAGTTACACATAGGGTCTACAAATATAATCTGGAACTTCAAGTACACATATTGCAAGTGTTGCAAAAAAATGAGAAGAGTTCATAAATGAGTTAAAACAACAAAACACATTTAAAGTAATGCATTAATTCTTAGTAAAAAATCACACAATAAATTATTTAGCACTAACATACCTTAAAAAGCTGAAAATGATAGACCATATTCATAGATAAAGAAACTAGTCTAACAGAAAGCATGAAATTTGCATGCAATTTAACAAAGTTTATTTACATAAAAAATGTTTACCATTTAAAGAGAGAGTAGTTTATAATTTATAGAAAATATGGGACTCACCCCAAAGTATCCCCAGAGTCCCATCCTTAGCCATGATGGCTTCCAAAGTTGTTACAACTACAAAGATTCAAAATAAACAAAATATTCCCCATTTTCCCCAAAAGATGCCTTTGGCCCACTTAGTTGATACACTAATGAGATGGAAAAGAGCCATCTCCAAACTACTTAGGTTGCATCTCTTTCATGGCTAGCATGTCTACCACTAAGTCAAATTACCTATCCATCTTGGAAAAGTTCATGGGAGGATCCTAGAAGCTCACCTTTGATTGGGCCAATAGTCATTGATGCACTTGGAGTGAAGCCTGAAAGGAAACTTTCACCTCCAAAACTTGGATGATACTATTTATGGTTTGGGTTAAGAGGTTTAGAATCCCCTTGGCTCTAGCTTTATTTTCCTTTTCCTCCCTTCTCCTCATGCCCTAGTTGAAGTGACCCAGGTGGACCTCAAATTCCCCTTTGTCTAGTAAGGTGCCATATAGATGTAATAACATTGTGATGTTGACTTCCTTGAAGTAAGTCAACATTCATTCCCTACCTTCTTTTAGATGTTCCACCATTGTCTATGTCATTGCCAAGTACTCCTTAAATGAAGCTCTTGTGCTCCTTGCATATGTTTGATACATGTTTAGATCAGAGAGAGGCATGAGTTTTAACTATGGTAACATGCCCTTATTAATAAACACAATGAGATATTTACATGTTGTCTACATGAGTGATCCTTTCTAAAGTATGTCTATGCTCATTAGAGGTGCTCCCTACTCATACTCAATATTCTGACTACTTCTACTAAAGTTGTGAAGAACTACATGAGGGATTATTTGACCCAACCAATCAGTTCTATAGGGAAGGTGCTATTCACTTTTGCCTTGAGCACTTGAACCTATTCCTTCATGTCCTCCATAAGTTTTTTATACATGTTATGAGTGGTTTAGAGCACAAATGCTATATCCTTAGCCATGTTCTCCTTCCCACTAGATATTCTCACTTTGGTGAGGGAGAAAAGATCGTAGCCATGTTCTCCTCCCCACCGGATATTCTCACTTTGGTGAGGGAGAAAAGATCGTGCTTGGTCTAACAAACCATTGGGTCTCCTCCTTGAGTTAATTTTTACATAAGGATCCTCCTCATGTTCCCTGAGTTCTTATTGAACCCCCATTGAACTTTTGGATCACCCTACAAAATCATTTTGGGCCCTTGTGATCTTATGGAAACTCCCAAGGTAGAAGGGGGTGAAAGTGGGTTGGTAAAGATATAGGAGGAAAGGGTAGGCATGAGAGGAAGATGAATGGATGAAGCAAAGGGAAAGAATTAAGAGAACAAAGAAGGAGGAGGGGGCATGGGGGCAAAAGGGGGAAGGATAAATGGGAAGGCCATGGGAACATCTATGTGTACCACTAGCTTTGGGTCAAATTGACCTATGGGCTCATTATTTTAGGGAGAGATGTATTTAAAAGTAACAAGGAAATTGGCCATTTAAAGCCAAATCCTTGGGCACCCAGGATAATAAGAAAGGGAGGCCTAGGAGGCACATAATGAATAATAGGGGTTTGAGGAGCATGAGTTACCTTTTACTTCTTCTTGGGCCTCTTACCTAGATCAACTTATACTACATCAATAGAAAGAGTAGTGGTGGTAGTGGTCATGGGGGATGACTCTAAAATCTACATAGTGAGTACAAGGGTTGTTGAAGTGGCTAGAGCTAATGAAATCATGTACATAGGTGCAATAATTGCTAGGGTTACTAATAGGTATAGTAGAAACCACCTTATATGTATTGAACACTAGAAACATTGAGGGCCAAACAACTACAACTCCCAAAGACCAAGGGTGAGCCATAGGGATCCTTATTGATGGATTGGACTGAGTGGGTAGAAGTTGGAATGAGATGTTTTACATGACGAAAGCCATAGGTACTTGAGGGAATTATGGAGGGGTTAGTATGGGAAATAGGGGAGGCACCACCTGAGTAGTCTTGGTAAGAAAAAGGAAATGAGGGGGTACTCCATTAGGTTATTGAGGGATGGTGGAAGGTGGAGAAGGGATCTATAAAGATGATTAATGTTGGTCATATTTTGGGCTCAACTCAAGGCTACTACTGATGTTGAATCATAGTGCCTGCATAACCTATAGATGAGTAACCTAAACTATAGGAGGAGGAGGAATTAGAGCAGAGATCAAAGGAGGTGAAAATCATGGAGGAGAGGGAACTAGGATCCCCTAGACGATCTTCCTTAAAATTTTGGGCATGATCACTTGAACATCTCCTTGAAGCTGAGTGGATGCAGGTGAAGTAGAGCCACTCTAAGTAGATGGCATGAGTTGAACCTTCTTTCCCTTCTTTTTCTTCACCTCAAACCTGATGAACACCTCCTTGTAATCTATAAGGTAAAGGTAGATCTCGTCATCCAAATGAGGAACATGGTTGTAAGTGATGTTGAGATGAGCTTGATATCTCACCATATGGGCCATGATGATGCCATGAAGGTCTCATTATTTGTGTTTTACTCTACTTAGGGCATAAGAATCCCTACTCACTACCATCTTTTATAAAGGAGGTAGAATCTTATATACATGCTGGCAGATGATGATAGGTAAGGTTGGGAAAGCCTTCTATTGGTAGCTAAGGTAGTGGCTAAAGACACCTTCTATCAATTGATAAGCTATTCCTTATTTAAATATCTAATATAGAACTTGATAGGGCAAGTGAAGGGGGCCTTGTAAATACTTGCCACTTGAATGATGGTGTCATCCTTATAGTACCAATAATCACTGATGGGGGATAGAGATTTCCTAATTTCTTTGGAGGGTTGAGGCATGGCCACCTCATTGATGGACATGTAGACCATTGAGTAGAATGACTCATAGATCTCTTTTATGTGATTTTAGTAATGGTGGCCATATAGTTTGTAGAACACCATGTACCATTGCATTCCTTGGAGTCCATGGTGGAAAAGGATAAGGATTAAACATGATAGTAACACAAATGACATCCACTAGGTAACTCATCATGTAAAATTTATCACCCTCTCAGGCCTCCTTGACATGATGCATTAGTCGAAAGTTGATACTTCCCCTAAGGTCTAGGATTTACTCTCCCTTGAGGATGATGCTAAGAAGGGGTACCCAGAGTAAATTTAAATGTACCAAATTGCTTGCCCTAAACAAGTGATTAAGCAAGATAATCCCAACATAGACCCATTTCTTTAAGGCATGAACAAAGTAGGAATCAATGTCATCCTTACTAACCCATTTGGCATCGAGCTCAACTGCCTATGATGCATTAGTCGAAAGTTGATACTTCCCCTAAGGTCTAGGATTTACTCTCCCTTGAGGATGATGCTAAGAAGGGGTACCCAGAGTAAATTTAAATGTACCAAATTGCTTGCCCTAAACAAGTGATTAAGCAAGATAATCCCAACATAGACCCATTTCTTTAAGGCATGAACAAAGTAGGAATCAATGTCATCCTTACTAACCCATTTGGCATCGAGCTCAACTGCCTAGTCCTGTAAGACCTCATATATTTTGTAGGTGCTTACCCATGCATTCATAGTAGCCTTGTCATAGGTGACTATGTACTCTTAGATATTATAATACACTTTAAATGCAAGTATCAAAATGTTTACAATCTTATGCCTAGTTCTAACAGAGTACACATCTTGGGCGTCATCTTACACCCGTTTGGATGTGATAACATATTACTGAAGAGGTTAGTACTGGGGGAAACCTCCAGTTTGGCCATGACTTTATGTAACCCACATATTTTAGATGCCTTAAGTTCATATATGAATTCAACCTCATATTCATCATCACTAGACTTGGGCACAAATTCAATCAATTTGAATATTTTGTTGTAGTGCTTGAAGTGGATTAAGTTATTAGGGAAGGTGGTGTCTCTATATTCAGGATCAACCTTAGGGTTTGAAGATGAAGCAACCATGATAGGGAAAGGGGGAACCTTTGACACTAGAAAATCTTGAGCAAGTAGGACAAAAGAACAAGCTAAAAATTGAGAAGGCAAAATCTAGAAAATGGTAGTGAATAATGGTAAATTAACTTGCCTTGGGACACTTATAAGGATCTACACATATCTCCTGCATTGATGGTGTTTAGTGGATCACTCAGCATTAATTTAAATTTGAGTTGGCGGCATGATCCATCTATTCATTTCTTGATCTAAAATTAACTCAAGGATTTTAGATATATGTTGCATACTAGATTTGGTGACTATGATAAGATGTTTTAAATCATCAAATCAAAAACTAGTTTCTCATTTAGTTTAATGCATGGAGAGTGGTAGGCACATGACTATTTCACTCATGTGGCATCCTGAGTAGTTATTGGTTATGCCATGTGCATATCGTTAGTTGTTCCTACTTGAGTTAGATTACCACATACACATGATTGGGTACCACACTACCTGTTTGAGAGCTAGAATTGGCCACCTGGAGTACTAAGGTGATGTGCAATGTCCTCTAATTATTTTTTAAATATGACTATACCTCCTTCTAACCACCTCAAGCATTCTAGGTATATTTTTCCAATTTGTAGGGAACTACCACATGGCATGGTCTTATATGTCGAGCTCTCCTAGGATCTTACATCTCTAATAAGTCTAGGAGACTAACAACTCTGATAGGTTCCACATGGTGCTTCCTCATTCAATCAAGCTCTCTTGGGCTATAATATCTTTGGAAGGTCTGGGAGGTTGACAACTCTGCCATTTATACCATATGGCATTTCCTCATTCACCAAGCTCCTTATGAGATTTCATAAAAATGAGTAAGTTAAAAAATAAATCCAAAAAATTAATTAAAGCTCACCTGTCTACCAACACATCTTTATGAAACGCTAAATTCTAAGAGACTGTAACTTTGGAGAAACAAATCATGAGTCCAAATCTATGAAAAACATAGTTAATGTAGTAAAATATTATAAGTATGAAATCCCTTTATTATTTTAGAATGTAACATGGAATTGACTGTGTTTAAACTTAAAAGACTACATGGGTCTTTAATAGAGACCAACTCTTTATTACAAATATTGTTAAATGCTTGGCAGGCTAGGGTGGAATAGAAGTTTGAGGATATTTAAAGAAGTGTGCTGACTAGAAGGGGACTAAAACTCTAGGAAATTTGAGTTGAGAACTTTCTTATGGGCCTCCCACTTCTTTTTATAAAGGGTGTATTAGCCATAATAGACAATGATTGAGCTTTTAGGTTGGTGGTGACTAACGGTCCAACTAAAAAGATTCTAAAATAGAGAGTGCCACTTGAAAAGCCATGTGGTTGAAGCAGGGTAAAACATGGATGTGATGAAGTGTGGATAGATGTAGTCACACAATCCTATGATTGAATATTAGGATGGTGCACAAAGCTACTAAGTGAGTGCAAAATAATACAAACAAGTATGACTTATGCACAAGAGTATAAACAAGCTTCATGCAAAGGAGTGTAAAGAAGGTGGGAGTTATAAGTAGAGAGACAAGTGAGAGGCTTATTATATTGTGTAGGATCTATGCATGGATCAAAAGAACAAGAAAATAATAAGAACACACAAAAAATAAGTAAGTAAAATTGAATTTGTTTGTGTCCTTTATTAAGGTAGAAACATGATGATTTGAAAGGCGATGATAAAGATATTAGTAACCTTGTGTTTCCCCAAGAAATGATTTATGTGAGGGGGTAGATTCAGAATGATATACCAAAGAGGCTATAATGATATATTTTAATGTGGAATAAGGATTTTTAACTATAGTAATGATAGAAAACACTGGGATTTGCTTCAAGTTTTATGGGTTTTTTTTTTCTTTTTTTTTTTTGGATTTTCTAATGTTTGTGGGATTTCTATTTTTTTGTATTTTATATGGATGTCTGGATTGACACCTAGGCTAAAAGCAAATGAAAAACTTGTTCTAGCACTAAGAATTGATACAACTAATGGATGTGATCTTAGGAGGATGGAAAGTGTGAAGGATGAATTTCCAAAGATTACGTCAAGAAGGAGTCACATACCCCATCTTCATTATGACCATGATAATATGTGTTGCAATGTGCCTATTAAGAATGCATATGTACCAATATTTTTTGAAACATGATTCAATACCCCTTTTTTTTCTTTTCAAGGTCAAAATAGGATGAAGGATGGGTACATTGGCGATGATGAGGTGATCTAGTGAAAGGGTTAGTTAGGATTACTTAGGTTTGGATGGATGTGGACATTGTGGGATGAGATAGAGTGAGAATTCCCCAAATAAAAGGGTACTTATAGAAAATATATACTATGCATGCCACCATAAACTAGTTTTCACCATGGTACTTTCCCAAAGAGCATTATATGAATAGTTTTCACTTTTGGATGTTTATTTCTTGTTTTGATTTTTTAACAACTTTTTTTTTGACTAAAACATCATAAGAGACTTTAAGCATCTAAAAACTTGAGATGAATGATGTTAATAGGCTCATCAAGCTCTTCTCCATCTTCGACGACTAATTTTTAGGCACCTAATCCATATTTTGTTATGATATCGTAAGGACCTAACTAGTTGGGTTCAAACTTTCATTTCCTTTCCTACTATGCATTAGTGTTATTTTGATTCTCTTTCAAGACAAGTTTTATGATCTCAAATTAATTGGCCCTAGTTTTCTTGTTATATTTGCATCAAAGTCTATTTTGATATGCTTGTAGTCGATTAAGTGCATTAAGTCATTTCTCATCTAAAATCTCTAACTCATACAGTCGTGCAACTTGGTATTCCTCATCATCAATAATATTTTGCAAGGAGATATATAAGGAAGGTAACTTGTTCTTGATTTGTAGGATGGATTAAATTCCATAAACAAGGGAATAAGGGGTTCCCCCATGGGAACCTAAATGTTTGTACATAAACCCACAAGGCAAGATAAAGTTGTAAATGCTAGTCACGACCAACATCATTGACAATTTGCTTTAGGATTTTGAGGATATTTTTATTATATACCTCTACTTGGATGTTACCTTGAGGGTAATAGGGTGTGGACCGTTTGTGTTCTATATCAAATTGGAGACAAAGGGATATAACATCTTTGTCATTATAAAAAATGATGGTGGATAGGATACCATAATGAAAAATGATATGATTGAGGATAAATTTTGAAATTTGTTTATTTGTTGGGTATGTGAGAGGGATTACCTCCACCCATTCGATGAATTACTCAGTTGTGGTGATGATATGTTTATGTTCATTGGATCAATTAGGGTTTTTTTTCCATTGATATCAAGCCCCCATGTAGGAAAGTGCCACAAAGTTTTAATAGGCTATAAATTTTGAGATGGCACATGAATAAAGTCCCTATTTTTCTAACATGTTATGCACTTTCTAACATACTAGAAAGATTTTTTTCCATTGTGGGCCAATAATATCATGTTCTTAATAGTTTCTTATCAAGAACTATATTGTTGGTGTGTGCACCATAAATTCTATCATGGACTTCTTTGATGGATAAGTAAGCCTCTTATAAATTTAAGCATTGTAACTATTGTCACCAAATATTACACCCTAGAGGAGGTTTTTCAAGCCTAATATAATATTTGGGCAACATTGGAATACCTTTAGGCCTGTGGGTTGCCTATAGTAGAGGTAGACCTCTAGGTTTAAGGGCTAGCTCCCTAGAATGACCTTTATGTGATTATCACCTACACTAATTTATTGCTTAGATGAAAAGAGGTATAAATATGCATGAATTTAAACTAATATAAGGGGGTGATACACCATAAGGATTTACACTATGATATCATTCTCTTGCACCAAGAGAAAGGACTCACAACACTAGCTTCAAAGTCCTAGAAGATTCTAACATTAGTATTTCAATATGAAGGTGATATGCATGAAACTACTCAATGTAAGTGGAATAGAGGTTAGTTACAGACACTACGACTACTTGTACACTTGAAAAAAGTCTAACACACTAGCTACACTCCATATCACCTATTAGAATAAGAACTTTTTACACCAAATATGAAAGGACATAAAGAAGATAAGGATAGGTGCTTGTCACTGGACCTCACCATACATCACTTTGCACACTTAGAAAAGATGTTTGTGAACTCAAAACTAGATTTAATGTATTATTCAAAGTCAAAGTACAACATCAAACTATCAGGGCTTCACCATACTAGGTGTCGAATTAGAAATAAGAGCCAAAATGGCTAATACTTATAGAATGTGTGAGAGGAGAGAGAAAAATGGAGCTCAAGGGTCACAATGCCACTTTTAAAGACATGAAAATTAGTTATGTTGTAGAGTATTAGATTATCATACAAACCATGTAAGGTTTATTTGGACAAATGTCCCTCCAAGGCATGAAAAATCGTGAAATCTAACACAGGACCCTTCAACTGGCTTCGTGGAAACTGTCTTCATCATTGGCTTCTCTTGAGCACTCCAAAGCAAACTAGGGAGAGATGACACACATGAAATATTATGGGTGGGTTAATAAAAATATCAAACATTCATTCTATGTGTCCCTAATCAATGGTCTTCTTCTGGATAAGTGTTCTCACTACCTATAATCACCATCATCCTTCTTTCACTCATTCCTTACACTTGCCATTCAAGTGACCTTTAGTTTTCCAAAAAAATCCATGAAAGGGGTGATATGAGACTTTTCAAGATTCCTTTTGTCCTTGAATCCATTATGAAAACCGTAAAATGCCTCTTAATTGAAGTTATCACCTTCTCACTTGGTGATTACCTTCCATTCACTATGCCAGTTTGGATTACTTGAAGTGAAGGTGCTTGCAAAAGTAACTATGTGTTGACTGAAGAAATAAATGGACATGACAGGTTATATTAGGTCCCACTTGATCTCCCAAAGTGAATCTCATATTTCAACTCTCCTTTGAACTTGCAAAACACACAAATCAATCAAGAAAACCTATTTTGTACCTTGTCTGTATAGATAAGGTATAATCTAGTCTAATAGGAAGAAGCATGGTGGAGTTATATAGAAGTTTAAATCACTTTCCAAGTCATTCCAGCTCATTTGGATGCATTTATATCCACCTTTTCCCCATCAGGTCATGAACGAGGGTTTTGGAGGGTTTTAATTAGTTTTGACCTTAAAGGATTGTTTATATAATCCTGATATTCAACCCTCAGACAAATCCCACTAGAATATTATTTAGGACCCTCTTCAACATATCTCAAATCCTTGGCCCTCCATTCTAAATATTCATATAGATATGATCTTCCAAAAATACCTTGTTGATCTCTTTCCTACTTTCTGTACACCCTAAGTTGTTCTTAAGCTAAGAAATAACTTTCCCATTAATTTATCCACAAAATAAAGTATCTAAATCACCTTATAACTCCCCATGAGGGTCATAAAATTCCTTATAATGTTCACTTGGCCCTAGAAGTGGTATTAAGACTCCATTAGGCATTAGACCTAGTCTAGGCCTAATAGTAATGATTAGTGTTTCATTGCTTAAGGATGATTTATGTAGTTTCTGACCCCTACCAGATAATATTTATGTTGGTTCATGTTTAACTCACCATTATACATCACTCTAAAATGATCCAATGGTCCCCAACTCACCTTATTATCATTTACTTACTAAATCTACAAGTTGTATCTCTCTGGGAGTGCCCTCTATCTCAGATAGAATAGAGGGCACTTTCCCTATTGTACCAAGAAATGTGAAGGTATGAGGGGATTGAATAGGTCTTGGGAACCCTATGTATAAAATCTTAGGTCTGGGTCACATTCCTAGCACCTCCAAACCTCACAAAACCCAAGGTAGAGTTCTATAACATTGACTATGTGCAAGGTTGGTAGATTGACTGCAAGCTATATGTTGGAACCCTCCATACTCTATTTTTGTGTTATGGGAATCTCATGAGATGGTCATTATCATATATGAGGATGTTTTAATCATGTTTAACACCTATTCTTCCTTGATAATTCTTAACTTGCACCCTATACTGGCCTAATTAACATATAATATACCATGTGTTGACTTTAAACACATGTTTTGGAGCTCTCTTATAGGTGCCTTCCATGTTATACCCTTTATATCATGTTCCACTATATTATTTAAGTCCTTAATACCATATCATAGTCATTTAGACCTGTTCACATCATATCTATGTCAGGCCAATATCCAAACTATCATACCCTAGTGTGCAGTCACTTTACCGTCAAACTTTAGATGATCATTATAAGACAAAATGACCCCTATAGATGGTTTACAACCTTTGAACCCTGTTACACATCCTAGGGTCTTCTTGAAGATCATAATCAAGTCCAATTGGCAAGTTTTCATGTTTGTCAGGTTCCCATCTCTAAGTTCATCCCATGAGCTTGTAGGTACCTACAATCAAACTATAGATGACCTTTTTGAGGGCAAAGGTACACTTGTAGGTGATGATGTAGATCAAGACCCTATACTTTCACCCCTCTCAATGTTCTTTAAACCAATAGTGTCTTTATTACCTCAACAGGGTCACTTGCCATGGAGATATGCTTTAATCATGCCACCTTGAACTATAAGGTCATTTGAAATTCAACACACTGTAGAGAACACTGACATTCTTCAGTGAAAGAATGCATAAACTAAAGGCCTCCTTTATGTCACCTTTTGGGACCAAACACTTATCCTATCATGTTATCTTACTACCCCTATGTTTGGACGACATAATGAAACCATTAGACCAATTTTTATCTCAATATGCTCCATCATGAAAGGATCAAAAGAAGGGCCAAGTCACTATTTTGGAAAGTTTAAGGTAAGGAATCCTTTAAGTAATCTTCTTGACTTAAGAGTAATAGATTCAAGTCTTCTCATTATATTGTGACTCTTTTATTATTTTTATGACCTTCTCAATGCTTCAAGACCTCAATAAAGGTCCAAAAAGTTTCAAAGAACCTTATTTTCAATTGTTCTCTCCTCTATGGACCACTTGTAGGCACACATCAATAGTAGACAAGGCATAACTGTATGCATTAGAGAATTGGTTATCTCAACCAATCTCAAACTATCATTAGATATCTCAAAGATGTTATTTACACTTTAGGAACTATCTTAATTCTTTTAAAACCTTATGCTTGACTACCATGGTTGTGCAAGGTTCTTCTTTGACCTGCTTGTAAGTGCATATTTTCAAAAGACTAGTGTGTACCATATATGACTATGTTATTCCCTCAAAAGATGCATTGGAGACTAGAACTCCTATGGAGAGGATAATTATCATGTTTTGAGAGATGTAAAACCACATCAAATTTGATTTGAAATCCAAAATAAGAAGGGAAACTCCATAATTGATGAACATGCCTGTAACATAACAATGGAGCTCCTAATTAACAAACTAAGATGTTTTGCTCATAAACTCACCTCCAACCATGAAATCAAAGATGGAAACCATGAGATAAGGATGTAAATATATTATAGAAACACTTTCATCAATTGGTTTGAATGGACCAAAGTAAACAAAAGAAAAACCTACAGGGTGTAGGGATAAGCAATCAAAAAGGAACATCCAACTTCTAAATAATGGTTCATAGAGCTTAAACCATAAATACTTTAACTCCTACTATGACATAAAATTATAATAAGAGGAATATCTACCACCAAGTGGACTTGACTTGAATCAATGTTTGTTATCCATACTAGACCAAAACTAGTTGGTCATTTTTGCATGCTTAGTGGAGTGATGAATGAACTGAACTATTTTAATCAAATTTTGGGATCTCCAAAGCTGATAAAACATGGGAATGATCTCAATGGACCTAAAGAGTCACTGTATATGCATTCCATAAATGCCACACTCTTGTAGAGGATATATAACTGCCAAAACTTCCTCTTTTCTAACTATTTTCTTGATTTTAACTTAGTATCTACAAGTTTTTAAGTTAGAATTGACATGAATGACAAGGAACTAACATATGGGATTTTGAAAGGGACTTTGAAACACTTTTGTACTAGGTAGAATCATACAACCTTCATAAATGGCTTAAATATGTCCCTATATGACATGAAATGGTACTAGGACTAAAAGTTGACTATGACCAAGGTAACTAGCACATTAAATGGCATTGATGAGACCATGACACACATTATAAAGCCATGATATACCACTATATAAGTTTTGAACTATAGGGGGATTGACCTATTTTGACTTGTGGTCAAAATAGTTAATATTTTTAGCAATTTCTTAGGGGTGGTATGCTTGCTATGCCAAGACTAGTAGCCTACTCCCATCCATTGGGATATGGAATCACCTATGCATAAGTTTGACACTAAAATTCCTTTGAAAGCACACTAAATAATGGAAAAGACACACAAAACAAGACACACCAAAGGAAACACACATGTGTCCTCAAGCACACTTATGGAACACACACATAACTGAAACAAAAACACACACCTATAATAATATTTACGAGACCTCAAATTGAGGTGAAAAATAACTTAAAATGCTTCAACTAGGGTCAAATATGGTTCCCCTTACATCTTTTATTCTCCATGAAGGTAATCTAGCATGTGAAGCATGCTCATCATCAAACACTTGACTATGTAGATGGTAAAATGGCTTACCATCCTTAGGACTTGTTCTTCCTAAAAGTGGACTAATTTGAGCTTTCATGAATGATATCTCTTTCCCTTGAATTACCTTGTTTTTAACTATATTGTTCTTATCTCTTGTCATGTTGAAATGGTGTTTTTTGAACTGCAAGTTAGGAGTCATTTGGATTGTCTCACCTTCACTCCCTTTACTACCATGGTGATTTTGGTGTATGATACCATTAGGCTCATCTTCCTTATGATAAAATATAGATAATAGTGTATCCACATCAAGTTAAGACCTTGACTACTCCTCTAACACAAAAACTTTTGCTTTGACTTCACTAGGTCCCTTTATGATTGTAAGTTCTTTGACAATATTAAGACATATACTCTCATGTTTGATAAGACCTTTTATTTCTTGATTAATAAAACACTCAACATCATGATTTTTAGGCTCATTATCAAACATATCATCAAATTCATACTTAGTTAGATGAGGAATAGTCTTACCTAGTTGCTCAAACTCTTGACTTATGGCATTGAACTTTTGTCATAGGTCATCTTCTTCCTCATGAATGTCATCTTCAAGGGCTACTTCATCAATTGCAAGAAAACGAACATTGTTATTATTATCATAGTGATCCACCATGATCTTAAAACTATCATCATCATACACATGGATCAAGTAATTATGTTCAGTAATTTGTGAGAAAGAATGCTCAATACTCACCTCAGATTGCTCAAATGCTCCTTCATGAATGATGTAGGTTCCAAAGTCAGTTTTCTCAAAATAAGTATATGGATCATTTTAATAAGAATTTGCACCATATTCATCTAGAAACAAATAAGATATGACTTTAATATTGGAATAAGCACCATCATTTATAATAGACTCCTCCTTGTCATTGATAACACAATTGAGATTAGAACTTGCTTTTACGTAGGGATTAATGTGGAACCTAACAAGTGGTTGAGTTCTTATGGTCACCTTTGTTCCATATCTAGTCTTGAAGGATAAAAATGACCAATAAGCTAAGTGTTAGCCTCTTATCTTGGCTGTGAAATCCCTTGAGAGGCAGATAGCAAAGTGGGTAGGCAAATCAACAAACACAATGTCTTGGAGGATGGGGAAACTAAGACAATCATGCAAGAAAACCTTCAACCCTTTGATCAATCCTACTAACTTGGAAGGTGTACCATATAATTGAATAACTCTTTTAATATGTGGTTCATACGTTAGGCCCATTTTTTTAGGTATAGCCTTGGGCATCATTGATGTGCTAGCTCCACTATCAACTTTGCAGTTATGAACTAGTTTATCCCCCAGTATGAGAGTGATGTAGAAAGGTGGAGGATTATTAGACTTAGTAGAAGGTTATACAATGTTATTAAGAGCATTGGTAAGATAAACATGACCATGGCTATGGCTTGATGTTGGAGGAATAGCATGGATAGTGGAAAACTACTTCTATAAGAGTTCTTTTTGGCCAGGCACATGAAGGACATCCCAAAGAGAGATAGATGCCTTATCACTTTTCAATGAATCCATAATGTTTAAAGTAGAATTTCTTAATTTTCATTGAGTCCTTAGAGGAAAATAAGTGTTTGGAATTTGAGGTATTGAAGTACTCTTAGCAGGTCTTCCAATGTTCTGACTTGAAGAAGGTGCAAGAGTATTAGGGAATGCCATGCTTGCAGTCATGTTTTGCTGCCTTATAAGAGGATTAGGTGAACTTGTAGGCAAACCATTAACATATACTAGATCCTTCCTCTTATCTCTATTTTTTTCTACAATAGAATTACCTTGATCAAAAACATAGGTGTCTTCAACTAGAAAGTTGATGGAACTCACTCCTTGAGGTTGCCACCCTTCACTTGCTTACATTAAGACTTAATTTTCTACTGATAGTAGAGGAGTGACTCCTCCTTGAACAACTAGAGCTTGCTTTTCACCTTAATTGGCATTCATGCATTGACCTTGTTTCCAATATTTTCCTTGGATCAGATTGCTATGCATCAGTACCATTACTCTTGTATTGGAGTTTGAAGTAGGATTGTATGCATTAGTAGGCCTATTAAAATTAGGTTTCCCTTGACCTTTCCATTGCCTATATTGATGACTATATTGCTGATGATATTTTAAAGGGTTATGATTAGCACCTTGTTCCAGATTAGATTGCCTAGTTTGAGCCTCTAAGGTTTGATATCTTGCATTCTAATTATCTCTTCTACCTTCATAGGAGCAGTCTTTGGCTTGGTGTTGGCATTGGAAGCTTGGGCAACACTTGGATTATCAACATGCATATTAGGTAATAGGGGCATGAACAATTTTGGAGGAAACTTTCCTACTTGAATGAAGCCATTTTTATCTCTAATGACAAGTTCATATGCCTTAGGTAGAGTGAAACCACCCATGGATTATAACATGATGGCTATGTCTGTGCCAATAGCCCTCAAGTATGTAAGAAACACAAAGCTAGCCGATGGTCTCATGGGATGAGATAACATATACCAAGTCTTTTGAAACCTCTCATTAAAATCTTACATTTTCTCCTTAGGGACTCTTTGAATCACATTGAGTTGGTGAATGAGTGAAGTATGGTCACTCTTGTCTTCAAACCTTGATGTTAGAAACACTTCAAAGTCATCCCAAGTTATGATACAACCACTGGGCAAAGTCCTATACCAGTCAAGTGATTTCCCTCTAAGGTACATGGAAAGGAGTCTAATGGTAGTATTGACCTCAGTGGCATTATGAAAACTATATAAGTTTGATATATCCATAATGTGTTCACTAGGTGTGATATGAACTTCACCATTGAATGTAGGAACACTCTTTGTAGCATTAGGGGGAATGTTATCATATGCATCAAGATGGATTGTATTTTTAGTGTTAAAGGCTATGAAGGCATGCTACCCAGCCATGTTTTCTTCAAGTTCTTCCTCACTTTCTTGGTCTTCTTGGTTAGCAAAGTCCTCTTGCTCTTCAAAGGGCATAATAGGCTGAGGATGTTGAAATTCAAGAGAAAGTTTAGGTTGAAGAGGTGGATTGATAGGATTTAAAACTCTACTAGAAGATGACCTAGTAAATAAAATGAAGTATGAGCATAAATATATGACAAAACAATGCTCTAAAATTAGATTTTATCTTGAATGGAGTTTCCAAATGTTAAGTAGCACACCATATGTCGTTGATGTTGTCAATACCAACATTCACATTGATAAGTTGTCTTTAGGACAATGGTACCACTAGGAGTGCCATAAATATTATCACCAAATATTTCACCCTAGAGAAGGTTTTTAAAGCTCACTCTAAGATTTGGGCAACATTGGAATACTTCTAGGCATGTGGGCTGCCTATAATAGAGGTAGACCTCTAGGTTTAAGGGCTAGCTCCATAGATTGACCTATATGTGCTTCTAACCTACACTAACTAATTTCTTGGATGAAATGAGGTAAAAATATGCATGAATGTAAACTAATATAAGGGGGTGATACACTATAAATATTTACACTATGCTATCATACTCTTGCACTAAGAGAAAAGACTCACAACACTGGCTTCAAAGTCCTAGAAGAATTTAACATTAGTATTTCAATATGGAGGTGATATGCATGAAACTACTCAAGCTAAGTGGAAAAAAGGTTAGTTGAAGACACTAAGGCTACTTTAACACTTGAACAAAGTCTAGCACACTAACTAAACTCCATATGATCTATTAGAATAAGAACTTCTTACACCAAACATGAAAGGATAAAGAGAAGACAAGGATACGTGTTTATCACTAGACCTCACCATACATCATTTCTCACACTTAGAAAATATGTTTGTGAACTAAAAACCATATTTCATGTATTATTCAAATGCAAATTACAACATCAAACCAACAAGGCTTTTCCATATCAGGTGTGGAATTAGAAACAAGTGCCAAAATGGCTAGTATTTATAGAATATGTGAGAGCAGAGAGAGAAATGGATCTCAAGGGTCACAATAACACTTTTAAAGGCATGAAAATTAATTATATTTCATAGGAGTAGAGTATGAAATTAAACATGCATGGTTTATTTAGAGAAATGTCCCTCCAAGGCATGAAAACTCCTCAAATCTGGGATAGGACCCTTTAACTGGCTTCATGGAAACTATCTTCATCATTGGCTTCTCTTGAGCACTCCAAAGTAGACTATGGAGAGATGCCACACATGAAATATTATGGGTGGGTTAATAAAAATCTCAAAAATTCATTATATGTGTCCCTAATCATTGGTCTTCTTTTAGATAAGTATTTTCACTGCCTGTAGTCACCATAATCTTTCTTTCACTCATTCCTCATACTTGTCATTAAAGTAACCTTTAATTTTCCAAAAAAATCCATGAAATGGGTGATATGACACTTTCCAAGAGTCCTCTTGTCCTTAAATCCATCAGGAATACCTTAAAATTCCTCCTAATTAAAGTTATCATTTTCTCACTTGGTGATCACCTTCCATTCACTATGCCAATTTGGACTACTTGAAGTGAAGGTGCTTGCAAAAGTACTTGTGTGATTGAATAAAGAAATTAATGGACATGAGGGGTTATATTAGGTCCCACTTGATATCCCAAAGTTAATCTCATATTTTAACTCTCCCTTGAACCTATAAACCACATAAATCTATCAATAAAACCTATTTTGTACCCTACCCATATAGATAGGGTACAATCCAATCTAATGGGAATAATCCTAGTAGAGTTATCTACAAGTTATAATAGCTTTCCACGTCATACAAACTCACCTATATGCATTTATATCCACCTTTTTCCCATCACATCATAAGCAAGTGTTTTGGAGGTTTTTCAATAGTTTTTACCTTTAAGGATTGTTTATACAATTTTGATGTTTAAACCTCAGGAAAATCCCTCTAAAATATTGTTTAGGACCCTCTTCAACATATACCAACTCTTTGGACCTCCATTATAATCATCCATACAGATATGAGCTTCCAAAAATGCCTTCTAGAGCTCTTTTATGCACCCTAAGTTATTTTTAAGCCAAGAAATAAATTTCCCATAACTTTATTTATAAACTAAAGGATACAAGTCACCTTATAACTCCCCATGAAGGTCCTCAAATTCCTTATAATTTTAAATTTACCCTATAAGTGGTATTAAGACTCCATTAGGCATTAGGCCTTGTCTAGGCCTAATAGGTCTGACTAGTGTTTCAATGCTTAAGGATGCTTTGTGTAGTTTTTAGCACTTATGGGATAATTTATATGTTGGTTTATGTTTAAATAACCATTATAAATCACTTTGAAATGATCCTATGGTCCCCAAATCACCTTTTTATCATCTACTTACTAAATCTATAGGGTGTATCTCTCTGGGAGTACCCTTTGTTTCAAACAAAATAAAGGGAACTTCCCCTATTGTCTCAATAAATGTGAAGGTATGAAGGGCTTAAATAGATCTTGGGGAATCTCTATATAAAATATTAGGTCTAAATCACATTCCTATCACCTCCAAACCTCACAAAACCCAAAGTAGACTTTTGTAACACTAATTGTGTGCAAGGTTAGTAAATTGACTGCAAACTATATGTTGGAACCCTCCATGCTCTATTTCCTTGTTATGGGAATCTCATGAGGTCATAATTATCATCTATGAGGATGTTCTAATCATTTATAACACCCATGCTTCCTTAAATATTCTTAACTTTCACCCTATACTGGCCTAATTAGCATATAGTGTATTATGTGTCGACTTTATATGCATGTTTTAGAGCTCTCCTGTAGGTGACTTCTATGTTAATGCCTTGTATATCATGCTTCACTATCTTCTTAAAGTCCTTAAAACCACTCATAGTCATTTAGACCTATTCATATCATATCTATGTTAGGCGAATATCCAAACTATCATACCCTAATGTGTAGTCAATCTACCATCAAACTGAAGATCATTCTAAGACAAAAGGACCCCTGTAAATGGTTTACAACCTTTGAACCCTATGTTACACATCGTAGGGTATTCTTGAAGTTCTTGGAATCAAGTCCAACTAGAAAGTGTTCATGTTTGTAGGTTTCCCATCTCTATGTTCATCAATGAGCTTGTAGGTACCTATAGTAAGACTGTAGGTGACTTTTTTGAGGGCAAAGGTACACCTATAGGTGATGATGTAGGTCAAAACCCTATGCTTCCACCCCTCTTAATGTTATTTAAACCACCAACATCCTTCTTACCTCAATAGGGTCACTTTCCATGGAGATATACTTCTATCATGCCACCTTGGACTATAAGGTCATTTGAAATTCAACACATTATAGAGAACACTAACATTCTTTAGTGAAAGAATGTATAAACTAGAGGCCTCCTTTACATCACCTTTTTGGACCAAACACTTATCCTATCATGTTATCTTACTGACCCTATGTTTGGACCTCATAATGAAACTATTATACTAGTTTGTATCTCATTATGCTCCATCATGAAAGGATCAAAAGAAGGGCCAAGTCTCTATTTTAGAAAATTTAAGGTAAGGAATCCTTAAAGTAATCTTCTTGACTTAAGAGTCATAGATTCAAGTCTGCTTGTTATATTGTGACTCTTTTATGATTTTTATGACCTTCTAAATGCTTTAATATCTCAATAAAGGTCCAAAAAGTTTAAAATAACCTTATTTTTAACTGTTCACTCCTCTATGGACCACCTGTAGGTGCATATCAATAGCGAACAACGTAGAACTATATGCATTAGAGAATTGGTTATCTCAACCAATCTCAAACTATCATTAGATATATTAAAGATGTTATTAATACCTTAAGAACTATCTCAATGCTTTTAAAACCTTATGCTTGACTACCATGATTGTACAAGATTCCTCTTTGACCTGCTTGTACATGGATATTTGCAAGAGACTAACTGTGTGCCATATATGACTGTGTTACTGCCTCAAAAGAAACATTAGAGACCAAAAGTATTATGGAGAGGCTAATAATCATGTTTTTGTATATGGAAAAACACATCAACTTTGATTTGAAATCCAAAATAGGAAGGGAAACTCCATAATTGATGAACATGCTTGCAACATAACAATGAAGCTCCTACTTAACAAACTAAGATGTTTTGCTTATCAAATCACCTCCACTCATGTAATAAAAGATGGAAACCATGAAAAAATGATGTCTAAATCTTATAGAAACACTTTCATTAATTAGTTTGTATGGACCAAAGCAAATAAAAGCAAAACCTGTAGGGTGTGGGGATAAACAAGCAAAAAGGAGTAATCAACTTATAAATAATGGTTCATAGAGCATAAAACATCAATCCTTGAACTCCTACTATGAAATATAATTATAATAATATTTATATCTACCACCAAGTGGACCTGACTTGAATCAACCTCTTCTGTCTGTACTAGACCAATTTCAGTTGGTCATTTCTGCATGCCTAGTGGAATGATGGATGAACTAAATGGTTTTAAGCCAATTTTGGGATATCCATAGCTGATCAAACATGGTAATGAACTCAAGGGACCTTAAGAGTCACTGTAGATTCCTTCCACATGTGCCACACTCCTGTAGAGGATGTACAACTGCCAAAACTTCCTCTTTTCTAACTATTTTCTTGATTTCAACATGGTATTTGCAAGTTTTTAAATTAGAACTGACATGATTGATAAGTAACTGACATAGAGGATGTTTAAAAGGACTTTGAAGCACTTGTCTACTATGTAAAACTATACAACCTTCATAAATGGTTTAAATATGACCCTATATGACATGAAATGGTAATATGACTAAAAGTTGATTATGATTAAGGTAAATAACACATTAAATGTCATTACTTGGACCATGACACACCCTATAATACCCTAATATACCCATATACATGTTTTTAACTATAGGGGTGTTGACCTATTTTGACTTGTGGTCAAGATAGTCAACAGTAACAAATTTTTTTCATAGCCTTTACAGTATAAGGTATTGCCAAGAAGGGTAAATCATGAAGTATGTTGGATAAATAATTTATTGTGATTATATGAAAGGTGTGGGTGTATAATGTTATTAGGAAGATAGGTGTAGATGTTTTGGTAACATTAGGATTTGGGACCAAAAACTTCATAAACCACCTCAAATTTAAGGACTTCATAAGACAATATCATTAGTTGTTCGACCAAAAATTTGCTTTGTCTGCTATCTTTGTGCATTGCTAGAAGAGAATGGTTCATGGCCATGGCATCTTTTTTATTGGAATGAATAACCTATTAAAACTAGATATAACTGAAGTATTATTTAAAACTATCAACTATTTTATTGTATGAGATAAGTTTTTCATCTTTGGCTTGGTATTCATCATTGACATGCTTTATTATGAGTTGAAATCAATATATACTGAAAGATGTTGAATATTCCATTGGACTAATATTTCAATATTTAAAATGAGGGATTCATATTCAAAAATATTATTGGTACAAGGAAACCTAATTGTGAATGTCTTTGGAATAAAATCACTTTCTAGTGTAGGGAACATGATATCTACCTTGAGCCATGGGAGGTGAAGTAACCATCAAAGTATAGTTTCCGTTATGATGACATGTAAAGGGATAAGATGGACTCCTATATAAATCTAATGGTTAATGGTTATTTATCTAACAAATGGGCTTCTATTAATTGATCTACAAGAACTTGTTCCTTATAAACCTTTTAATTCACATACTCAATGCCAAATTCACTAAGCAACATTACCCATTCGGCCATTCTTTGTGTAAGAGCTAATTTGGATAAGATATAATTGAGTATATCTATTTTGGAAATGATTTTATTTTGATTTTTAAACACATAATGTCATAGATTTTATGAATCAAATACAATAGCTAAGCATGGTTTCTCGATTGTGGTATAGTTAAGCTCGTAAGACACCAATGTTTTGCTTAATTAGTACACTACCCTCTTAGTTACATATTCATCATGTTGTGCTATAAGAGTTCCTAAGGCATATTAAGTAGTTGATATATATAGTAGAAATGGTTTCCATAGAATGGGTGGCATAAATAATTTTGTGTTGGAAATATATTATTTGAGATGTTCAAATTCATATCAACATCCTTCATTCTAGTTAAAGACAATACCTTTTCTGAGAAGATGTGTGAATGGTTGGAATTTGTTGGCAAGTTGTGATATGAACCTTATGATGGCTTGGATTTTTCCTTGAAGCAGTGAAGTTATTTTAAATTATTTGGAGGAGGCATTTCTATTATTGATTTTACTTTAACTAGATCAACCTTAATGCATCATCTAGATACAATGAAGCCAAGTAGTTTTCCTGATGTGACCCCAAGAACACACTTCTTAGGATTCAAACAGACTTTATATTCCCTTAGCCTTTCAAAGATTTTGTGTAAAATTTATAAGATGGTCTACCCTAATTCCATATTTGGCCAATAAATTGACCACATTGTATTTCACAATGTCATAGAGCATGCCATGGAAGATAATAGTCATTTCTCATTGATAGGGTACACGCGTTTTTTTTAAAAGTCAAATGGCATGAATTGGTAGCAAAAATTACCCCATGGTGCGATAAATGTTGTTTTGTGTTATTCCTCAAGTGAAAATTTGATTTGGTTATATCCCAATAAAATTTTCATAAGAGACAACATCTCATGTCTATTTGTTTGAATCCACTATCATGTCAATGTTAGGGAGAGGGAAATCATCCTTTGGGTATGTTTTATTGATATCCAAAAAATTAGTTCACACCTTGATCCCAACTATTTTTTTCTTATTAGAACAATATTGGATATCCATTGGGAATAATTAATAGTCCTAATGATTCCGACTTCTAATTGTTAAATACTTATTCTTTGACAAGTAATGCCACTTTGGGATGCATCTTTCTAAGTTTTTGCTTGACAAGTTTTGAATCTACATGAATAATTAACTAAGTGATGTTCTACAAGAGATGGAGATGGATCTAATCTAGACATTCCTACAAATGACAAAGAGAAAACATCTCCTCAATGCCTCCTAGATATCTCATACCTTATGCCAAATTATGTCAAGAGGATGATAAGTACTTCCTATTATTCAAGACTGAGAGTTGTTGCAAGTTTAACAATTTTGGGGTTTTTATGTATACAATGTTCACATCTATAATTTCTTCAAATTAACAATGTGAAACCATATTGAAACTATGTTGATGTGAGGGAAAGGTTAAGTTACTCATTTATTGGTGCCTCAAAGAGGTCTTCAAAATTAGACTTGTATTTTATTTCTTGATTTTTATTTTTTTTGTCCAATGGTGCATTGGAGATGTTTTCACTAAGGGACTTGGATTTTTTAATTTTTATATATTTTTTTATTTTTATAGACTAAGGAACTCTTCATGTTCTCCAAAGTATTTTTATGTGTCTAAATTGATTTAAAATCCCTTTTTATGGTCTCATAATGAAATGTTATCCTTGATTCCCATGAATTATGCGATTGCCTTGTCATTTTGAAATAGGTCAAGTTGTATAGGATTTTTTTGGTCCTAATCTATGATCTCAAAACATTTTAGTTCAAGGGTGAGAATGAATATGTCATCAAAGAGGTTTTTGGGTGTGAGGTATTTGTAAATTCTATAAATAAAACTTGTTTCAATGTTAAAAGATGATTCCTTAGACATCATGGTAGGATCACTAATTTAATCATATAGATCACCACTAGGTGGTTTATATCCAACACCATGGTATGTTTTGTTTTCCTAGGAAATTATAGGTTTATGATACCTTGTTAATGAAGACTAAGGCCTTTGAATTTCTATTTCATATTTTTAACATTATTTATTTTGTCACGTGATACTCATTTTTATGAAAATAATTGGCTAAACCATCATTGCGTAACCAAGAATCATTTAAACATTCAATATTTTCATCTGAAATAAATCTTGCATTAACAAAGGATATTTTACCAAATTGATGGGATACTTGTGATTTCTTCTTGTTTAGGGTAGGATTTCCATGAATTTTGAGGGAAAGGTGTAAGTTACCTAAATGGAAGGTATCTTACATCTCATATTCTCCCATACATTTTTCAATGATCTTGAACTTGGATTGGGGAGATGTGGGTTTAGATGTGGACTTGGAGGATGGGTTTTCAGATGTGGATGGTGAATCATCTAGATGGATATAGTTTGGAATCTTTAGTGGTTCTAATTTTGTGGATTTGTCTACATGATATGCATATTTTATGATTGGATAATAGTTTATTTTTTTAGATCACCCTTCCACAATTTACAATATTGTAAGGGTTGGTAGTCACTAGGAATTGTAACTTGCATACTAGAATGAGGGAATTTAATGCATTGATGAAGTGTAAATGGAATGGAATATATGGCATGAATCCATGGTTGAGAAAGGATAATGTTATATGGAAGGTCAATATCAATGACATGTAGTAATGTTTGATGCATGATAGGTCCTAACATGATTGGAAGATGTATCATTCCAGTTGATTATCGTTTCACATTGTCATAATATTTTATTGTGATGATGTTATACTCTAATGTTATTATTGAATATCTTAGATGTTTAATCAAATTTAAAGTGTAAATATTTAGATCAGACCCATTGTCTATAAGTACCCTTTTGAATTTATGTTTTCTAAGGATGGCTTTAATGTATAAGTGAAAGTTATGGGATGGACCCACAAGAGAGATGTCATTGTGGTCAAAAGTAATTTGATGGTTTTGGGACAAATATCCAATGAGTGCTTAGAATTTGGATGGATAAATGTCATTTGGGAATATTAACTCTCGAAGAGTTTTATATAATATATCTTTGTAAGTAGTGGATGTTTTGAGAAGGTCCATAATGGATATTTGGGCATGTGTCTTCTCAAGTTGATTGTTGATGTTGTATTTACCTTCAGAAGTAGGTAGAGGAGGCCTTGAGATGGTGATTTTTGCATGCCTAGTTGTAACCATATAATCTTGGGTTATGATCTTGATGGTTGCAATGTGATTACCCATGTGTTGGATCTGACTGACTATGTAAAATGGATGGGTAGACTTCTTGGAATTAATGTTATTTATGTGAATTTGACCTTAGTTTGTTTGTGAATGAGGCTGGTCATGTTTCATAAATGAATCTTGGTATATCCCCAAGTTTTGGTTTTTTGATGTGGATGCATTACCCTCTATTTTTATATCTCTGTGATCAATTAAGTCTTGGATATAGTTCTTTAATTCCATGCATCTATCTGTGGAGTGACATTTTATCTTTTAAAAGTCATAGTATTCATGTTCCTTATACCATGATGGTTTTGGTATGTTTTCATCAAATGGTTTGGTATGTGGGAACACTATCATGTTTGCAATAACTAACTTATGGAAAACAACTTTAAGGGGTTCCCCTAAATGAGTATAAGTGTTTCATTTATTATTTTGGTTAACCCCTTGTTATGGTGATATTTGGATTATTTTGAATGTTTTGAACATGTTTAGCATTTTTTACCTAATCACCTACTACATTATTTTTCTTATTAAATAACTTGGGATTTTCAGTTTGGGTTTGTCCTTGGTTATCCTTATAGAATATTTTGATAAATTTTTTAGCCATAAGTGCACTTTTAATTTAGACTCCCTTTTTGATAATTTTGTCAAAGGAGTTTGTACAATAGACTTGTAAGTGGAAAGCCATCTACAAATTGAGGTTAGCTTTGAATATGGTAATTAATTATTTTTCAGGGATTGTCCAAGGGAATCTACTTTCTAAGGCTCACCATATTTATAAGGAGGAAAATCTTTCCCCATTTATTTGTTTGGCATTTCACAAGTCTAGCATAGTGATTTCATGTTATACATTATATGAAAAGTGTTTTTGATAAATCCCTTGGAGAGATCCAAAAAGGTATTAATGGATCCTTTAGGTAGATGTATGAACCACTCTAAGGATTTTCCACTTAAGCTTTGTAGGAAAATCCTAAGCAAGTAGCTGTCAATATAAGTAAACTCTTGGTAGGACTTAAATGATTCTTTAATGCATTCCCTAGGGTCACCTTTTCTTTATACTTGCTGAAATTTGGAAGTTCAAAGTGGGAGGGTAAAAGTAGTCTCATCATGTCTATTTCAAAAGGGTAAGGACACAATTATTTGAACTTATACTTTTTGTTTTGGGTTTGACTCCGATCTTGTAATCCTTGGATAGTATCCTTCATGAATTTCTATTTGGTAGTGATTTCTAATTGGCAATGATTTCTTGATTGTTTGATGTTTGGTTATTTTAGTTATGATTTGAAGGATTTGTGGTTGGAGGATTGACATGGAATTTTACACTAGCTAAATTTTGGCTTAATATTTGGATGCATTCAAACACAACTTATTTTTGGTCCTATTAGGCTTGTTCGTTTGGTGTTAATTTCCCTTTGTCATTTTGGACATGAGTTCCCACCCACTCTATATATATCATAGTGAATATATACCTTATCTATCTAGGGCATATACCCCCTATATATCTATATACATGGGCCCATATTCTCATAGAGAACCTCTCTTCTCATAGTCAATCAATAGATTGGAGAGGTAGTAATGGTTGCCATAGAAATAGAAAGAGTGATGGGTTAGAGCTACTCAGATAATTATGGAGTATAATTAGGGTGATCTATGATCAAGATTTTAATTGGTGGATTATACAACTACTTTATTCCTACCAAGGGAATTGCTTGATGGATTTTGGTCATGATTGGGAGGGGTTTGGTCCCTCTTACTAATTATATGACTAATTTTTTTTGGGTTAAAGTCTAAACGTAACCTAGCCCCTATTTTTATAAGTTTTAACAAGACTTTATATTTGTTCTCAAAAATATAGTTGTTAATTTGGGCATGGGTTTCTTTTTACTTAGATAGATCATTGGTCTCAAGGTTATACTTGTTTTGATTGATGAAGCTACGAGTATCATTATCATGGATATATATGTGGTCATCTTGATTTTCAAAGTGGAAGGTATCTCTACCAAAAAGTTATTTTATATCAAGATGGGGATTCATTGTAAGTTATTGCCTAGTGGTTGGTAGCATAGTACAAATGTTATTTTTGTTCAAATTTTTAAAACAATATTTGATTGGAAACAATTTAGTCTTTTGGATTATAAATACAAGTTTGATTTTGGTTTGACTAACTTGATTGTTGGTTTATAAAAATGGGAGAAAATAAAACACATAAACAAGACATTCTAATTTAGTCAAGTGGGTGTGTAAACAAGTAGTGGCACACTGATAATGCCCTGAAAGATATGTGGTGAGTGATCTTAGGGAATGTTGTTTTCTTGGCACCAATACATACGACTAAATTTTCTTATGCTACATTTTATAAGCTTATTTAGGGGAGTCTTCTATATACCTTTGGTATGTTAAATCCCAAATTTATGATACAAAGGAGTCATTGAAAGCTTGGTCATTAGTGAGATGAAACCACCTCACATCATGATGTTGGTAAAACATAAAACTACATATCCATTAATAATGTCCTACCTAAGGAATTTATTTGGCCCATGGGAACATGAGCTTTGGCCTAACACTTGATGTTAAAATCAAATTTCACTAGGACCCATAATAAATAGAAACAAAAAAGACTTAGATAATTTATAATTTCCAAGATTGCCTTGTAGCATAAGGAATGGGCATACACAAATTCTATCCTTTACATAAACAAGTCACTAGGGTTGTTTTGATTCTCCAAATAACCTTACGATGCGATATGAGAGCATACATAGCTTCTAGTGATACAAACAAGATACAAAAAGTGCTGAAGCAAGTAAATCAAAGATTAATCAAAAAAATGTTAGCAAAAAAATGTTTGTGTTTAAAGACTTTGGCCAACAGTGTTGCAATAAAAATAATTGGTAGTTTTTGATAGCATCTTTGACAAGAGAAACTTGTAGGTTAGACAAAAATAAAAATAATAAAAACCATAAAACAAAATAACCAAGATACAAAATAAAATCACTGATTAATAGAGTGAATTCATTGATCACAATATGAAATCATCATTAGCAAAAAAATCATAAAATATTAAATCAACAAAAAAATGTAGGCAATACCTAAACGGATTCATTGGAACTCGATGTGGAATTATCCATGCTCAGTGTAGAATTATGGTTCCTCAGAGCATAATCATTAAAACACAGCGCAAATTTGTCATTTAACACAAAAATAAGAAAATAAGAAAGTGATACCTCATTAAGAATTCATCAAAATCAGTGCATAATCACTGATTCTCAACATGGAATCGATACATGCAAATCAAAATTGTCATTCCTCAGTGCATAATCATTACATGCAGTGCAAAATCATCATTCCTCAAGGTAGAAACATTGTTCCTCAAACCTACAAAGGTAGAACTTGTAGACACATGGAAAACACTTTGATAGGGGTAAATTATTCATTATTAGAGTGAAATTACTATTCTTAGGAATAATTTTTTATTGCTTAATGTGAAATCATTATTTCTCAAAATTTGACAAATGAATATGAAAAAATACTGAAACTTGATTAAATTTGGCCTGAAATAATTAACATCTTATACCAAAGCTATGCTAAAATTGACCAAACCACATATACAATAAAAACACTTTTAAACATGAATGAAACGTGTTAGAAAGTGCAAGGGAGCAAGTGTCCCATTGGGTGTGCTAAAATGAAATATAAAAAAATCTAGTATTTAACAAGAAATCAAGAATAAAAATTAACTCATACTATTTATCTAACATAAATTTTTGATAGAGATTGTAAAATTAAAACAAGACATATCTTCACTTACCAACAATGAATACTGCTCCTTCATTAACTTGGATTTGCTTTTGATTGATTGATATATGGTTGTTCAAATGATTTTTTCTATGCAAGACAATTTTAGCAATGTGATGATAGCTTGATTGATTGATTTGATCTCAAGTGGATGCTAGAAGATAATAATGATGCTAAAAAATGATGATAATTTTGATATTTTTTACGATGATCATTATAATACCAATTCATCTGATAATTTTGATGATCCCCACTATGGAGGAAGGAATGACAATTCATAGACATTTTGTAGGAAGAATGGATGGTTAGATTTAATATAGATTTATTTAATATTTTCAAGTTTATATGGTGGATATTTAGTCTACGGTTCAAATGTATTCAATGGATTGGTTGAGAAATTATGAATTAGCTGAAAGAAGTGGTCAAATGATTAATGAGTTTGTTAATTAATTGTGGAATGAGTTGAATGTCTTAAATAATTTTTTTGGAGGGTTTAATGTCTTAAATGGGGGTGTTTGAATGTCTTAAAGAGGTGTGAATAAATTTTTAGTGGTTAAACAAGGTTGGATTAGTGAGATGATAAGGTAGTTTTATTATTATTATTATTATTATTATTATTATTATTATTATTATTATTATTATTATTATTATTTTGTTTAATTGGAAATATGTGTGCATGACTTAATTAACTAATATAAATTAATTAGTTAATTAATCAAAGGGATAGTAAAATCTAGATTTTTAACAATAGGCAAGTTCGTAAAGAGAATTGGTAAATGGAGAATGTAGATAATTAGGAGATCAATTATGACATTATAGAGGCATAATTTAGGTGTCTACAAAAAATATAGTTGATAAAAGGTCAAATAAACACATTGAATTATTTAAACAAAATGTTTTACTTATTTTGTGATTAATGTGATCTAAATAAGATAAAACTATAAATATTTAGATTATGTAAAATATGGCAATAATCATATAAATCTAAATGTGAAAGACATATTTATATTACAATTACTATATTTTGAGCTAAGAAAATAATAGAGGAGAGATGCAGTTGGTTGGTTTCTAATTTATGTTGATCATTATATTTTGTCTTAGTCCTTTAAATGACTCCCTATTTATTTTGTAACTACTCAGATTAGGAAACATGAGCTCAAAACATGTGCAAATGTTGTAAGTAAAGCATAGATCCCTTTGACAACTGGTATTGTTTAGGCTCTACCAATATTGTTCTAGTTGATTATGTATGTATTTGTCACATTATAACATTACGACCTTACTCTTAGATGCCTCCTATGTGTGCTCCCTTCATCTTATGCTCTAATCCCCATTTTACTTCTTCTTTATATGAAACCCTAATCACACTTTCAACATAAGATGACCCTTTGAAAAGGGTTAAGAAAGTTGGGATGGATAAACCCCACCACCCTTTACTAAGTTTTTGACTATTGTCACATTCTAATACTCTAAAGAGGTCTCAAACCACACATAATTCTCCCACATAGGTATGTGTGTACACCATTATGATCATGCTAGAATGCAATACAATGTTTAAATTTTAACACTTCCAACATGTAACTTTGAATTGTGTTTGTGATAAGATTTGGATTTAGGGCTGATTCTTTGAGGGGGTTTTAGATGCGTATGACTTTGTGATAATGTCTCAAGAGAGTGCTTATGGATTTCTTAATGTGATTACTAAATAATTGCCAAATGACCAAGTGAGTATTATCTTAGGATTTAATTGTATTTATATACGATTCTTTGATATTTCCTATTATGACTGACACATGAAATGGAGGTTGACCTAATGAAGACATCTCAATTTGAAAAACAACTTATAAGTGTTTCAAAAAACTACTAGAAGAAGTAGACACATGAGGTAGATCAAAATAATTAGACTTTTTTTGACATTATCCTGAGAGTGAAAATTAGTGATTTGAGATACAACAATAGTCTAACTAGGATTATAAAAAGTTCTTACATAGACTAGGGTGATATTGAATGTGTATTGGTAAATTGGGTTAACTAAATAGAAGGTTCCGTAACCCTATTCCTAGTGAGCACTAATCAAGATAACACCTATTATTCATTTGTACATTGAAAGGAACTACCCAAAAGATTCTAAAATCAAAACCCTTAAAAGGAGTAGGACTTGATACAAGTATAAATACCATTACAAGGTTAAAATCACATGTTGTAGTGTTGAAATCCACACACAATATTGCACAACATGCTATTATTACACTGATTACACACATACATCTAGGTGGGAAAATGTAATGTCCCCACTTTAGTAGTTGACCAAGTGTGTGTATGCGTTAGCCCAATTCTATATGGTCTCAAGGGCTAAGGAAGGGTTTAAAGGGATCCTAGAGTGTTTTAGCCTAGTCATTTCTTGTTTGGGCCAAAATGGAGTTGATTTACTTAGTTTCAGGCATACTTACTATTTTTAGTAAGTTAGCAGGACATAATAGAGGCCAATTTTGGTGATTAGATTTGATACTCCTCGATGAGAGCTTTTTGATGAACTATCACTCATGCTATTCAGAGTCTGATTACTTATATATTTTAATGCCTAAAGTGTTATTAAAGTAACATTTAACTTAATTATAAAATATTAAAGTGTTACTTTAATATTTATTTTATGGGGGATGTGACCCAAGGTATACATAAGTAATATTTTAATATGTTGCACATCTTTTATCCCACATTGCTCATGAGAGTTGAGTCACCCTTTGGAGAAAGAATAAAAGGAAGTATTTGTGGCTTCATTCAACATGTTGGATAAGAAGAAGAATTGATGTACTTGTAGTTTGTAGGTTATTTTGGCATTTGGGAACGTCCTTCCCATCTATAACACTCTAGACATCAATCCTTGGGATTGGTCTTTCAAGTTTATGCTTTTAGCCTCATGCAACTGCATCACTATAGCTACCATGCCACTGTAGCAACTACATCACTGTAGCAGTCACATCACTATAGTAACCATGTCACTGTAGTAGCCATGTCACTGTAGCATCTTATAATAGTTGATGAGTGCCATCCATCTCCTCATTTAATCAATATTCAATTAATGTCTTATCAACCTGAGTTGGTGTCAAAATCTATCTATAGTAAGAGTCAGGAGAAACAAGCCTGTAGAGTCTATAGAAACAAGCCTGTAGAGTTCGTAGAAATAAGCTTGCAGAGTTCGTAGAGACAAGCCTACAGAGTCTGTAAAAATAAGTCTACAGAGTCCGTAGAAACAAGCCTATAGAGTCTGTAGAAATAACCCTATAGAGTCTATAGAAACAAGCCTGTAGAGATTGTAGTTCTACTAGATGGAGAACAAAATGATCGTACCTTTAGTAGTCACTGAGGATATTCACTTGAAACAATGTTCATTCCATTGCTAGAGTATTTAGTGAGTTATCGCATGGCCAATATTGCACTTGTTTATTCATTCTGTAATCAATATAAATATAGTGTGTTGGTTATTTTAGCTATGTGTGTCTATGCTTTCAATTCTATATTTATGTTACATGCATAAGACTTTGCAAAACACCAAAAAAAACAATACAAGCAAACCATTTTAGAGTCATAAGGGGTTTCAGCTGGGTTAGTTTTGGGTGTAACAGAGGTGCCCATTACAGTGGTATCAGAGCATGTTTTCCTACCATCCTGTGAGGTTTCATGCATCCAACACATCAGTATTACTTGAGGAGAAACTAGACAAACCCAAACTTACATAATTCCCTAGAGATTGAAGAGGAGGGTGACCCTTTTTCAGCACCAGCTATGGGTGACCCAGATGGGGAAAGGGGAGAACCTAGCACTAGGGAGATGCTTAGTGATGTTTCTAGGGGTTAGAGGGAGCTACAAGCTACATTGTAGCATTTGGCTATAGCCATTACATAACATTTGACTAGGGCATATCAAGGTAATAATGCCAATCAGGGTAATAATGTTAACCAGGTAGGTGGATAGGGTAATGGAGGTAATAGAGATGCATTGATTAATAGAGGAACCAAGACATATGCTAGATCAGGTTCTTCTACTACAAGACCAATCATGCCACATTTTCCTCTGAGATAGAATGATCAAAATAATGCTGGTCCTACACAGCAGGAGATACATGACCAAATACTAGAGGATTAGAGAAATTTTGGACTATATTTTTAGGGTGAGATGTCTTTTAGGGAGTACATGGATGTTAGGCTAAAACATTTACCTCAGAGAGGCAATAGGTAGAAACATTATGAGCTTAAGAAGAAAGTGGGTAAGCTCTCAATTCCATATTTTGATGGTACAGGCAAGACTACAGCCAAGGCTTGGGTGTAAAAGCTTAATACATATTTCCAACTCAGCCTGATGCCTGAGGATGATGCCACCAAGTACACAGCTATACATCTAGATGGTAGTGCCCATGAGTGGTGGCACCATGGGATGGTGACACTTGGACATAACTAGATTGATACATATGTCGAGTTCACTGAGAGGTTGATCGAGTGGTTTGACACTAAGGACCTAGAATTGCATTTCAAGGAGCTAGCACAACTTAGATAGTGGGGTTTTGTGGAGGCATATATAATCAAGTTCCAAAAGCTAGCAGTATTGGTGACAGATATATCTCAGAGGAGACTCATTTTTCTTTTCATAGATGGGATTTTTGATCCCTTGTGAGGTTGGGTAAAGGGACACAACCCTTCTTCACTTTAGGAGGCTATTAAGAAAGTGAGAGACTTAGCATCTTCTTCCTATAGGAGTAAATTTCAGTCTAAGGACTCTCATTTAAAGAAGGATAAGGAAAAGAAGACATTTTAGAAGGACCCTCAATAGCCTAAGGGGAAACTAAAGGGTTGGACAATGACACCCTCAATGAGCTCAAGAAGAAAAAACTATGTTTTCATTGTAGGGAGCCACGGGATCTTTCCCATAAATGTTCGCTTAAGGTGAAGGCTAAATAAATGAAGTATTTTTCAGTAGATGAATCACCTTCTGAGGACAAGGAACAACATTCAAATTTAGAGTCTAGTCAGGGTGATAGCACTGCTGAGGAGAGTTCAGATGATGAGAAGTCTCTTATTCGGTTGACAGGGGTCCAAAAGGCCATCACCTTTAAGGTAAGAGGGATGAATTAGGGGTAGTGTGTGGTTTCATTGATTGACACAGGGGCAACACATAACTTTATTGATACACAAATGGTGGCCAAGAGAGGCCTTCAGATAGAAGAACATGTGGGGTTCAGAGTCATGGTGGCTAATGGCCACAAGTTATTATGCACCTAGAAGATTTCAAATCTTTGCATCAAATTTGGAGGAGATTATGAGTTGGAGGACAATTTCTATGTAGTTGACATGGGTGATTATGATGTCATCTTGGGAATGACATAGATGGCTTCTCTGGTAGAGTTTACCTTCAACTTGGCTAAGTTGGAGATGAGGTTTCAACATCAGGGCAAGAAGGTGGTGCTTTGAGGTTTACCAGATGGGGGGCTCAGGGTGGTATCATTAAAGAGGATGGAATGGTTATTTAGACATGATGATGTATAGTGTGCATCTAAATGTTTGATCATGCTTACACCTCTAGAGCAATAGGTTAAAAACCATCCTTTAGATATACAGGAGATATTTTCTAGGCATGATAAGGTGTTTGGTAGCATTCCACATGGGGTTCCTCCTAAGAGGGGTATAGAGCATGTTGTCGAGCTAGAGGAGGGGGCTAAACTAGTCATCATCACCCCCTATCACCATCTTGAAAGGCATAAAGATGAGATAGAGAAGTCGATAAAGGAGCTATTGGAGATGGGGCATATTAGGCCAAGCAAAATCCCCTTTGCTTCAACGGTTTTTTTGGTAGAGAAGAAGGATGGAAAAATGCATATGTGCATTGATTATAGAGCTCTCAATAAGAAGACAATTAAGAATAGGTACCCCATCCCTAGGATTGATGAGTTGATTGATGAGTTGCATGGAGCATAGTATTTATCTAAGATAGACTTACGTTCAGGATACCATTAGATCAGGATGTGAATAGAGGACATAGAAAAAATTGCCTTTAGGTGTCACTATGGGCACTTTGAGTTTTTGGTTATGCTATTTGGGCTAACCAATGCTCTATCTACCTTCTAGAGTTGTATGAATAAGGTGTTTAGAGGGTAGTTTTAGAGATTTATATTGATATTCTTTAATGATATCCTGGTATTCAATAGGACTTGGGAGGAGCACCTACAACAACTAGAGGAGGTGTTGGTTATTTTGGAGAGGGAGTCACTATATGCCAAGGAATTGAAGTGTGAGTTTGGCATGATAGAGTTACTCCACCTTGGCCATATTATCAGTGCTGATGGAGTTAGGGTGGATCCAAAAAAGATTAAGGTGATTATTGATTGGCCTACTCCAATAAGCCTTACACAACTCAAAGGGTTTTTTGGATTATGTGGATTTTATAGGAGATTTGTGAAGGTTTTTTCATAGACTATAGTACCATTAATAGATCTCACCAAGAAGGGTGCTTTTGTATGGACAAAAGTAGCACAATAGTGTTTTGAGCATTTCAAGCAGGTGATGTCTTCATGTCCAGTTCTAGCTCTACCTGACTTCATGAATCCTTTTGAGCTTCATTGTGAAGCATCAGGTGATGGGATTGGAGCAATATTGGTGCAGGAGAAGCATCTCATTACTTTTGAGAGTAGTAATCTCCAAGGGGTGGAGAGGAGTTATTCTATTTATGATCGAGAGATGTTGGCCATCATGCATGCCTTAGCCAAATTCTGATCCTACTTGGTTGGAGGGAAGTTTGTGATCAAGATGGATCACAATAGCATAAAGTATTTCATGAGCCAATTAGCCTTGAATGATAGGCAATAGAAGTGGGTCACTAAATTGTAGGCTTATGACCTTGACATTGAGTTTGTTAAAGGGAAGAAGAATGTAGTAGCTGATGCCTTATCTAGAAGACCTTACATTTGTGCCCTTGCAGAGATTTCAAGAGATTGGAGGGATAAGATTATAGCAGAGTATGCTAAAGATGCTTGGGCTTTTGGACTAATTTTAGGTACTATACAGGATGATCACTATGAGGTGATAGATGGGTTGACCAGATTTCAAGATAGGGTTTATTTGATTCTATCATCACATTTGAGAGAGGTGATATTGAGGGCATTTCATGATGCACCTACAATTGGGCATTTGGGGGTCTTCAAGACCTATAGGCAAATTTGAGAGCGGTTCTCATAGAGAGGTCTCAAGGATGATGTTCAGAGGTATGTCAGGGAGTGTGCAATTTTTTAGCAAAATAAGGAAGAGCACACATTTCTTGCTAGTTTACTATAGCCCTTGCCCATTCTAGATAGGAAATGGGAAAGCATTTCTATGGACTCCATCACTTGCTTACCACGAGTACAGGGAAGAGATTGCATTTATGTGGTGGTAGATAGATTGATGAAGTTTGCTCACTTATTTGCTATCCCTTCTACTTACATAACAGCTTAGGTGGTAGATTTGCTCCTCAAAGAGGTTTTCAGGTTGCATGGGTTACCAAGATCTATTGTTAGTGATAGGGATAACAAGTTCATGAGCGCCTTTTGGTAGGAGTTGTTCAAGCTGTATGGTACAGATCTTACTCCTAGTATGAGCTACCATCCTCAGATAGATGGGCAGATGAAGATAATAAATAAATGGGTGGAAGGTTATTTATAGAACTATGTGACTACATAGCAGAGAGCTTGGGTTAAGTGGTTACACATGGGGGAGTATTGTTACAATACCATATATCACATGACCATCATGATGACTCCATTTATGGCATTATATGGGTATGAAGCACCAAGCTTCATGGATTTGGCTTTGGGGGATAGCAAAGTGCCCAAAGTCAAAGGCCTATTACAGGATAGTCAGGATATCTTGAGAGTGCTCAAGGAGAATATACAATAGGCTCAAAATTAGTAGAAGTTATATGCTGATCAACATAGGGTAGAGCACAGTTTCAAGGTGGGGGACATGGTATTTTTAAGGCTACATCCATATAGGCAGTCATCACTCAAGAAGAGCATAGCAGAGAAGCTGAAGCCTATATTTTATGGTCCTTATAGGGTGATTCACAGATTGGGTGAAGTCGCCTATGAACTTGAACTCCCAGAGGGCAGTCAAGTGCACAATGTATTTAATGTGTCTAGGCTTAAGAAAGCCATTGGTTAGAGTGTAGTGCCTTCTATAGATTTACCCCCTTTGGATGAGGAGGGGAAGCTCATGTTAGTACCTGAGGCTATTTTGGACACCAGAGAGGGGAAAAATAGAAACAGGATAGTGAAGGAGTATTTGGTCAGATGGAGAATCTTGTTGGAGGAGGATGCTACATGGGAGAGTGAGTAGGTTATTCAGTTGGCTAGGCTAAGATTGCTTGAGGACAAGCAATTTCAAGGGGGAGAACTGTAATGTCCCCACTTTAGCAGTTGACCAAGTGTGTGTGTGTGTTAGCCTATTTTTACATGGTCTCAAGGGCTAATGAAGGGTTTAAAGGGATCCTAAAGTGTTTTGGCCTGATCATTTCTAGTTTGGGCCAAAATAGAGTTGATTTACTCAGTTTCAGGCATACTATTTTTAGTAAGTTAGCAGGACATAGTGAAGGCCATTTTTGGTGATTGGATTTGATACTCCTCCATGAGAGCTTTTTGGAAAACTATCAATTGTGCTATTCAGAGTCCGATTGCTATTATATTTTAATGCCTAAAGTGTTATTAAAGTAATATTTAACTTAAATGCAAAATATTAAAGTGTTACTTTAATATTTATTTTATAGGGGATGTGACCCAAGGGAGACAATTAATATTTTAATATGTTGCACATCTTTTATCCCACATTGCTCATGAGAGTTGAGTCTCCCCTTGGAGAAAGAATAAAAGGAAGTATTTGTGGCTTCATTCAACATGTTGGATAAGAAGAAGAATTGATGTACTTATAGTTTGCAGGTTATTTTGGCATTTGGGAACATCCTTCCCATTTGTAGCACTCTAGACATCAATCCTTGGGAATGGTCTTTGGAGTTTATGCTTTCAGCCTCATGCATCCATGTCACTATAGCCACCATGCCACTGTAGTAGCCGCATCACTATAGCAGTCACATCACTATAGCAGCCACACCACTATAGCATCCACATCACTATAGCATCTGGTAGCAGCTGACACGTGTCATCCATATCCTTATTTAATCAATATTCACTTAATGTCTTATTAACTCAGGCTGGTGTCCAAATCTATCTATAGTAAGAGTCAGGAGAAACAAGCCTACAGAGTTTGTAGAAAAAAGCCTACATAGTCCATAGAAACAAGCCTGTAGATTTTGTAGAAACAAGCCTGTAGAGTCTATAGAAAAAAGCCTATAGAGTCCGTAGAAACAAGCCTGCAGAGTTTGTAGAAACAAGCCTAAAGAGTCTGTAGTCTATTGGATAGAGAACAAAATGATCCTACCTTCGGTAGTCACTGAGGATATTCGCTTGAAACAATGTGCATTCCATTGCTAGAGTATTTAGTGAGTTATTGCATGACTGACATTGCACTTGTTTATTCATTCTGTAATCAATATAAATACAATGTGTTGGTTATTTCAGCTATGTGTGTCTATTCTTTCAATTCTATATTTATGTTACATGCATAAGACTTTGCAAAACACAAAAAAAATAATACAAGCAAACCATTCCAGAGTCATAAGGGGTTTCATCTGGGTTAGTTTTAGGCGTAACAGAGGTGCCCATTATAGAAAAATACATATAGTTTGATTCCTCTTTAGAGTATTGGAATGTAGGAAACACTTAGCCACTCAGTAAGAGTGGTTGAGGCTATCTCAATACATCCTTTCTAACCTCATTTTAGAAGCAAAAAAAGTGTCAAAATTGGAGCTAGGGTTTTGAGGTGAAGGGAGATAATTTTAAACCTGGGCTCAATCCCAACCTTTGATGCCACAAAAAATACCTATTTATAGGCAAACACAATGATTTGTGGTGGAATCGTATAACACATATCACTAGGACAAATATGAGATAAAACATATGATTATGGCTACCGTAGGAGTCCAAGCAGTACCAGACTTATCACAACAAGTTTTGACACTTAGTTTCCAATCTTAGTGACCATATACCCATTTGAGACCTCTGATGATGACTCTACACTATCATAAACTAGAAAAATTCTTAAAAAAGTTAAATACCCTATCTAGTAGGTCATTTCTAAAAAATAATGATTACAATAAATAAGTCAGACTTTGTTGTTACATATAGATTTACGTGATTTAGACATATATTACATAATTTGAATTATTTTTAATGTTTTAGCTTATTTAGATCACTAAATCTAAAATAAGATAAAACATATTAGTGAACCTATTCCTCAAATTGAACAAAATAAAACCCTAAGTTCCTTTAAGGTTTCATTCTTCTATGTGTAGTAACCTAAATCTGGTCACGAATACTTGTTCATGCCTATTTTACCCATTTTCATCCTTACTTAACTCGTGTATTTAATTGGTCCCTATTTTTCTATTTTACCCTATCCTAAGCTTAAGAGAGGACCTATTTTATCTTTTAACCATCATTTATCACATATGAAAATGTTAAAGTTTCTAAAAACACCACTATCCATCTATATGCTTCAGTCCTAACCCAAATCCCAACATGTTTCCTTAGGAAAAAAAAACACCTGTTAAAGACATTAGCGACCATCGATCCTATCCTTATTTGATGATCTTGTCTATTTCCTACCAACGGTCATATTTTGAAATGAAACCCTCCCTAATTTCATCCTCCCTATTTTAAGGCTTCCTAATGTGTCATCATCTCAAGGAGATTGCTATAAATACATATTCAAATCACTAATAACACAACTAAAAGTTTCAATTCCCAAGGGTTATTAACACAAGTGCACATGGGGCAAAAGTTTTATATTATTTCCAAATTAGGTTCCAAGCACTTTAAGTAGTACTCAACCAAGTTCCAAGCTAGTTTTATGCAGCCCTAATTTTGCATGATTAAGTATTCAATTTGATTCTATATGTATTCATATAGTTAAAGGAGGACAATTGCATAAAGCACTTAGGTCAAAAAACTACATGGAGGTTTGGTCCCTCTTTAGAGTATTGGTATGTAAAGAGTGCTTAGCATAATGGATGTTGAGGTATAACACAATTACAACCACTAACCCCTTTTTACTCCATATCATTTATCTCCTTGTGATACAAAGATAGGGTTTTCATCTTCAAGAAGGCAGATGCAGGTCTCCCACATAATTCTAAAGTTGAAATAAGTGAAAGAAGACATAATTTTCACTATCACATCTGAATATTCTAAAATTTATAGTTTTATGTAAACATATAGAAACGAGAGACATGGACAATAGTGAAAATTTATCTTGCCCCCTACTAGGCATTCTATTCCTTGAAGGCACTCAAGCACATCTTTAAGAAGGTTTTTGGGTTTTCTGTATTCTATAAGTTTATGCATTCTATTTTCAAACTCAGTTAATTGGTGACTCAAAAATCTTAGTTCATCTCTCTTTTACATAGTTTAGATTTGTTTGTTTATGTTTTACTTTGTCTATTTGAGTCATTTACCTTCAATTTGCCTTTTAAAATTGAATTTCCAACACCATGCATTATTATATTACATTTATGTGAATTAAGGTGAATTACAATATTAATTCAAATTCATCATAAACACTATGCCGGGTTTTCATATTTATTTATTTACATATGATTTTTTATTTCCCCTAAAAGGCGGTCTTTTTATCTTAGATTTTCAATCCTTTAAACATGACCAACCTCAGGTTCCCTTAGGATTTCCTTCTACTATTTTATGGTTTTCATATTTTGGCATCAGAATTCAGATCTTGTTTATGATTTCCCCTTACTCCTTAAACACATCATGGATATAATGGATATATATATATAGTTTATACTTTATAATTCAAGCTTTGATAGATATAATTACATGTTGCTTTCTTGAGATATGTAATATATCTCATGACTATGTTGTGAAATGGGTGAAACTCATGCAATAAAACTAATACTAAAATAAATAATGAAGATTATTTAAATATCATTAGTAACTCTTATTATCTAAATATTCAATTTGAGATACCTCTAGTTACTACTAGGTATCAAAGGGAATGTATGACTCCTTTTGTTCCTCTTATACCTCAAGGTAATGTTCGCTACTATCCCACTCTGATTATTAACCCAAGGCTTATATTGGATTCTATGGTCTATGTTATTACAACTAAAATAGGTAGGGTTCCCCATCATTTATAGTAGAACAAAGGTAATTAGGAAGTCCCTCCTCATTCCCCTCCACCTCCTACCTTGTAATCTAATTCAATTAAATGGTATGACATCATTGGTTAACCCTAGGAATACCCACAGTAATATCACCATATTATAATTACTCAAGAGGTGAACTATCTACAAAGATATCCTATATGTCACATTGTGTGACATAGCTATACCAAATGAATCATAACCATCTTATTTTTCATTCATAGTCAATATATTGAATAATGATGAAGAATCATATCTTTTGAAAGGGATGACTTGCCTACTTAACACTATAAATTAAAATCTCCCATTGTTCATTCAAGTCAAAATAAAACTTATGAGAGTCAAATGAGTCTTGATAGATAATGGCTTGGGATTGGAAATATGCAATATCATTTTTTTATAAACACTAGGTGTCAATATAGACCCTATTCATAAACAAGATAAGAACATTAGAGGCTTTTTAAAATGTTCCTAAAAAGTGATAGGATTAATTACTTTGGATGTTGTTGTGGGCTGATGTAGAGCCTGATACCTACACTCTCCATTTTCATACATCTGAATCTGATTCTTGCATTCAATCCCTTCAATCATCTCTAACTTGACTTTTTGTCATAGGTACCTTGTTTGTATCTTGACCCCCTTGATAAATATACCTTAACTAGGATTATAAGCCTCTTTGAAAGCATATGTTACCTTCTCTCTCTTTAATTCATGTCATCCTTCATCTACCTCTACACCCTTCACTCCTTATTGACATCATCTCATGGAGAATTTTCGAAACCTCACTGTCCTTTCTTGCCTTAAACTGGTCTCCCTCTTTTGATATAAGTACATAGCACTAACAAAATAAAGAATGATCCCATGGTTATTAACTCATAAAATGGGTATCATATGGCCTTTAACATGCATATTAAAACTCCCATACATATCCAAACATAATCCTCAATCTCAAGGTTAGTGCTCTAACACAACTCCCTCTATCCTCTTTAAGGCCTCTCTTCTAGTAGTCATATTTTCACACAAACCTAGCATGAATGAATAATATACAAGGCTTCAATTAAAATAATAACACTTTTATATTCCTTTTATCCCCTTCATTATTTACACAAAGTTTTGTGATACAACTCCCAAGGGAGACCTACCAACTCAACATCCCTTATATCAATTAGGTCTCTTTAGGCCTAAAAAAATCCCCCAGACCTAGATACCATAATATATGGTCAAGTAAAAACTTAAAAACTCAAAAATATTATATATATGGTAAAAACACATAATATTACCAAATTTTATCAATTTTGGCTTGTTGGAAAGAAAGTTATGCAAGTTTCCATTTCAAACGCTAGGTGTAGTTATACATAGGCCTGTACTAGGTCGAGAGATAACAAAAGGGATAATTTAGAGTTTATGTGATTTAAAATGAAAATAAATTATTTTTAGGGTATTCCAAACCTCTCTTTATATTTTCCAACAATTATATACTCATGATCAATCATAAAAAGTTCCCAACAAACACTTTTACATAATTCTGTGTTGCTTTTTCTTAATTGTGTGTGAAGGTTACCTTGTGTTTTTCAATTCTAAAAGATGTATGAACCTCCAAATTACTTGTTATTACAAATTTAAATTTATCTAATAATTATTTGAATAAAAAAAATTCAAATTTCCCCTCATAATCATTAAACATACCTCTCTATCCTTGACCTTCTTGATTGTGTAACATAAAATTTCTCTTTCTTATGACTATACTGTAGAAGAATTCATTTTATCAGGGAAATACTTAAAGAAAACCGCATTTATTAAAGTATCAAACAATCTAGGATTTATTTTAGTCCATGAAACTCATATATGCACATAAAATACTCACTAAAACATTCTTTTCCTTATTGATCACTTTACAAAAAATAATTATACATAAATTTTTTATAGTAATGGTAGAGTTCTCTCTAATCCTGATCTTCTTTTGTATTCCTTGATGATTTATACCTCTAGTATTCAAATTTATTCCCCTCTCCTAACCTAATACTCTTCAATATCTCTCCTTACATGCATTTTTACCTTCTATAACACTCAAACATGCAAGAATAACTCTCATTTCTTGCCAACCCTATGTAGGGTGGCAGTTACAACTTCTTGATTATTGATTTGCATTGTTAATTCATGATATGCATGTTTAAAACACCATAAAAAAAACTTATATGACCACCATTACATTCCTCACAAGATCCAAAAACACCTCATAAAGCCTAATTAAAATTCAAAATTTCAAATCTTGCTTTTGGCTAAAAAATCTATAGGAAATAATAACACATGACTAAATAATTATAATGAATCTAAATCATCATAAGGGTACCTATAATACCTATAAAACCCTAATAAAATCTAAAATGGTCATAATGAACTCTTAAACACATTTATATGCTTTGTCACCTTGTGATGCTTTGCATCATGGGCCCTAAGACATTGTCAACTCTATTTCATGAGATGCCCAATTGATTGTAATATAACTTGCTCTTAGGTATACCATGGATACATGTAATGGAAATTGTACCATCTACTATGGACTTATGCATAATGCTTATCCACAATGGATGTTTTTACATGTCTTCCAAGCAATCAACCTTTCAAATTGCAAAGTAGAAGAGCCTAGGGACGGACATAATGCACAATATAATGATTTTAAGTCTAATATAATACCTCCATAATAGATCATACCACTAGAGTGGATACACACATATGAAATTGTCCAGTCAAATAAATCTAATGAAAAATTTCCAACTCTATATGAATCAAACCAATAAAATATAATAAAAGACACACAAGAAGAGAAGATACAAGATCTTACCTTAGTAGTCAACTAAGAGGATCCAAATAAAATTATCATGGAATAAGATGATAATGATTATGATGAGAATGACATACTAGAGAACATAGATGAGTATTTTTCTTGTCTAAATTTTACACCCATTGATTAAGTAGAATACAAAGATGATTCCATGGTAGTAAGTAACATGAAAGTGGATAATGGAAAGACACACCTTCTAGATAATCATAAGGATACAAATAAAATAACTTGGTAAATATAATCTCTTGCAAGGATAAGTGATCAAATGAGGCACAACACATTACAAAATGCATCAAAGGTGCATACCATTTGTTTATGACTGATCCAGTAAACAATATAGAGCTCATGGATATAGAAATAGATATAAAATTAAAAATAACATATACACGAGATAAATTGAGTGTTATAATATATATGCTACTTGACAGGCATTTGATGGATCTACATTTGACTTGACATAGAGCTATGGGTAGATTGTCAACTCATGAAGGAAAGTCATTTTACAGTTATCATATAATAATGAGACACGAAACAAACAATTGTGCATAATTAACACAAAATATCAAGATGTTTAAGGATGAAAGGACTATCACAATAACTTAGATACAAAATAAACCACTTGATATGGTTTTTAAGAGGAACCAATCCGAAAGTAGAGCACGTAAAGACTTTAAGTGTCCACAACATGACATTTTAACTATTACAATATATATGAAGGGTAAAAATCAATGAGAGATTCAAATAGATGAGTAAGAAGGGACAAACACATGGAACATGACATTATTAAAACTATTGGGACATATCATAAATGAATTACAACACAATAATTATTGTGAAGGATCGACTAGACATATGACATTACAATTCAATTGTGGGCCTAAGGTTGTCAATACATTTATTTTTTTGATATAACTTGGTGACCAATTATGGGAGACACTTGGAAAAAAATGGTTATAAGAAATTCATGCTATAATTAAATTTACAAATAAATACATTGCCTTATTCTATTAAGGACATATAATCAAGACTCAACATGATGGAAAAAATTAGCGTTGAAAGATATAAGGCTGAAAGAAAAGTGAGAAGGCACCATCTCACAAGATAGATCATGAGTCCTCATATATAGTTAAATAAAAGGCAAAGTGTATACATAACATTACAAAAAGAATAAAAGGAAAGGCAAAGTTGATTGACAAAGATAGGTACAAAGATAACATGTGGGCATTTGATGAAATCTTATAACAAAATTTTGTACTTTTCCATTAGAGTTTCAACACGATTTGATGCATCCATTAGATGAAATTTTATGCCTATAAGATTCAAATAATTCATAAGTCAACTTTTAAAAATATCAAAATTTCATAACATCAAAAAATTTCAAAAATTTCAAAAATATTAAAGTATGCAAAAAAATAAAAATTAGGACTTATGCATGACTTATTTTTCTAGTTTACATGATTTATTTATGATTTATCACATATGATACATTATATATTCAATTCCTCTATGAACATATGTTTCATGATATACATGAGTGATATTTAAGACATTTATATTATATATGACATGGACATACAAATGCAGGACATCCATATGCCTAGAGGCTACCTTTGCTACATTGGGGGCTTGCCTACAATGGTGGTATCTTGCTACATTTACACATGAAACATCTTTATATGACCATTTCCATTGAGAAAATTAAGTTATTTTACATTGATCACACATGAATTATTATTATATATGCTACTTCGAGTGCTATTTCTCTAGATACTATATTTTATTTTGTGTAATGATGACTTACATTGATTTTGTAGATTAGCTTTGCTTGTTATATGTATGATTTTTTTTTGTTGCCTATTACATGGTGTGATCCTTGAGTATGTATTACATTGTGTGCCTCTTTGTTTTATTGAATATTTATATATGTGACATTACATGTTCATTGTGTAACTCCTTTTATGTTTGTCTATTTCTCTTTGACTTTGCATGACATTAGGTGTTCATTTTGTAACTATTTTTACATTTGAATCTTTGTCTACAAATCTACAAAACATTGGGTTTTCATTGTGTGACACATTTTATGTATGGATCTTACTCAGTGTGACATTGATTAGTATTTGTGTGACTCCTTACTTTGTTAGATGTTGTGTGTTATCATGCATGGTTTTGTGATTGATTATGAGCATCATTGCTATGATAATGTGTGTGAATCTATGACTTTGTGTGCTTTGTGTGGATACATATAAGATTAGCTACTGATCTTGTGATGTCAGGATCCATATCACACATTTTTATACTTGTCTATAATGCCATGATACATATCACACATCTTATGCATAGTTATTACTTGATGTTTCCATGATTTTTAATATGATGCCTTTTCACTGCATGCCTAATTTCTATATCTATCTTGACATGACACTTATGCATTAGGAGACATGTTTCATATATGCTCATATGATATAATATTTATGTGATGGAATATACTAATCATGTTATCACATGCTTTACATGCTTATGCATTTTTATAAATAACATGATGTGTGTAACTACTTTTTTTTAGGTGAGTAATTCACAGGAGCATTCTTAACCTAGAAAGGGGGCATACGTTGTGGGATTGTATTAGAGACTAAGTCTTTTACACAAATATATTCAATATTTTTGCATAATTTTTTATAGATTTTGGGCAATGATTATTTCGTATTGGCACAAGTTGACACATATTATTACATGATTGACATAGATTGTTATAGACATGTCATAGATTGTGGGAATATGCAAAGAATATGTTATATATTCTACAAGATTATGAGTGAGAGTTCACATATATTATGATATAATTACACAAATTGTATAACTAAGATTACATGGTTTATATATTTGGGGCATATGTACAATATATGTTCACGATTTCATAAATATGATGATATTTTAGCACATGTTATATACTTATATTACACATGTTATTAGATTGGGGTCATATGTAGGGAATATGTCCAACATTATATAATATTTTTTACTTAGATTTACTTTAATTCTACTTAGTTATACTCAGACATATTTAGTTTGAATCATTAAATCCATCTGCAACAGAGGACTCAAAAATTTACTTTGATACTTGCATTTTATTAAAGCCCATTTTTGGCCCCATTCTTAGAAAATATAATGAGTAGTTGGTTTATATTCTACATGACTTAAATCTGAATCACCTCTCCATCTCCAATGAAGGTTGGGGCATATTCAACTAAACTCTTAGTTTTAAACACAAGCATCTCCATGGGGCATAATCACCATGTACTCCATTGACTCCACAAGAAAACTTGGTTCACATGCATATAGGTCTATTCATTTATTTTTATTTCAATTTAAAATATGTTCAATATTTTACTTATAAATTTATATCATAATTATATTCTTATTTCTGTTAGAGTAGGTTGTTTATCTTAGCTCATTTTCACCTAAGTGCTTTATTTTTTCATTTATTTAGTTATTCCCACCCACTTATGTGTGGAAATTTCATAAATATTTTTTATATATGATGAGATATTAGATATTTATCTCTTAGATATTATGAGGATAATTTTTAGTTGTATTTATTCTTTAGGGATAGTTATCTCTTAGTCCTAGGTTTGATCTCTTATTTATGATTTATCACTTAGCTTGATCTCTTAGTTAGGTTTGATCTTCCTTGACCATATATGCAAGGCACATTCATTATATTTGACAAACTTTAGAGATATAACATATGATATTACTGCTATTTTGTTTTTCATATCTATCTGTAAGTCTGTGTTGCTAGTTTATATGAATGTGATGTTTTATTAACACTAGATATATTTATGTCTTGGAACAATTTGGTTTTCATTCATTTCATGTTATCATATCTTAAGGTCTTGTAGTCAATCATTTATGAATTCTCTATGAGGGCATATTTAATTTCATATATCTAGAGTTTATTATTGTTGTTAGGAGGTATGTGTGCATTTTTATATAGAATGATTTAGAAGTAACTTTATTTCTCTTGGGTGACACATTTCCTACACCATTCTACATTTTATGTGCCATTCTATGTTTCAAACATGTTGACAATAGAAATTCATGCAATGTTCTACATTTTTTAAGTTACAATAATGTTGACCTTGTAGACATGCACACATCACAAACAAATGACCAAGAGAGAGTCAAATTCAAGACAATAGAAGGTAACAGGCTGATGTGTAGGGGAGTGTCAATTTAAAACCAAAAAATAGAAATAATGTGTATCTCAAGTTTCCCTCTTTTTTATAAGTGATGTCACTCCCACATCAAGCACTCATCCTCATCTTTAGCCCCTTGGTCATATGGTATTGTCATATGGAGGGGGATTAATTTTTGATTCCTATTAGTGGGGGCTTAAATTTAACCCTTAATTTTTTTATGTTTTCTCTCTACGAATTATTTCCAAACATTTAACATTTTTTAGTGAAAGTTTTATTTTTTCACCCATTAATGACAAGAAAACTTGTAAAAACTATATCTTTTGATCGGTAACTTGAAATTAAGTGTTGTTTTTTTCAAAAGTGTTTTTTTAATACCCGATCTATTGGTGTCATTTATTTTTTAAAACACACTAAAATATAAAGTACTAATTTTTTTTTGGGGTGTCTCGATATAAAATATTTTGTGGAGTTGTCTCAGTGTTGATTTATGTACCCTTTTTGCATTCTCTTGCTCTTTGGTGATTTATTAGAATGGCTTATTCTTATGCATTAGATCAATGTGAGCCATTACCAACACATAATTACCACACATGGAGACAAATAATGGGAATGATCATTAAACACAAATGATTATGGGCCTTAATGAATGAAACACAACTAATGTTTACTAGAGAATATGAGAAATTTCATCACCAATGCTAATTTGATGAGTGTATGGGTTTGATAGGGACTTATGTAAGTGATAATGTTTTATTTCATTTGGAAGGATGTGACTCTCTGATGCAGAGCTCTTACGACACTTTCTTGTTTTTTTGTTCTTCTTGTATAGACCTGTAGCTTAATATGCCTAATTCACCTTCTATGATATGAAAACTATAATAAAATAGTTAAACAAGTTTCAATCTTTATGACACTCTCAACATACCATTCTATAACCTTTAACAAGCTATATCAATCACTATTCATTCTCTTTTACCTTCATGGTACTCTCTTTAATGGTCAATGCCAATATGATCTTTGAATAGGACATCAAAGCAAAATGATGTTTTAAATCACAATAAGACTCCCTTCTTCCTTATAACACTCTTCTCTAACCCTACTTCTGTCACTAATTCAATCTCTCTGTTTACTTTCTTCACACAACTCTACCTACACAATGTTCTACTCCTTCTAGCTCTTTTTTGAGCCTTTTGACCTGGTACACAAATGTACATATAGGTTTAGAAAAACTAAAACTTGATAAAAACACCCTCTATGGCCTTATTTTCTTCCACCAAGTTTAAAGCTTTACTAAATTATTATGTCACTTTTACAAGGCTTTCTTACTCCCTATTTAGTCCTTTTAGGCCTCTCAACCCTATTTCATACATAGATTTCAATAATCTATACTGTGAAATACGTATCAAATTTTTTATTTCAAAATATATTTATCAACCCTAACAACCTTCTACACACAAAATTTTATATTATTCTAATAGTGGCAACTCCCTATACACACTAAACCCTAATTTAGGGCTTGCATGGCTCTGTTACAAGCCAAGAGCTAATGAAAATCATTGAAAGAGTTTTCAAAGGTTTAAAAAAACTTTGCTAACTTAATTAGGTATATTTTGACCTTTGATAAGTTCTCTAAGTTTTGGTTATCATTTCCCAATCCAATATTAAGGTTTGCTAATCCAAATGCTTTTACCTGTGCAAGAAAACTAATGTCTATAGGTTTGTGACCTTGTAGACATGAAACAAACCTTATATTTTGAAATATAAAGGTTTAAATAACTCTAAATATTTTTAATGCACTTAATTTAAGGATCCAAACCAATTACAAATCATTCCAATGATCTTTCCTTTGAAGAATCCAACACACATTCCATCCTGACAATGCATACTATAGGAAAACAAGGATCTGTTGACTTATTTGATTGAACATAAAATAGTGTCATCATCTTATTTATTGAAATATTTAGTCACAAAACATTAAAAAAATCTTTAATAACACTTGAACTAGTTACCATTTTCATTTATTTGATCATCTTGAAACACAATCTATAACCAAAAAATAGTGAACAATAAATAGGGATCTGTTATGTCCTATATATTATCAAAGGTTGTAATCTCCTACATACATACCATCAAAAATATGATATATCACATTTAATAATCATAAAAAAGACTCAAAAATTCATTCTAGGTATTAGATTCACCACATTAAAGCTCTTTTCATGAGCAAACTAATCACAATCAACATTCTTGACAATAAACAAGTGAGACAGAGTTATAAAGTTTCCTTTTTATCAAAACCTTGACATCTTAATTCATTATTCTTGGGAATGAAGTCTCCTTATATTTTATTACAACAAAAAAAATCTCTTTAAAACTAAATTTCACCAACTTTATATCTCCCTACCATCTCATAACTGATTCTTATTTCATCCTCCACGTAGGAGTCTTGGATAAACCTTTAGTTGAAACACATCTAATATGCCAAAACCATGTCAAAGGAGGTTCAAAACATTATAAAATATTAATCATTTCATATGACTCCTAATTACATGGTACTTTATCTCAACATCATCAAATAGATGCCACAATCCCTCAAAAAGGCTTCCAAGAGTTTAAATTTTGGATAAGTACTTTTGGCGAAAAACCATGAAGTCTAAATTTTAAACAACCTAGACACCTAATAAACAAACACTTCCTATACTATTTAAAACCAAAAAAGACTTCATGGTGACACCCCTATAGGATGCCCATACATCATACTACCAAGCTAAAAAATGTTTCCCATATGCTCTTGTTGGTGTACTTAATTGATGATCCTTATTTATCTACTTCCACTTGTCTCTCATAAATTTCTACATACAGTTGGGCCTCAAATTTAGGCCTCCACTTGGTCAACTTCTTTATGGATATACTTGCATATAACACGATGAGGTTAAATAAAACATATGCCTTGCTACCTTGTGCCTACTTTGAAGGCTTATTCCACCCTGCCATATCTGTAAATGGTTCAAACTCTCCTTTGTCTTCATGTTGGATTTCTTGTGTAGGTGTCTTAATATATTATTTCCTCACCTCCTTTACCACTTCTATTTGTTCTATCCATGCTGCCTTGTTTGCCTCTTTCTCTTGTTCCTTACATGCTTCATTTTATTGTATATAATTACACTACTAATCATACACATTGGTGTATTGTTCTTCGACCTTAAATGGGTGATTGTATATCTCCCTTATCTCAATGTATTCCTTTACAATTTTTGCCACTACCTCATCCTCTTGTCTCTTAATTTCTTGATCACTATCTTGTGATTTAATTTCTTGTTTTCCTTAGACCTACTATCAATTTATCAATGCATTGTCCTCCTCTTCTTCTTCAAAAAACTTCCTCAAAGTAATAACCTTATCCATAAATCCCCATATATATTCATTACTAGAAATCATTGTCAAATGTTTAGACAAGCTTGTACATAACCGGTTCACATACTCACTTGAGAAAATTGGATTGTGCCATGACTTATCATGTCCTTCTTAGGATGCAACAATATTATTAGGTTGTGCGCTTGCTTCCAACTCTTCCTCCTATTGTACCAACTCCTTATGCCCTAAAATGAACACTATTGATGCTAGACCAACAACATTGTCTTCTTCTTTATGCATTACTTCATCCATCTCCTGCAAGTTTTCATGTACATTAACAAAATCAAAATATTCAACACATTTATTTACCTCTTTACACCTTTCATGTTCTTTTGAGATTAACTCTTCCTTCTATATGCTTTCAATGAAGCTTTGAACTTCTTCACTTGTCTTTGCCATGTCATCTAACTATTTACCTTTCTTAGGATAACACACATTTGTGTTTGCATATTCACATGCCCATTCATCTTCCTTGTATTCATATTTCTCAAAATCTTCAATCATATCCTCTAGTTGACATCTCGTATGAGTAACTTCCTACTAGACCTTTCTATCTTCCATCTTGTCCCTGAATGCACAATCTACTCTTTTCTTGATCTTGATACTAAAATTATTTTTGCATGCTATCATCATCTCTCTCCATATTTCTTCCATACCTGTTAACTCTTTCCTCAACTCATCAATCTCGTTATTCATATCCATTTCTTTATTTTATACTTTCTTTTTCATCTTTTTGTGGCAATCTATTTGTACTAAGTTCATCATTTTCTTTCTTTTCTTCCTTTCACCCTTTCTTGACAATTTCTTTGTCACACTTTCCTTCTTGATCTCACTTGGGTCACCTCTATATTATTTCTCTCTCTTAGACTCTCACTTGGAGTCTCTTCTTTTCCTCACTTGGGATTGTTCATGGTCTTCTCAAGCTTCTTATTAAGCTTGCTTTTCAGGAGCTATCAATAAATCTCCTTGTTCCTTTAAGACTTTCTTGGATTTGGGCTTATTTTCCACACAATTATTTTGTCTCCCTTCACCTTTCAAGATTATTCATCTTCTCACTTATCTACATGCAAATTATTTGAACAAATACATCTAACACCTTGTCAAATCAGTCATGAACATTCATACCTTATTATTAGTTATACTATCTTCTTGCCTTCTCTTGGTCTATTCTATCTTGCACCTTGTCTCCTTTCTTGCTTATTCCCTACAATATTCACAAAATCTTGAATAACATAAAATATTTTTCATGTATGTCCATCACCTACCTATACCTATGGTATCTTTCTCCTCTAATACCAAATGATGCAGAGCTCTTACCATACTTTCTTTATTTTTTCTCCTTGTATAGACCTGTAACTTAGTATGCCTAATTCACCTTATATGACATGAAAACTATAAAAAAATAGTGAAACAAGTTTCAGTCTTCATTACACTCTCAACATGCCATTCTATAACCTTCAACGAGCTGTATCAATCACTGTTCATTCTCTTTTACCTTCATGGTACTTTCTTTAATGGTCAATGTCAATATGATATTTGAAAAGGACATAAAAAAATGATGATTTCAATCATAAAAATACTCCCTTATTTCTTATAACACTCTTATCTAACCCTACTTTTTTCACTAATTCAGGATCTCTATTTATTTTCTTCACACAACTATACCTACACAATGTTCCACTCCTTCTAGCCCTTTTTTGGGCCTTTTGACCTAATATATAAATGTACGAATAGGTTTAGAAAAAATAACACCTGATAAAAACACCTCTATGGCCTTATTTTCTTCCACCAAGTTTCAATATTTATTCAATTGTTATGTCACTTTTACAAGGCTTTCTTACTCTCTGTTTAGTCCTTTTAGGCCTCTCAACCCTGTGTCATACACAGAGTTCAATATTTCATACTATGATTTACGTATAAATTTTTTTATTTTAAAATATCTTTATAGACCCTAAAACCCTTATACAATTGTTTTTTAGATTATTCTAATGGTGTCATCTCATTATATACACTAAACCCTAATTTAGGGCTTGCATAGCTCTGTCATAGGCCAATAGCTAATGTCAATCATTGAAAGAGTTTTCAAAGGTTTCAAAGAATTGTGTTAACTTAATTAGGTATATTTTGACCTCTTCTAAGTTCTCCAATAATTGGTTATCATTTCCCAATCTAATATTAAGGTTTGCTAATCTAAAAGCTTTTGTCTATGTAAGAAAAGTAATGTCTACAGTTTTGTGACCCTATAAACATGAAACAAACCCTATACTTTGAAATATAAAGTTTAAAAGAACTCCAAACATGTTTGATGAACGTAATTAAAGGATAAAAAAAAATTAAAAATCATTCCAATGATCTTTCCTTTCAATAATCCAACACACAGTCCATCTTGACCATACATACCACATGAAAACAGGGGTCTGTTGACTTATTTGTCTGAACACCAGATAGTTTCGTCACCTTCTTTCTTGAAAAATTTAATCACAAACCATAAAAAAAATATTCAATAAAACTTTAAACAGTTAGAAATTTCATTTATTTTATCATCTTGAAACATAGTCTGTAGCCAGAAAATAGTAAACAATAAACAAGGATATGGTCTTTCCTCTATCTTATCGAAGGTTTTAATATCCTACATACATGCCATCACACATGATATATCACATTAAATAATCATAAAAAATATTCAATAATTCATTATACGTATTATATTTACCACATTGAATCTCTTTTCATGAGCAAACTAATCACAATCATCATTCTTGACAATAAACAAGTGAGATAGAGTTACAGGTTTTTTTTATATCAAAACCTTGACATTTTCATTCATTATTCTTGGGACTGAAGTCCCCTTATTTTTGAGTACTAAAAAATAACTCTCTCTCTCTAAAACTAAAATTCACCAACTTTATATCTCCCTACCATCTCATAACTGATTCTTGTTTCATCCTCCACGTAGGAGTCTTGGATAAACCTTTAGTTCAACACATCTAATATGCCAAAACTATGTCAAAGGAGGGTCAAAACATTATAAACTCTTAATCATTTCATATGACTCCTAATTACATACTAATTTATCTCAACATCATCAAATAGATGCCACAATCCCTTAATAAGGATTCCAAGAGTTCAAATTTTGAATAAGTGATTTTGGTAGGAAACCATGAAGTTAGAATTTTAAACAACCTAGACACCTAATAAAGACTCTTAAGGACCAAAAACAACATTAGGACACTTAATATACTATTTCAAACCAAAAATGACTTTATTATGATGCACTTATAGGATGCCCCTACATCACTCTGCTTTAAAACTATGGGAAAATAGAAGGTTTTATTTGGTAAGGTGGATCACATGAGAGCCATGCAGCTTGAAGTAGAGATAAATTATATCAATCCTAAATATTTTCCATCTTGTAAACTATCTTACCAAGTTCAAGCACTTGTTGACATAATTGAAGGGGAGTGGAAAAGACAAGAAAGATGAAGAGTGTGTTTACGTAATTATGACTAAGTTGGAAGGTCCATTCCAACTATTCACCTCTATATTTTTTTGAAGCATGGATTCCTTAAGTGCTACATTCAAAATAACTGATTTAGAGTTATTTTGTGAAAGAATTACTAGGGAATAATCTAAATTTTCTAACCTTGAGTCTTCCACCTCTTAAAAGGCCTTATTATAATTTCATCCTAAGGGTAAGGGAAGATCAAAAAGTAGACCCAAAACCACTCCTCCATCTCAAAGTGCCTCTAAACCCAAAGAAAATAACTCTAAACCCAATGAGTCTTTCAAATCCAATAATAACTCTATCCTTTCATGCTACTTTTGTGGGGGGATTGGTCATGTAGAAACTAGGTGTTAGAAGAGAATTTAAGCCTTAGAGGGTGCAGTCAGAAAACACAAGATCTCTATCTCCACTTCACCTCCTTCTAATGACCATGGAGAAACACTAAATTTTGTTGGGAGATATCGATAACTTGTTATATATAGTTGGGTTATATATTTTGGTGCTTCTCACGACATGACTTCTTCTAAGGAGTCTTTTATATCTCTCAGTTTGAGTTCTACTTCCAAAATTAAGATTGAAGATTATTCCTTTATTTTTGTTAAGGGAAAAGGTGGCATACAACTTGTTGGTGGCTGAATAAATGATGCAATATGTGTTCCTAACATCACTTCACATTTTATTTATGTTTATCAAATTTGTCACTTTGGTCAGGGCAAGAAAGTGAATTTCACACCATAAAGGGCTAAAATTCAAACTTTTTTGGAGTGTCATTCACTTGTTGCATAAGGTTTTTTAATCTTATTTCATAAATATATCACTTTGAGGGTTTTGATGACACTTATTCTAAGGGGACATGCTTGGATTCTAATATTGATTCAGAGAGTAATCTTTGGCATGAGATATTTGGACATATTAATTATAGATATTTGAAAGACTTGAGCACTCATAGTATGGTTGATGGTCTTCTTATAGTTTCTTATCTTGATGGAGTTTGCCTTGGATGTGCATTAATAAAATAACAACAAGATCCCTTTCCTAAGGGTATGTCCAAGAGAGCTTATTCACCACTTGAACTTGTACACAGTGACTTGATGGTTTTTTATACTCCTTTCAATGGAACTAATATGCACTTACATTTATTGATAATTTATCAAGGTGTACTTGGGTATATTTTCTCAAGTACAAGTGTGAAGTTTTTTCACACTTCAAAGTCTTCACAACTTTAGTCAAAAATCAATCTTCTAGTTACATAAAGAAGCTTGGCACTGATAATTGTGGGAGTAATTCAACAAAGAGGTTTATGAGTTTTTGGTATCTCATGACATTATTCAATGTCATTCTATTTATTATATTCCACAATAGAATGGCTTAGCAAAAAGGAAGAACTTAAATTTAAAGGAGATGGCTAACTTCAAGATGAATTCTTAGGATTTACCTCCTATATACTATGCAAAGGCAATTAATTATGCAAATTACATTCATAATCACACACCACAAAAAGTACTTGAGAATTTGACTCTAGAAGAGGCTTAGTCTGGAACTAATCCTGATGTCTCATTTTTTTGAGTTTTTTGGAGCCATGCTTAGGATTTTTTACCAAAGAATAAAATGAAAGCCTTGGATAAGAAGATCAAACCCTTGATATTTGTATGATATTATGAGTATATGAGAGATTGTCAACTTTTGGATCCTGATACTCATGATGTTATTTTTTGAACACATGTTCAATTTGATGAGCACTTCTCTTCTCATGATTCTTCATACTCTTAATGTCTTATTATTTTTATTTACTCCCATCCATTGATGATTCTTTACTTCATATCAAGGATTCCTTCTTTGAAGAGCCAGTTTAAGAGGCCAGTAAGGATGTTATAGATGTATACTTAGATGTAAATCCTATTCCCACTCTACCTAAGTGGGCTCATGCTGTAGTTTCTTAGGCAACACATTTCATATAGGATATTCCACCCTTTAGACATCATCATGCACATTCTATAGGTTCTAAACTATTGTGTCATGTATTTTTTAGGGATCTATAGTCTTTTTCATAGGCTCACAGGATACACAAGTGGGATGATGTGATGATAGATGATTTTTATTCTTTGATGAAGAATCATACTTGGGATTTGGTCTCTCTTCGTAAGGGAAGAAAGTTGGCTATATGCAAGTGGATATACCACACCAAATATGTAGTTGATAGGTCCATTGACATGTATAAGGCATGTCTTGTAGTAAAGGGTTTCTCACAAGTCAAAGGTATTGATTACTTTGAGACTTTCACCCATGTTGCCAAGATGGATTATGTGTTTCCTTGTACTTGTTAGGATAAATTACACTACAAAATTTTATCCTCTCTTAAGTTACAATAAAATATGGAGAGTATGTGAAATAGAGATTACAAATACTTGCAAATCAAAATGTAAAATAGAAATGGAAATACAAACCATAACAAGAAGAACACAGGGTTATGTGGTTCATCTAACTTGGGCTATGTCCACAGATAAGTTTGTATCTCTTTTATTAAACTAGCAGCACTTGGAGAATACAACCTATAAAAACACCTCTCACACACTATCCTTTCTCTCTCACAACCTCTTTCTTATTTAATGCTTCAAGATTTTACAAAATAAAATCTCATGCATAAAAACAAGACTAAAACCTAAGTCTTCAAAGCCTCAAACAACTCATAAAATTAAGCATACATATTGCTAAGTAAATTACCATATTTAAAGCTAATTACAAAACAATGCAAAGGAAAAAAAGTAGTGAATAGTAAAATGCTACACCCCATTTCTACTATTCATGAATATTTATTAGGGAGACATCATAATGCATGATGAAACTTTCAAAGAGCATATTAGAAAACACTCAAGTGGTATACCCCACTTTCAACCATGATTTTTCCTTGGGTTAAATGATACTCAATCAAGAATAGTGCTTGTCCCCACTATCCCACATGTCTTCAATCAAATTTCAAAGATTCCAATAACATTTTGACTTTCTCCCTTTAAACAAAATCATGAATCCACTGATTGCTATTCCACACATGCACATGCCAAAGGAAAGGAATGGTTAGATCCTCTCCCACTTGTCTCGCACATGCTCCCACATGTGCCAACCCATGTGCTTAAGAAAAATTCACCCCATTTTCTCTGTCCAACTTTCCAACATGAAAGATGCCTTTTGTGGGTCATGCCATGTCACCTTAAAACCACCTCACTTGCCCAATCACCATTGCCACCTCATCTATGAATAATGACACATGAATAGTGAATTCATAAATAGTGTTTTTGTGTGAATAGTTACTTCACACCTAACAATTCTCCCACTTGAATTTAGTATTCACAAATTCTCACTATTGCACCCACTGCATAAAATGTTCAACCCAATCTTCTTCATCCATGTAGACAAATTGAAGTTGAACAAAATTTCAACTTCACTCTTGCCACTATTTTGGTCAACATATCCATAGGGTTCTCATTTGTATGTACCTTCTCTAGCTTTAGTTGATCCTCCTCTAATAATTGACCATATGAAGTGATACCTCAATTGAATATGCTTCATCTTGGAGTGAAATGCCATGTTTTTTGCTAAGTGAATGACACTCTGACTGTCACTGATAAGTACCCCCTTTTCCTTTTTGGTGTCCCAACTCCTCCATAAATGTTTATAACCATATCATCTTCTTGCTTGCCTTTGTAGCCATAACATACTCAACCTCTATGGTAGAAAGTGCCACCACTTTTTGTAGACATGAGATCCAACTCACCACTATACTACCCATAGTAAATACATACCTGATAGTTATCCTCCTACCATCTAAATCTCCTACCATGTCCGGATCAACATATCTCCATAGAACAAGATTCAATCCACCATATCACTAAATCCATGGTCTCTCTCAGATACTAAAGAATCCACTTAAATGCCTACTAATGCTCCTTTTTTGGATCACTCACGAATCTAGTCACCTCTCCCACTACATGTGTAATGTTTGGCCTTGTACACACCATTGCATACACCAAACTACCAACTATTGATGAGTAAAGGATATTGTAAATGTGATTCTTCTCTTCTTTTGTATTGGGACTTTTATCCTTTGTCAACTTGAAGTGGCCTATCAAAGGAGTCCCAATAGGTTTCACATTCTACATGCTAATCCTCTCTAATAATTTCTTGATGTAGTCCTCCTATGATAATGCCAATGTTTAATTCTTTCTATCTCTGGATATCCTCATCCCAAGGATATTTTTTGTAGCACCTAGATCTTTCATAGTGAAAGAATCACCCAACTATCTCTTGAGTGCATCAATATCCTACATGTTAGATCCTACCACCAACATGTCATCTAAATACAAAAGTAAGATAATATAGCTACCATTATCAAATATTTTGAAGTACAAATAATTTTTTAGAATGACATATAAAATAACTTTATTCTAGCATAAAACTATCAAACTTAAGGTACCATTGTATTGGAGCTTGTTTTAGGCCATACAAGCTCTTCATCAGTTTGCACACTAACTTCTCCTTACCATTAAATTCAAAACCTTATGGCTGATGCATGTATATCTCATCCTCTAAACCCCTATGAGGGAATGAAATCTTCATGTCCAATTGTTCTAGATGCAAATCTTCTATTGCAACTAAACTCTAAATAGTATTGATAGAAATAATTTTGACAATAGGAGAAAATATTTCATCAAAGTATATACCTCTCTTATGTTCAAAACCTTTTACCACCAATTTGGCATTATACTTCTTGTCACCATCCTCCTTCAACTTATAAACCCACTTGTTCTACAATTCCCTCTTGCTCTTCAGAGGCTCAACCAAATCCCATGTTTGGTTTTTCATTAGAGAGTCATACTTCTCATCCATAGTCTACTCTCACTTCTCCTTGGCATTAACTTGTAATGCTTCTTCAAATATTTCTATCTCACCACCATCAGTAAGTAAAAAATAATTAAATGAAGGAGAAAACCATTTAGGTGGTCTACTTACTCTTGTAGATCTTCTCACAATAGGAGTTTGGGGTTCTTTTTGTTACCACACATTTTGCTCTGGTGCCTTTGGGACATTTCCATTCATGATGTCCTCAAACACTGTGTGTTCTCTCTTGGCTTCCTCTTGCTTATTTCCCTATAACTGATCCCTGTACATGACTTTTTCATTGAAGATCACATCTCTACTATGGATGATCTTCTTATCTTCATCATTCCATAATTTAAATCCAAAGTCATTAGTACCATATCCAATAAACTTGCATTTATGATATTTTGCCTCTAACTTGGTCCTATTCTTTTTATCAATATAAGCAAAAGCTTAATAATCAAAAACTTTCAAAAAAAAATAGTTAACCTTCTTACCACTCCATGTTGTAGAAGGTCTAAGGCTATAGAAGGTCCTCTGTTATTTGGATACATGGATTTATCAACCGCATCCACCCAAAAAATGCAATGACAATCCTACATGCAACCTCATGCTCTTATCACACTCCATAATAGTTATATTCATCCTCTCTAACACATAATTTTGCTGTGGTATTCCTGGAATAATTCTTTAACTACAAATTCTATTATGTGAATAGTAGTTATCAAATCCTTGTTGCAATACTCTCTACCATTATCCAACCTAAGGCACTTGAGCTTAAAACCTATTTCATTCTCTAATAAATCTCTCCATCTCTTAAAAGTTTCAAATACATCAAATTTTTGTTTGATGCAATAAACCCAAACTTTCCTAGTTACATCATCAATGAATATGACATAGTACAATGAACCACCAAGAGAAGATACTTGAGTGGGTCCCCACACATCTATATGCATAAGCTCTAACTTCCTCATCTTCTTGGCTGGTCTAAATTTCAAAAAATGCACCCATTTCTATTTTCCATATATGCAGTGCTCACATAGGTTCAAGTCTATCTCTTTAAGACCTAGTAATCTTTCCTTTGAGTGAAGTATTTTTAACCCCTTTTCATTCATGTGGTCGAATCTGTAATGCCATATAGCTGTATCTATACCTAAAGCAACTAGATCACAAGATGAGTTAGAACTAACAATGGATAAATATAAAGTACCCACCTTCTCACCTTTATCCACTACTAGATCACCCTTGGTAACCTTCCATGAGTTACTAGTAAAATTGACCACACAACCATCACTTCCTAGTCCTATAGAAATTAGGTTCCTCTTAAAACTAGGAATGTGCATAACATCCTATAACACCTAAGTGTTTCAATTCTATAGTTTCACACCTATGCTACCCTTTCTAAAAATACACAAGGTTCATCATCACCAAGATACACATGTTCAAAATTACCTTGAACATAGATGCTTGTTAGGAGTGGCATGAAATGAAGCTCTTGAATCTAAAACCCAAGATTCATTAATATTATCTAAAGAAAGAATCAAGGCATCTTATAACATATCACCTACTAAATTTGCCTCTTTGTTACCTTCATATTTTTATTTGCTTGATTTTCTATGAAGAGCCCAATATTCTTTCTTTGTGTGACCTGGCTTTCCATAATGCCAACACTCCATCCTTCTGGTGGATTTTGACCTTCAACCTTTTCTTGATTTCCCATGGTTTCCTCTTCCTCTAGTATTTAATCTCCCTCATGTCTCTCCCATGCTTCTCCTCTTAGTTTCCTTGCTAAGGATCACACCCACCATATCCTCAAACTTGAGCTTTATGTTGTTTGAGACAGAGTTGTTCACCACCATGACCGAATTGTTCTAGCTTTTAAGTAAGGAATAAAAAATTTGGAGAGCCCTAACTTCATCATCAAAGTTAATACTAATAAAATATAATTAAATAGTAACCATATTGAAATCATTTAAATGGTTAGCTACTAAACCATTTTCATCCATTCTCATATTAAACAATTTTTTCATGAGAAATATTTTATTAGAGGCAAATTTTTTTTCGTATAACTTTCCCAAGGCTATCATAATGCTAGGGTGTGGAGCTAAAAGCTTAAACTATTGCAGACACGAAGAAGAGAGGTTACTGAAGATCCAGAAGTACCAGCATCGGCATCATGACTGACGTCGATCAGATGCAGTGTAAAAGGCAACCGACATCGGCAGGGAGTCGGCCGACGTCGGTCAGCACCAAACAAACAAGGATCGACATCGGTTGCCTATGGCAGTTCCAAAATTGCTGTTGATGAACAGTCAATTAAGTGAAGTGAGTGTTTGCATGTTTAAGGGCTAATTATAGTCCCGAGCTGCGTGTCTAATTATTGTAATTAGAGTTCTATTTTTGTATGCATGTGATTCTATTTAAAGACCCATGAGGCATGTATTGTAAATCAAGCAAGCAAGTAAAGCATTGAAGCAAGGTCAAGGAGATCTACAGATGTAAGGTCAAGGAGATCAGCTGAAGCATTTAAGGATGGGATAACAACTCAAGCTATTGAGTTGGTTGTGTTGAGCAAGAGAGAGAGGGAAGAAGGTCTTGAGGTATGGCAAGCCTTTGAGGTGGAGGAAGAAGTGGCATCTTCCTTATTGTATTTTCTTCAAAGATTATCTAATACAAGATTGTGTATTGTCTCTCAAATTCTTTGCTGTCTCAAGTTTCTAGTTACTTAATCATTCTGGTATAATTTCGTGTTTTATTGCTTATAAGAAAGTAATCAATTGTGCTTCCATTGGATAGGGGTTTCTAACAGTTGGTATCAGAGCTACGATTTGCAGGGAGCAGGTTATTATTTGTTGATTACATGTCATTCACAGGGTTTCTGATTGAGTGGGAGTTCAACAATGGCAGAAGAAAGTAAGCTACGAATGGAGAAGTTTAACGATAAGAATTATCAACATTGGAGGATGCAGATAGAGGATTATCTATATCAAAAGGATTTGTACTTACCGTTGGGTGGGGTTGCATGCAAGCCCACAGATGTGAAGGATGAAGAATGGAGTGTTCTTGATCGGAAGGCTCTGGGTTCCATAAGGTTGAGCCTTGCATCGTCTATGATTTCCAACTTATCACAGTGCAAGACAATGGAAGAGTTGATAAAATCTTTGGCGAATTTACATGAAAAGCCCTCGGCTTCTAATAAGGTATTTCTTATGAAGCAATTATTTAGTTTGCAAATGCAGGAAGGTGGATTGGTATATACTCATCTTAGTGATTTACATGGTTTGGTAAACCAGTTAGCTTCAGTCAATATTGTTTTTGATGATGAAGTAAAGGCTCTCTTGATTTTATGCTCTTTACCTGAAAGTTGAGATAGTTTGGTTATGGCAGTAAGTAATTCTGCATCTGCTTCTAAAATCTTAAAAGTTGATGATGTTGTGAGTGTGATCTTGAATGAAGAAATACGTAGGAAAAGCACAAGTGAATCATCAAGGAATGCTCTAAGTGCAGAAAGCAGGGGAAGGCAAAGAGAGAAGATTGAGCAAGGGAAATCAAGGTCGAGGGTGGGAAGGAGATCCGAATCTAGAGGTGTCACCTGCTGGTTTTGTGGAAAGAGAGGACACACAAAGAAAGAGTGTTGGTTGAGGGATAAAGAGAATCAACATGAAGGTAATGAAGAAGCAAAGGATGCATGTATTGTGGCACAAGACGCTCTCATACTTTCTTTGGATAGTCAGGTAGGATCATGGGTTTTAGATTCTGGTTCTTCTTTTCATGTATCTCCAAACATAGATTTATTTTATGAGTATGAACAGGGAGACTTTGGAGTGATTTATTTAGGGGTTGGTACACCTTGTCAAATAGTTGGCAAAGGGAAAGTGCAGCTGAGATTGCAGATGGACAACACATGGGTGTTGAAGGAGGTCATGCATGTCCCAGTTCTGAAGCAGAGTTTGGTTTTTGTAGGAAGGTTGGGTGATGAGGGATGCATAGTAACCCTCATAGTGGATTCTTGGAAGGTTACCAAGGGAGCACTTGTTTTAGAAAGAGGTAAGAAAGTAGGTACTCTTTATCTATCTACTTATATTATTGATTCTACTTTTGGTTTATCTACTTCAGATGTAGATTCAAAGATGTGGCTTAATAGGCCTTGTCACATGAATAAAAAGGGAATGGATGTTCTTGATTAAAAAGGTATGTGTTCAGATTCAGAAAGCATAGATAGAGTTCATTGCAGGAAAAGGAAATTTGATGCTTTTGACAAGAACAGGGAAGCCTTGGTGTTTATGGAGGAGATGAAGGACAGAGATCAGTCACAGGGGCTGAATGATTCTGAGCAGGGCAGTATGGATAGGGGTTTGATCTAAGATGAGCTTGTAGATGAAGATTTCATCACTTATAGGAACACACAGACACCGATGTCAGTCACTTGGAACCGATGACAGTCAGGCAGATACCGACATCGGTCATGTGTAGACCAGCAGGGTCGGTAGAGTCAGGCAGGAGAAGTCTAATGTCAGTCAAGCAGGAATTGATGTCAGTAGAGGGGACACCGGTGTTGGCCAGGGAAATGATGTTGGTATTCAAGGTGAGTGCAGGGAATTGACATCAGTCGGGAGCAGACTGGGAGATGGCCGAGATCGGTCACTGGAACGGATGTTGGGTGGACAACAAGCTGTCAAGGAGTCTCAAATGCCTATATGGAGGTCAGAAAGGGTAGAATCCAGAAATAGTGGGAGCTTGGCATGGATGAGGAGTGTGAGTCCTTGGAGAAGAACCAAATAGGTATTTATTGGTGGAGTTGTCAGTTGGAAGAAAGCACTGGATGAAGGATGGATTCCCAAGTTAGAGAAGAGAGTGGATGGACACGTGAGATAGAAGGCTATGATATATGGCCTTGATTAGGCTGCAGGATAATGGAGGTTTGACCATTGTATTTTTATTTACCATGTTGGATAATATTAGCTACATTATCCTGTTACTGTATTGTGTTGCTTGTTGCAGGGTTTCATATACAGGGAGTTTTTTGAGCTAAGGGTAAAGTTAGTTCAGAGGTATGTCATGAAGAATTTGGGAGCAACAAAATTATTTTGGCATAAGTGACAGGTATTGCATCACAGGTTTTGTGGTGGTTGGTCTTCAAGAGTGACTTTGAAGAGGGATACAGAGCCAAGGGAAAAAAGTAGATGGTGTACAGGTATAGGTACAGTTACAGCTGCTTATCTCCAAGTGGGAGATTGTTAGGGTGTGGAGCTAAAAGCTTCAACTGTTGCAGACATGAAAAAGGGAGGTTGCTGAAGATCCAGAAGTACTGGCATCAACAGCATGACCGACATCAATCAGATGCAGTGTAGAAGGCAACCAGCGTCAGCAGGGAGTCGGCCGACGTCGGTCAACACCAGATAGACAGGGATCGACATCGGTCGCCTATGGCGGTTCCAAAACTACTGTTGACAAACAGTCAGTTAAGTGAAGCAAGTGTTTGCATGTTTAAGGGCTAATTATAGTCTCGAGCTACATGTCTAATTATTGTAATTAGAGTTCTATTTTTGTATGCATGGGATTCTAATTAAAGACCCATGAGACATGTATTGTAAATCAAGCAAGCAAGTAAAGCATTGAAGTAAGGAAGCAAGGTCAAGGAGATCTATAGGTGTAAGGTCAAGGAGATCAGCTGAAGCATTTAAGGAGGGCATAACAACTCAGGCTGTTGAGTTGGTTGTGTTGAGCAAGAGAGAGAGGGAAGAAGGTCTTGAGGTGTGGCAAGCCTTTGAGGTGGAGGAAGAAGTGGCATCTTCCTTATTGTATTTTCTTCTAAGATTATCTAATACAAGATTGTGTATTGTCTCTCGAATTCTTTGCTGTCTCAAGTTTATAGTTACTTAATCATTCTGGTATAATTCTGTGTTTAATTGCTTATAAGAAAGTAATCAATTGTGCTTCCGTTGGATAGGGGTTCCTAACACATAATACTCTCTGTAGTCTTTTCCTAGGATATGTTGGAAGGCCACCATTGAATTAATACATAACTGGATAGTCCCAAGTGATTTTCTATCCATCAAATCCCATTGCTCATCTGTCATAGCTGTTGGTTGTTTGGTCTTTCCTACCAATGGTAAATAGAGGTCTTTCTAGTAAAGGTAGTCTTCCATCTAGATTTTACACAAACCAAAGTTTTGTCCATTGAACTTCTCCACCTTTGATTTGCAATACTGTATCATATCTCCCACTCAAGCTAATTAGCTTCCTAAAACTTAATCTCAATAACAAACACCTTGCTCTGATACCACTTGTTAGGATAAATTACAATGTGGAATTTTATCCTCCTTTAAGTTGCAATAAAATATGGAGAGTCTATGAAACATAGATTATAGATACTTGCAAATCAAAACTTAAAATAGAAATGGAAATGGAAATGCAAACCAAAACAAGAACACAAAGGTTACATGGTTCACCAAACTTGGGCTACGTCCATGAAGAAGTTTGTAACTCTTTTATTAAACCAACAACACCTAGAGAATACAACCTGTAATAACACCTGTATCACACTATCCTCACTCTCTGACAACCTCCTTCTTCAATGCTTCAAGATTTTACAAAATGAAATCTCATGCATAAAAAAAACTCTAAAAACTAAGTCTTCAAAGCCTCCAACAACTCATAAAATGAAGCATATATATGGCTAAGTTAATTACCATACTTAAAATCAATTACAAAATAATGCAAAGGAGAAAAAGTAGTGAATAGTAAAATGCTACATCCCATTTATAGTATTCATAAATAGTGACTGGGGAGATATCATAATGCATGATGGAACTTTCAAAGTGCATCTTTGAAAATACTCAAGTGGTACACCTCACTTTCACCCATGCTTTTTCCTTGGGTCAAAAGATACCCCATAAAGAAGAGTGCTTGTCCCCACTATCCCACATGTCTCCAATCAACTTTCAAAGATTCCAATCACCTTTTGACTTTATCCCTTTGAATAAAATCATGAATCTACCAAGTGATATGCCCCACATGCACATGCCAAAGGAAAGGAATGATTATATCCTCTCCCACTTGTCTCTCACATGCTCCCACATGTGCTTGAGAAAAATTCACCCCATTTTCTCTCTCCAACTTTCCAACATGAAATATGCCTCGTGTGGGTTATGCCATGTCACCTTAGAGCCACCTCACTTTCCTGATCACCTTGGCCACTTCATCCATGAATAGTGACATGTGAATAGTGAATTCATAAATAGTGTTTTTACGTGAATATTAACTTCACACCTAATAGTACTTTCTCTTTATACATCATAGGGTTGTCTAGTTTACCAGATGGACATAAAGAGTGCCTTCTTAAATGGATATTTTCTTGAGAAGATCTATATAGAGTAAATTTTTGGGTTTGTTCATAATTATTCTCTTATTTATTGACTATGAAGGTCTCTCTATGATACCAAACAGGCTCCTTGAGCCTATTATTAGAATGTTGACCAAATTTTGGTCCTTCAGGCCAAAATTGGGCACTTCTATTTGTAAAAAATCCTCTAAGTCTATATCTTTGTCTAAGTCTAGTACTTAGTTTTTCTTTAGAAGAAGTGTTCTTTGTCAAGCCCCAAAAAATGTACAAGTCTAATTCTTTTAGAGGGATTGTTTTAGTCTTTTGCTAAGTGTTTATTATTATGGAGGTCCACAAAATGTACAAGTCTAATTCTTTCAGAGGGATTGTTTTAGTCTTTTGCCAAGCGTTTATTATTATGGAGGTTTTGTCTTTAGGTTTTTGTTTAAGTGCTGAATTATTTCAAATAATTTGTCCAAGACAAATTTTTTGAAGGGCAACTTGCAACTTTTTTGAAGGAATTATTTCAAACATTTTGTCTGAAATAACTTTCTCAAAGGGTATATTTCTCACAAGATATGGTCCACTTCAACTTTTTCGAAGGGTATGTCACAACTTTTTTGAAGGGTATGTTTCAACTTTTTTGACAAAATTTTTCAAGCTAAAAGACACTTTCAACTTTCCTGAAGGGTCATTTACAAGAAGGCCAAAAGGTACTTTTCAGAAAGTCCAAAGGGCATTTCAACTTTCCTAAAGGGTATTTTCTTTGGAAAGTGGACACTTACAAATCTTCTGAATGGTCACTTTCATTTTTTTGAAGGGTCACTTGCAGTTTTTTCAAAGGGTCACTTGCAATTTTTTTGAAGGGTCACTTGCAATTTTTTTGAAGGAGCACTTATATTTTCAAAGGATCATTTCATTTTTATGGAGGACACTTTCATTTTTGCCAAAGGATACTTTGCAACTTTTCTGAAGGTTATTTTAACTTTTTTGAAGGGTAGGTGACAACTTTTTCGAAGGAATTTTTTAGGCTAAGTGGACACTTTCAACTTTCCCAAAGGGACATTTTCAAAAGCCTGAAAAATTATTTCTGTGGGAGAGTGGACCATTTCAAAAATTTGAAGGGTATTTTCCTTTCGAAAGAGACACTTACAACTTTTACCAAGGGTCACTTGCAATAAGCTGAAGGGTATGTTTCCTTTCAAAAAGGGTCTTTTTCACTTTTTTGAAGGGTCATTTCAAAGAACCAAAAAGAGCCAAATAGAAAGTTTGAAGGAATTCTTTCAAAAAACTTGAAAAGGTACCAAAGTCCAATTCTTTCAAAATTTTTGTTTGATACAAAGAAAACATGATTTCCTTTGGATTTTTTGTCCATGGAAATTGTTTAAGGCATAAAAGACCTATTGAAAAGCCAAAGGAAAAGAACAAAGGAAACAAAGACCTAAATAAATTCTTTCGATAAAAGTGCTGAGATAAGAAGTCTGAGGAAATAAAAGTCTAAATAAATACCCAAAAGGTGATGGCCCATAGAACATCAATTTTAGATTGTGAAAACTAGCCATTGGAGTTTAAAAGAAAGGATCAATGGGAACCTGAAGGTGAAGATAAAGGTAACAAGTGGAAATTATAACTGAGGTTTTGGTTTAGTTGTAACAAATGTAATTAATGCTTTTGGTTCAATTGTAACTCATTGTAACTAACCCATTCGATGACATGGCATAACTCACCCACTTCTCTCCCATGTAAATGTAACTAATTATTTTAGGATGACACATGTCCAAGTGACCCTTGAACTTCCTTTGATTGCTCCACCTCTCAAAGGCTATATATATGTATTCTTTTAACTTGTTCAAGATCCTTTACTGGTTATTGGGGAAACTTTACCTAGATTTATACTCGAAGAACTCTTGAAGAGATACACAAGTGTGATTGCCTCTCATATGATGTAATATTAAGTAATGATTGAATCATTGTTGGTCTAGTCTAGTGAAAGATTATGTTTTCTAGCTTGTACTCTTGATGGTCTACCAATTTGTAGAAAGAAGATTGTTGTAGGTTTTTACTAGTATTTTTTTCTAAGTATTGAGATATATTATAAATGATTCATGACTGTATATTTATTTGGATTATTCATTTCCTTCTTAAGAATCATATACCTTCTTGAATCTAGCATATGAAATATTGATGTAACAATGGATCTTGAGTTGTTAGTCTTGTGCAATAAAACACCTTGTTTTATCTTTAAAGTAGTGGTTTCAATCAAGTGGGAGGATACCAAATATTGGTGCATCACCATTTGTTTTTTTAGTTGTTTTCCTAAAATCTTTTCATATATAATTGATAGATTAGAGAGAGATTTAAAGGTGCATCAAGGGGAGCTAGCCCCTAATCTAGAGATTAATCTCAACAAAATTATCACCCATAACAAGAGAGGTGATTCCATTTTGCAACTTGGATGAGAAAATATGAGCATCTCCTCAAGGGTGAAAATCTAAGTGATAATAGTTTTTGGCACGCTTAGTGGGACCTTTAAGTCCTACAAGATTGTTCAAGATTGGTGTTGGTCTTAACATTGTTAAAGAGAAAGAAACATCTACATTTAGTACCTAGAAAATCTATTAAATAATTCAAGTCTTTGATTGATGACCAATCCTATTTTTCATGCCAAAGGTGACCACTAGGTTTGCTGCTAAAGGTGTACCCTTTGAGTTTGTGGAATTACCTCCATATTCTACTAAAAGGTTTAGGTTTGTCAATACTCATCCTTACAAAAGAGATTTTGTGTTTAAATATTTCAAGTTTGTGTTACTTTCCATTCTTAATACCTATAGTTCTCATTCAAAAATGGCTAGATCACAACCTTTTGTGCCTTTCACCAGGCATCTCCCTTACATCTTGCCCAATATGATCAGATTCCAGGAACTACCTTCAAAAGTGTCATATATTTTAGTGGATATGGTCCAATTACTACTATTGAGCACATAAAAAATATAGAAAACTTTTGTAATATCCATAATATTACCTAGAAAATTTATCTATTAGGTTTTTGGCCTTGTATTTCAAAGAAAAAGTCATGGACTGGTATGGGACCCTACCTATAAATTCTTTTGGCTCATGGGATGAGTTGGGGACTCTATTGACTGATAAGTTCAGGGAAAAGAGTGATCACATATATTTAGCTAAGAAATTTACCACAATAAAGAGGGCATTACATGAATTCATGCAAGATTTTAATACTAGGTTCCAAAAAACTTGGGATAGAATCCCAATTCTTGTGAGGCCAACTACAAACTATGCATTTTTGTACTACTTAAAAGCATTGAATAGTGACATTACCATGATGATTCAATATATGGGTGGAAACACACTACCTACCACCTATGAAATAGCCATAAATGTTGTGGATTGTCTTGTTCAAGTGGGAAAGATAGTTCCTAGACCTTGAAAGCCACTATTCCTTGATTTGCATTCTCCTAGTCAAAGTGCATTACCTACTTTAGCTCCTTTGCTTGGTCAGGAAAAAATTGCCATTACCCTTACCAATGAAATCCATGAAGTTAAATCCTACTTAAAAATGTTATAAATGATTTAGTTTCCCTTAAAATAGAAAAATCTTAGGGTTATAGACCATATCAATCCTACAATCAGTTTGGATAAATAAACATACCTCTTTTTCAGGGAAATAATCAGGGACAATGAAAAATTACCCATGTCAAGCCTTATAAAAGCAATAATCCTAGTGATTCTTCATCCTAAAAATCCCTTGTTCCCACTCAAAACAATTTGGTCCAAGAATAACCCAACTATCCATATTTTGAACATGGTCAAGAACAAGTTGCTTATGCAAATAAAATGCACAATTAAGGTATGGTAATGCAAGGTAGTCAATATTTCCAAGATTCAAGTTTTTAAGGATCCATGCAAGGCGGGGAAGAAAATGGAAAACCTCAAATTTATTCTACCCTCATAAACCATTTGGAGGGTGAGTTTTGTGCCATTAATTTCATGAGGAATACAAGATATCATAATACTAGTGTTGCCTCTAATACTAGGTCTAAAAGGAGGGCTATCGATGAAGCTCAAGGAGCTAATCAAAGAACCATTGTGTCTCATAAATCATCTCCTATGGTATGTGGGTCTACAAAAACTCTTAAACTACAGGAAAATTAGAGAATTCCAAATTTTAGGATAGCTTCTACAATTCTACCTCCATAAGCTACATCACAAATTACAAATGTTCATAAAAAGATCACCAAGGTGAGTAATCCTTCCATCAATGTGGTAGACCAAATGAAGAAGATTAATATGAATATTTAATTGTGGTATTATATAACATTACTAGGGTAGAAAGATATAATTCATAAATAATTGTATGGATTGGGCAAACAGGTTGGCCCATCTAGAAATGACAATGTCATTCTGGTAAATGGAACTCAATCTATAGATGGTCAAGTGAAGAAATATGAAAAGACTCCTTCTTTTTACCTATCTATAATTATTGGTGATTTATTGGTTCATAATTTCATAATTTATGGTACAATAAGCACATCAGTTATGCCAAAATGTATAGCAGATAAGCTATGGCTCAAGTATGAGCCATTGACTAAAGGAGTTTTGCAATTAGACGGATCACCAGCCAAGACCTTGGGGGTAGTAAAAGGCTTGAATTTGACCCTTCATTCTTGTCCTACTTTTTTAATTCCCCATGATGTAGTAGTAGTTGATTTACCTCCTTATTTCTATCTTTGCTTGTCAAGGGACTTTACATCCAAGATAGGTGGATATTTGGTCGCCAATTGGTCATACATGTTGTTTAGGACAAAATATGGCACTAAGGTGAAGATTGAGTCAGAACCTATTCATATAAATCACTTGGAACCATACTCACCTAAGGTGTCAAATGTTAACTATGCTATCATTGATGAAGAGGAGCTTCATATTAACCAATCTCCATCATCTTCCCTTGAAGGAGTTTTTGATTTGTTCTTAGATGAGTGGGGAAATGACAACTATGAGCATGATCCTTACAATTTTATTGAATAATCTAGTCTTGGAGTTTATTATATGCATGATAAGGGATATTTCATGCCTAATTTGATGAAGGCAAGTCATGATGTGAATTGCTTGTGGTAAATTTTCTTTGATGAGTCTAGAAGCAAGATGGGGGCAGGTGGTGGAGCTATGCTAGTTTCACCTTCAAAGGAAAGGTATTTTTAAACCTTCAGATTTTAATTCTCATGTAGCTATAATGTGGTAGATTATGAGGCCCTCATTCATGGCCTTGAATGGGTAAGGAAAAGAAGTGTCAAGTAATTACAAGTGTTTGGTGATAGCAAGCTTGTTGTGAATCAAGTTAGGGGGCAGACTTTGACCAAAAACTCCTTACTTAAATCCTATAAGCACAAAGTTTGGGACCTTGTATAAGATTTCATGAATTTTAACATCAGATATATTCTAATTGAAGAAAATAAGCATGCTGATAGGTTGGCATCTATTGGTACTCAATTTGATGTTCCAAAGGGCATAAAGGAAGATAAAAACTAGCCCCATCCAAAGGTGATTGTGAGACCATCCATACCAGATAATGTCACTAATTCATAGGTCTTTGATAGTGACCAAAAAATAACACTTTTTATATAAGAAGAGGCTGAGTTTTCTTCCAAGAATTAGTCTAAATTATAACAACAATATGGAGGGCAGATTGTCCAACTGAAGTCTAACAAGCTCCCCAAAGGCGTAGTGACTCTTGAAAGCTTATTCAAAGAAGATTACTAGATTAAGAAGGATAAGGTAAGAATGAAAACCAAGAAAGAGAACTATGAAATGGGAAAAATATTTAAAGATGAGCTATTTGCACTTGGGAAGGTATGCACTAGTCAAGAAAAACATGATTTCATTAAATTATGTAGGGAGTTTAGTGATATTTTTGCATGGGAATATAGTGATTTGAAGGGTTTTGACCCAAGATTGGCTCAAAACACCATAGAGATAGATGAAAATTCCAAACCCATCAATAAAAGACAAAGGCCAATCAATCCCAAGATTGATCCCCTCATGAGGAAAGAACTCACCAAATTGATTGAGTCCAAAATCATCTTTCCCATCAAGCATTCTTTTTGGCTGGCCAACTTAGTCCCTATTAGAAAGAAGAATGGGGAGATCAAGTTGTGTGTGGACTTCAGGGACTTGAATAGAGTGTCTTTGAGAGATCATTATCCTCTCCCTTCCATAGAGCAAATTCTACAAGTGGTGGTAGGTAGTGAGAGGTTTTCCCTCTTAGATGGTTATTTTGGGTACAATCAAATTTTGGTGAAAGAAAGTGACCAGTAAAAAATAGCCTTCACCACCAAATGGGGGACATATGCCTATAAGAGGATGCCATTTGGATTTTCAAATGCTAGAGCTACTTTTCAATGTGCAATGGATATGGATTTTTAAGGATTAATCAATGACATTGTATTGGTATATCTTGATGGTGTGATAGTTTTTTCCAAGGAAGAAAAAGATCATTTGAATCACCTAAGATAGATTTTTGAGAGGTTTAGAGAGATTGGGATATCTTTAAACCCAAATAAGTGTGTGTTTTCTATTCATGAAGGCAGAATCTTAGGCCACATTATTTCTAAGAAAGGTCTGTCTATCGATCCTAAAAGGGCAAGTGCCATCTTAGCATTATCTTTGCATAAGTATAAAAAGGGTTTGAAAAGCTTTTTTGGTAAGATAAATTTAATTAGGATGTTTATTCCTAATTTTTCTAACCTGGTCAAGCCCTTGACCTCCATGCTAAGGATGAGATATTCACCTGGACAAGAATGAGGAAAGAAAGTTTTGAGGAGATCAAGTAAGCCATTGCCCAAGCTCTTACTCTTGTAAGTCCAAACTTCTCCAAGGACTTAAATTTATACACTTTTGGGAATGAAGAGGTAATCTCTTCAATGCTTACTCAAGCTAATAATGAAAATTTTGAACAACCTATTGCCTTCTTTAGTCAAGGTTTGGAAGGCTATGAGATAAGGTACACATATGTTGAGAAACAAGTGATTTTAGTCATCATAAGGAGTTTAAAGAAATTTAGGCATATGTCATCTAATAATAATATTCAAATTTTTGTGCCTCATCCTAGTGTGAAAGACTTTTTTTTGAGTAGAGATATGAATGAAAAAAGGGCAGGTTGGATCACCAAAGTGATGGAGTATGATGTGGAAATCAAAACAACCAAGATAGTGAAGGGAAAAGGACTATGTGAGCATCTTGCTTCAGACTTGAAAGAGAAAATGGAGGTTGTTTTGGAACTCCATGATAACCATCCACTAGTTTTACCTTCAGCCATGAGGAGTTGGACACAAGACATGATTCATTTCCTTCAAATCAGTGAGTGTCCACAAGGTCTTGATAGGGCCAAGAGAATGTACTTTAGGCTGCAATCCATTCCTTATATACTTATTGATGGAGTGATATTTATAAAGGACTTTTCAAGTGTGTTGTTGAGATATATTGATTTAGATCAGATTGTCAAAGTGTTGCATGAGTTTCATGATGGACCAGCTGGTGGTCACATTACTCCATGAACATAACTATTAAGATTATGAGAGCTGGTTACTTTTGGCCTAACTTGTTTAAGAACACTCATGCTTGGGTAAGGAAATGCAAAAAGAGTGCTCTTTTTTATGGAAAATAAAATCTAGCTACCTTGCCTCTTCATCTAATCCAGGTTGAGCAACCCTTCATGTAATGGGGTTTGGATTTCATATGTCTGATCAATCCTCCTTCTAGTGTTGGTCACAAGTGGGTGTTGACAACCACTAATTATTTTACAAGATGGGTGGAGGCTATAGCTCTTAAGGAGGCAAATGAAAACTCAATCCTAGACTTCTATGAAGGTATAATAACCAAGTTTGGAGCTCCTTCAATAATCATTTTAGATAATGTATTAGCCTTATTAGGAACAAGGACAAGTGAATGGGATTTGAAGCATGGAATTTATCTTAGCACCTCCTCGAACTACTATCCACAAGGGAATAGACTAGTTGAGTCCACAAACAAGAGCTTAATTAGGATCATAAAGAGGACTATGGAGGAGAATCAAAAGACTTGGCATACCAAGATGAAGATAGCCCTTTGGGCTGATAGGATCACCCCAAAGAGAGCAATTGGGAACTCACCATACACACTTGTGTATGGAAGGGAGGCTAGGCTTCCTATTTTACTTGAGTTACTAGCTTCATACCTCACCTATTAGCTAAAATTGATGGAGAGTGAGAACATGGGACTCATATTATGTGAGTTGATGGAGCTTGAGGAGACAAGAGATCAAGCTATGCAAACCATGACAACTCATCAAGAGCAAAAAAAGAAGTATTTTGACAAGAAGTCTATGCCAAGAATTTTTAGAGAAGGAGACATTGTCCTAAAATGGGATGAAGATGGGGCCAAACCTGGAAATCACACAAAGTTTGATGCTTTGTGGAGTGGCCCATATGTGATCATGCAGTGCAAACAACATAATGCTTTCCAACTCTCAAAGTTGGATGGAGAAGAGCTACATATCCCAATCAATGGGATATATCTAAAGCATTGTTACTAAATTTCTCTTTTTTTTTGTACATAGTTTCTTATTTTCCTTATGTTCCCTAGGTGTTGATGCACATGTGTGAGTTTGTCTTTGTCTTGTTTTGTTTTTGCTTGGTCTTGTTGTTGTTGTGTGGTGTGTTTTCTTGTGTTTTGTTTTCTCATAATCCTTGTTAGTCATCTTCAAGAATCCATTGACTCCATTGGCCCTGAGTTGGATAAGGCTACTGGTCTAGTTAGTATAGTAGGCATACTAACCCTATGAGTCACCATTTTGTTGACCAAATTTTGGTCATTTAGGGCAAAATTGGGCACCCCTATTTGCAAAAAATCATCTATGTCTATATCTTTAGCCAAGTCCAGTACTTAGTTTTTCTTTATAAGAAGTGTTCTTTGTCAATCCCTAAAAAATGTACAAGTCTAATTCTTTTAGAGGGATTGTTTTGGTCTTTTTCTAAGTGTTTATTCTTTTAGAGGTTTAATCTTCAAATCAAATTTTTGTTTAAGTGCCAAATTCTTTCAAACAATTTGTCCAAGATAGATTTTTTGAAGGGCAACTTGTAACTTTTTCAAAGGAATTGTTTTAGACATTTTGTCTGAAATAACTTTCCTGAAGGGTATCTTTCTCACAAGAAATAGTTCACTTCAACTTTTCCAAAGGGTTTGTGACAACTTTTATGAAGGGTATGTACAATTTTTTTGAAGGGTATGTTTTAAATTTTTTGAAGGACTTTTTCAAGCTAAAGGACACTTTCAACTTTCCTGAAGGGTCATTTGTAAGAAGGCCGAAAGGCACTTTTTAGAAAGTTCAAAGGGAATTTCAACTTTCTTGAAGGGTATTTTTTTTGGAAAGTGGACACTTACAAATCTTCTGAATGTTCACTTTCATTTTTTTGAAGGGTCACTTGAAGTTTTTTTGAAGGGTCACTTGAATTTTTTTTGAAGGGTCACTTGCAATTTTTTCAAAGGGGCACTTGAATTTTCAAAGGATCATTTCATTTTTTTGAAGGACACTTTCATTTTTGCTGAAGGATACTTTGTAACTTTTTTGAAGGGCATTTTAACTTTTTCGAAGGATAGGTGACAACTTTTCTAAAGGAATTTTTTAGGTTAAGTGGACACTTTCAAATTTTTGAAGGGCATTTCAACTTTCTTGAAGGGACATTTTTAAAAGCTCTAAATATTATTTCTGTGGGAGAGTGGACCATTTCAAAAAATTTGAAGGGTATTTTACTTTAGGAAGAGACACTTATAAATTTTCCCAAGGGTCACTTGAAAGCAGTTGAAGGGTATGTTTCCTTTCAAAAAGGGTATTTTTCACTTTTTTAAAGGGTCATTTCAAAGAACCAAAAAGGGCCAAATAGAAAATCCAAAGGAATTTTTCCAAAAAACTTGAAAAGGTACCAAAGTCCAATTCTTTCAGACATTTTATTTGATACAAAGAAAACATGATTTATTTTAGATTTGTTGTCCATGAAAGTTGTTTAAGGCATCAAGGACCAAGTGAAAAGTCGAAAGAAAAGAAAAAAGGAAACAAAGACCCAAATAAATTCTTTAGGGAAAAGTACTGAGATAAGAATTCTGAGGAAATAAAAGTTTAAAGAAATACCTAAAAGGTGACGACCCATAAAACATCAATTTTAGACTACAAAAACTAACTATTAGAGTTTAGAAGAAAGGATCAGTGAGAACCTAAAGGTGAGGATAAAGGTAACAAGTGGAAATTATAACTGAGCTTTTGGTTTAGTTGTAATAAATGTAACTAATGCTTTTGGTTCAGTTGAAACTCATTGTAACTGACCCATTTGATGACATGGCATAGCTCACCCACTTCTCTCCCATGCAAATGCAACTAATTATTTCAGGATGACACATGTATAAGTGACCCTTGAACTTCCTTTGATTTATCCACCTCTCAAAGGCTATATATATGTATTATTTTGGCTTATTCAGGATCCTCCACTAGTTATTGGGGCAACTCTGGCCAGATTTATACTCAAAGAAATCTTGAAGAGATACACAAGTGTGATTACCTCTCATGTGCTGTAATATTGAGTAATGATTGAATCATTGTTGGTCTAATATAGTGAAAGATTGTATTTTATAGCTTGTACTCTTGATTCTCTACCAATTTTTAGAAAGAAGATTGTTGCAGGTCTTTGCTAGTACTCTTTTCTAAGTGTAGAGATATCTTAGAAGTGATTCATGACTATATCTTTCTTTGGATTATTCATTTCCTTATTAGGAATCATATACCTTCTCAAATATAGCATATGAAATATTGATTTATTAATGGATCTTGAATTGTGAGTCATGTGCAAAAAAACACCTTGTTTTGTCTTTAAAGTAGTGGTTTGCAGTCAATTGGGAAGATACCAAATATTAGTGCATCATCATTTATTTTCTAAGTTATTTTCCTAAACTCTTTTCATATATAATTGATAGATTAGAGAGAGATTTAAAGGTGCATCAATGGGATCTAACCCCTAATCTAGAGATTCATCTCAATGAAAATTTCACCCACAGCAAGAGAGATGATTCTATTTTGACACTTGGATGAGGAAAGCTGAGCATCTCCTCAAGGGTGCAAATCCAAGCATCAATAGAGAAGATGGATTATTTTCTTCTACTGGATTTGTTCATTGCCACTCAAATCTTACCATATATATCTAGCATGTTGAAGAGGATATTATTATACTGGTTTTATATGTTGATGATATGCTTCTTATATGGAGCTCTTCTTCTTAGATTTAGGTTATTTAATAAGATCTTTTAGCATAGTTTGATATGATATATCTCGGTATCTTATACTTTTCCCTTAGTTTGTAGACTTTTTAGTCATATTCAGGGAATCAATTGAGTTGGTAGAAGTACACCCTTGATCTTCTTCAAAATTTTTGCATAGATGATTGCAAGCTAAGTCCCTCTCCTTTCCAGTCTGAGGTCACTCTTACTTCCACCTGCACTACTCCTCTTTGCAATCCTACATTATATAGGGAGTTTGTTAGAATTCTCATGGACTTGACCCATACTCACCCTAATATTTATTTTGTAGTTGGGCCTATATCTTAGTTTACACATGATCCTCTTGAAAGTCATTGTAAAGCTAATAAAACAATTTTATGATATCTACAGGGCACTTCACACTTTGGATTACACTACACCATAGGTTTTACTTAGTTGGTTGTCTATATTAATTCAAATTTTATAGGTTTGATTGATGACATGCATTTTAATTCTAGATACGTTTTGTATCTTGGTTCTTCTCTAGTTGTTTGGGCATGCAAGAAGCAAAAAACTATTACACTTTCATTTAAAAAGGTAGAATATAGGGTAATAATCACATCAAGTCAGTAGGTTCTTTGGCTCTGATAGTTATTGACAAATTTTGGCTTCACAAAACATTTACCTACTATACTTTGGTGTTACAACCAAAGTGCATTTCACGTTTCCCACAACCTTTTTGAGCACCAATGGACCAAACATATTGATATTCACATGCACTTCATTCATTATCACATTAAATATGTAGTTATTTACTTGGAGTATATTTTGAGTTAGTAACAGGTTGTTGACATCTTTATGAAGCATTTTATGTTACCTTGTTACCTTAAGTTACATGGCATGATTGGGGTTTCAAAATTTGTCCTTAGGGGGTGTTTGTGAGGACATATTATTTCTTCATTTCTTGATGAATATATTATACATGAGTACATAATCAAGCTTTATTTCCAGGACTCATACTATGGACAAGCCAATTTATTTTTAGCCCCTAGCTTCACTTGATTTGGGGGGGGGTTTAGAGTAGGTTATTTACCTTAGCTCATGTTCACCTATGTGATTTATTTTTATATTTATTTAGTTATTCCCACCCACTTATATGTGGATATTTCATTTATCTTATTATAAATATTATGAGATATTACATATTTATCTCTTAGATATTATGGGGATATTTTCTAGTTGTTTATGTTCTCTAGGGATAATTATCTTTAAGTCCTAGGTTTGATATTTTAACTTGATATCTTGGTTATGATTGATCACTTAGATTGGTATCTTAGTTATTATTGATCACTTATCTTGATATCTTAATTAGGATTGATCTTCCTTGCCTATTTATGCAAGTCTCATTCATTGTTTTTGACAAGCTTTGGAGATATAACATATTATATTAACGCTCTTTTGTTTTGCATATATATCTATAAGTATATGCTATTAAATAATTTTAGATTCTTATTTTTATGAATTTGATGTTCTACTAATACCTAATAATTTATGGCTTGGAAAAATCTTGTTTTCATTTCTTTCAATTTCCGCATGCTTCATTATAGGTTTTGCATAGAGCAAACTCAAAACTTAACACATACTTGAACATACTCATTGTGGTTACACTCATGTATCTAACTCTATCCTTTAATTTAAAAATTTAATTATTAAAACAAAAGGGGGAAATGTATACACTCAAATTTGGTATTAGACACTTGACAATATCAATTTTGACTAAGCCTTAGTATAAGTGACCTTTGTGTACATAACTGAATTTTACTCACACTCTCTTTAAGCCATTCACTTATCTATGGGCATGTCTATCCAAATTTTTAGTTATTCATATATAAGTTTTCACTATTCTTTATCTGAATAGTTTTTTTTATTACTCAAACTATATATTTATCTTAGATATTTATTTTCTATTTTGATGGACACCGTTGGACGTAGATGAACTCGATTATCAAAATCATCTACCTTAGTTGAACTCGTCCATATGCCATTTGTTAGATATTTTATAAATTTGAAATCTTTCCTTTGGGGTAGCCTATACATTTTAAATGTCAATTTTTAGGGAAATTACCCAAAAAGTCATTTATATAAGCATGTCTAGTCTCAGACTATTCCTATCTAGCACTTATGAAGAGAACAATTGTTATTTATTTGTAAATTAAGAAAAATTGACCTAAAACTTCCAAATATGAAACCCCTTATAGGATTAGGCCCTAAACCAAGTTTGAATACCATTTTAAGGTAGAAATAACAAGCTGTCAAGTGTCAAAATCCCCACATAGGATTGTAGAACATGTTAGTATTATTCTGATTGCACACACACAACTAGGTGGGAGAAGTACATAGGGTTTAGCTCTATTTGGATTTTTGGAACATAAGAAACACTTATACACTGAGTTGGGGGTGGCTATGGTAAGATAAATCTATCATTTCTAACCCCTTTTACAAGAAAATCATATGTCAAAAATGTAGCTAGTGTTTTGAGGTGAAGGAAGATGAATTTGAACTTGTACTTAGTTCTAGCTTCTAATATCACACAAAATACCTATCTATATGTAGGTGTAATTATTTATGTCAAAATAGGCTAGTCTTCGAAAAATTGTACACTATCATAAAATAAAACATATCATAAACAAGTTAAGTACCCTATCTTTTAATTCATTCCCATAAAAAATAATTACAATAAATCAGTCAGACTCTACTGTTACATTTATATTTGCTTGATTTAGGCATATATTATACAATCTAATTAGTTTAAATGTTTTGGATTATTCAAGCCACTATTTTGAGTCTTATCATGGATAAATACACTAGGTACACTAATTCTCATGGGTTGGGAAGATTTAGCTTTATAATCATAAACCCCAAACATTTAAGATTTGATATTCATGTCAAAATATACATGATTTATGCAGCCTGACTATTAATGTTATTATAAAATGACCTCCCTATCCAATGTAATCCCTAAAAAATAATAGGGGAGGGATGGTAGCAATTAATACCTTGAGGTCTTGAGGGAGGTTGAACAAAAGGGATCATATATTCCCTTTTCCTTTGAGTAGTAACTAAAAGTATCATAGGTTCAACATTAATACAATATGTGTTACTAAGGAAGGCAAAGAATTCATTGTTATTAATTTCACCATTAGTTTTATTGTACATAAATTTAACCCATTACATTACATTAATTAGAAACATATTATATATTTTAGGAAAGAGACATGCAATCATGGAAATTATTTCTTGAATCAAAAAATATAAACTATCAACATCATTATAGCTATGCTAAGGTTTTTATTTTGTGACTATGGAGAAATAAAAAATCAAATTTGAAAGTCAGACCTTAATGTAAGATAAATCTAAAACCCTCAAAAGGAAAGATGAAAACCTATGGTAGATAAGACTCATGGTTTTTAGCAGTCAAGTAAATGATTAGTTTCACCAAAATGTTGTACTTGTTTTTTGATTATTATGATCTAAATAAAGAATAAAGTATTAGTAATGGGTGGAGGAAGATCATGGAGTAGAGGGGAGACAAAGTTAAGATATGGATCGAGGATGGCAAATAATGGAGAGAGGAATAGTATGGAGATTTTGAGAGTGGGTTAGAATAAGACATGTAGTCAAATTTTGATAGCAGATTTATTTTTGATATCATCATGGGTGTGTGGTCATTGGTGTAAGGGGGAAATTATATATCTTTAATTTTTCATCCATATACAGGCGATCTATCCTCTAACACGCCATTGAAGCCTCAAGTTTGTGGGGAGTTTAACATCAAAAGCTCTTTGGGTAGTGATTTTGTACCCTATTTTATTTATTTTTTACTAGGGGATTTTGTTAAGTAATGAAGCATGGATGTCTTTTGAGAGGCATATGAAAAAATTGAAGAGATAAAGGTTGATAGCAATGAACATGCAATTGGCGAGTGAAAATTTTCAAAAGATAATGATATATGCGAGGATAATTTTTGGTGGATTACAACCGATACTATATTATGAGTATTAATGAATGGTATTCCAAATTCAAATTTGACTATTTGATGAATCAAAGTAATGATTGATTAACATTGTCATTTTATCTGATACCAACATCTGGTCTTGGGTGGATTCAAATTTTTGTACTATGGATTTTACAGACCTTTCTATGGTTATTTTAGATCTAACGAGTTTTAATTGTAAATTTGGATTAGTTAATTTTGGTATTTGATTCTATGGCTTTTCTCTCAAAGCATTATTGGTAGATGGTCTGGTGGTTATTTATGGTAGCACTGACTAGTTGGGTGTTGGGAGAATAATTATTTTTTCCTTTCATACTCATTTTGTATGGTATCAATTTAAGGATGAGTTATGTGAGGATGTGGGGGTGTGGTTTCAAAAGGAAGATAAATATGGTGTTTGTATTTAGTTATTAAATAACTACAATAAGTTATAATTGGTGGCATAAATAAAGGAATTTTTATTGAATGTTGAGGTACAATGGAGGATGTGGGAGTTGTGCTTTGTTGTCCTTAAATTATTCCATAAATTTGTGATTATTTGTCCCTTGATTCCTCTAATTATATCTTTCATTCTTTTGTTTTTACCTTTTATGCAAAGATTTCAAAACTTTGATTGTCTGTATTTGTTTATGAATATTCATGGCTATATTGTTTTATATCGAGGGGGGGGGAATAGGGATTATATTTGGAAGGATTAAATCCTAGATGTGGATTTCCAAGGTTGATTTGTAGCTAAGTTTACCTTAGTTTTATCAAAATTTTAAGTTAGATTAATATTCATGGTTGGATGGAAATATCTTATTGGATTATAAAATATTGGAGGTGGTAAGAGAAAGTGTTTTACCTTATTTTGATTAATTAACCTTAATAAGCTAGAAACTAGTTAAAATAATCCATATTGCTAAATGTACAATTACAACCATACCAACTAAATGTTACTGATTATTTGCAACATATACTAAATATATAAAAGATAAAATAATCAAGGGATAGATATATCATAGGTTATTTTTGATCATGTTTTCATAATTTGATTTTGTTGATGTCCACTAGGTGCACTTTGATTGTCTGTGTGCATGATAAAATATACAATTTACCATGATAATCACACAAGACAAAACTATCACTTAGCGGTCGATACCATCCATCCACGTGTTACCAATCTTATGTAATCTTTCTGGGATAACATAGGCTAATTATTTACACTTGGATAAGTACGACTATTTTTGTAGCTACTTTTCATAGTTCACTCACTATCAAACCTACATAGAAATTCCTTTCTTTATTTCTCTTTACTTGAAGCCCTACCTTTTCAATAGAAGATCAATTTTATAGGGGGATGATGGGTGAAAGGAATGGGTTGAGATGACCTTACACACCCTTTATATCTAAGCATTGCCTACATTACCAACACTCTAAAGAGGGCTCAAATTGCACTAGTTCTCCTTTTAATGTGACTGTGTGCCAAATCATGTGGATACAAATATAGATGCTATTTTTCTTAGGCCCGATATTGATACAAGCATGTTGAAAGGAATTTTACCTTACAAAACTTTAGATTTTGTAATGAACATTTGATAAAATTAATAGAATATAAAATATATATGTAATATAGATTGGATCTAGATGAATAAATGATGGAAAAAAGAACGCAAAATTGATACAATACACAATAATTTAAATTGGAAAAACCTCCAAGGGGTAAAAAACCCACAAATATGATATCTAATAATTGAAAAACTCTGCACCCCAATACAAATGTTTCCCTTCTCACTTCTTCACATAAGCCTTCAAAGAACATTTGTAAATATTTACCACATGAAAATATTAAATTCACATAGTGTATTTCCATGAATAATACAATAGGAGTAAGATCCTATTTATAATAATATGTGAGGGGAGGTGATCATTTTAACCAATGGGTCTATCCTTCCTGAGAATCATTTAAATTAATTAGTTAATAATAAATCATAATATTTTTATTATTTATTTACACGAAATTTTCACCTTGTGTTTAATAAATAATAAATTATTATTATTTAATAATAAACTAAAGTATGCTAAAGGTCTAAATTAACCTACTTAGACATTAAATGTTCTAACATCCCCCTTAATTCTAAGTGGGGATAAATGTCATAATCACTTTAATACATGAATTATACTATGCACACAATTGAAGGATTTAAAAACCTTCATCATGCCAAACATCACTTTTTAAAATAAAATGAATTATAATCCATAAAATAATATAAAGTAAGTCTAGGCTAGCATGATCATGAGACAACATCTCAAAATTTCTCATGAATAATCATCTAAGCATATTTGGAGCATTTTATAATATAAGGACCTCCATTAAAAAGTATGCTTTTATGTATTGGGGTACACAAGTAAAAATTTCATATGAAGTTTACTTAAATCACATAAATTTCACATGAAGTTTACTATAATTTATAATGAGAAGAAGTATAGAGAAGCAGAAGAAACACATGACCATTAGGAAGTGGCATTATCATGCACACTCCCCCTCAATGGCAACTCTGAGAGGCCTAACATTGCATAAAACTAACAAAACTTGGTAGCACCGAGTGGTTTTATGAAGATATCTGTACTTATTTATTTGTAGGATATAACTATAGATCAATATCACTATTGAAGACTTTGTCTTACAAAAAATGCACATGAACTTCAATATTTTTAGTTCTTTGGTGTTGTATTGGATTTTTCGCTAGAGTTATACAACTTTGGTTATCACAATGAAAGATGGTACTGTGAAAGCATCAAAATAAATTTGTTCCAATAACCTTCATATCCACATGGATTCTTTGGTAGCTTTCATAGCACTTCTATACTCTAATTTAGTAGAAGAGATAAAGACAATAGATTGCTTCTTGCTACTCAAAGCGATAACACTTGCACCAAACTTAACACATATTCATAAGTAAAATTATAATCTATAGTATCATCAGCATGGTCAGTATCACAATAACCATATAATTTAACATTATTAATAGAAGAATAAAATAAACTAAAATTAATTTTTTTTTTGATATGACAAAGAATTCATTTAGCTAATTTCTAATGATCTAAATATAGATCCTACATAAATATAGAAGCAACACCAATAACATATGAAATATCTGGCCTAGTAATGGTTAGATAAATCAAACTACCAACAAGATGTCTATATAAAGTAGGGTTAGCTTTTTCACATGAAGGTTTATGATCAAATTTAATACCAACTTCAATAGGAGTAGAAGTAGATTTACAATCAAGAATTTAAACTTAACAAGAAGATTATGTGCATACTAAGATTATGATACAATAATTGAATTTTTATCTTGAAATATAACCATTCCTAAAAAATGATGTAGAATGCCTAAATTAGTCATTTCAAATATTTGATTTCATTTATCTTTTAAACTAGATAAGTCACCAATAATCAACAAATCATCAACATATAATACAATTAAAATTAAATGACCATTTTCACCTTTCACAAAGAGATCATTATCTAAATAGTAGTTAGTAAAACCTAATTCTTTGAAAAAAGAAGTAATTTTAGAATAACAAGCTTGAGTAACTTGTTTTAAACCATACAAAGATTTTTTAATTTGCATACAAAATGTTCTCTATTAGAATTAGTGAAACCTTTAGACTAAGTCATGTAGATTTCTTCTAAATCACCATTTAGAAATGTATTCTTGACATCCATTTAGTTGGTAACCCAACCATTTTGGGCTAAAAAAGCAATAATAAGTCTAACAATACTCATTTTTGATACAAGAGGAAAAGTTTCAACATATTCAATCTTAGGTTTTTGAGTAAACTTGTGAGTGACTAATCTAGCTTTAAATTTTTTTAATTTTATCAATTAAATTATATTTAATCTTATAAAGCCACCTACAACTGACAATATGCCTTTTAGGTAGAGGAGGGACAAGATTCTAAGTATTATTTTTAATTAAGGCATTATATTCATCTTGCATATCAGCATTCCATATATCATCTTGAGTGACTTCTTCAAATGATTGAGGTTCACATTCATACAATCATTAATACATGATAAGAATGTTGACTTCTAGTTAATTTATTAAAATTGTCAACATTAGAAAATTGAATTAGGGATTCTGCCCATTTAAGTCTTTTAGATTGAACATGAAACTTAGGGGGGTTCTCAGACTCTAAGTTATCCAAACTTAGATTAACTTTCTCAAGGGCATCTATTTCATCACTAGGAGAAATATGAGAGTCAGGTTCATCAATAGAAGAACACTAAGGAGGTTCCACAGAGGACTCACAAAAAGATTTTTCAAGAATAAGAACATTCTTATTCTCAATGATCTAACATTTATAAGGATCATACACTTTTAAACATTTTTTTGTACCTCCATAACCTAGAAAAATATGAGAATAGGAGGTGGGATCGAGCTTCTTTCTTTTAAATTTAAGAATAAAGATAGAAGCATGACTACCAAAGATCTTGAGATGAGCCACACTAGGTTTATTTTTAGTCCACATTTATAAATGGGTATAAATATGAAAGAATTTGGTAGGGACTCTATTTAAAATATGCACAATAATATTAATGGCTTTGGCTCATAAAAACTTAGGAACATTTAAAAATTACAACATTGTTCTAGCCATTTTTATGATGGTACACTTTTCCTTTCAGTAATACCATTTTACTGAGGGGAATAGGGAGTTTTTAGTTTCTTTTGAATATCAAACTAATTAAAAAAGAATCAAAATATTTTCTAACATATTCACCACCATTATCAATTTTTAATTTGTTAATAAAAACATCAGATGCATTTTCAACACTAGCTTTAAATTCCTTGAATTTAGACAACACATCAAATTTATTTTTAATAAAAAAGACCTGATCATTCTAGTGTAATCATCAATAAAAGTAATAGTATACAAATAACCATTAAGATATTCAACTTCAAGAGGTCCTACAACATCACTATGAATCAATTCTAAAGGATGTGGGGAATTCACATCATGATTCTTGTGAAAGGGGTTGGTATATTGCTTATCACATAAGTAACCCTCACAAGTTTCATGATGAGAGGGGATAGAAAGAAGTCCAACAATAAGATTATTTTCATAAATATCATGTAAAATTATAAAATTAACATGTTTTAATATTTCATGCCATAATTGATATTCATTCTTACTATGTGATGAAAGAAAATATGTAGAAGAATGAGAAAAGATATATAAATCATTCTTTTGAATACCCCGAACAATCAAAGAACCAGATTGATTTCTAATGGACCAACTATGTTTAAGTAATTTGATGATGAAATTATCATTTTTAAGTTGAGAACAAGATAGCAAATTATTTTTAAGCTTAGGTACATATAAAATATCATTTATAGTAACATTTGAAAACATTGATTTTTCTTGTTTAGTTGCTTATAAAAAAATTATCTTTTAAGTAATTATTTTCAGATATATCTCTAAAATTACATATATTATTAGATAAGCAAGTCATATGGTGTGATGCACTGCTATCTAAAATCCACTCATTTTTATTTGAAGTAAATAAAACAATATATAACATAATAACATTTGAATCTTGATTGTTATTTTGATTAGGGTTTTGATTAGATTTCTTCCCTATATTATTTTTAAAAGTTTGATTGTTATTTCCATCTTTGTTTTTATAATATGTTTCCCTTCTATGACTAAATTTACCACATAAATTACAATTTTTATTAAACTTAGGTGTATAATTCTTATTACCAGATTTTTATTCTCATATTTGGCTTAAGTAAAATTAGGGTTAGATTTCTAGTTATTAATGTTATCATAAACATTATTTAAAGAAATTCTTGAGTGGCATTATCTTTACAATAAAAATTGGTCATAACTTTCTCTTCTTGAATTAAGAGAGCAAACAAAGTGGTAAGATCAAGGATATCTTGCTCAGTTTGATACTTATAATTCAAAATTAAAATAAAATTTCTAAATTTTTCATGAATATTTAATTAAATGATATAATAAAACAATTGATCCTGAATCAAATTACAATGACATACATTTAACTGAGCTTTAATGTTTTTAATTTTAGTAAAAAAATTCACAACTTTCTCATCACCTTTCATAAGTGTAGTTAGCAATTTAAGGATTAACTTAATAATCTTAGAGAGATGAGTGCCCTCATGCATGGATTCAAGGAGTTTAAAATCATTTCTAGGAGACTCCTAATTACCAAAGTGGATAAAGAATTCATATTTAATACTCTGCAAGATAATGTACATAGATTCCTATGATTTCTATTGAAATGCATTGGTAAGCTCAGAGGTCACATGTCATCCAGAAGGAACTTTTTTAGTCTCAATGATAACATTCCATAATTTTCAGACCATAATTTTGGCTTTAATAGGAAATTTCCATATATTATAGTTATTTTCATTAAGCATTTGAGATTTATCTAAAGAAAAATGAGGCGAAACTATAGCTTCCCTTTAAACAAGAAAGTAAATAAATGCTTAAAAAAAAACTATTTTAAATAATTTTTTGAACTATTTTCAAAATAAAGTGAATTGTACATGCAACTATGCTTAATTACATAATTTATATGTCAAACAATGCAAAAAATTAAATTAAAGTTGCACTAATATAGGTGTCAAAAGAGTTGCATTTAAAATGACTACTTAAACATTATTATTAAAAAAAGGTGTAAAAACTTCAATAAAAAGATTCAAAATAGAAAATGGACCATTCCAATGCATCTGGAATGTGTCAAAACCTAGAGATCATCTGATTACATGAATATGTTTGTCAAAATATTATTCACTAGGTCAAAAATTGAAGAACTAGACGATAGGTCAGGGGTTAGCAAAGAGGGCACGTGAACTAAAAAATGGATTTCAAATTAAACAACATTTGAAAAAACTTTTGATGAAGTCAAAAAATATTGAATAAGGGGGTTTTGAACTTGGCACCTCCTTAATTGTAAGATCTAGCAAAAAAATAGACCACCAACTCTTCTAGGAAATGTTTAAAAATAATACATGCACTAATATATATTTAGACCTTTTATTTTATGCAATAATATTTAAAAAAGTTAAATTTTTATTTTTCACTTATGTTATTTACATGTACATTATATATATATATATATATATGTAAATAAAATAAGTGAAAAATAAAAATTTAACTTTTTTAGCAATTCTTTCTTTTTCCAAGGTGGGACCTGGGGTTTGAAAATAAATAGTTTATTTTTTAAATACTTTTTCAAAACTATATGAATTTAAAAAAATACCTAGAGCTTCATGTTCCCCTGTAGAATTTTAAGATCTCAGATCTCCTTGTACAAGTCTTAGATTTACTTAAAAAATTAGCAACCCTTCTATTTTTGTTTGAAAAACACAACTGGACCTTCAAAATGAATTTTTTGATGAAGAATTCAATATTTTGAATTACCCAGACTAAAGTATGGTACCCCTGTAAATGCTTAGGAGAGCCCATAAACTTGTATAGGCACTCAAAAATCTTAAAATTTATTCCAATCTTCCAGAATTTTTCTTAACAATGAAGGAATTTAAAAAAATTGAATTTTGACTAAAAAATCATTTTTTTGAGTTTTTCTAGGCTAGTTATGGTGCCTCAGGCTTAGATAAATAATTTTTTAATTTTAAAAATCTTTGAATCTTCCAACAAAAAATATTTCCAATCACCCAAACATCTTATGGATCTAATTTCATGATAAAATTAATATAATATAATATATATATATATATATATATATATATATATATATATATATATATATATATGCAATATAGATTGGATCTAGATGAATAAATGATGGTAAAAAGAACACAAAATTGACACAATACACAAAAATTTAAAATATAAAAACCTCCAAGAGGTAAAAAACCTACAAAGATGATATTCAATAATTGAGAAACTTTGCACCCCAATATAAATCCTTCCCTTCTCACTTCTTCACATAAGCCTTCATAGAACCTTTATAAATATTTACCACACGTAAATATTAAATTCACCGAGTGTATTTTCATGAATAATGCAATAGGGATAAGACTCTATTTATAACAATATGTGAGGGGAGGTGACCATTGTAACCAACATGTCCATCCTTCTCGAGAATCATTTAAATTATTTGGTTAATAATAAATCATAATATTTTATTATTTATTTACATGTTATTTTCACCTTGTATTTAATAAATAATAAATTATCATTATTTATTAATAAACCAAAGTATTTTAAGGGTCTAAATTAGCTCACTTAGACATTAAATGTTCTAACAATATTGAGATAAAAATAATGTACACTTTGAATGTAAGTTTTGCAATAATGATTACCTATCCTAAATGCCTTCAAGGGACCTTGTATATATAGAGATCTCAAATTTGAATCAGGGAATCAATGGAGCACAAAAGGCAACCCAAAGATACTCACATGTAAAAAATTTTCCATAATGGAAATGTTGTAAAAATACATCCAAAAGGGCCTAAAAACATTTTTGTCACTCCCGGTCACTAACGTTAGACATTGGTGTCTGTAACTAATAGAATTGTCCAAAAACTTAGAAAATGCAAAGTCAAGTACAATAGGACTAGGGATCTCTATGATGAAAGTGAAAAAATAAAATGTCACATAGTAAAAAAATCTCAAGAATATGTCAAAATATTAAGACAAATGCACTGATCCATTGCCTATTTGTAACTAAGGATCTATAGATGCAAAGTCACATAAAATCTTGGTGTAAACAAGATTTATACTAATTTTGGGTATCTAAAAATTCCCCCCTTTATTCTAGAATTTTAGTGTCAATTTAAATACTATATTTAAATAGATAAAGATAATGAAACATGTGTTAGTGTTTGTGAACTTGTTGCCATAGTGTCCGTGTCTTCCTACAAAAGATGATGTATGTAATCACATAGACTACTATCAAAGTAAAAAAACATAGTCATAATATGATATTTAAAAGAACAACTACACCTGTTTGTATGTAATAATGTGCTACTCTAGGAGTATGCTCATGTTTTAAAGAATGGAAATGCCATGGGTCAACAAATGAGCCAACCAATGAAGGAGGATGCTTTTCACCTCATGCATTTCCTATCCAGGGAAATTGACAAGACTCCATGTGGTTTTTGGAAGTACTGTGTAGAATGTTGAACATCACTAAACCTCAATCACACCACATGTTTGAACTATTTTAATCGATTGAAAAGGGGAGCCATATATTAAGCCCATAGTGTAGTATCTAGGTAATTGAGTGTTATTAAACTTCAACTGTGCTACTCCTATAACTAATTTTACACTAATCTTATAACCCCAAGATGGAAGATGAGAGCCACACATTGGGATTGAAAAATATTGCTAGGTTATTGAGGGTGTTGAATATTAGTTACATTAATCATTTAATATTTAATCAATTACTGCAAATATACTTATATATTCAATAGTGATAATTACTTAGTACTATGGAATGTGTTTTAAAAATATAAATTGTAATAGTAGATGTGCATGAATAGGCTTCATGGCCCATAATCTCAAATCCTTGATGCCAATATGATACATAATTCCATGCTAATTTATGTTATTTTTTTGAAATGTTAAAACCTATATCTTATTCTTAGTTTTAATATATGCATATGCCTTGTATATACACTTCAATGTATATGAATATGTGCATTTCTAGCCCGTATATGAACTAATATTAATTAATATCAAATCCCTAAATAATGTAATTTGTGGGACATATGCCCCAATGTGTATAGGTCTATAATGTGTGTCATAATTTTGAACCAATAGACATAACTAAACTAATTATGATTAATTTTAGTGTTCAAGTAACTGTACCCCTTTGAGTAACTAAACCCATCTAAATAATTATATCATTTTGAATAGTTATGTGAAATGGATAAGGCTCACTATATGTCCCCCTTATGATATGATAGATGATGATATTGCATATTTAAATATGTATATGTGCAGGCAATTGTAAGCATTGGTAGGAATTATATGCACCATGTCTAATGTGAAAGGAATGTGCATATCAAATATGATAATATTGGTGTTTGAAATTTTTTAATTAGCTCTTATATAATGTTGTTGGGAATTATTTGCATTTTGAGTTAAAAGTATAGCATTTTATAATATTAATTGACCATGAAATGTGCATGATATATTAAGTATGATTTATTTGTGTAGTGTTTGGTGTTAATAATTGATACAACAATATTAATGATATAGTGATAAATGGTAGGAATATTTCCCCCATTCATTATAATTAAGTCAAATAATTGTATAAGGAGTGAAACCATAAATTTAATATTATTGTCTTATCATAAATGTATATGAAAACATTACCAAATACAAGGACATATTACATGTATTCAAACACAACTAATAGGGAATGAATTCAATTTACAAAAGTGAGATATTGCATGCACAAGTTTGGGATGTATTAATTATGGAGTTAATAATTGACAATTCTAACATAAAGTCACCTTATTTAAATAGGTTGCATTTATAATTATTGGAAATTCATTTAAATTATTTACAATTATGATTTGAGCTCTAAGTATTGAAAATTACTATGTGACATGATGAAGTACCCACTCAATTAAATCATTTATAGACTGTTCTTTAGTTAGAGCAACCATAGGACTTGGTAGGTGTATTTTTTTTGCCTTTTGAGTAATTTTTAGCACTTTGAAAATTTTGGATATTTACATTTTGTCATGTTTTAAGATTGTAGGAAGTGTTTTTCTATTTGATGGTAGTGTCATGTATGACATGGTATTGTCTCACTCTTGACATTTTCATCTAAAAATGTGATGGTTTCATCAAATATAGGGGTTTTGTTTGATGTTTGTTTCCAAAGATCATTTTGAAATATGATAGTGGTGCTTGTAAATATAAATATACATATTTGTGATATATTATGTCTTTTTGCAGAGAGATATGCATGTGCATGAGTTTTGTTATGGCTGACACATGGAGACTATGTGGGGCTTAGATCTAATAGACAATGATAGATATACATTGGCTAGGGATGGTTTGATCTATGTGGCATAGTTAGGGTATGTTACCTATGATATACATCTCATGACCGCATTATGAGAGAGGTGGAATGTAGACACAAGCACTTTTTTCTTGCAAACTAGAGATGATTATCACATTAGAAGACATGTGGTAGATTCTGAGGTTGTTGATAGTAGGTATTCGAGTTGTGGTTGATAGTGATGAGAGTTTGGGTTACGTTTAATGAGATCATTGATAAATGATTGGGCATGATTGAGGTGTGAGACTAGTACATGGATAGTGATACTACCATTTTGTTTATAGTTATTATGTTATTAGTTGTTCCATAATTGTGAAAATATATGTGCATTACTAGCATATTTTATATCTAAGGACAGGGGTGCAGTGTTTATATCTTATTATATTTATCACATTGTGTGTGATATTGAGGATCATGGTACTAGATATTCTTGGGGTAATATGATGTTGGATCAATTGTATCAAGATTTAAATAGATTTAGTCAAGAGGATCATGTCAATGGACTAGGATTGTCCATTCTATCACACTGTTGGGCTTATGATCATATTACTGTGATATGCCTTGTTGGAAGTCCCCAATAAAAATGGCCCTATTCCAATATATATGTAAAAAGGTGGGTTATTAGGAGGCACATAGTGTACAATATGATGGATTATCATACTATTTTGGATAGATTAACATAATTTATGATTATCTATAAGATGTGTTGAGGTTTCATAGGGTGGCCTAAGGATGAGAACATGTTACAAAGGATTTGGGTTAGTGTGTGGTTACATGATCAATTTCATGGATTTGTTGATGGATTTTTAATATGAGAGGGTGACACACCATTTTAGGATTAGGCAAGAGGTGACCCCAACTAGGTATCCCTAAAATCTTATTTTGGGAGCCTCCATTTATCCTAGTGACAAAGAGTGTCTGAGTGTTGTAGATCTGGATCTACTTCCTACAAAAGATGTAGACTCTCCTATAGTTATTGCATACATAAATAACACTATGTGTACCATAAAATATAAATGTTGGTGGTTGTATATTAGGTGGACACTATAATTTCTTATTATAGCTAAGGATCTAGGGGAATAGGCCTAGGGTGAAGGAGATGATGGATCCAATTAGGTGGTAGCATAGACTGTAGCTGTAAATCCTATTGTGGCTAGTGGTGTTGATCATAAGTATAATTCATACTAGAATATTTGATTTTGTTGTTTGTATTTAGTATTATGATTATGCTCAATTGGAAACTAATTGATGTTATATGTTTTGTAGGTGATGCATATTGGTTAGTGATGTTGGATGCTGCTATTCAAACATTGATGCAAAACATTCCAAAGCATGTCATAGATGGTGGAATATTTTAGCTAGTGGATGATACAAGTGTGTATGTAACCCTATTTGATTGAGTAACCATTTTAGTGGTATCCTATATTGTATTAGTAGGAGAAAGGGATAAACTACAGACTCGTTTATATAGATAACATATGCCTCCACCAATATATGTAGGAGACTTGGGTCAAAGCATGTTTGATGAGTATGCACATATTTAGGGATAGAACATGAAGCTATTATAGGAGTGAGGTAGATTACATGCCAATTTTGTCATATATTGAGATCAAGAGAGGTGTAGTGGGTCTTGCTCCCATGGACATAGGGAGGATGATGACACTTCCTCTAGAAGGGGTATAGTTGGTGTAGATGATATAAATGATCAGTATTTGGATGCTTCAATTGTCAATTTATATAATTGTAAATGATTACTGGTTATGTATATGAGTTAATTTTTATTATGTTATATCATGTTTTCATATTTTATTTTTTCATTGTATATGTATTTGAATTTGCATTTAGTAACTATATCATGTAAACACAATGCACAAAATGCATTTAATTTGTAGGCACATTGCATGTATTTATGAATCTAAATTTGGAAACTATTAGAATGAATCATAGTGGATTATAAAATTTATTTAACCAACCATTAGGGAATAAAACTTCACTATATTCATGTGAAGCTGGCTAATTATTCTCTTACACAATCACTTTAAATGGTTCTTTTTCTTTCTTTGGATATGTAACATTGTTTAATTGTTTTAACTCTTGATCTTGAACTACTTGTTTACATTTTTGTACCCATACTTGTGTTGGAGATGATGTAACTACATTTTTGTTTTCACTAGATGTATAAATCTTATCTATAAATAGACCTTTGTGAAAATTAAAAGAGATAGTCATATTAACACTACAAAAATTTTCTCCCATTTGTTGTAACCATGATTATCCCAATGTAACATTGCTTTGTGAAATATCCTTGTGTACATGTAATAAAGTGTCCACTAACTTAGGTTAAAAATAAAATGGAACAATAATCTATCCTAAAGCATCCCCATATGCATGGTGCATATCATTCTCATTGTATCCCAAACTCTCAAGAAATCCAATTGTGCATGTTTTGCATTGCTGCTTGTGATTAGCCACATTGCATTCTCTATGTTTTCCTATAATAAGGGATTATGTGACCATTGGATCCTTAATAGGAACATCCTAGGAAACATATATCCTTATATAATGTGAACTATAATATATTTTCCTAGTAATATCATCCTTAGTATCCTGAGGGAACATTGGCTCCTTTGAATGATCATTCTAGGATATCTCAATCTTCATCAAATAAATAGTAGGAGATGGAGAATTGGATCTGGGTGACCTAGTGTCCAATTATCTTAATGTAATAACCCTTATATCTTGAAGGTGTTCAGTCTTTTATCACAATGCATAATTTTTTTTTATCATTATGCCCATTGATACTATTGTTGCTCAGACAACATGCCCCATTTTTAGTTGAATATGGGGACCATCTTTTCTTGTATGATATTTTATCCCTTAGGAATTTTTGATGGTTTAACTATTTAATCCCTTTATTAAATTTACCTAAGTCTACATATCTTGACCTTTTTAAAATCACATTTTAAAAAATGCTTGAAAAATCCCCTTTTGGATAAAATATGACTTGAACTTATGTAAATTATCTAACTTTTTTTAGAGTCTTTTACAGTCTTTCCTTTATAAATCTATCCCATTTCTACTTTGGTTCAGTGATAATTAGTTATGTGCTTATGATTTTTTCAATTTCAACTTAGTCATTTTTAGTAAATGGGCTTAATCTACCAAGTTTTTTCTAAAAAGTGGATACTTTATTCCACTAAATTATCCCCCTTTTCAATCCATTTTTGATTTAATATTCTATAAACTGGATAACTATTTGCATATGTTCAAATTTTGCCTTAGTCAATTTTATAAAAATGGTCAAAATTTGCTTTGAAAATGGATTTGAATTCATTTAGAAAGGATTTTTTAAACTAAATTTATCTACCTTATTGATTTTATTTAGAAAACTTAGCTATTTTGATTTGAATTAATTATTCATTAACTTTTAAAATTTAAAATGCTAACTATGTTCCTTTACTTTGATACATGTAGGTGCCCACTTTGTTTTCCAGAGCCACATGGTGATCTTTTTTAGCTCTTGACGATCCCAACTCATTTGTAAAAGCTTATTTATGACTTAGCTGATTCTTCAAAAGGGTTTTCAGAGCCACATAGTGTCTTTCTACCACTCCATGAGACTTGATAAGTTTAAATTCACTCAGGAGCCTTCAATTATTTAGATCATTGAGATGCTACCACGGGGCATGATCCTAGTGACCCACTACCCTAGGTGACTCTATATATAGTAAAATATTTTAGGTGAGCAGATAAGTGGGATGATACCATGTGGCATGATCTTGGTGACTCAATGCCTTGAGTGACTCCATACATAGTAAAATCCTCTAAATGAGTAGATAAGTGGGATGCTACCAAGTGGCATGATCCTGATGACCTGTTGCCTAGGCAGTCCATGTGTCTTGAAACACATTATATCTCTAGGTAAATATGATGACACCATGTAGTGAAATCCTACTTTACCATGACCAAAATATAATTAGTGCATATCAAGCCCTAGTTGAGAAGTGGAAGAGCATGGAACAACCATGTGGCATGATCTTGATGAAAGAGGACACATTGGTAATGATGTCAAAAAAACACTAGCTTAATTTTGAATATTATTCTAGCCATTAAAATAATCAAAGGCCCAAAAATAATATATTTTAGGTTATTAGGGGGGTGAATTAATTAAGAAGACCCTGAATTCAAGATAGGGATGACTCATCCATTTAATTAGGCTCTAAATTGAATGTATAAGTCTGCATATGACATGGTGGAATGATAATCCTAAGAAAATACCAACAATAATCTCTCACCAATATTTAAATTTGATTACAACTATCCTCCATAATTGAATGTAAATTAGTCAGTATGGCATGAATCATCTCATGGCATGTGCATGGTAAAGAGCCAAGAAGGGATGATGAACATAAAAGACAAATTTTAGATTTTAAAGAGTTGTGGCCTCTAACTTCGGGCATGCTTTCATATCCATCAGATAATTAGGACCCTCAACTACATCTCCTCAATCAATAATGAATACTTGTAACTATCCCATTTGTGGGAAATGGAGAAGTTGAGAATCAGCTCCATGAACTTATAAGTTTACACAAGATCAATGATCATGTTGTAATAGAGGTTGGCTAATTTTATTACAATGAGGCCATGCCCATTTACTTTTAGCATTTTATTTATTTATATATTAGTTTTCTAAGCGATGCTGTATTGCAAGTACATTTTTTAAATGAATGACTATGGTTAATCCCATTTTGATTAATCAACTGGTATATCTTGATACTTTGAGTAATATGGAGCCTAATGATCATGTCTTATGGTGGCTATGATTTTTCCTTATCCCAATCAATGTTAACCTCATAATCTTGGACCTTTCTTTGGCATAATTATGCTAGGTTTGACTTGGCTAAGGATTGGTTTTAGTGGATATGCTCAATTAGACTATTTAGTTTCATATTCATTACAACAAAACTTATTTATTCTATTTCTCTTTTCCCTTATCTCTTTTGTTGTTTCTTTTGTGTATTTATTAAACTAGGTAGTTTAGAGCTTGGGGATCAATGAATGCAATATGTTGTTAATGCTTATCTTGATTTTTCAATCTCTATTTATTTATGCATACACATTATTGAATCAACTTTTGTGTGCAATGGACATGTTTTGAATCAGCTGTATGCAATGGCCAAATTATTATATGTTGATTTCTTAAGTAAGCACATTTATAATGTAATGGAATGGTCACAATGAGCCAGTCAAGTTACCATGCATACTAAGACATGGTAACTAAGACCTTAGGGAAGGCATTTTTATTGCAAAAAATCCCTCCTTTCAGGGGAGGAAGGGATTAACAACTCCTATCTATTATTTTCCATGTCAAAACACCTCTCAACATGTTTGGCACTATAATGAAGGTCTTAAATAATATTTCAAACTTCTATTTTATTTTATAACTTTTCCTAGTAGTCTAATGGCCTTAGCTTGGCTAGGAGGATGTAGATGTCCTGTGACTATTTTAAGACCTTCCCATGACTTTCCCAAGAACCCCCACAAATAATGTGCAAAGTATATCCATGATGGGGTCAAGACTGCTAGGGAACACATCTAAGATATTAAAGAAGCCATTATTAGAAGGTAGATTTAACATGAGGATGCAACTTATCTCTTATTCCCCCTTTTGTTGGATGAAATAGTCTATTCTTGGTACTTGGTCTACCAAAAGGGTGTATCACCACTTGGGACATCTTTAAAAATTTGTTTCTCAACCATTTTAGTGTGCCCAAGGACCCATCCTTCTTGTTTTATCAGTTAGACATAACATGTAAAGAGCTTAATGAGCCAATGGATATGTTCAACCATAGTATCCTTTTGTTGTATATGATATTAAATAAATCCTTTCTTAAAAATAAAGGATACAACCAAATCAATTTACCTCACTACTCTATATCCTTTTATTTTTTTGTTCATTAGAAGAAACCCTACTTCCTTTACATCTTTGACTTTGACCTATGAAGAGGCTTGCAAAATAGATCAATAATCGATGGCCTATGGCTATGGTGATCAAATTTCTTATCCATTATGATAATTAAGGGTCTATCCCCAAAGTCTTTTGAGTTACATGCCTAAAAATTAACCCATGAATCATCAGGTGCCATACAATGTAATTCCTTAAGCTAGTAGTCAGTAAGATTTATCTGATGACCAGTTTGTGTACTACAATCATGTGTTGTCTAAACATTGTGGGCAAGTCTATCTACCAATGATGAATGAGAACTTGGAAAATTTCAATGTATATAATAATGTTAAGTCATGTTATAATTGGAATTTTTTTTTGTGTTAGTGATTTATACTCATTTGATGCTATTGTTAATTGCATGCCATTTATTATAGGAAATCCTCACCAAGTAATGCATAATCAAAAATATGATACAAGGCTCCTAACTTCATAGTTTTTAGCATGCCAAGATGGAAATAGACACCTAGTTGAAATAGTCATTCTAACTAAGGGTGTTTCATTTTCCAAGCCTGACCCATTCTTCCAAGAAGGTAACATTTATAATGACGATTATGATGAATAAGAAGAGGTGGTTATAACAAGTGACTCAATCACTGAGGGGTAAATGGATAAGGAGTTGCCTATTCAAGAAGAAAAATATAAAAGTCTTTTACACTCAGCTAGAAGAAGAACTTGAGGAGTTGGACTAGTTGGATGAGGAAGATGCATATTATGTGTTTCACTAAAATTTTTCTATTTCAAATCTAAAGAAAAATAGAGAAGAAGGATAGGGATAAGTGATTAGAATGAACCTAGATTGGTTTGTACACTGTATCTAGATGTTATGAGCACTTCTCTTTGGCTGGGGAGGACTACCTGCAAGTAAGAAATCACTACCACAAAATGTTTGTTAGTAGATATACAAGTGGGCTGCCAAGCTATGCACCTATTCCAAGAAGTGTCAAACTTCCTTAGAGATGACAGTCCACTTTTGAGAGATAGAAGAGTAATAAATAACCAAGAGAGAAGAAAAGAGAGAGTAAAAAAGAGATAATTTTACCATTATTTACAACCTAAGTGCATTAAAAAGTAATAGAGTGCAGGTGGTATATTCAGTTTATGTTTTGGAAGTTGTTTGAGTAGGTCTTAGAAGGGTTAGGAAAACCATAGTTACTAACATCATTTAAGCTATCAAGGTCAGTGAGGAAGTAACTGATATCATTTAGGCTACTGAGATTGGTGAGGAAATGTGATTGATATTGGTTAGGCTATCGACGTCGGTAGGGGAAATAATTGCCTAAGATTTTGTAGAAGGATTTTTTGGATTTAGGAAATGGTTTTGGTCATGTCTAGAAGGTTGGGGGAGAGTTGTGAGAGAGTGAGTAGTGTTTGGATGGATTTGGTCAGAGGTTTGGTGTGTTGGAACAAGGGAAAATAAGTAGGAAAGCTTTATAACTCCTTCATGAGGTTCAAACAAGAATGTGTAAAATAAATAAATAGTAGATGTAAAGGAGTTACAAAGTAATTACTTAAAGACTTATAAAATAAGTGATGTACTTAGCTGTAGTGGTGGCTAAATGATAAGTGCTAGATGGATGGCTCCTAACAAGCAGTCTAAATTGATACCTTAAATAGAGACAACAAGCAGGTGCTACTGGTTCTCAAGATCTTAGTTCCAGATCTAGATTGACTTATGTAAGATAATAGTAAGCCAAGATGTTGATAGTTAAATGTAAAAATCTTGTATGTAAATATGAATGAGTTTTCTTGATTTTTACTAACCTAAACATTAGTTAGGAGTTTGGCTTATATAACCAACATCAGTAATCCCACCAACATCGACCATGGGTTGACCGACATCAATGGCATAAGAATAGGTAAAACTACTATTTTTAGCCTATTTTATATTACTCCTCATGCCAAGTGTGGTATCTATTAAGAAATGGTAGAAATGAGAGGTTAAGAAGGATGTAGTTGGTTAAGAACTCATTTCTTGGGGTGAGAACAAGTCTTGGCTAGTTAGGATAAGGGGACTAATTCTTGAGGTGACTCATTAGGTGAGAATTAGTCTTAGGATGAGGTGTTTAGGTAATGTGGCAAAAGGGGTTTTTAATTAAATTAATTAAATGTGTGAGGGGTAAAAGCATGGGTTAGGAAGTCTAATCATTATTATTGAAAAATGGCTCAAGGGGGGTTTTGACACAGAAAGTTATGCATGTGTGTGACATAATTTTGGTGTCTACATTTGCCCCTTTTTGTCTTGTAATTTGCACTGACAAGTTGAAAGACAAAAACATGAGTTAGATGCTCAAGGTATTAGATGAGAGATCCCCCCTCAAAACAAGAATCGATAGAGGAGAAACTAGAATCAAGTACTGGTTTGATAAGAAGTGAATTGTGTGACTGGAGGAGAACATGGTATCACTACTTGTGCATATAATACTATGACCTATAGTTGACAAAATAAAGAATAGGGAAGGTTGAGGAAGATTCAAATAGAAATAACCAAAGCATATCTTGTAAGTGATAGCTGAGAAGGTCAAAACAATCAATGTTGTAGCTCTAATGGTCTATGTGTGTCAGGTATCCAAGGTAGGAAGTGCCCCTAGAAAACACAAAAAGGTTGTAGGTGATAAGATGAGCTTGGTCAAAACACCTAATAAACATGCATGTTTACAATAACCAACTATAACAGAATAACATAAGTGGTCTTGACAAGCGATGTAAGGTTAGTGTAAAAGGGTCAATGGGAGAGGAAATATTCATGATCTCTAGTCGAAGTCATCATGGGTGGAGATTTTAAGTGATCTCCAAGGGTGGTTGTCATAGTTGGGGAGATATATGTGATCTCTAAATTGCCCCATATTATGGGTAGAGTCTAAAAGATTGTGGGTATTGGTGGAAACTGTAATTTAATGGTGCCAATGTCAGTCATGTTGTCAATGTTAGTAGTAAATATTATCAACATTAGTAACCTAGGGAAAGGTTACTAATATAAGTGGGAAAAAGTACCAACATCAATGGATTAGGTTAAGTATGTTGATGTCAGTGGGTGACCAAACTTGATAAAAAGAGTTTGGCAGCCCACCAAAACTCATTTACAACATTTGATTGGAGAGAAAAAGAGCTCTGAGAGTGACTGAGATGGCAGAGCTAGGAGGGGACCTAGCAGGAGGTACACCACCATAAGAGCCAACTGTGCTAGCCTAGAGGAGATAGAGAGATGAGGTAAGATCCCCTACCATTTAGTTTTGAATGTGAGTTGGTTAATTTGCTTGTTGTAGGCTAAATTTAAATGTTGTGCAAAAGAAATGTGTTGAGAGGGGGTAAGAAATGGGGGGGTTAGGTTTAGTTTAATTTGGGAGGGATTTGGGGTAGGTTTTAGGGTAAAATTTAATTTTGGGAGATGGGTCATTTGGCCTAGGGCCAGACCAGTCACTGATATTGGTAGGGTCCACCAACATTGGCCAACACAGTGCTAATGTCAACAGGTGCTGCCGATGTTGATCGATACTAAGCACCAATGTCGGCATTAAAAATTGACATAAGTGACTGTAAAGAACCCAAAAATAAGAGAAAAGGTAAATTTGGATCCCTAATTGAAGTAGTCCACTAACCTAATGTCTGAGCTATCTTCATAAGACCTTGTGTCGACTGAGTGTTACCTATACAGCCTAGTTGAGGGCCTTAGGACAATGTAGTTCTCTCAGAGCCTAGGGAAAAAGATCTAAGGTATGGTTAAAAGTGTGTTAGGGGAAATGGGTAAAAAAGGATAGGTTGAAATAGGTCAGGGGACCTAAGTCTTAAAATATAGGTCATAGGGTTGAAGGTTAGGGAGATAAGCTATGAGGCCTAGAGTTATGATAGGAAATTGGGCCTAGGGTGGAGAGAGAGGTAGTGAAGCCTAGGGTAGAGAGGGGAGATTAGGGTAGATAGTTAGGTGGGTATATGGTTGAGCTAACCTCAAAAGACCCCATGTCGACTGAGTGCTACCTACATAGCTTAGTGGAGGGCCTCATACCAATGTAGTTCTCCTAAAGAGAAGGGATAAATGTAGTGGTAGGTTATATTAAAAAGTATGTGACTTGAGTTATGTGTGTATGGATGTAGGTGAGGTTAGAGTTGACACTATGAGATCACCTACTAATGCTACTGATGTAGATGAGGAGAGATGTCACTCTAGATGAGTGGGAACACATGGTAGCTATAGGTTTAAGGGGAGTAAAATGATATTGCAGAGTCACATGAGATGTGAGTTTGATGATAACATTGATCGAGAGGTGGGATCACACCACCAAAACCTTCCATCTACCAATCAAAGAGTTGATAGTGACCCAAGAGGATGTATACAATAAATTATAGTTACCACTCTAGGGTAAGGAGATTTTCTCATGTTTGAGAGAGGAACATGATATTTGCATTGTGGCTTTATTTAGAGATCATGTTAGTGAGGCTACCTATCACTAAATGGAATTTGCCTACAAGCCACTATACATTACTGATGAGGAGTAGCATCAAATAATCATTTTGATGATGATAGGGATTAAAATGTATGCACTATCAAATGTAGATGTTGGGAGATTTCCTATTGCATTGATAGGTGTTCTGGCATAAATGGTTGAGTAGCAGATCATATTTACATGGGGACTAATGTTTTTGGCATAGTTATATAGAGTTATGGGGGTTAAGACTATGATGATGATATAGTTTGTGTCTCAGGAATTTACTCCACTATTGGGAATATGAACATATAATGGTGACATGACCATTGGGGTTACCTACCATGATTCTAGCTAGTTTCAGAGTTGGCTTCAGATAGTGGAGAGATGGTATGGCCCAAACCTAAGTAGATGATATAGTGCATGATATTGATTATTATAGGTGCATGATATAGGGATTGATCCCTATAGATATTGTGTAGAGACCCTACTTGATATACCCTACATTCAGAGGATATGCATAACAACTTGTTGGATTACATAGCTCATTATGGGTTAGAGCGAGATGAGATAATGAGCTAGAGATGGTACCCATGGCATGGGTTAAGAGGTAGTTCATCCTAATACAAGATGCACCACCTACCTTCCCTCGATCCTTACCATAAGAGATAGATGGGTTAGATTTTGAGGAGTTGCTAGTAGGGTCAGGTGTAGTAGATCTATGGTGAATAATGGCATATATGGCTTGGTAAATAGGTTTACATCCTATGGTTGAGGTTAGGAGGCCACCATAAGATTTACAAGGTTGATGAGAGAGAGATGCAACTATATAGGCATGGGATGTAGTGATACAGGGGCATGATGCAACAATGTAGGCTTGAGATGCAGTATTGTAGGCTTGAGATATAACTCAGACATAGATATTGGTTTTACAAGGATAGGTGGTGACATTGTAGAGCTAGGTTAGGGCATTACAAGGATAGATTGGGGTATTATAGGGTCAAGTTACTGCATTGATAGTAGAAAAGGGATAGTTTTAGAGTAGTAGGTTAGGCTACTCCTCCTCCATCATAGGGACTAGTATATGCTGAGCCTTTAGTAGGTATGATGGGACCACCGCAAACTATATCTCAAGTGAGGTATACTACTGACCTTGATGGTATTGCTTATTATGAGAGGGCCATCAGGGAGTTCTCATAGATTTAGAGGTATTCTAAGTTTAGAGAGTAGGAGAGATATGTGTCATGTGCCACAACTTCTAGTTCACACAGATGCAAATGGAGAGCCTCAAGGACTCTACTTCTTCATGACCACGTGGAGAGCCTCAAGGACTCTAAGTAGCAGATTTTGTTTTTTTATATATGTTATATGCACACTGACCTATGAGCCAAAGATGAGAGATGTATATTTTGAGAGAGAGATGATATTGTGATGATGTATCGATGTACATGTATGTTGAGCATATACATATGAGATGTATATTTATTACAATTTTTAGATGCATTTATTGTGATGGTGATGTTGATGTAGATAATTATTTAATGTTATGTTAATTTGAGCATGTTAGTTAAGTTAGACTAGCATTTCCCATGTGTGATGGTATATGCATAGTTGAGTTGTTAGCTTCATCTTATCATTTTTCCATATTTGTGATGGTGTATGCTCAAAATGAATAGGTTGGTTATGTTATTTTATTTCATAATTTTCCACATTTTTGATGGTGTATTCTTAAAATAAATGGGGTAGGCTTGATATTATTTGTATGACATTTTCATCTCAGTAGAGAGATCATTGATATTGTTTGATATTATTTGTATGACATATGATTTGGATGGGAAAATAAAGAGGTATAATACTCATGTATTGGAAAAGATCATAATGATAACACAAATAGGCTCAAGAATATGAGCCTCTTTCATGATTTGCATCATTGGACCATTTTTTTGTTAGAGAAGTGTTGTATTCACCTTGTGTTGAGAGAAAAATGGTAAATGAGTGAAATGTTTGGGTAGAGTAACCTTCAAAGTGAGGACTATATACCCCTACTATGGGTGAATTCGAGAGAGACTATTAGCAAGTCCATGACTTAAATCTTTTTTTTAGTGTAAGCTGATCAATGTGGGAAGCCTACAATGGGATTTTGTATGTGTTGAGGTCATATGAAGTTGATCAATATGAGAAGATTTTAATTTGTATTTTCCTTTAAGAAAAAAGTTTGGTTTAGCCATCCTTTAAGGGAGTGGTCTAAGTGTTTGTTTTTGATTTTTAAATAGGTATCCTTCAAGGGAGTAATCTATTGATATTAGCAAAGAGAAGTTATGTAGCTATCCTTCAAGGGAGTAGTCTATGTTGAGAAACATGACCTTAGAGATTAGAACTGGTCTACATATCCCATTTTTTTTTTAGTCATGGACAAGTCTATAGAGGCTTAGGAGTTTTCCATTTTGAGTACAAAACCATAGCAGCTTGTAAGTTAACTAAGTGTGTATGAGTAAGGGTTAAGAGGAAGGGAGATGAATGTAATAGGGGTGATCAAAGGATGAGCTCAAGTGAAACACGTGGTGAAGCAATGATTATTTAATAAAAGAATGGTCATAGGTGTAAGGAATTTAAAGGCTCAAGTTCTGGCCTTCCTTCAAGAGAAGACAACTGATAAGTTCCTGAACCATTCTTGTGAGTTATGATATAGGGTCCAAGCCAATTAGGATCAAACTTACCCTGTTTACTTTTCTCAATGTTCGTCACATGTTGATTTTCTTTTAAGATGAGATCTCCAATATTGAAATCTCACTCTTTGAGGTTTTTTTTGTAAGTGTGTTGATAAACTCTTGATAGATATGGAGGTGGTTGATGGATATGAGATGACATTCATCAAGCAACTCAAGTTGACCCAAACATTCTTGGTGAAAGTCATTATTAGTATGTCTTTTAGAGAAATGTGAAGAGAAGGAATTTGAACCTCAAGAGGGAAAACAACCTCTGTCCCATACACCAAGGAAAAAGGTGTAGTACCCATAGGCATTCAAATGCTAGTGTGGTAAGCCCATATAGCAAAAGGAATGTGTGTGTGTCAATCCTTGACCGTATCATTGACTACCTTCATGAGAATTTTGGTCAACATTTTGTTAGAAGCTTCTACCTATCGATTCACTTATGGATAGTATAGTGATGAGAAGCTTAATTTAATTTTGAATGTATCACAAAGACTTTGAATAGTCTTATTTTTGAAATATTTACCATTGTCTATTATAATTTTATGAGAGACACCAAAATGATAGATGATGTGATGGTTGATAAAGTCAACAATTTTTTTAGCCTTAGTAGATATAAGAGGAATGGCCTTGACCCACTTGGTAAAGTATTCAGTGGTAGTAATGATAAAATGATGATGAAGGGAGGAATTAGGGTTAATCTCCCTGATTAGATATAAGCCCCATTGAGAGAAGGGCCATAAGTCTTTGGTGACTTGTAATGTATGACTTAGAATGTGAAAGAGGTTAGCATGTTGTTGACATTTGGCACAATGCTAAACGTAATCACTATAGTCTTGATGGAGTGCTATCCAATAATAGCTGAGTTGAAGGATACACTTGGAAACTATGGGACCATTGAAATGTCCACCACAAATCTCATCATGGACTTCCTTAATAGTAAAGGAAGTCTTAGTACTAGGCATCTTAGGAGGAGACCATCAAAACCTCACTTGGTGTAATGAGTAACACATTTTATGAAGGCACGTCTCCCATTATTAGAGAGATTAGAAGGGGTAATACAAAAGGAAAGATAATCCATGAGTTGATTGTACCATAAGTCATGTGGGTTAGATGTTAAATTTTTGATAAAAAGGATGTTGGTTGACGCATAGGAGGGTAATTTTAAGTGATGCACAGAGACATATTTTTGAGGAAGAGGATGAAGAGGGTATGTGTGAAGCAAGTGAAGCCATTGTGTTAGAAAACTTGTTTGTAGATCAAGGAATAGTTTGTAAGAGATAAGAGTCAAATGATCCCAATAATGTATCTACATGATATTTATACCATTACATAATTTCATTTTTGCATAGGTAGGAACCATTAACCTAGTTAACCACTAGCTGAGAATCACCAAAAATGGTTAAGGATTTGATACCCAAGAAGATAGTCATTTGAAGCCCTAAGATCAAATCCTCATATTCAGCCATGTTGTTAGTACATTCAAAATCTAGTTTAAATGACAAAGGCATAGGCTTACCATCTAGAGGAATAAGAATGACTCCTACACCCCCATTGTATTGACATTTAGACCTATCAAAGAACATCATCATTTGATAGGAGAGGTCATTAATGGAGAGCATTATGATAGATTCATCAGTAAATTTGAGGTTTTAAGGTTGATTATCAGGTAAAGGGGTGGTAGCTAACTAGTCAGTGATTATTTTCCCCTTAATAGAATTCTATTGAATAAACTCTAAGTCAAATTTAGCAAGGATCATGAGCCATCAAGCTACATGTTGGTTGTGATATGGCTTGGAATGTATGTATTTGAGGGGATCAGTATGGGTGACCATGTAGGTTTTGTGATTTAGAAGATAATGGCAAAGCTTGGAAGCTAAAAAGACTAATGTGAGGAATTTTTTTTAGTATGGGTATATCGAGTCTCATAATCAATAAGTGTGTAGCTTATGTAGTAAACTACCTATTCTCAATGGTGATCATCTTGATGTGCAATCATAACAACTAGTGAATGGTCTATTATGGAGATGTATAGGTAGAAAGGTTGATTTTCCTTAGGTGGAATAAGAACTGGTGGGGAAAGGAGATATTGTTTGAGTGCATCAAAATATTCCTACAAATATGTATTCCAATGGAAGGAAAAATCCTTTTTGAGGAGACGGTGAAAGGGTTGGCAATGATTTGACAACTGGGAGATAAAGTGTTAAATTGACTAAAGTTTTCCTTGTAGGATATGGAGTTGTTTGATATTAGTAGGTGGAGGCATCTCTAGTATTGCTCTAACCTTAGCAGGGTCGACTTCAATAACATGGAGATAAATGATAAAACCTAAGAGCTTATCGAAAAGAACACCAAAGACACAATTCTTTGGGTTTTTTCAAACCAAACATCAAAATAATTTGAGACAAGGCCTAACTAGGATTTCATCACCTAACAGTCACCTTACCCTTTCCCAACAATCCTACTTGGAGGTCATTACCAAGGGGATAACCAACTCAACTCATTAGTTGAGTATAAACTCTAGATATCAATATATATTGGCTAAACACTCGACACTCTTATCACTCTGGGATCATGAAGTGAGGGGGTAGGCCCCAATACCAAGCCATGTATTGATTCCAATACAAATTCTTTTGAGTACCTAAACAACTTGAAACCAACCATATATTGCTTCTATAGTACCTAATCTACAAGCCAACTTCTATCACACATTCTCATAAACTAAGGCATAAGACAAAATAGAGATTAAAACAAACCTCTAAGCTTAATGTTCTTCATAGTGTGTGTATTGATTACCTTGATCATTTTCTTGTCTTCTTATTGTTTGAGTGGTGATATTTTTATTTTTTCTCTCCCATTTTTCTTGTATGGTTCTCACTCGCCAATAGCAAAGAGACCTAGTAGAGCAGAATCAATCAACCTATTCTACCTCATCATCTATAGAGTACACCTCTCAGGCAGAAGATTCACCTCATTTTTTAGGAAGCCCTACTTTTACTTGGGTATTTCCCAAAGGAGACATGGACTTTACCATTTTTTTGGACAAAAATCTAGTTGCCCTTCAGCACTACCTTAACAACTCCCCTCACCACATCCTGGTTCTAACTTCACCTCAAGATCATCCTTTGGCATGCCATCCCACTTCATGAGGGGTGTTCCTATTACCATAGTCACCACCAAGCCTTTGACGACCCATGCATCTTTGTCTACTAACCCCTTTTATGCCACAACTAAAAACCAACCTATCCAACTAGCTGCTACCCTTACACCTTCTACCCCTACCAGTGACTCCTCTACCTTAGGTACAACCTAACCACCAACCCATCACACTCCACTTGTTGCTAGAACACCCACTACTAGCACCACCAACCTTTCCTTTGTCAAACCCAACTTATTGGTCAACACCCCTTTACCAAGCTTATGAATACCTATCCCTTTTGCTTCACCACCTACTAGCATAGAGGTCACTACCTCCCCTCTTATTACCAACCCAACAACCATCCACACCTAATCCATAAGAGCCCTTCAACATGTATCTACTACACCCCATTTAGGGTACATCCCTAATTTACAAGGTATGTAACTACTACCCAACCACTATCATCCACCTACTATACCCAACCTCTAGCATCTACATTATAATATATGGCAGCCTCTCAACCACCAAAAAATTACTAGTATGTTACCCAATCTCAACCATAGTATCCATCTTACAATCCTTTTGGTGCACCACCTCAAATTGACTTAATGAAGATGCTCATAGACAAGATTACAAACCTTGAATCATCCATTTTGGGGGCTTATAACAGCTTATCCTACGATTAAATTTGTAATGAATCTATTCATCCTTATGTCCCGATCAAACCTTACCCTCCTTAATGGGAGATTCCAAACTTTACCAAATTTCCCTTCTCCTTCGAACCTTCCCAATGTCTTTATCTATCCTATCCCTAGATTGGTATAGTGCCCTCACCAAGCATTCCTTCTTTTCTTTCACCCAACTAGCACAAGTCTTCTTAGATCACTTTTTCATTAACATTTCCAAGAAGTTCTCTATCATTGACCTCTATTCTATTAGGCAATTCGATAATGAGTCTATTGTTGATTTCTTCGCCCATTGGAGAAGCTTGCTTAATCAACTTTCATTCTCCTTGCCTCAAACTAAACATGTAAATCTTTTCACTTGGGCTTGTGCCAAACATATCTCTTATACATTATGTGTCCAAAGCTTCATAACTTTTGATGAAGCTTTTACCATGACACATACATTATAAAATTGAGCCATAGATTAGGGTAAACTAAAGTTACAAAACAAGAACTCTACCTTCAAAACCAATGAAGACTCCTACAAAATGGGTAATCAAGCCAAATCTAGGACTAAGAACATGAGAACTATGAATACAATTGTACTTAAGGCTGCCCCACCACTTAATGTCAATCAACAAAACTCTCCCAATCCCTCTAACCATAGCTCATAGAACCCAAACCAAAGCAACTAAAAATAATTCACTTTACTTGGAGAATCCTATGCATTAGTTATAGAAAAGCTACTAAAATCTAATCTTAAACAACTTTCACCCTTTAAACCTCCCTATTGGTTTGATTCTTCTCATCCAACACTTGCTTGGTATAATGAGAATGACCTTTGTGATTTTCATTAGGTAATTAGACATGACATCAACTAATGTAATAACTTTAAGAATGTTGCTCCAAATCCTCATTAACAAGGGGGAACTCATGTTGGATAACCCCAATGCTCCTCTAAATCAAGCTCTTGACATCTTTAGGTAGCCTTTTCCTAACCATGACTTATAAAAAATGAGGACATACAAGCTGAATTCTCTCATGATGCCCACATGGTCAATATGGTTCATAATACACCTACCTATGAGGACCCAATCATCTGATCTACCTACTCTTCCCCCACCTCACCTACCAAGGTGATGGAGTCACCTTACCCTCTTTCAAAGACCCAAACCAAGGAAGATCCTTTCTCCCTAGCTACACTCATAAAATATTTGGAATCATCACATACTACCTCAACTATCACATTTGAACAAACAAACATTCATGATTCACCACCTCCAACTATAAAAAAACCACCACACCTATGGACATCATCCCTAGAGGAGAAGCTGTGCTACCAGTACCTCTCATGGAGGAGCTATCAATCCAAACCTTACCTCCCTCACCTTAGGAAATAAACCAACCATCCTCCCCAACCTACAAGTCTATCAGTTTCATCCACTACCCATAGATTAAACCTAGTACATAAACCTTTTTCCATATTAGTGTATAAATTGGAATTTGCCTTAAAACTAGACATGGATCAAGCCTCTTTTTGTAAACACCTAGGACCCCCTTACATCAACAAACTTGAACCTTATTTTACACCTCTAACCAACCAATACATCATTTCTCCACCACTTCTTAGACCAATCAGAACTTCTACCAACCCCTCACCCTCTTAGTCAACCAAAATAACCACCTTTCCAACCACCACATTACCAACCAAACCTTTTAAAGCTCTTGGTGCCTTCCCTACTTAGAGTTTGGTTCACCTATCCTTAAAATTGGAATTAACCCCACCCAAGCCTATACCTAGGTCTCGACCCATACCAACCAAGTGGATTGAAACATTGAAGGGATGCATGACCAAGACTCTACCTCCCTTTACCTTGCCCTCTATCTTAAGGCCTCAACCTTCCACTTTACTTAAAAGACAACCCCATTTTAGCATATGTCTCCCACTTCCATTGGTTATGCTAACCCACTTATTATTTGATGCATTTGTCCTTCTTAGATTACCAATAATTAGACCATAAAGATCAGCCACCCCAACTACCAACATACCTAGACTAAAACTATCCACCAGAACCACCTTATCTAAACCATCTCTCACCTAACCTATTTCTACCAACATGCCCATCTTACCAAGAAAAACCATGATCCCTAAACCTTCCTTACCTCTAGTAGAATTCTATATAACCATTCTTCAGAGATTAGTGCAGACCTCCTACCTCACATTACCTCTTATCAGACCTTTTGATCCTCTTAGTTCAAATCTAGCCTAGTACAATGACCATTAGATCTACTCCTATCATAAGACACCTAGGCATGACATGGATAATTATAAGGCTCTACATGACATATCCACTAACTCTATGATGAGGATTATCTTTTACCAGATGAGCTTCTATCTATTCCTCTACCAACTCACCCAACAACCATTCACCAACAAATACCTAATCCTCTACTCGCACCTTAAAGTGATCAAGAGCCTACCCAACCTCATATCCCACATTTCCCATCTATCCATACTATTAATATGGTCACATGATCACAAGAAAAGGATAAAGGGAAAGCCAAATTTTCCATTCCATGGACATACCCACCAACTCATCATCAACCGAACCAGATCTAAACCTCTACATCTATAGCTAAGCCCAAAGTTACCATCTTAGGCACCTCCGAGGCTAACCCCTCTAAATCCATTAGAAGGGTCATCCTTAAATAGCTTCACTAGACCCAAGCTATGATGATCCTTTAATAACTCATTTCCACCTCACCTCACCATCGTTAGGTCATGATTGAGGCTATATAAGCCATTAAAGTCAGAATAAGGGATTCCCAACCTATAGAGGCCTTCATAAGTACTCTCCAACTCTCCACCCTTATTACCTTCAAGAACTTAGAGATACCTTCAATCCATCCTAAGGATTTAGATCCCCCTCTTTTATTTACTACCCATATCAACCAAACCTGCATTAAATGGGTTATGATCAATGGGAGAACAACATCATCTCCTCTCACATGTATAACCAACTCAAGCTACCAGATAATGTCATGTCTAAAACTTTAACCATCCTTAGATCCTTTAATGACACCATGACCACCACCTTAGGAACCATCATACTTCACATTTATCTAGGACCTCACACACTCCCTAAAATATTTTATGTGGTCAAAGGTGAATTGTAGTATAATGTTTTACTAGGGAGGCCTTGGATCCATGCCATGGGTTGTGTACATTCCACCCTCCATCATTGTGTCAAGTTTGAGCACAAAGGTCAAGTTGTTACCATAAAAGCTAACCATAACACTTTTATAGCATGAAATATGACCTAACAACCTAATCACATTTTCCTACCTCTATCCAAAGCACCACAAACATTCACCACCAAACCTTCACCCATGGAAGCCAAAGCCATTGCTTCCCATTCCATTGAGGCATCTACCAGTTCATCTATTCCTATGGACCAAATACCCATCTCTGATCCCTTGGAGCCTACCATCTAATGCCTTACCCTTGGAGAATACCATCTCTTTACCCTTGATGCTTTCCAAACTCCTCAAGAATATGAAAGACTCAACCATTAACTAGGTTATGATCCCAACATTAGAGCCATTGTTCCTTTGGGACCTCTTAGCTATCAAATCCACTTTATCTATATGAGAATTAATAAACTAATTAACGCTAACACCATACCCTCTTCAACTCAACCATTCACCTCCACCTTCTCTTATTTAGACAACCCAAACTTCACCAAACCATACCTTCACAGGTGTGCTTGGAAAGGATTTGGTTTAGGATGATATGAACATGGCCCACACACATTGACCTTGATTGAGACCTGAAAGCCTCATGAAAAACATGTCCTTGGATTTATTATACCTAATAAGAAGAAATCCAAATAACCTATCACTACCATTGTTGAAAACGAGACCCCTTCCTCACCAACACTCCCTCCACCTGAGTGTGAGGATGAGGATATCATCCCACCTATTTTTTTTATCAACATGATTACCCTCAACACCCTAAATTATCAAAAGGAAGGGGTACCCATATCCATCCCTTTAATCCATCCTACATTTTTGGGAGAAGACTCTCCTACCAATCACATTATCTAGTGTTAGGATAATGATTCTATTCTCACCTACCTTGGTGCCCCTGATTCTTCCATCCACAAATCCTTACCTCTAGAGACCTCAACCATGTTTGAATGAGTCCACCAAGGATATTGACATAGGAAATTTAGACAACCCCCATGTCATTTAACTTGGCTAATATCTCACCCCTAAGGAACTACATGACTTCTCTACCTTCCTCCAAGACCATAGTATTGCATTTGCCTAGTCATATGCCAACATGCCCAATATTAACCCAGCCATTGCCACCCAAAACATTGACTCATCATGATGCCAAGCCTATCAGATAAAAAATCCACCACATGCATCCTAGCATAGCTCTCCTTGTCAAAGAAGAGCTCTAATGCCTCCTTTCTGTCATGTTCATTTAACCCAATGATTATCCTCAATGGGTTTCAAACATCATGCCTATCACTAAAGCCATAGGGGGACTATGTATCTATGTGGAATTTCATGACCTCAACCTCACTTACCCAAAGGATGAAATTCCTCTAACTAGCATCAACCAACTTGTTGATCTCATAATAGGCCATGAGATGTTATCATTCATGGATGGATTCTTGGGTTATAATCAGATTTTGATTTCCCCTAAAGATTAGCACAAAATACCTTTATCAACCCATGGGGGACTTTTTATTACAAAGTCATGTCCTTTAGTATTAAGAATACTGGTGCAACCTACCAACATGCCATGACCTACATCTTCCATAACCTTATCCATACAATCATCGAAGACTATGTGGAGGACCTTTTTGGGAAGTCCAAACTTCTCAAAGACCACTTAGCCATTGTCAAGATTATCTTTGAAAGACTTATCCATTATCATGTCTACCTCAATCTTAAGAAATGTATTTTTGGGGTCTTGTTAGGCAAACTTTTAGGATTCATCATTTCCCTTCAAGGAATTTAGGTTGATCTAACCAACATTAAAGCCATCCTTGAGATGTTACCTCCAACAAATCTTAATCAAATCCATAGTTTGCAGGGAAGCTCTAATTTATTCATCACTTCATCTCCCAACTCTATGATTGGTGTCAACCCTTATACCACCTCTTGAAAAAGGATATCTCTTTTAAGTGTAATGTTGATTGTCAAAATTATTTTGATGCACTCAAAGAGTACCTTCTATCTCCACCTATCCTCATACCTCCTAAGGATGACCAACCTTTATACCTTTATATATCTACTACTAACCATTCCCTAGGGGAAATGCTTGCCTATTAAGATGAATAATGCAAAGAGTAAGCCATCTATTACATTAGCCACACACTTGTCAAGTATGAGACTTGGTACACATATACCGAGAAATCATGCTTGGCTCTAGTCTTTGTGGCCACCAAACTTCACCACTACCTTCTTAACCACAATTTTTTTGTCATAACTAATACAGACCCACTCAAGTATATGCACTCCAAACCATACCAAAACCAATGTATTGCTAAGTAGATTATGATTTTATCTATGTTTGACCTTGAGTTCCTCCAACAAATATTGATCAAGGGGTAAGTCATTACTAACCAATAGGCTAATGCACCTTTAACAAAAACCAACCTCTTCCTCTTGAGTTTCCAGACAAGTCTATCATAAGCCTATCTAAAGTGGATTTCACCAATCAAGTAATCATGTTTTTTGATGGTTCCAAATGTCAGTGTGGTGTGGGAGTCAGTATCATGCTTATCCCCTTTATCAGTGAACCACTTCCTTTGTCATTTAAACTTGACTTTGAATATACCAACAATGTGGCTGAGTATGAAACCCTAGTAGTAGATCTCCAAACTACTTTAGCCTTTAGAGTCAAAATAATCAATATCATTTGTGACTCCTAACTTATGGTCAACTAAGTCACTAGCATTTACTAGTGTAAGAATGAGATTTTTTAGCTATACAAGATACTGGTTATAAAACTTTTAACATCATTTGATCACTACCATATTCAAACCACCCCATGATCTACCAACAAGTTTACTGATACCATGGCTTCTCTTACCTCTTAGATCCTATCAGCACCCTCAGACTCCAAACTATCAATCATTTTCCATCACCTTAGTAAACTCTACTACACCAAATTAGATACTCCAATTATATTTAGTGTGGAGGAAATATTACCTAACCTTTGGTATCAACAAACCTTCCTCTACCTTCACCTTGGCATAGTTCCCTTTGGCCTCTCTTAGAATTCCTATCGGGCTTTTATTCAAAACACCTCCCATTACACCATTATGGGAGGAAAAATTTGAAAACATGGTTTTGATGGCCTCCTATTTCATTACCTTCATGGTCTAGAAGCCTCTCACACTATCAAGGACACACATGAGGGTATCTATGGGGGATAATTTAGTTGACTCACTATGACTAAGCACATCCTCTGCCTAGGCTATTACTGGCCCACCCTTAACCAAGACTGTTACAAATATGTGAAAAAGTGTGTCAAGTGTCAATAAAATGCTAATTTACATCATGCACTTAGCAATAGTCTTCATATTTCTATGGACTTTTGGCCCTTTTCACAATAAGGTCTAAACTTTATTGGTGAAATCAACCCCCACTCCTCACAATGACATCATTATCATGACTAAATATTTTACCAAATGGGTGGAATCTATTCCTCTTATCTTGATAAAAGCTAAAAAGATTATCAAATTTATCACCCACCATATCATCTGTTATTTTGGTGTTCCCCATAAGATCATCACCGATAATGGTAAATCCTTCAAAAATAAACAAGTCCAAGGCCTTTGTGACATATTTGGCATTAAAATTAGCTTTTCATCACCTTATCGCCCATAAGTAAAGGACAAGATGAAGCCTCTGACAAAACCCTTAACAACATGCTTACCAAAATGGTTAATGCCTCAAATTGAGATTGGCACTTGCACATCCATTTCACCTTATAGGCATATAATACTAGAATGTGCTACACCTTTTTCTCTTGTGTTTGGAGCTAAGGTTGTATTGCCTCTTGAAGTCAAAATACCTTCTCTTCACATATCTTTACATGATCTTATTTCAAAAAATGACTATTATCAAGAACATTTAGCTCAACTTGAGCTAGTTAATGAGTGTCATTTATCCACCCTTTCCCATCTCTGTGGTGCCTATAAAAAACATTTGAAAGTCTGATAATTCAATATTGGAGATCTTGTTCTCAAGAAAAATCAACATGTAGCTAATATGGAGAAAAGTAAAAGGGGTAAATTTGCTTTCAATTGGCTTGGACCCTACATCATAACCCATAAGTATGGATCAAGATCTTATCATTTGTCCTCTCTTGAAGGCAAACTATAACCTGAGACTCTCAATGCTTTGTATTTATTCCCTTATATAATTAAATAGGGATCATAATCATCCTTTGTCTAACTTAAGCTCATCCCCTATAACCATAATCACTTTCCTCTTTTTAGGGGAAACTAATTGAAATTGAATCATGTGATTATCCATCATAATTATAGCCTAATATTGAACTATGGGTAGATGGGTTTATCTATGGCATGATTCTCATAGTACTTCCCATCTCTTTGAGATTGATTCTTATGGTTGATGTCACCTATACCCCTTTTTCACTGACTGGACCTTCGTGCTAACCTAGTTTTACCTTCATAAAGGTAGTCCCTTGAGCATGTATAAGAAAGTCTATGTCAAGTGAAAATAATATCAAAGGTCATAAACAAACTATGGGTCATTCTTAGCATTCATAAAATACTCCTTTGAAGGACAACTATTGAAAAATCATTTGAAATTGCCAAACATAAGGTGGACTACTCCCTTGAAGGACAACTATCAAAAGCATTTGAACTAAGCACATAAACTTATACCACTCCTTTGAAGGATGGCTGAGTAAAACATTTGTCAAACTAGCAATTTATTGGAATCTTCCCACATCGATCAGCTTCACCAACCCTAAAGCAACTTCAAAATAGTAAAGACCCCCAAGCAAAAACAAAACAATTTTGAAAGCCATAATCAGCTCTGATAAAAGTAATAATCTTAAAAAGCTACAATTGGCTCTCCTCAGTAGAATTCTCAAATCAATTAGTCTACACTTTATATATGAACATAGACTTATTTATACCACCTATAAAAAAGGCATGCTAGTCTCACTAACGGTTCTAGTTTCACCCATTCTCCCTCCACATATCATATGCATAAGACTATGAGCTTACTTGACACAATGTGATCAAGATACCTATTTATCAACCTAAGCATGATAATTCAAAGCATCTAAAAGGATTATTTTCACTAAGCCAATCCAACTTTGGGTTTCATTTTGATCTAGACCAATGAAAAGGCATCATGTTCCTTTTCTTATTTTTCATCAGTTCATGAAGATATACCTCTCACGATTCTTATTGCATTCCTACACATCTATTTTTTTAACTACTTACTTCATGTAATTTCATCTTTAAACATATTAACATTATACCTCTATGATCATAAACAATAAACATCACATCAAAAGCATGAACATTATGAACTATGTTAACAAGGAACACTATCTATCTATCAATGATCCAAACATGATTCAAGCAGACTATAAGCATCATTCTATCCAATTGCCATTATCACCTCATATGAGCCTATAAGCATATCATTACACCATCATAAGCATAAACCATATCAATGAATGATCCATCATGAACCATATCATATACCAATCTATACATTTTTCCATGACATTAATATAATTCATTTTATCACATCAACTCCTATCAAACACATCCATATAATCATAAACAAAGCCATTACATTCTCATATAACATGAATCCATCAATACAATATCCTATCATATCCATGAACATAATTGAATCATCATAACCAACTTTCTAGCATCACATGCCTAAACTATTAAGTCAAGCATCTCATAAAGCATACACATGTAACCATAAGTCATAAATGATAAACATGAACATCACATTAACCATGAACATACATCATATATAATATCATAAACCATACATCATATACATTGAATAATCCAAAATAATACATATAATAGCTTATCATCTCTTTCTCTAAAAAAAATATACATCTCACTACATCAACACGTAGGTTGGTATCAAAATATCAATGCATCTATTGATATCATCAAGAAAAGACATATCTAAACCTAATCATGGAACACCACTACCACTAACCTCACCTACATGTGGACCATTAGCATTGGGCCCATTTTTACCTATACTTGGTGGTGGTCCCCTTGGGACCCTTACCTGATCTATTGTAGAAGCCCACTGACTTGGAGTAGTTATCAATGGTCCACCAACCAAACTAGCTCTATACTTTACATACCTCATAACCTAGGGTAACTACTCTAATACCATTGCCTCATAGTATCTAATCTCCTTTATATTGGCTAGGTATTATGCCCATACCACTATACCTAGTGGCCCTCTAGCTACTATGGTTGTTCGAGCCCTCTATCTGAGTAGGTCCCTCTCTTATGTAACTATACAAGGGATGCCTGTGCTTGGTCCCTCTCACCTATAATGGTGGAAATATGACCCTAAAATATGGTTATTTGGCCTTATAGTGTAACCACCTATCCTTGTAAAACCTGTATCTAAGCCTAGGTCATAGCCAACACTATCCCTGCCTATCCATCCAAGCTAGCTAGATCTATAGCCATAAATATGAACCTTCCACCATATCCATCCACATCTTTCACTACATAAATTGGTTGATACTAAACCATATAACCATTTATGTACCCTACATCATCCATAGGGTCTTTACTAGTAAGATCCTCAAAACCACCATCTAGAATTGTTAGCATAGGCTAAGGCATTGACAACTAAACCTCTGAGTCCTTCCTCCTATATCAGGGATGTGGACTTGATACACCCAATATCAATTGAAATGATGTCACACCTAGTCAAATGAAATCAGCTCAACATCACCCTCTCAGTGGCCCACTATCCAATTGTAACTCTACATGGTAAGGGTCTACCTCTTATAGCTTGGCTAGATGGGAAACTATATATATGGTCTCTAGGTAATGTCCCCAACTACCAATGTACCTAGGGAACCCTCAAAACACTTGAAATCAAGTGTGTGACCTCTTACCCCTAACATAGCCACATCATCTCTCCATCTCATGAATCTGACAAGGAACTTGATCTATATATACCCTACCCACAATAATCCCATTGGTCTCAAAACTCAAATATGATCATAATCCTATCAATGAAGAACTAGGCCCATACTGATCCATATCTCTTATGGTGTCTGCATCCCCATATATCCCTATAAATCTAAACCAACAAAATTGGGACCCAACCAAACATTGTCTTCCCAAATAATAACTCTACCAATACACCTAACAATACATAGGAAAACCTCTCACTACTTGAATCTGGGAACCTAAAACATGTAATAAGAATCATCAACATCATCATCAATCTCCTCTCCTCTGGAGCTATCTCATATAACACTCTATAGTTGAACCTTATATAATGCCACCAAACCTAGTCACTATCATCCCCATATAAATACTCAACTAAACTATCCTGCTCCTCCTACTCCTTGATTGGCAATAAGAAGGTATTCATAGTAGGATCCCATCTATTAATGAGTGTTATGATCATGAATGCATCCATAGGCACATGATGGTAGTGCCTCATCACCCCTAACCCTACCTCCTCTATGTGTGCCCAATCCTTGATAGTCATCCCCTCATGAAGCATAGATAGGATATGTGGCATATGGTCACACATCTAGATCTACTCCTTAACCTAAAACAAACCATATACTTAGCTCAGTCTTTGATATTGGTCTCATATATCCTAGCTTCTAAATAGACCCTAACCCTAATCTTATCTTGAATAACACCTTACCTACTACCTTAACTTAGAAAAACCCATTGACCTACCCATTTTACCCTAATCTAGGTCCATTACCCTTAAATTCACTTAACTTTAAACCTTGACACCTAACCCAACCCTAAACACTCTAACCTATCCTACCTAACCACTAGTGGTCATGCTAATAATCGATGGTTGGGGACCCCTCATTCTTAGACTATCAACTGTCGATAGTCAGACTTGACTATCAACAGTCACTTATGGGTATTATATGGCCAAAATGCCTAAAACCCCCATAGGAAAAAACACCTAACAAAAATACCAAACATTAACTTAGCCACCCTAATGAGCTAACAAACAACCCAAATCATTCACCCAGCCTATCAATTTGGTATTTTACCTGCAAGTTTTTACAAAAACCCTAAAAACACTACCTAAGACATATGAACTAGACAACACAATCTAGACCTCCCCCCCAAACACATCTAAATAGATAAATTCAACCTACATTGTCAATTTAAATGTACCCCTTACCTCATTCCATAACTTCCTCCATGGTCTGAGCCCATGAATAGCTTCCCAACCATGTCCTCATGCTCCCTGCATCTCAGGCCCACATAATCCACCCACATGCCTTTGGCCAATTAGAAATAACCACCTCAAAAATCACCTTCCCCACACAATGCCAAAATCACTAGCACCAAAGTCAACAAAGCATGACAATAACAATGCCAAAAGTCACTTTTGTTTTTTTTACTTTTGATAATCTAGAATTTTAGGGTTTCCCCTGACTATCAATAATCAAGGTGACCATCAGTGATTACCTTCTAGGAGACTTGATTGTCAATAGTTAGGAAACACTACAAAACCCCCATTTTAATTTTTGATTGAATCTTACCAATTCCTAACACACCAAACCTAGGTTTTGAACACTTTTTGAGATGATCTTCTCCTACCAACCCAACCACCTCTTCACCTCACTATTAGTATTTTTTGGCCCATTTGGCACACAAGTTTGTGACACTTATTACTTGGTCCTTTGACCATAGTGGCAACATTACCATATTGAACCCTTTTTGAATTTTGCACCACCTCATGCATACCAACTTACTTGTGTCTCACCAGGATCACTTCTTACCCTAAATACCCATGACACTTGACCCATTTATACCCACTAAAAACACTAATCCCTACTTCAAATACTAGTAGGTATATCCAACCACCATGCCTAAATGTGGTCACGTGATACACTGGTCACTTATCTTCTTAGCATTGATCCTTATTTTTACCAATGTTGGTAATTTTAGATTATGCATGATCTTGGCTATCACACCCTTTTATCATATTTTGTGTGCACATTTACATCTCAAATGTCCAACTTCATGTCACTACCTTGTGACTCAACATCTACCACTTATCAAACCTGTACCCACTTGAAGTTCACCTCATTGACTCCAAGTTTGAGGGGGATCACCTCCTCCCACTCTCGAGGCAACTAGACCCTTAACCCATACTTTGTTTTTGTTTTGTAGCTCATTCATATAAGTTACACAACAAAAGGGGAAAAATGTAGACACAAAAAATCCACACCCCTGTGCCTTTAAATGTTGAAAATACCCCTATACCCACCTAGGCCCCATTTGGGACCAACCTACACCCATCTAGTCTCCCCAAACCTATCTATACTCAATTTACCAAACTAAATAACCTTGACCTTCAAGACCCTTTTCCTATAGACCCTGGCCATCGATGGTTAGGGTGACCATCAATAGTTTTCTTGTGGGACCCCTGACCATCAATGATTAGGATCCACATTTTTCACCAAGAGCATGTAAGCACCCTCTTCTAAATATAAACTAATCTAATTCATGTTGTGAGCCTTTGCATGCATGACTTATATTTAGATGGCCCAGTTACACCTTCACTTCCACCTCTTACTTGTGCCTATAAGAGAAAGAGGCCTAGGAGGTTAAATCCATCTACAATAATTATTAGGAGCTCATGTATTCAAGAGTTTTCTTTTACAGGTCAATCAGGTCAATCAGGTCAATCAATGTAATTAACATTATCAAGTATTATCAACCATCTTATTGGGGGATGACTTATTATCTCCTCTCAACCAAGTTCTTAGGTACTATTACTTTGATAGAATCATGCTATATTCCACTAATAGGCTAACTACATCAGCCACTCACCCAACTAACTTATGATAAGACACATACTTGTTTGTCAATAGTCACATGCTTTAATTCCATTTTGTAATCAACCCAACCCCTACCCAAATTTTGGAATCCATTTATGGGATCCCATCATTCATCTATTTATCAAACCTATAATTCCACAATCAACCACTTATGGTCAGACCCCAACCACTGACGATTAGGCATAACCACAAATGGTCACCCCAACCATCGATGGTCACCTATGGCACCAAAAACTTAAAACCTATTTTCACCTACCTACACCTAATCAAATATAATTTTCTATGCTTTTGATGACTCATAGACCCCTTTTAGATTTTTTAAAGCATACCCCAACCCCCTAGCACTAGTATTAATTAGCTTATCACTAATTTTTATCTTTTCTAGTCTATTTTATTAGCAAAAATTTTTGTGTTCAATTTTAGTAATCTTCTTTAATTGATACAAGTACCTTATTTCTAGTTTTATTAACTTATCTATTTAAAACATGTGGATTGATAGCCCTTAAAGAAGCTCTCGCTTTCAGGATCTAGCTATCACTAGGCAATCCACCCAACTGTCTGTCTAATGAACAAGTTTGCTTTAGTGCTTTCTTATTTGTAGGTCTTCCTCCCAAGCCAAAGAAGATATCTTCACAATCTTCTTATTTAACATCACACACAACCAAATAGTTTTTTCAACCATACCCATATTGAGTTTCTTTTTTCTCTTTCCTAAAACTTAAATAAAAAATTTACATGAAACACCTATCTCAAAGGACCTTTTATGATATTAATTATTGGAGATATAATCATTGGGGGGGTTGAATCAATTTCCTTATAAACTTTTAATTTCACTTTAATAGATCTTCTAATCATTCATCAATCAACATAATCATATGAGAAATATCAACTAGTATAGAAACATAGTAATAAAAATATACACATAGCATGTATGAACACATCATATATATGGGAAACCCTCATGGGGAATAAAACCCATTGACCATAGCTTGGACAATCAATCCTATAAAGTAATGAATCAAATTTTGTTGAGCACCCACTAAACTTGGAGCACCAACCCTAGTGTATCAAGCAATAACTTTATAGATTCTTTAGAAATCACCCAATTGAAAGGAAGCACCAAATCCCTTAGTGACTCAATACCAACTCAACCACCTCTTGACCAAGCACCTACTTAGCCAAGTAGACTTCTATCTTCCATTTTGTCCTTGTTATAATCTTTAACAGACGATGGTCCTATTTATGATCTTTCCTTGTCCTCTAATATTCATACATATCTCTCTATTTCACCTTTAAATATTATTCACCTTCTCTTATGATCACAAGTCTCATCAATATACTTATATTTCTAACACATCTCTACTCTTCTATGATAGTCTCATATATTTTTTTTGCTTATCTTCTTACTGTCTTTCATTTGTAGACCTCTACCCTTCTTTTGATGTTTAGATCATAGGAATCAATCACATGATTCCATGGTATGGATTTATATCCATCCTGATATCATTTGCTCTACTCTTCTAGCTTGATATTCAACTTCTCTATTTCTTGATTTTTATATTCACACATAATAGGCCTATTAGACCTTGTTCTTATACAAGTCACTTAATCTTACACACCTTGGTTAGACATATACACTTAAATTACCTTTCAATAGGTCATATAATATGTTTCATACATGAACCAAACAATAAAATATGTTGATCACAACATAAAGAACCAAATCCTCTTTTAGGCCTTAAGGAGACTTAATTTAATCAGGCCTTCATTAGCACATGTTACCCTTTGATCTCCTTAAAACAATTTAAAACTCCACACATGAAAGAAAAAATTCATATGCCACTGAAATATACCCCTAATAAGCTCCTCTTAGGTCCATGAAATATTTCAGATCGAATCACCACTTGATGCACACCATTAGTAATGTTCACAATTAGGCCTATGCATACCCAAAAATTCTATCTTGAACTATTGAAGATAAAACACCAATTGGCTGAACAACCATGGAAATAAATCAAATACTCAAAAACCTCATAACCTCAGGGCCATCAAAAACTTCATTATATAATTTAGCTCAAGGTATATAGGTTCAAACTCTTCTCTGGAAAATGCTCACTCTAAACTACCAACTAGCCTCAAAACACAATCATGAAAACTTGAACTTTTGACACCTAAAATAACACAATCAAGGACTTCCTGTTACAACCCCTCTAGGTTAGACATGGAAATACATGAAATTAATTTTTTTATTTGAACACATATACCAAATATAGATTACACCATGAGAATATATAGAGACCATAAAAAATACACAAGGTTCTAATAACAACAAGCATAATAAATCACATAATATTGATATCTAATATCATGAGAATACACGTCATAATACGAATGTATAAAGTAAAAATAAAACTCAACCACAACTGATATAAATGTACAATCACCACTATCAATGTGAAATAACTAATAATTACAAGTGCTCATGATAATCTTCAATAATAAGTACAAAATTATATAATGTACATATAAGATACATGGCTTCCCTAAAGCATAGTTCCCAAACTAAAGTATCTATGACAATCTCAAGTGTCATCTTGATAGGTAGTATTGCTATGGGGAGGGAGAGCATCATCAGAGTGATTTTCCACACCAACAATAGACCAATGATCCTTATACTAATCCCATCAGAAAATAGACTTCCCTTCATAGATAAGTAGATAGTGATGACATGGGAATCTAGAGAGACAAACAAGTAGCCGTGTGTTGTATGATTCTAAGCTAAACATGCATTATATCATAAAAATCCATTCTATTGTAAGATATCACAAAAACATGTGAATCACAATCATGAAATGATAATGTCTCACTAAACATACTCTATCCAAAAGATTTACAATAATAAATAATAATGATCTAGATCAATTAAATTCATACACACCACTTGATCAGACTACCTTCATATGTCATTGTGAGACTAGTAAGCCAGTGAAGTCCATCTCACTCCTTACTCTGTATCAACAATGTAGAGTGGTCAAATATAATTCAATCATAATATTAATTTAATTTACATCTTACATAGCAAATACATCATACAATATGCTATACATAAGAGTAACCAAGCATACATTTATTCCATCAAACACATGAATGAATCTTACATTAATTTTTATCCCATACTAGAAATAATGAATACAGTCTATACCATCTGGGTAAAATATACATAATTATAGATTTTAACTTCCATAATTTATTTCCAAACATACCACACCTATGATAACCCATATAATTAGTCTAGTATTCTACGACAAACTACTACTTTTCCCAAAAATAGTCATATAAATTAGTCTTAAAATCATGGAAACATAAGCAATTATACAAGTAACTATATATAACAAAGTAAGTCATAATTTCCATAGAACACAAAATCATACCAACACAACATTTGTTAAACTATCAAAATTTTCATGCACACATACATAAAGTCTTACCAACTATTACAAAATACGCTATTCACAATGATAACTAACATGTATATAGTAATTTAGTCAAATTTATATACAAGCTTAGGCATAATAACTATAGTATGTACCATCTAGGTACAACATACTTTTATAGTATAATACCATATGCTATTCCATACTATCATAGGTCCCCAACTACATAAATACACATAACCAAATATATGATTTCAAGATTCTAATAATCTATATAAATAATAACAAGCAAGAAAGGACAAGGGTTATACCACCTATATATACCCTAAGTTTTGACTAAAAACTAGCATTTAAAGAAACATAACTATAAGTACATATCATGATGCACCATTATATACTAGTTATATCCAAGCATTTATACATATTAGAAATCTCATAACATGTACTGCACTTAAGTCTTGAATGCAAAATACACATATCAAATAGTCAATCAACCATTTTTAGAGAAATAGAAATCATATAAACATGTTATGACATTCGTTTATACATCTCGTTATGTTTCCTATAAGACTATTCCAAAAGGTTATAGTTTCTAGTTTTTGAGAACTTAAATACTTACTCATCTATATTATATAAGTACAAACCCTATGTATGATTTTTATGCACCATAATTAGTCATTCTAAAGTCATGCAGATATTAAACCACTATTGATTTATACTTTAAACTAAGAGCTCCCAAAAGACATTTATCACTCTATTCAAGGAATCTTAAATTAGATACTTATCTCCAAATAATGAAGACCCATGCCAAGTTGTAAATATGTATCTACCATTAGATGAAAATTTAACATCCTAGGAGTTATTTGGTGTAATTTCACAACTCTCAACTCCTATGACCAATTCTTATATTTGACATTTTCCCAATACCCAAAGATTTCTCGAGTGGCAATGTCACCTAAAACTATAAATACATACAATTACAGTTCAAGAATGTTAGTTATCTCATAATCTTTGTTACACATTGAATGGATGTGATCATATTAACAATTGGAGTCAAACATATGATCAAGATCCTCTTAAGTGGTGTTACATAAAACATAAGTCTTTTTAGGCATAGTTCTATAGTTTACACTCACCCGTGGAACTGTAGTTAAAATAACACACCCTTTCACTCTAGTGTAAGCATAAATATACCTATATTATCATAATCTCATAGTGTTGTATATAATGATGACAAAAATATATTTTTGAACTTATATTCTATGTATGTGATAATAAAGATTCCACTATCTACTCCCTAGGATAGTTAGAATACTTCGTTATCTAAAGTAATGTGACTGGACATCCTTATACAATTTTAATAACTAATTTATATTCTTACTAAAGTGTCATAAAAACCATTTGCTAAAAAACTACCCATGTAAATATAACAAATCTTTAGTAGTTAGTCAATAAATGGAAACACATTAAAATATATAGACATAATTGTGTTCACAATAGTAAGGAATATAGAGCATTTTATATTAGCCATGTTTTTCCATATACAAATATAACAACTTATTTTTTGAGCCTTTCATTGTATGGTCTATGCCCACAAAATGGAAAACAAAGATTACTACATCTGAATATATTTAAACCTATAAGGTGAATATGAATATAAATGGCAAATAGAAAAAATAGTTATATATATATATATATATATATATATATATATATATAACTCATTAGCAATGACTATATATACCCATACATCTACACTCATGAAAATTTGTATAATTACATGCACCCACATGCAGATAAATCATCGTTTGATTATGTTTTCCTAAGGCATATTACTCATCATACGCTATAAATCTAGTGATCCATAGTTTACCAAATTTTGCATTGTATATAGAGGGTAATTTTTAATGGAATATAATATATTTTGACCATATTTTTTAATATATTCTGATCACTCATTTTACTTTTAATTGATAATGAAAATATGGTTATACATATTCATATTTCACTATATCTTGACTAAGACGTATACACATTAACAATAATGAAATTGGGATTAGATGTTTCATACATAATTAGTATGATGCCATTTATGTATAGATAGAAGGGATTCATTCCAAAAAAGGGCTACAACTTAGTTTATATAATCAACCTGACACAACAGCTATGGTCGATAACTAAACAACCAAAATAGTAAATAACGGCTTCTATTTAATACTAGGAATCAACAAGCATAATAACTGATAGTAAATTAAAGGTGTTTTTTACATAGTTGACCTTGAAAATTTAATTATATGGAAAATTAATAATTTTCAGTAGGCTGGGACATATAATTTCAATGACTCCAAATTGGGCATTAAATAAATAAATATATTGGTTCCAATAGCAGGCTAAAAGGAATTAAATGCATGCAATAATCTTTAAATTAGAACCATCTACATTATGCCATTTAAAAATAGCGATCTTTTAAAGATAATGAAACAACTAGTAATATCAGAGCTACAACTACCTTAGAGGATATACTATTAATGCCTATCAAAGTCATCTAGTGATACAAGTATATTAACTTAGGATATACTATTAATGCATATTATATTAATAGATTGTTATAATATGATACATGCATTATTACTTATATTTACTATACTATACTGTAAATAGAGTATATGCTAATCACCCTAGCTATTTAATAATTTACTAGATCATATAAATTAATACAAATGGTATAATTCAATTTTCTAAAGATAGCTTAGCAAAATATTCATACAAAGTCATTTATTAGAAATAACGATATAATATGGAGTCCCAGGTATTTGTTATTAGTCATATATTTAGTATAAATTTTTATTTAATTTACTACCAAAGCTAAAAGAATTATTATATAATTCAATGAATTCAATAATTCAACTATGAGTTAACTACCTACCTGGTAGTTTGGGAAGAGCACCCTCTGTGCCATCCTTGCTTCCTCTTTTCTCCATGACCTTTTTTTTTAATTCTTTAAAATTGATTCTTTGATTTTGATTTTGTTTTATTTCTATTTTCTCTCTTTTTTTTTTTTAAATTTTAATTTGCTTTATTCCCTTTTAAAGGGTTTTTTTTCTCATTTTATTATATATTTTCTATTCAAAAAGTTAATTATAATTTATTTAATAATTTATAATATTTCAATAATGCTAATTTATTCTAAATTAAGTCGTTATCTAACAATAATTATAAATTACTAAGCATAATAATGATATTTTCAATTATCATTATGATAACAGGCTTAATTCCTACCATTACTATATTATACCGGTTAGTCCACATACGGTAGTTTCAACTTCTAGTCATACAAAGATCAATTTAACTAATCATTAATCATGACCATTAAATTATGCTAACAAATCATGCATAAATGAATTTTTAATTCAAATAGAATCCAAAATATATATGCTAACCACTTATTATGTATCTAACATGTGCTAGCTATTTATGGTGTTTATGTAGGGTACCGATCACTTTCTCTATCATCCTCTAACATCTCCATCTAGATCACCCTCTTTGATGATGCTCTCCCTCCATCACATTCTGAGGGCTAGTTATCCTACATCAACCTCACACAAAATAAGTATTTATACCATAATAATCATGATAACTATACAACATAGAATATAACTATAATGACAAATCATCATGACCATAAAGTAAACATATACTTACAACTAACTCATATAAGCATGATCACGTGGCCTAAGAAATACTCTACTACCCCATAATATTACATATCAAAGCTTAGTTAAAAATAGTCAAATCTAAATTTGTCAACTATAGATATCCATAAATAATCTAACAAGTTTGCCTGATGAGGAATTTGGATGTAACATCCTTCCCTCCTAAAGTTAGTCATCATCCCTGATGACTCTTAATCAAGAATAAATTTTGAATTAGAAACTTTATTTAGCAAAGAAATAACATAATAAATATCAAATTAAGAAAATAAATACAAATTACCTGTAGAACCCACTATAGTTCCTTCAAGTTATCTAATTCTAAAGTATTGGTCTTACAAGACCCTGTCCTATGACATTTCCTTTTATGAAAATAAGGTTTGTGAGTGTCACTTATTTGACTGATTCTATCATGACCACCCTGAGGTCTAGAATTGTCAATAAAAGTCTATATATTATAGGACTGACCACTTCTATTACTTTGAAGGATCCCACATATCTCAGTAAAAATTTCACTAACTTAACAAGAGCACATAAGTTCATCATACAAGTCAAAACAAATTACTAGGGAGAGTTCCACAAAATATTCCAGCCCTCAACACATACCTCTATCTTAGAGAGTGTTTTTTTCATTTCAAAGAAAAATATTTAGGAAACCTAGCAAGAATGATGTGCATTAAGTTAATACTATCACTACCCCATGTAGCTCTTGATAAGTATACATGTCATTATTGTCACTACTCAACAGAGTTCCTAACAAGTATGATGATGAATACGAATCAGAAATACTACATTTCTAATGTATACAAAATTAAGGAATAATCATTCCACTTTATACATTCATATGACCATATGATTAAATTTGATAAGTTCCACCTATTAAATCCTGGATTTGACAAGTCCGTCTATTAAATCCAACTCAGTAACAATTGAGTCAATGTGAGACTAGTAGGATTCCATCTTATCACTTATAACTCATGTTATTAATTAACCACTCTTCTCTAAGATCTCTATGGCCTAATGATCTCTAATAAGTGCACAATTTTCAATGAATAATAATTATATACTAACAAGTCATATAAAGCAATAATATATGCTAAATGATTCCAAATGTATCAACATACGTGCTAGAGAAATTATACAATCAATCTGTAATTGTATTTTATTACCTCTAGCTAATCATAACTAACATCTTATTCATAACTTAACCTATAGTGCTATATTCATGGTTAAGAGAAAATAATGTTAAAATTAACATAACATACATAGGCCAAGGATCACACCATCCTTTCAACCTTAATAGGGGAACAAACAAAACAATTTCTCCCTGCTTGCTTGATTAGAATGCAACATGATAAAAGTTTATCTCAACCCATAGATTGACAAGGTGTTCCACACCTCATATACCCTACTCACTTCTGATGAAAGGTATAAAAATATCTCTTCAAACATCATGTTAAGCCAAAAGAGAATAGTGTCAATCTAGTTAGGGTGTATAATATTATACTAATTATAATTCTAAATATAAAATTTAATATATAAATCAAGGTTTGCCACCCCATGTGGTCTTAAAATCATAAATTAGATAAAGTAGTGACTCTAAAGAGTCATAAGTGAAAAGTTTAAAACTAACACCTCAAAAATTACTACATACCCTCATAAGGTAAAAATGAAACACTGCAACTCAATGTTGTCAAAACACTACCTACTCACCAAGGTACAGAGTCTCAATCTATTTCCTCAATCATAAGAAATAAAATACTAACCATAAAGATGTATCCATCCATTAATTCCTACAACTTCTCTCTTGACAGAAGTAGAAGACATTTATCCCATAAAATATAATGGATTATGGTCAAATGACATTAAAAAACAAGTTCTCCTTTAAGAGAACACTAAAATCAATAACATGCAAATAAGATTCCTCTTAGTAGCACCATAACAATGTCATAGGAGAATGAGATAATACAAACTCATCTCTAAGATAACTAAGAGAGATGACACTTTATCCTTAACCACATAACTTAAAGGGTGCCAAATTTAAACCAACTCCTATCACATGGGAACTCTCAATCAAAACAACAACACTCTACTGCAAGAAAATTCCCACCACACTAGGTGGTACCAAAACTAAAATTGGTCTTATAAGATTTTCTATTTCTAGGATTAATGAATATAAGACATAAATTAAACACATATATTTAAGTGAGAAGCATATTATGATTATAAACACTAAAAACACAAATGATAGATATAACTTGATTAAAAAATAAGGCTGTAATCATCCTCAAGGTGTCAATCTAAATGATCATAAATAAGGTAAGATAATCTTGTTCACAATTCATGAATTATGCTATGCACTCACCTACCAAACATTGACTATGACCAACACCATTAGGAAACTTGATAATCCAACCTAGTTATAAGAGGGTACAAGATCTCCTAAGGATGCACACTCATTATACCATGCACATTCATGAATGCCATATAGTTACATAAGTCACCAACCCATACAGGAGGATCTATCAAGTATCAAAACTCCAATGATGGTGTACATGTTTCCACACTAAGGCACCAAAAATCCAAAATATTAGTGTAACACTTCATATCACTAGGTTCAAATTGATAAACAAAAAACCATGAGAATGTTAGTGGACTCATTAGGTCCTAGAGTTTAAGCCACAACTTTGATAATATAGGTAACAACCCTGCTAGGTTAGACATAGAAATACGTGAATTTTTTTTTCTTTGAACACATATACTAAATATAGATTAAACCATAAGAATATATAGAGACCATAATAAATACATAAGGTGATAATAACAAAAAGCATGACACATCACATAATACTGATCTCTAATATCATGAGAGTACACATCATAGTGCAAACATAGAAAGTAAACATAACAACCTAGCCATAATTGATACAAATGTATAGTCACCACTGTTAATGTGAAATAAAAAATAATTATAAGTCCTCATCACAATATTCAACAATAATTACAAAAATATAATGTACATATAAGATACATGGCTTCCCTGAAGCATAGTTCTCGAACTCAAGTATCTATGGCAATCTCAGGTGTTATCTTGATAGGTAGTACTATTGTAGGGAGGGATAGCATCATCTGAGATCTTTTCCACATCAACCATGAACTAAAAAACCCCTATGCTAATCCCATTAGGAAATTTACCTCCCTTCATGGATGAATATATAGTGATGTCATGAGAATCTAGAGAGACAAGCAATTACTTGTGTGTTGTATGATTCTAAGATAAACATGTAGTGTATCATAGAAATCAGTTCTATTGCAAAATATCACATAAAAATGTGAATCACACTCATGAAATGATAATGTCTCACTAAACATAATTTGGACTAAAGATTTATAATAAAAAATAATAATTATCTAGATCAATCAAATTTAGACACACCACTTAATCGAATAACCTTCATCTGTCATTGTGAGACTGGTAAGCCAATGAAGTCCATCTCACTCCTTACTTTGTATCAGTAATGTATATTGGTCAAATATAATTCAAACATAAGATTATTTTAATTTACATCCTACTTATAAAATACATCATATAAAATATATACATAAGAGTAACCAAGCATACGTTTATTCCATCAAATGCATGAATGAATCTTACATTAATTTCTATCCCATACTAGAAATAATGACTATAATATATACCATCTAGGTTAGATATACATAACTTTCGATTTCAAATTTCATAATTTGTTTCCAAACATACCACATTTATGATAACCCATATTACCATAGTCTAGTATTCTAAGACAAACTACTACTTTTCCCAAAAATAGTCATATAAAGTAGTCTTAAAATCATGGAAACATAAGCAATTATACAAGTAACTATATATAATAAAGCAAGTCATAGTTACCATCGAACACAAAAACATACCAACACAACATTCATCAAACTCTCAAAGGTTGCATTCATGCATACACAAGTCTTACCAAATGTTACAAAATATGCTATTCACAGTGATAACTAATATGTATATAGTAAATCAGTCAAATGTAGATATGAGTTTAGGCATAATAATTATAGTATGTACCATTCGGTTACAACATACTTTTATACTGTAGTACCCTACAATATCCCATATTATCATAGGTTTCCAACTACATAAATACACATAACCAAACATATGACTTCAATATTCTAATGATCCATATAAATAACAATAAGCAAGAAAGTATGGGGGCTATACCACCTAGATATACCTTGCGTTTTGATTATAAACTAACATTTATAGAAACATAATTATAAGCATGCATCACAATGCACCATTCTATACTAGTTATACCCAAGAATTTATACATATTCACAATCTCATAACATGTGTTTCATTCAAATATTTAATGTAGAAACATATATCAAATAGTCAATCAATCATTTATGAAAAAATAGAAATCACATAAACCTGTTATGACATTCGTTTATACATCTCATTTTATTTTCTATAAGACTATTCCTAAAGGTTATAGTTTTTGGTTTCTAAGAACTTAAAGACTTACTCATCCATATTTTATAAGTACAAACCCTATGTATGAGTGTTACACAACACAAGTGGTCATTGTAAAGTCATGTAGATATTGAACCACTATTGATTTATGCTTTAAAACAAGAGCTCCTAAAAGGCATTTATAACTCTATTTGAGGAATCTCAAATCACATACTTATCTTCAGATAATGAAGACCCATGCCAAGTTATAAATATGAATCTACCGCTAGATGTTAAGTTTGGATCCTAGGACTTATTTAGTGCAATTTCAAAATTGTTGGTTCCCATGACCAATTCTTATATTTTACATTTTCCCAATACCCAAAGATTTCTCAAGTGGCGATGTCACCTGAAACTATAAATACATATAACTACAGTTTAAGAATATCAGTTATCTCATAATATTTGTTACACACTGAATGAATGTGATCCTATTAACAATCCAAGTCAAACATATGATCAAGATCCTCTTCAATGGTGTTACATAAAACATAAGTCTCTTTTAGGCATAGTTATATAGTTTACAATCACATGTGGAACTATAGTTAAAACAACACACCCTTTCACTCAAGTGTAAGCATAAATATACATATATTCTCATACTCTCATAGTGTTCTATATAATTATGACAAATATATATTTTTGAACTTATACTCTATGTATGTGAAATAAAAATTCCACTATCTACTCCCTAGGGTAGTTATAATATTTCATTATCTAAAGTACAATGATTAGACATCCTTATATAGTATTAACAACTAATTTATATTCTTACTAAAGTGGCATAAAAACCATTTGTTATAAAACTACCTGTGTAAATATAACAAATCCCTAGTAGTTAGTCAATAAATGACAACACATTAAAATATATATACATGATTGTGCTCACAATAGTAAGGAATATAGAGTATTTTATATCAGCCATTTTTCACCATATACAAATATAACAACTTAATTTTTGGGCCTTTCACTGTATGGTCTATGTCCACAAAATGGAAAACAAATATTATTACATCCAAATATATTTAAATTTATATGGTGAATATGAATATAAATGGCAAATGGAAAAATAGTTATGTATATTCATGGATATTTATCTCGTTAGCAATGTGTGTGTGTGTGTGTGTGTGTGTGTGTGTGTGTGTGTGTGGGTGTGTGCGTGTGTGCGTGCGTGCACGCGCGTGCGTGCGTGCATGTGTGTGTGTATATATATATACACACTTGTGTAAATATATATAATTACATGTACCCACAAGTAGATAAAGCACCATTTGATTATGTTTTCCTAAGGCATATGGCTCATCATACACTATAAATCTAGTGATCCATAGTTTACCAAAATTTGTGTTATATATAGAGGGTCATTTTTAATGGAATATAATATATTTTGACCATAATTTTTACTATATTGTGAGCACTCATTTTAATTTTAATTGATAATGAAAATATGGTTATACATATTCAGATTTCACTATATCATGATTAAGACATATACCCATCAGTGGAAATGAAATTGGGATTAACTATTTTATACAAAATTAGTATGATGCCATTTATGTATAGATAGAAGGGAGCCATTCTAAAAAGGGCTACGAATTATTTCATATAATCAACCTGACATAACATCTATGACCGATAACTAAACAACCAAAATAGTAAACAACTATGGCTTGTATTTAGTATTGGGTATCAACAAGCATAACAACTGATAGTAAATTAATGGCATTTTCTACATAGTTGACCTTGCAATTTTAATTATGTGGAGAATCAACAATTTTTAGTAGGCTGGGACATATAATTTTAGTGACTCCAAATTGGGCATTAAATAAATATATATTGGCTCCAATAGTAGGCTAAAAAGAATTAAATGCATGCAACAATATTTAGACCGAAACCATCTACATCATGCCATTTAAAAACAATGATCTTCTAAAGATATTGAAATAACTAGTAATATTAGAGCTATAACTATGGTAAAGAATATACTATTAATCCTTGTCAAAGTCATCTAGTGATACATGTATATTAACTTAGGATTTATTGTTAATTCATATTATATTAACACATCATTATAATCTGATACATGTATTATTACTTATTGTTTCTACTCATTTTTGCTATTTAATATTTAGAAGAAATAAGAAACTAAGATTAATGGTCAAGGGTTTGTACATACCCAGATTAAGCTGCAGACCGTATCCAAACGATCGAAGGAGCTCTTCTTTGGCTATGGAGGATGACACCTATAGATAAGAAGACTCAAACAGAGAGATTGTTAAATTGATATATGGTGGACTACCAAGCAAAGCTTGGTCCCAGAAGCACAAAAACTTCCTTGAGGGATGACAGTCCACTATTTATAATTAGAAGTGTCAAAAATAAAGAAATGACAAATGACTAACAAAGAGGAAATTAGATAATGCATACCTATTTCCTTGCAGTCGGTTTGCCACAGTCACCAATGTTGGTAGTCCTGCCGGCGTCGGTTGGTCAAGTTACCATCATCGGTTAGGCTGCCAGCGTCGATAGGGGTAGTGGTCGTTGTCGGTCAGGGCAATGGCCTTGGACAGGTTTGTGGTTGATAAAGGGGTCTAGAAGGAGTCTAGGTCTATGCAGAGTTGTAGGGAGACAAATACGGTCTACAGAGGGACAAAGGTAGATGATAGGTTGTCAAAAAGGGTCAAGATAAAAGGAATGCTTTATAGCCTCTCCAAGAAGAAAGTCGGGTCTAGTCAGGTAGTATTTAGAGATAGCAAATTGACTAAGTTATTCTAAATTACTAAAATGAAAGGGGGGAAGAAATACTTAGCTCTAGTGAAATGAAGAACCAAGGTGTTGAACGCTTGTGCCTGTTATGACTGATGTCTAGGTCCCATGCAATGCTTTAGTCCAATTTGGAGTGACCGGTGTAGAGTCTCTGTGGCCAAGGGAGCTTTGGTTGAAGTCTGATCTCTGTTAATGTCCCAATTCATGAGGAAGAGAGAGAGAGAGAGAGAGCTCGATCTGTGTGAGAGAGAGTCTCAGAGTCCAAGAGAGAAGCATCTAAGAGGAAGTTGATTCAGGATTCATGATTAGTGATTAGCTCAAGCGAGAGGTTAGAACTCAGTTTAAGTAAACTGACATCGACAATCCCACTGGTGTCAATCGACATTTGATTGACATCGACAGGTGGAGAATGAGTAAAAGGGCTAACAAGCCCGTTTTCCATCTGCCAAGTGCATAGTCCATTGGAGAATTGTCAAAGGTCAGGCTAAATATGCATGAGAGTTGGTTAGGCGATTGGGGAGGAGTAAGAATAGGTCTTGGGTGAGTCATAGGGTGGGAAATGGTCCAAGACGAGGTGTCTAAGGTGAGGTGTCCTAGGTGAGGTGTCTTAGGTGATGTGTCAGGGTGAGGTCATAATTTAAAATAAGTTATTTATTTTAAATTAATAAGATATGGGTTAGGACCAAGGGGGTCGACACAATTTAGGTGTCTACATTTACCCCTTTTTGTCTTATTGGTTATTCTAGATGAGCTGCAAGACAAAAATAGTAGTAGATGCCCCAAGTATGGTGATGAGGTATTCCCCCTCAAAGCGGGAGTCGAGGGAAGGTAACTTGATATCGAGTGCCAATTTGATAGGCAGTGGATGGATATAGTGAAGTTTGAGTGTGAACGCTGCAATAGTTGAGATTGTGCATATACCACTACACGGGATAGATAGGTCAAATTGTCATAGTCAAAGGTCGAGGAGTGCTAAAATCAAAATAATCGATCCCTAGCATTTAGTCATAGCTGATTGGGTTAAATGATCAAAGTTGTAGCTCCAATGGTCGTCATGTTCCAAGTATCTTGGGCTTAGGAAGTGCTCCTAGAAAACATGAAAATGTCACAAGTAGTGGGGATCAACTAGAGCATGATCTAATACTTGTGAAGGTCATAATATGAGGTGCAGACAATTTTGCTATCTATTCATGAGATAGCATACATGCAATCAAAATAACTAAGGCAGAGTTGTCTCAAAAGTGGTCATGGTTAGAAGAGATAGTCACAATCTCCAAAGTCATGTGTCAAGTCAGGCGGAGATAGAAGTGATCTCAATGGTTGTTTGTTATGGTCAGGGAGATGTATGTGATCTCCAATGTGCCCCATGAGAAGTCAAAGGTGACTTCTATAATGTTAGGGCTAGTTGATTGGTCATGATTTGGTTAAAGGTTAGATGGTTGGTCCGTTAGGGAGATGGATGAACGAAATGGCCGTCGTCTTTAGGGAGACAAACAAGGGAATGGCTGAGCTAACCTCAGAAGACTGAGTGCTGACTACATAGCCATTGTTGTAAGGGACATCAGACCAATGTAGTTTAGAAAAAGGGTCAAAGTGATTGATAGTTGGTTATGTTAGAGATGTCAGCATTTCCCATATGTGTGATGGTACATGCTTGAAATGATGAAGATATGATGATGTTACAGCCTTTTCCATATTATGTGATGGTGTATTCTATAACATTGGTGATGTGGTCTTTCATCCCTAGCAATTTTCCATATTGGTGATGGTGTATGCTAAAAAATGTATTGCGTATATTTATGCTTCAACAAGTAATGGTTTATGCTGGCATAAATTATGTGGTCAATAGTTTCCATGTGTATTGTTTTCCATATAAACTAGTGTGAATGGGCTATGATAATGTTAGTGGTCTGAAAAAGGTTTGGTTGGTTTGGTTGGGTTATAAAATGATTTGGTTGTATGTGACCAAAGTGTAAGAAGTGAAAGGTGCATTGCTCTTTCATTGAAAAGGACTATAATGATAGCATAGATAAGGTTTTTGGAAATGAAATCCCCATTCATGCATTACGTCGTTTGACCTGTTGGTTTGTGTTAGAGAAGTAGTCGAATCACTTGACATTAAGTGAGCTCGAAATCCCTTGAGTATGTTGGGGTGATAAGTGTGATTATGTGATATGTCAGGATAGCATAACCCTTTTTTAGTAGGGATAGCTTTGCCCCTTTTATAGGTGACCTTGAGAATGACTATAGACAATTCCATGACTTAATAGTTTATAGACTAATCAATACAAGAAGTCTACTTGGGGATGTTGTTTTATTATGTGGTCATATTGAAGCTAATCGATATGAGAAGCTTTTTAGAGGGTGCTGTGTACGTAGCAAAATTTGGTCATAGCCATCCTTCGAGGGAATGGTCTATATTGGATTTGTATGCTAGAATGTTTGTGGATAGCTGTCCTTCAAGGGAGCAGTCTATTAATTACAACAATGATGTTGATGTAGCTATCCTTTGAGGGAGCAGTCTACATGTATAGTTTATGACCTTTGGAATATAGGCATCCCAGTTTATGTTTTTTTTTTTTTGGACTTTTGTCATGGACTAGTCTATAACGGTGTAGAGGGTTTCCCTTTTATTAGGACAAAGCATTCATGCTTGACAAAAGGGTTAACTAATGTTGGGAATAAGGGTTGAAAGGAATAGAAATGATGATGATGGGGTTACTCAAGGGACGAGCTCAAGTTAAACATCAAGTGAATGATTACTTGACTAATAGTAGAATGGTCAAAGATATAAGACATTAAGAGGCTCAAGTTCTAGCCAACCTTCAAAAGAAGACCAATGATAAGTCCTTGATCTATGCTTGTGCATCATGATGTAAGGTCCAAGTCAATTAGGAGAAAAATTGCCCCCTTTTGCTTCGTTCCATATTGGTCACATGTTGGTTGATGTTGGACATGAAGTTGGTTGATATGTTGTTGGCATGTTTTGGTCGATGTTGGTCATGAAGTCAGTTAGTATGTTGTTGGCATTAGATAAGGAGGCCGTCAAGACCTCATTTGTAGAGAAGTCCCCTAGCATGGTGTAGCAAACAGTGTTCTTGATAAAAGCTGGTCGTGCATTGCTAGAGAGATTAGGAGGCATAATAGAATATGTTAAGTAGTCAACAAGGCACTTATGCCAAGCGTTATGTGGACTAGAGGGGCTAGGAGGAATTTCCCCCAGTGATGTTGGTTGAGACATGTCCAAGATAGAAATCTTGGGTTATGTTGGTTGAGAGGTCTTGATGAATAATGGATATGTCAAAGGTGTATAAGTCTGGTCTTTTCCTTTATTCTTCATGATTTGGGGCCTAGTGGCCACATGAACAATGTTGATTTCAAATAAAGGAGGAGATGGTGGTAGAGGGACCATAGTCTTGTATGGGGATCCCGATTTAGGTGAAGAGGTTTGGGAGGTATGGGATGGTGTCAAATTTTTGTCAAAATAGTGGTCAGAAGAAGCCTCAATGTGAGGGGTGTCCTTTTTTAGGTGTCGATGAATGGTGACCTTAAGGGCACAATAATGCTCAATATCATGTCCAAGTGTGCGATGATACCAGCAGATTTTAGTGTCGTCAAACCAAGATGGTTTTGATCCGAGAGGTTGATATGGTTTAATAGGTGGGAGAGTGATGCTAGATGACTGCAACAATTGGCATAACATCAAAGCATATGAACCCCTTAATGGGTTTGTGCTTGTTGCAGTTGGGGTTGACAACTTCTTTTTAGGAGTTGTTTGTGGAGTTTGTCATGTCAGCTTTTTAGTTGGCGGTGTGGCCACATGTGGAGATGACACGTTGCTGTTGAGAGGTGTTGGATGTTTTGGAGGAGGTATGTTTGTGTTAGGTTGAGAGAGTAATGGAGGTAATTTGTCTCTGTGAGATGTTGGAGTAGGAAGCACTCCTATTAAGGTGGAAGGGTGTGGGCCTAAAATGGAGGGCAATGGTGATGGTGAGGGAGGAGTTCTCCGATGTGGTTTAGTAGCCTTCTTTGGTTTAGTTTGAGGACCACTATTGGGCGAGGCGAGGTTCAAGTCTAACTTCACTTGTGGGTGAGTGAGGTTTGAGAGGCATGGAATGTTCATGGCTTTTGCATGTAGTCGAGTAGCGGGGAAAGTGTGATCCCCTATTGATGATAAGAAGGATGAGGGCGAGGTAGCTGGCGTTGGTGCCATCAAATCATCCTCTAATATGGGAGAAGTCAATGTGGACTCTCCTATGTGTGAAAGAGGGGTGGATAGAGGAGTATTCTCCATCGGTGGAAGACAAATAGGAGAAGAAGGCTCTTCTACTTATGGTGGACAAATAAGAGAAGAGAGTTCTTCTACCTATGATAGACAAATAGGAGAAGAGAGTTCTTTTACTTGTGATAGACAAATAAGAGAAGAGGGTTCTTCTACCTATGATGGACAAATAGGAGAAGAGGGTTCTTCTACCTGTGATGGACAAATAGGTTGATTAACCTCTTCAAACTTTGGGAGAGGTTGGTTAGAAACCATGTCGACCATGCGTATATTGCGCTCTTATGGGTCATCGGCTATGGTCTAAATGTTATGCTGACTAGGGGGATGATTAGGGAATGGTTGTCTAAAGACATCCATGTTTTGGTTAGCCAGTGCGTTTGGGTTATCCAAAACAAGATCCTCTTTGTCCAACATGTCTTGGATGATGTTTTTGAAGGTTTTACAGTTGTTTATGTCGTGACCGTTGATATGATGATAGTGACAGAAGTCATTTTCCCTATACCATGTAGGGATGGCTTTTGAAGGGTCAAATTGAGGTGGTCAAATTTGAGGGAGATTGAGGACTCCCTGCTTGATGAGTTTATCCAACATGGAAGCGTATGACTCTCCTATTGGAGTGTATTGACATTATACATGCTGTTGTTGGAATTGTCTTGTGATATATTCTGATGTAGAAGGTTGAGATTGGTTGGTTGTTGTTAAAGATGATGGTCTAAGGACCATAATGTTTGCCGATCCTTTGGACTTGGAGCTTGAAGAAGATGGTTTGGATGAAGAAGGGTCATTGGATTTTGTGTTGGTATTTTTACTATGCAATGTGACCTTGTCTTCTTTGACCGTGCAGAGTTCAAGCTTTCTGGCCATAGTGAAAGCTTCATCAAATGTGCAGAATGTTTGAACCTACAAAGTAGATGAGATGTGCTTAGCACATGCTCATGAAAAGAGCTTAATGAGCTCAGGTTGAGGTAATGAAAAGGAGAGTTGGTTGATCAAACCTCTCCAATGGGCAACGAAGTCAGCTATTGACTCATCGTCAAATTGTTTAATAGAATAGAGGTCTGTAATGGAGACCTTCTTAGTGATGTTGATTGAAAAGTGATCGAGAAATAGTTGGGCTAGTTGAGTGAAGGAAAAGAGAGAATGACTGGTAATAGAGCTATACCAGTCAAGGGCAGCTCCCAAAAGTGACATGGGGAATGTGCGAAGTAATAACGCATCGTCGTGGGCTATAAGGTAACAAGCGTGTCTAAACACTCGTAGATGTTGTTGTGGGTCCTCTTTGCTCTGAAAGTGAGTAAATTTGGGGAGTTCCCACTGGCTAGGATATGGTTTAATAGGTACTGAAGGGTGAATGGGTTCATTGTATATTTGTTTGTATGAAAGAACATTGCTTGAACCAGAAATGGATGTCTCAAGGTTAGACATCTTATCCATCAACATCTTTATTAGATCAGCTGATGGATTGGTAGGTGGGGCACCCCCTAAGTTGTAGGGTACCTAAAAGGCATTAGGATGGGCGTATGATGCACTAGGTTGCATTTTTATAGGCATAATGTAGTGGTAGTTCATCATAGGGATTGATGTTGAGGTCAAGGGGGGTTGTGCCATGAAGCTAGAGGGCACAAGTTGACTAGATACTGCCAAAGGTGGTTGACTGGTGGCATTGGTAAAAGGATAGGTAGTCATTCCCACATTTATAGGTGTAAGAGTGTATGGAGTCAAGACAATCAAGTTTTGGTATGGTGTAGAACTTGGTTGAATTGTTTATGGTTGAGGGGGTACGGAAACCCCGATGGAGGTAGGTCTAAAAATAGATGGGAAGGCCAAATCTTGGACATTGGCCATGGTCGGGTTAGTGGCTTGAATGGTCATAGGTCGGGTAGTGAACACTGTCAATATCATTGCCACTTCAGTTAAGGAGGTTGGCATCCCATAAATAGGGGTACCTGAAGGATCTCGCGCTTGGATTCTCATGAGATAGTGTTGGAGAGCCATGACATTAAGGTCAAGGAATCTCTCAAAGTCTTGATCCCCTTAGGGAACAATTGGATGTTGGTCAGTGCTAGGCTGGATAGGAGTATGCTCAATATCTAAAATATACTGCATTTGGTGACTTGATATAAAAGGTGAAGGCAGAAGTGGTTTTTGCCTCGTGTGGTCGATAAGAGATTTGGCTTGACTATGTGTCAAAACCATTGAAGGCAAAAAGGGTTAGGTTCCAAAAACTGTGGATTTTAGTTTCAGAAAACTAAAAGTGGTTAGAATGTGTATTTGACAGCAAAAAGGTGAGGTTTTAAGTTGCTATTTTGGAAAAAGTTTGTTGACAATGACCGACATCGATTTAAAAATTGATGTGGGTGAGTAAAAGTTGCTGATGTTGGTGGAAAAATTGATGTCGGTGAGGAAAAGGTGTCGACGTCGGTGGAAAAATTGATATCGGTGTCTGTGTGTTCCAGAAACTCAGAAAACTAAAAATTTTTAAAAGAAAAAGAGAAATTCTGAGTTGTTTCAGAATTCAGAGTAATGCATCCTCACCAGCTCAAAAAACTAGATAAAAATAGTAGAAAAGATGAAGGCAAGTAACCTCTAAATGTTTAATTCCTAAGAATAAATTTTTAGAGTCATGGTGGCTTATGCCTTAGAAGAATATGTTGGGGATGGGTTTTAGAAAGGGTCCTAAAGAGGTACTCTAAAGCTAGTTTCAGGTTAGTTTTGGTGCTCAAAAGTCTGTATTAGGTTCTGTACATGGCTTGGTGCTAGGGGCTTGCTCCCCTCACTTCACGAACCCAGAGCTGAGCTGGGCCGCTTAGCCAATATATACTTCCCCTAGAGTTTATACTCTGCTAGAGAATAGAGTGGGTCCTCCTCTTGGTTGTGTAGTCCAAGTAGGATCGCCGAGAAGGGTAAGGTATCTGCTAGGTGGTGAAATCCTAGTTGGGCCTTGTCTCAGGTATGTTATATGTTTGATTTTGTGAATGTGGTCTAGTCGTGCAACATAAGTGCACTATGATTTATTCATAATGCAGTTAATTACTAGATGAGCTAAATATGCATTTAAGAAGGTGTGAAATGCATTAAACTTTTAACCCAAATTGAAATGTTTGTTCAGATGCAAACAAGTGAAGAAAAGGTTAAGAGCATGAATTTCACTACTCTAAGATGCAAGAAGAAAGGTGACAAGAAGAAAAAGAAAGATTATTTTTAACTTGCTTATGATGTCTTTTGGAAAGTAAAAAGAAAGAAAAAGGATGCAAGGAGAGAAAATTTCCCTAATGCAGCTATATGAATGATTGCCTTTAGAAGGAAAAGAAATGAACCCAAGGAAACTCCAGGGGTTCCACCGGGCGTGCCAGAATGTTTCTACTCATTTTTGCTATTTAATATTTAGAAGAAATAAGAAACTAAGATTAATGGTCAGGGGTTTGTACATACCCGGATTAAGCTATGCACCGTATCCAGATGATCGAAGGAGCTCCTCTTTGGATGTGGAGGATGACACCTATAGATAAGAAGACTCAAATAGAGAGATTGTTAGATTGATATATGGTAGACTGCCAAGCAAAGCTCAGTCCCAGAAGTGCAAAGACTTCCTTGAGGGATGACAGTCCACTATTTATAATTAAAAGTGTCAGAAATAAAGAAATGACAAATGACTAACAAAGAGGAAATTAGATAATGCATACCTATTTCCTTGCAGTCAGTCTGCCACAGTCGCCGACGTCGGTAGTCCTGTCAGCGTTGGTTGGTCAAGTTGCCGTCATTGGTTAGGCTACCGGCGTTGGTAGGGGTAGTGGTCGATGTCGGTCAGGGAAATGGCCTTGGATGGGTTTATGGTCGATAGAGGGTTCTAGAAGGAGTCTGGGTCTGTGCAAAGTTGTAGGGAGACAAATACGGTCTGTAGAGGGACAAAGGTAGATGATAGGTTGTCAAAAAGGGTCAAGATAAAAGGAATGCTTTATAGCCTCTCCAAGAAGAAAGCCAGGTCTGGTTGAAGGTGAGGTCTGGTTAGGTAGTATTTAGAGATAGCAAATTGACTAAGTTATTCTAAATTACTGAAATGAAAGGGGGAAGAAATACTTAGCTCTAGTGAAATGAAGAACCAAGGTGTTGAATGCTTGTGCCTGTTACGACTAATGTCCAGGTCCCATGTAATGCTTTAGTCCAATCTGGAGCGACTGGTGTAGAGTCTCTGTGGCCAAGGGAGCATTGGTTGAAGTCTGATCTCTATTGATGTCCCAGTTCATGAGGAAGAGAGAGAGAGAGCTCGATCCATGTGAGAGAGAGTCTTAGAGTCCAAGAGAGAAGCATCTAAGAGGAAGTTGATTCAAGATTCATGATTAGTGATTAGCCTGAGTGAGAGGTTAGAACTTAGTTTAAGTAAACCAACATCAGTGATCCTATCGGCGTCGGTTGACATTTGACTGCATCGATGGGTGGAGAACGAGTAAAAGGGCTAACAAGCCCGTTCTCCATCCGCCAAGTGCATAGTCCGTTGGAGAATTGTCAAAGGTCAGGCTAAATACGCATGAGAGTTGGTTAGGCAGTTGGGGAGGAGTAAGAATAGGTCTTGGGTGAGTCATAGGGTGGGAAATGGTCCAAGACGAGGTGTCCAAGGTGAGGTGTCTTAGGTGAGGTGTCCTAGGTGATGTGTCAGGGTGAGGTCATAATTTAAAATAAGTTGTTTATTTCAAATTAATAAGATATGGGTTAGGACCAAGGGGGGTCGACACAATTTAGGTGTCTACACTTATATTTACTATATTATACTATAAATAGAGTATACAATAATCACCCCAGGTATTTAATAGTTTATTAGATCATATAAATTAAGAAAAAAGGTATAATTCAATTTTCTAAAGATAGCTTAGCAAAATCTTCATACAGTCATTTATTAGAAACAATGATCTAATATGAAGTCCCAAGTATTTATTATTAGTCATATATCTAGCATAAATATTATGTAAATTACTACCAGAGATAAAATAATTATTGTATAATTTATTGAATTCAACAATTCAACCATTAGTTAATTGCCTACCTAGTAGTTTGGGAAGAGCACCCTTTGCACCATCCTTTCTTCCTCCTTTCTCCATGACTTTTCTTTTTTTCTTTTTTTATTCTTTAAAACTAATTATTTGACGTTGTTTTTGTTTTATTTCCCTTTTCTCTTTTTTTTAAATTTTTTATTTTACTTTATTCCCTTTTAAAGGGTTTTTCTCATTTTATTATATATTTTCTATTCAAAAGGTTAATTATAATTTATTTAATAATTTATAATATTATTTAAATACTTATAATTTATTCTAAATTAAGCCGTTATCTAACAATAATTATAAATTAATAAGCATAATAATGATATTCCCAATTATCATCATGATAACAAGCTTGATTCCTACCATTAATATATTATACAGGTTGGTCCACATATGGTTGTTCCAACCTCTAGTCATACAAAGATTAATTTAACTAATTATTAATCATAACCATTAAATTATGCTAGAAAACCATGCATAAATGACTTTTTAATGAAAATAAAATTCAAAATATATATGCTAACCACTTATTACGCATCTAACTAGTGCTAGCTATTTGTGATGTGTGTGCAGGGTATTGGTCAATTTTTATATCATCATCCAATGTCTCCATATAATTCACCCTCTCTGATGATGCTCTCCCTCTATCACATTCTGAGGGCTAGTTCTCCTACATCAACCTCACATAAAATTGGTAGTTAGATCATAACAGTCATGATAACTATACAACATAAAATATAAGTATAATGACAAATCATAATGAATATAAAGTAAACATATACTTACAATTAAATCATAATATCATGATCATGTTTCCTAATCAATACTCTATTTCCCCATAACAATATATATCAAAGCCTAGTTAAAAATAGTCAAATCTAAATTTTATCAACTATAGATATCCATGGATAATCTAACAAGTTTTACTAGTGAGGAATCAAGATGTAACACTTCAAATGTACGAACATGATCCTAAAACATACTCAGAATAACCTCTAATAAAAATATCATAAGCTCTATTATCAATTTTTTGTCTTGTAGACCAATTTTTTGTCTTTAGTACACATAGTCAAACTTGAATCAGTCAACCCCTTTTTGGCTTCAATATTTAATTCACTTTCACTAACTCTAAAACCTTATAAAAAGCATGGATATGACATACATGTGACAAAAAACAACATCATATGCATTAGAAAATTCAACTCGGGCATAGAGCCTCAAACTCATCATTACAACTTGCTTACCCAGAACTGTCAGTTTACCTTGAAACATAGTCATGGTGATAATGACCTTCAACACCTATATGAACATTTAAAGAGACTATTGATGCATGTGGATGATCTTATGAGATAATTAGACCATTCTCAAATAGATATATGATATGGTCAAATGGAAATATTGGTCTTGCAAATCAATCTCATAATTTTGTACTTCACTGTCTCATCTAACCCAGACAAGTCAAGTTATGAGCAACATTTTCATAATAGTCACTAACCTCCAAAAATTATATCAACATGAACATGTATTAAAATTATTTAAAAATGTCTCCATGCACTTTTATTCATTCCTATTCCATGATAACACATCCCTAATCATCTTCTCATTCCTGCCTAGGTTTCTCATTATTTGCACCATTAGGCCTATTAACGATTGGTCAACTTAGATGGCTAGTTTATAAAACTTGAGGGTTTTAACCTATATAAAAACCACCATGGACATAAAATAAAAGTCTTAAATTTTCCCATCAAATGATTTTAATTCTTTGACTTGGTAAAATTTGATTGCCACAATAAATCTCTGAGAAACTAACACTTTCTTATAGGGTCTACTCATACACCTGACAAACCAATCACACCTAGAGATGCCTGATAGAGTTGAATACATGATACAATAGTTTTTATAGTCAATTGAGACCATTTTGGGCTGTTTTTAATAAGATCTTTCACATCAGGTCATTGTTAGGGTTTTAGAGGGGGTTAACACTGTTTCTAATTTTAAAAATTATTCATAAAGGACTTCCCCTCATTTCCAAAACTAATACCTAGGATATTATATATGAAACTTACCCATATCTCTTTATTATTTTAGGTTCCCATTTAAAGGTTACATGTGCCAATAAACACATAAAATTCCTTCTCAGGTTTGCATGTCTTCATTCTGTGCACTTGAGAGACCTTAAAACCACTTTTCATGCCTTATCTTACAAACCATGACCTAAAACCTTGTGAAAACGATTTAAATAATATAAAATTCCTTTTAAAACACTCACATGTCCATAATTTCCTTGAAAATATAACCTCATACCCCATTAGGCCATACTCTCTCTCTTTGCTTGCTTAAATCTTGACCTACAAACCACATTAGGCCTTGAAATTGACCTTCATGACTCTTTCCATGTGCTCTCCACATCCATCACATATTGTATCAACATATATAATGATTATAAATAAAAATAAATCCTTCGAATTCCTTGACAATAGACCATTATATCTCATTAGGTTAGGCATGGTCTATAAGTGGTCTAGTTGCATACTAGGTTTGTACGTCCCACCCCTATAGGCTCACCTTGAGACTCACATGAGTGATCCAATATTTCATATATATTATCAATCAACCTAATAAATCCATTCATGCTTGTGTTCACTCACTTTATGAAGCCATCATACACATACCTTATCATAAGGTTTCTTCATGCTATGGTTAGTGCCATGACCAGGCTTCTCAAGTACTTTAAGACTTTGAAAAATGAATTTGAAACTCCTATTGATGCTTATAAACCTTTATCACATGCATTAAATTATTATAAAACAATGTCATACCTATGTACATACCTCTGCACATACATCTTCATGATCATCATGCACATGCCTCTTCATGACATGGCTAGGCTTATGCTACTTAAGCAGTCAACCTTAGTGACCTTCCTTAAAACACTTCTAAAGGTTTATACACATAATATAAATCCCATACAATGAAAAACAACTTCTCACATGCCTAAGTTTACTCACTTCACCATGCTACCTATACATACCTATTCATAAGGTCTAAACAAGGCTTTACAAGACACCTTGATGCCTTGACCTATTCCTTCCATGTCATTACCTTAGCAAAACATCAACCAAGTAGATATAAGACACTTATACCTATACATTTCTCTCTCATGACAATAATTCTTATTATGTTGGCATAAAAACTCATCATGATTTCATAAGAACCTTATCACATCAGGCTCACAAGCTCATACATAAAAGGCCACTCACCATGCATCTTCACCAAATGCATCTAAGCATTAATGAAAACACACTTTGAAATTAATGACATAAATGATAATACTATGCTACCAACTAGTCTTGTCTAAGGTATTACACTATAACTCATATATAAAAATCGACATAGGTGCAAAAAGTGAAAAATGGTATTTGTGAGGAATGCTTGGTCCTATCCATGGTATTATAAGACAACTCACAAAAGAAAGAAGAAAATGAAAAAGCTATGTAACATAAAAAAAATTTAATTAAAAGAGAAAAAACATGAAATATTGATGTATAAAATAAAAATGTACTCATGAGGAAAATTGGGTCTTATCCATGACATTACAATACAACTTACAAATTAAATAAACCAAAGGGATGAAGGAAGGAAGGAACTAAGGTTTGTGTATAAAATAGACTGATATAAAGGGTGAGATAATTAGATAAGTACTACAATAAACTTTAGTAGGACAACATATAGAATTATTAAAATAAGGGAAATATTTAAGTAAAATATTTCTTCAAAAATTTTACATTGGTGGGTTCTTTAAAAACAGGGCCTTCATTAATTTGTAGACGATAAGTACTAGGACCAAGAATGTCTTTTACTAAATAAGGGACCCACCATTTTTGGGCATATTTTCTATATTTGTCATTTGTATAGTCTAATTTGAGGACCAAATCACCAACATTGAATGTGTGGACTTTGACCTTTTTATTATGTTGTTTGACGATGCGAGCCTTGTATTGATGGTTATGTTGAAACGTGGATAAATAATGTTTATCAATAATATATAAGGCATGAAGGAAAGCTTCACATGCTTATTCATTAGGAATGATATCATGAAGAAATATACATAAATATTGGAATTCAAATTCTAATGGTAAGACAGTTTCAAAACCATATACTAGTGAGAACGGTGTTGCCCCATTGTTAGTACATATGATAGTATGGTAGGCCTAAAGTGTAGGATATAAATTAATATGAAAATTAGTGAAATTTTATTGAATGGTCTTTTGTAATATTTTTTTAAGGATTTTGTTAATGGCTTATACTTGTCGATCGAGTGTACAAATAATACAAAATAGAATCGACCAGGGCAATTTTATCTATTGAAGCAAGGGCAAAAATAAAAATAAAATGAATCAACTAAGTCTTCTATGAAAGAAATGATTATAGAATTAATTTATTCCATTCAATTGAGTTTACTATATGGTTTCAGTTTTATAGATTAAAAATTGTAAAAAATATGACTAAAATGAAGGAAATAAATGATTGAGATGGTGAGGATGAACTTGATGATTTTAATAATGCTAAATTTATTATTTTTATGTTGTGACATATAAATGAATATTTTTAATCTATTACCAAATTTTACTGAGTCTAAAAAATTTTGTTCAAAGAATCAAATTGAGTCAAGTGGATTGATCTAGTTACTTATGGTTGAAGATGACTTGCACAAAGTGAAACATAGTCAATTAGATTGACTGTATGTTAAACCTGTACATAGAATGTTAGAATGAGTTGATATATTTGATCCAATGATGTAAAAATGAAATAAATAATAAATTATAATAAATAAAATTGTGAAATAAAGCCTACAATGGTTAGTTTCACATTGGGTTCAACATAATGTATGACAAGGGAAAGTGAAGTTGATCTATAAATAAATTCTATCTCAAAGAAGATAAATAACATTAGCCCTTACACTTGTTGTTAAATTTAGACAATAAATGTCATGACTAATATTTATATGTTATACCTAATTAAGGGGTCTCATATGACACAATATCACTATAGAGGGTTCCAAAGCCTCTAGTCGAGAAATACCACATAATAACCCTAGTTAGTTCATATGGTTTCTCTCAAAGTAATTGATAAAGTAAATAAAAAATAATCTAGTGCTCACCAAATCTTATGGGACAAATGGGGATAATAAACATGAAAGTAATCATGCAAATAATAACTCTACTCAAGTCAAAGTAGAGGTAATCCTAATGCATAGAGAGAAATATATCCATAAGCCAACATATGAAAATCTATCTACTAATAAAAGAGTACTAAGAGTTAGGAATACTTACCTTGAAGATGAACCTATCGAGACTCAATATATTTCTTGGGAAATGGTTCTTTGTAAGAGGTTATTGTGGTTCATAAAGATAACAAAGATAGGTCAGCTCTAGGATACATGACTTCTCCTATGCATCCAAAAGACTTTTCCCACAAGATAATATTCTTATCTCTAAAGGAAGAATAAAACCCTAATCAATGACTCCTCATGTAGAATGGTGGATTGTGTAAATTAATGATTATACCTATCTCTTTCTAATGAAAATGGTGAAAAGGATGTGTTTATATAGTTGGATCTAACCCTAAACCTTTCTAAACTTTTAACAAACAAAGTTGGCCCAGTTGACCAAGTTATTTAAAATAAAATAGTTAGGTCTGAACTAGGTTGGCTAGGATGGCTTAGTGCCATAACATGCTCATTTATATGAACATGGTTGGCCCATTTGAATGTGCTCGATGGATGACAAAAAGTGATTTTGGATTAGATAGGTGATATTTGAGGTAGTGAATTACTTATAAAAGTGTGTAAGGGAGGTGTCAAAGCTTAGGGAAATGTATAGGAGAGGTTTGTGTTGGTTTTAAGTGGTGGTGTAGGTAATAATAATATTGTAAGTCACAAATGGTTAGCCACCCCTTTCTTGGTGCACTCTTTAAGGTGTGCACTCAATGAGATTGAGAGTCAACAAGTTCTTGTAAGAGAGAAAGAATCAATAATTTATAAAGTTTAAAAATATTTTATGTATATATAATATATGAAAAAATATAAAAAAAGACGTAAATGAAGTAAAGATAATACTAATGAAAAATAAAAAGATGGTATAAAAAAATCAATAACTTGATTGAATTTGGTAAGCAATGTTAAGAAACATTTATTCAATGATATTGATTTTTAAATAGTTTATAAAATGGGTGAGTAGAATAATGATCCTATTAATATAATGTAAAAGCCTTTTGATGAAGGAGCTATAATTTTTTTTTGAAGAAAGGTATTTGCAAAAATTGACAAGACTGTTAAACTCATGTTTATAGTATCTAAACAAAGACTTTTTAGTGGAATGTTGATCCTCAATTTTTGATAATTTTTTAAGTCCAAAATAAAAAAAATAAGGATGAGTATGAAAGGATGTGAGTGAAACACATTCAGTCATACTAAGTTATCTTACAAGGAGGAATTAATCATGATACATGTAGGAAGTGGAAGATGCACATGAAGGATGATGTGCAATGTGCACAATGCAAGAAATTAGTGAAGGAGATAGTGTCATTTTTCATGTATATAAAGTGGTGAAGTACATAATGTTTGATATATTCCAGAGAAGGAATAAGCTAGAAGGGAACAGGGAATATGCCATTGAATGAATAAAATAAGTAAATTTATAATTAGACACTTAACACCATTAATTTTGATATATTTTGACATATTTTAACATACATGAGTTTTGCATACACATTTGAATCTTATGCACACTTTACTGTATCCATTCATCTATCTACTAACTTAGCCAATCAAATTTACTATTATTAATATTCAAGATCCCTAATATGTGCCATAATGATATATTATTTTAAGCAAAAAAAATTCCATATTATAGATCCTTTATTGTCCTTCTCAAGATAATGTCAATAATATTCAAATGTTCTTGGTTAGCATATGTATTTGCCTTCACCAATAGTATCTTAGGATCCTCAACTGATAATTTTTTAAATTAAAATCTCTTTATTTTGTCAACCTAAGCATGTTTCCTATGTTTTTACGGGGGGAAATACCAAAGAGCTTGCATTTATAAATACAAGACAAGCCTAAGGTCTTACTCACTTGGCAATTACATTGAGAACCACTTACACATTATAAAATCTATTTGCACATCCTTGAGACATTATCTAAAATAGCTCATATCTAAAAACCCCTCAAACAAATAAGCCATACAACAAAGTCTAAATACAAATGAAATTTAAAAGTTACATGTTATCAAGTGTTAGAAGCCAATAAATTACAATAAATTCTAGTGGATCATGATTGTGCACACATACACATAAGTGGGAGAAAATGTGTGGTTTAGTACTTGTTCAGAGTATTGGAACATAAATGCTCAATCACTCAATGGGGAGTGGTTAAGGTTATCCAACCCATATTTTACCCTCTTCTTTTAGGTCAATTTTGTGTCAAAAGTATAACTAAGATTTTAAGGCAAAGGAAGATAAAATCAAAATCTATGCACATGATTGTGGTATAGAAAACACAAAAAAATAATCTAGATAGATGGGAATAGTGATTTGTAATAGAATATAATAAAAAAATTCACAAGGATAGTACCATAAGATAATGGACATAATTGGTTGACATAGGTTTTTAAGCTTTCACCGATGTCCTAGTAGATCATGATAATATGTTTATTAAGTTGAATAGTCACAAAAAATTCTAATGAAGTATACATAGGAAGTGAACAATACATAATAGAATGTTAGCTAAGTGTCTTCTCTCCTCTCTTTGATTGGTCATTTCTTAAAATTGATCTCTATTTATAAATTAAGATTTGTGTAGATTATGTCATACTTTTTGCAATATGTATTTCAATAATTTTGACCTATTTGGATCAACTAAAACTAAAATAGGCTAAAACATTATGGTGAACCAAATAATTATCTTAAGCTTGGTGAACCCTAGGTCTTTATCCCTTAGTGTTTCATGTTTCCTTCTTAGGATTATATATTTCTCTTGCATTATGGTTTCAAATATAATTTATCATTTTCACTTGTTTCCATAAGTAAACCCAATCATACCTGTAATGGATTTCGATAATGTATATTTTATGATTCAAGCTATGATTGTCATGATTGCATGATTATTTCCTAAAATATGTAATATGTTTCAAATTCACGAAATAAAATGGGTTTAATTTATTAAAACTTTATGGATGATATTAATAATGAAAAATTCTTACCTCTCCTTAGTAATACATATTATCTAAATATCCAATATTATATTCTTATAGTTAATGCTTGATGGGAAAGGGAATGTATGAATCCTTGATTTCCTCCTCCCTCTATACCTTAAGTTAGTGATAGCCACCATTCCACCTTAATTATTCTCCCTAGTCTTGTATTGGATTTAAAAATTTGTGTTATCACAACATGAAGAGGTACCATTTTGTGCAATGGAACAAAGGTAGTCAAAATTTTCTTGATATTCCTTGTCCACCTCCTAGAGTATTAACTAATAGAACACATAAGTATGATATCATTGATCAACTAAAGAATACTCTAGCTAAGATTTCCATAATAAAGTTTTTCAAGAGGTTTACTATCGAAAAGGATACTCTGTATACATCATTACATGATAAAACCTTACTTGAATACACCCTAAATTGGTTAAGCAACCACACATATCATGTATTTTCATAGTCCTTTCACAAGAAAATCTGATTGGAGAATATGAGCTTTGTTCACATTTATCCATGTATTTTGTTTTATTCATTTTGGTCTTATTTCATGCTTGAGTCACCTTTTTGCTTATTCCCAGTCATCTTAAGCCCTTTAAACGATCATTCCACCTTAGCTAGGTCAGACTTCTCATGATTATTCCACCCCCTAGGTCCCTAGCCTATAGGATAGGAGTGCTGAGATTGGACTATAACACTGGACCTAGGGTGTCCCATTTCCAACACTCCTATCCAAGGTCATTTTGAGCTCTAATGATCAATATCCCTTGCTTAATGAGTCCTAAACCCTTTCTTAGCTTCGTCCTTAAGTTTTCCAATATTGGCTAAATGTGAATAAAATATCCTAAATTCAAAACAAAGAGTTTCCTATATAAAGGACTACATAAGGCATTTTATATCTAACACTTACTATTTTGGCACATTACATAATAAAAACTAGTCAATATTATAGCTTAGCATTCTGCATCACACATAGACTTGCATGCTTAATTAAGGAAGGGCCTATGCAAAGTTAATTCTTCTATTTATCGTGCGTGTTGATTACGCATGTTACCTAAGGGAGAACTAAATTTGATGTAAAACCCTAGTTTAAGGGTTAATATAGGTAGCAATTAGGACAACTAAGGTTTTAGATCATGCGATAATTCTTCCCCTAACCCAATTTTTATCCCTTTTGCTTTTAATGTATTTGTTTCTTCATGTGTGTAGATAAACTTAGGGTTTGAAGATTGAATTAGCTCTATAAAAATATTTGTTAATGGTTAAGATTTGAAATTTCATAAGTAGACCAACATAGGGACAGAAAATAAAACCAAGAAAGCTTAGACCTCTATGACCAGTATGGATAATAGTGGTAGGAACTAGACTATAACATCAAACACTAGGGTGTCCTATTTTTGGTGATCCTATCTTTTCATCGAATGAAATTCAGATTTAGGTTTTAGACATATTCCTAACCCTGCACCTTAGTTTTCAACTTCTACAATAGTTGTATCAGCCTATTTTTCTAGATAAGTTATTTCCTTCTCCTATGTAATTAATTCTAAAAAAATTGTATTTTATCATAATAAATTAGACTTTCCTACTTATTCCAGACCCTTTATTTTTTAGGAACTAAACACTAGTTTCCCAAAAATAATAAAACATTTGGTGAAACCAACTTACTTCAAATAAATCTAAAACCCTAGATACCATTAAAGTTTTTCCATCATATTTTGTGCAAAAATGTAATTTCAAAATTCTAATTTTTGTATAATTTTTTGTGCATTTATCCTATTTAAAATTATTTTTATAATTTAAATTATTATAATAATTTTTAAAAATTCTAAAACCCTAGCTCAAAACTCTAGATTTCTAAACTAGGTCCTCAAACCCCAACTATTCCTCCCTTACAATTTTTAGAAAAATATTCTAAATTTTTTGCAAATTGTTTGGATTGTCAAAAGTAATTTCACAATATCTATGTTAGTAGTTATTTTTGCATTTATTTTATCAATAGTACTTTTACACACTCTCTTTGGTGAAAAAAATAAAATGGCCACTAAGACACTTCTTCCCTCTCATCCCATAGATCATTTTCTAAATTTTTCTCACAATTATGACAATGAATGGACAAATTTGCAAAATTTCACATTAGCTAAACAAGTGGAAAATAATTTCATTTACAATGAAGATAATTACTATGGTTGTAATGAGGAATATGATGATACACATGATAGATATAGTGAAGTACAAGTAGAGACATCTTCTTCTCTCAAACCTATGTCTTTTATTCCCTCTTCTAAAGAAAATAATTTTAATAAATGAGAAATATAATTTTCACCTCATTCTCCTATGCACAATACATCAAATGAACAAATTATTCATGAACTTCCAATTAAACCTCTAATTGGTGATGGTTTTCTTCTATGTGAACCTACTCTCTCTCTCTCTCTCTCTCTCACTACTTTAATGTTCAAATTACAATAATATAAATGTAATTGAATCAAATTGCCAATGCATAATTCAATTCATACAGCTTATGCTCTTAACTCTACTTTGTCAAAAGAAGGTCTAAATGATAAATTTATTTCTCTTACTTCTCATGAAAATAATTCATGTATTCCACCCATGGATAACATATATGCACATGATATTACAATTTCAAATGATAATCTATTGCACATTTGAAAGGAATTAAATTCTTCTCTTACACCTCTCCCTAGAAATGATGGAAGTGATAATGAGTTGATAGTGAACATGCCAATGAATATGAAAATGAGAGTGATTATGAACAATATTTAAATTATGATAATGCATGGAACAACGATGATTATTTTGAACATAGTGAAGAAGAAAATGCATCTCATGTTTCTTAATCTTCTCTCACTCCTCTCAAACATAATGCAATACCAAATGTTGTTTCTACTTCTATGCATGATTTTGTTTCAAATAATGCACATGATAATGATAAAATCACATTTAATACTCAATTAGGATGAGATTTGATAAAAATTAAAGATACCAATGAATCTCCCAAGCCACCCCTCACTATAGTAGAACCCAATCCTCACTCTTCACCTAAAGAGAATGGTAGCTCACATCCCTCTAGTAAGGTCCAAGTTACCATTACTCCCAAGGTTCAAGTGAGCACACCCCATATTTAAGATCCAATTGATAAATTTAGCATTCACATGGATAAAATTAACAATAAAATTCAATGATTAAATGAACCACTTCAAGATACTAATGTACCATCCTAAGAGATTATCTCTTTAATGCATGTAGTTGGTGAATTACAACACCAAGTGCATCTCCTAACCTTGGGAAACAAGGCTTACAAGTCTTGGATGGATACCAATGATTTACATAGTAATATCCTTCTGAAGACATTCATAAAAGATTCATTGCCTCACTTTGATGGAACTAGAGATCCATTCATACACCTTCAGGCCTTTTGAAAGGCATTTCCATCTCATGCAAGTCCTTTGATTCTACTGAAGTTATTCTAGAAAAAATTAGTGGGGGAAGCACAAAATTAGTTCTTTCATCTACTCCATATTTTATCCTTACACACATATGATGATTTAGAGGAGGCATTTCTTAGATATTACATAACAAACATGGGCCCTCATGTTACATACGAGAAACTTGCCACACTACATCAAAATTCTTCAGAGCTAGTTAGTAAGTATATCTTATGATTTAATACTCACATGATAAGATTGATATACAAACCAATATATTTAGATATTCAACATATCTTTATTAAGGGGATTCACCAACCTCTCCTCGAGTATTTTTTATATCAGATAAAGGCTTCTTTCAGACACTTGTGCTATGTAGTTCTAGCATTGGAAAATAAATTAGGTTTGATTGAGGAAGATTCAATTAATTAGATTAATTTAGATTTCATAGTAGTATCTACATCTACAACTCTTAGCACACAACATCCACCATGTACTAAACAAGATAAGAGACCACAACTAGAAAAGCAACTAGATAAGAATAAAGAGCTAGTCTCTAGAGTACAACCAACAATATGCATTATAGAGAATAACATCAAAGCACCACTTTAGTTTGATTCAAATAAGGATATCCCATATATCATATTATTAGAACTAATGGATATGAGGTTAATCACATTACCTTCTACTCATCGATGAGATCCACATCTCTTATATAAATAGCCACATCGACCCTTTTACAACTATCATCATATCGATGGACACAAAGATAATGATTGTTATGGACTCAAAGATTGAATTAATAGATGTGTTGATAATGGAATCATAGCATTCACATAGGGGGCATTGATATCTCCTCCATCATGTAACCTTAGATCTCATTCCTCCATGATTGAGTCATCCCAAGACATTCCTCCATAGGAATCATCGATCACTCATTAGGAGATAAATATAGGTTTTAGGATAGAGCCTCATAGGAGATCAGGTCCTATCTCATGTAGAAATATACTACACTTAAGATTAAATGAGCCCACATCATAGAGTATTGCTCTTGAGAGATATTCACTGCGAATTTTTTTTAAGGACCTATTTCACATAGTAACCCACTACGATTGAGATTAAATGATACCCCATCATAGGTTTTAGCTCCATATCGATCTATTGTTTAGTTATACACATCACAATAGAGGCCATGGGGTATATGATTATAGATAGATGAGCCTTCTTCACATCACATAGTTTTAGTTGCACAACCAATAAAGTTACATTTTACAGAGTGTCCATGCACAACTACAATTAGTACATAATAGATAATATTAGATATAGAGCATATTCTTACATAACATGAGTAGTATGGGCATTTTTTTTGTTGGACATCAGGGTTTAGATAGTGATACAACATAGACTGATATGACACACATTCATACCAGCATTAGTTCATAGCTTCACTTAGCATGGCAATGATGGAGCCAAAGGTCTAGTTAGCCTTTGTATTCTTGAGCCACTCTACGGGAAGTAATATGCAAAGTGTGTTATCTTACATCCACATATACTAAAAACTAACATTCCTAATTACCAATAAATATCCATAGCCAAAACTAGCTTATCAAAATCTAGATCTCACCAAATCTTATTTTACCAACATTAAACCAACTCAGTTTATCCAAATAATTTACCAATAATAAAACCAACAATTTTTTCCTTAAATATGATTATAAATCAAACCTAGCATCACACTTGAACTTATAAAAAAAATCAAAATTCATATCCCAAGTACCATTTTACCAAATATGTGCAAAACCTCAACATTAATACTAGATCAACTACTCCTAACCAACAAACTACAAGAAATAGACTAATATATTTAAAATCCTACAAACATAATACACATGAATCCAAAATCAAACCAACATCCATATATATATATACATAACCAAGTTTTTAAATACATATACACTATATAAAATATAATCAATCATAAATGGGCATCATGCCCTCACTCTTAGTCTTTCTCTCTCTTCCAATAATAGTCCCATAGTTGACTCTAGTGCTCGATGGCCCCACACCTCCTCAAGATCTTGAATGCCTCTTATGATGACTCACTCTCTCTAATAGCCAACCATGATCCTCACATAAGTTTGCATATCACCACTAAATATCAGTGTACTCATTCATGATCTTCATGCTAATAAAACCATAATCTGGTGGAGGCATCCTATACCTATCTAGATCAGGCCTAAGCTCATCTCTCTCTTGTGCTACCTTAAAATATGTAGTTGTAGCTATCACAAATCTATCAAACAAATGAGCATAAACATCAGATGTAACTCTTGCATGCTCTATCAAACCTTCCTCCATAGCATCATGAAGAACATTCCATGTAATCTCTTGGAGTGTTGACTCAATAATGGTCTCCCAGTACTCATCATCTCCACTCCCTACACCAACTTGTGCTTCATCCTGGGCACCTCCCACTCCACTTGAATATAAAATATAAAACTCCATTAGATATATACTTTCAATTTAAACTAAAATAAGAACAAACTTGTACATAATTCACATATAATTACTACTTGCCTCTCATCATCTAGATTGACATATGATCCTTATACTTGGAAATACCCACTCCATCAAAAAGATACAATAGAGCCCACCAATGCCTTAACCACCATGTGGTATATGCCTCTCCCACCATGTGGTATATGCCTCTATACATCTAACATCATCTACATTAGGAATATCTATAATTGCATCTTATGCAGCCAAGGGTAATGGTGCTAACTTAGCCTTAGTAGGCCTCCCATGAGATTTTACCATTGCTAGTACTTGTGCACTCCTCACCCATACCCATGCTACTAGGGGCACATCTTGTGGTATCCCAAACTATCTAGTCATGTGCTCATGCTAAAAGTGCTCATACACTTTAGCAAAATAATTGTTAGGTTGTGGAGCTAAAAGCTTCACTGATGTAAATGGAGGAGGTTGCTGAGTTGCAAGCAACTAACATTGATTATGGGTCGGCTGACATCAGTCAGATAGGAATTGACGTTGGTAGCCTGTGTGTGCATGCATTTGCATGCGTCTCTAGAACTAGTCTTATTTTAGATAGGTAATTAGTTTGCACGTAAAAGACTAATTTTAGTCTTGAGCTACATTTCTAATTATTGTAATTAGGAAGTCTAATTATTGTTTCTATGGGATCTATATAATAGACTCATGGGGCTGTATTGTAATTTGGAGAATCATAAGGACTTGGTGAGGTAAGGACAAGGGTTCTTCCCGAGTGTAAGATCTAGGTCGGCAGGTGTGCAAGACCAGGTTGATCTGTAGGTTATGCAAGATTAGGTGAGATCTACATGGTAAGTAAGGTTGGTTGATCTGTAGGTGTGTGTGTGTGTGAGGTCAGTTAGATCTATGGGGTAGCAAGATCAGGGAGATCAACAACACATCAGGGAGCAAGATCAGGGAGATCTACTTGGAGTATGTGTGTGTACTTGGTTGGTATTGGAAGTAGGCAATAACGGTTGAGTTGATTGTCACTTACTGGTTGGTGTACTGGCAATATTGTTACTAACTAGTTGAAACAACTCTATGTTTGAGTTGATTTTGTTTGTAATTGAGAGAGAAAACTCTTTAGGGAAGATTACTAGTACACCCAAGAGGTGTGGGAAGAGTGTAATCTCTTCATTGTATTTCCTTCTGGAATGAGTTAAATACAATTGTGTATTGTCTCTCAAATTCTATGTTGTTTTTGAATTCTAGTTACTTATCATTCTTGTTAAATTCTATGTTTAGTTGCTTATACAAAGGTAATCAAGTGTGCTCTTAGTGAGTAGGGATCCTGACAATAATTATGTAACCAACAATTGACCCTCATACACCAAAACTGCACTCCATCCTTGCCCCCCCAGGGAATCCTTTATAGGGCCTCTATATGATATATTGAACCACCAATATTATAAAACTTGTCTATAGTGATTTATCCTAAGAGATCAAATAACTAATGTACTCATCCACTATTCTCTAAATAGATGTGGAGGTTCCCACCTCTCCCTTGGTAATCTTATTTATTGCATAATTGCTATGTGCTCATAAGCCCAATAATGCAATAAATTAGCCACACTCACACCACCACTAAATGATTTTTGAGTAAACCTATAAATATCCCTATATAAGTGGGCAAGCATAGTCTTACCCCATGAAAACATAGTTCCACATACCCCTATACTGTACATGATCCTATGCATCCTGTATATAATTGATACCCCACTCCCATCTATAATAACAAATGAAGCCAAAAACATGACCAACCACTTTCACACATGTGAAACACTCGATTGCACAATAACTAGAAATAATACATCACTATCACTTCCTCTTTGATGTGTGCCTGAGGGCACACCAAGAAAATACAAGGATACATGATTAATAACATCAACACCCATGTCATCTTTTAAAGTCACACACCATCCACTAATTGGTAAATGCAAAATATAGTACACATCTTCTAGAGTAATTTTAATCTCTCTAATAGGAAGATAAAAAATACATGTGTTTGCATTCCATCTCTCACATAAGGTGGTAATTAGATACCTATCCCACTGCACAGTGCCTAGGTCACATACATGACCAACCCCTACCCTATCCATGAAAACCCTCTCATCAGTTAACAAAGGTAAAAATCTTAATATCTCCATCACCTGACCTCTATGGAACTCCCTCATCCATACCTCACCTTGAAAAAACACTAACAAATAGTGTGTATATATTAGTTAACCATTCCAAGGAAAATAACCAAGCTACATAATAATAGAAAATAACTCAAAAACTCAAAAATCTATCCCCATTGGACAACATCACTATAGAAAGGACACTGACATTAGAAAAGAGTGCTAAAACTTAGTCAATAGCATTGAACCCTGGATAAGAGTGCTAACTCCTAGATAGGAGTGTTGGAACTAGTCAAAACTTTCCTAAGACACTTAAAACAACTAAAAAATGTCTAAAATAGGCTTCCAGATAGGCAAAAATCAAGCATTTTAGTTACTTACCAGGGTAACATCACCACTAGCCTCCACTTGGGTTGCCAATTACTCAAACTGGGTCACAACAGGTTCTCATCTCTTCAACATATCTCTCACTAGAGAGATCTAAATCTCAACCTAGTCAATGCACAAATGAATCAAGAATCAATCCACTTTTCCTATATCAAACAACTTTTTCATTCAAAGCAAAATACCATTTTACCCATAACTTCAACCTCATAACTCCATTTTGCAAACCATTTTATTCCATAAAATCATAATAGCAATACGTTCTACAATGTGCAAGCCTCACTTTGTTAATACCTCATCTACCTACTATGGCACACACATCCCTATACTTCTTTTATACCCAAACACACAACTTGGTCCTCACCAATAAAAACCTGTTCCAATTTCAACAACTTAGTCTAATCAATAAAATAATTTTTCAATCAATTCAAACTAGACCAACATTATTTCTATCATTACGCCACTAGTCATCACTTTTGGCTTGACCTCCTCTATCAAAAATTTCATCACTCTCCCCAAAAGTGGCATCATTTATACTATTCCTATTCCTACACTTACCTGAAATGCCCATCTACTCTCATAAGTGGATACACCATGGTTCGTATACCTCCAATATTCATACTATTATATTTAGCTTAGATCAATCAAAATATATAGTAATTTAGATTGCATGGGTTAGTCAACATTACTCAAGACATTTAGAGAGATATACCTTTGCCTTAAAGATACATAAACTATTCAGATATAGTGGTTCAAATCATATGGCTCCATAGTGATTTCAACTTATAGATACACAAAATAGTCAAATACAGTGGTTCAAATTATATGGATTCAAAATGACTTTGATACAAATTCAGACCAGATACTAGATTTGGGGGCATGTACATACTACACATCTCACACATACAACTTCATACAACATGACACATTAACATGACCAGATAGTATATTATAGGCATAGTGTAGAGCACAATATTTTGATCTCTAGTTTTACACATGGGCATAACATGATAGGTCATATAAAATGTGGTTATATAGATTACAAGGTTATATAAATGCATCAATCACATACTAGATTTAGGGGCATGACACATATGTTCATGTTCTTCATCATCCAAGATTATACAGATGGAATGGAAAGACATGCCATTCTCCTCTTACACATTGACCAAAGTTTTAGATTACACCCAACTATACCTAGGTTGTCACTAGGTTGGATTGTATGGAAATTTATAGTGGTTGGTCCATAGTATTACCTAGACCCAAACTATACAAGTTTGTGTGGGATAGAGGTTAGATATTGGTTTTGGGCCTCCAAACACTTCTTAGTTCTAGTTTAGATTATTTAGAGTGGGGGCATGATATATTTTTCTCTTCATAGTATATAGATTCTTTACATAATTCTAGATTACATGATTTTATGTGGGACAAAGGGAAGACATTGGTTTTGGGACTTCGAGCATTCCTCATTCTAGTTAGATTCAACATAGGGGGAAAGCATTGCCCTCCTTCTCCATGATTACATAGATTCCACTTTCAGGTCCAGTATAAGGGGCATCCATTTTAGGGATTCTTTATTTCTTTAGGCACTATTTATCTCTCTATCCACTTCCCTAGCTAGGAAGTGAGTTGGAGTCTTTTACAACACATTCATCTCCATACAGGTAGGTTTAGGTGCACATTTTCTTTTCTTTCTTTTACTCTAGTACTTCATTCATTACATCACTATATTAAAAGGAGGGGGGGGGAATTTATACACCCTAAATTGGTCAAGTCACCACCGTATATCATGTCTTTTCATAGTCCTTTCATAGGAAACTCCAACTAGAGAATATGAGCTTTGTTCACATTTAGCCATGTCTTTCATTTTACTCATTTTGGTCTTGTTTCATGATTGAGTCACCTTTTTATAATTCCTAGTCATTCTAAGCCCTTTAAATGGTCATTCCACCTTAGCCAGGTTAGACTTCCCATACTTATTCTATCCCCTAGGTTCCTATTATTTAGGATAAGAGCACTGAGATTGGACTATAGTGTTGGACCCTAGGGTGTCCTATTTCCAATGCCCCTTTTCAAGGTCATTTTGAGCTCTAAAAGTTAGTTTCCCTCACTTAATGAGTCTTAGCCCCTTTTTTAGCTTCATCCTTAAGTTTTCCAATGTCAGCCAAATGTGAATAAAATCTCCTAAATTTGAAAAAAATAGTATCCTATATAAAAGACTACACAAGGCATTTTATATCTAACACTTACTACTTTGACACATTAAATAATAAAAATCAGTTAATAGTATAGCTCAACATTTTGCATCACACATAAACTTGCATGCTTGATCAAGAAAGGGCTTAGGTGAAATTTCATTATTTCATCTTCCATGTGCATTGATTATGCACATTCCCTAAGGGAGAACTACATTTGATCTAAGACCATAGCTTGAGGGTTAATGTAGGTAGTGATCAGGATAGTAGGGGTTCTAGATCATGTGATCATTCTTCCCCTAACCCAATTTTCCCCCTTTTACTTTTAATGTATTTGTTACTTAATGTGTGTAGATATACTTAGGGTTTGAATATTGAATCATCTATACAAGGAGATCCATTAACGATCAAGATCTAAACTTTCACAGGTGGACCAATATAGGGATAACAAACAAAACCTTGAAAGTAGACCTCTGTGACCAATTTGGACAATAACAACAAGAACTATACTATAACATCAAACACTAGGGTGTCTTATTTTTTGCACTCCTATCTTTTCACTAAACAAAATTTAGATTCAGGTTTTAGACATCTTCCTAGCCTTGTACCTTAGTTTTTAGCTTCTACAATAGTTGTATCAGCCTATTTTTCTAGATAAGTTATTTCTTTCTCCTATATAATTAATTCTAAAAAAATTGTATTTTATCATATTAAGTCAAACTTTCCTACTTATTCTAGACCCTTTATTATTTGGGAATTAAACACTATTTTTCAAAAAATGATTAAAACATTACCAAATGATGTGAAACCTTCCTATTTTGCATATATTGTCAATACATTGAAGAATAGTGGAGACATGATTTCTTTTGAAAAGGAATATTTTCATACTGAACATACTATAGATTAAAATCTCCCATTGTTCATTTAAGTGTGAATCTTAAATAAGGTAGTTAAGCATGTTTTGGTAAATAATGGATAAAGATTGAATATTTTTAATATAAATTTTCTACAAAAATTGTATATCAATACAAATTTTATTTATCAATTAGGGAAAAGTATTAGGGGATTTGATAATATTGCTCACCAATTACTAAGATCAATTACTTAAAATTTGATAGTGGGCCCTAAAATGTTAACTACTATGTTTCATTTAATTTAAAATAATTTGCATTATAGCCTATTGTGATAGCTATAATTTTAGAACCTATGCAAGCTAGGAAAACAAATGAATGCTAATTCCTACTCTAAATCTAAATTAAAACCTCAAATTGAGTTATTCAAATAAAATAAAATAGCATAAATACTTAAAAAACCATAATGTAAATGAATTATGTCACCTTATCCATTGATTGAATTTGATTTGTTCTTTATTTTGGTATATGGATGCTCAATTAAATTTTCCAAGAAAAGGGAAATCTAATAACATATAGATTTATGATCTTAATTTTCTCAATGGTCTATAGGATAATTTTGATAATAATTTGATGGATTGAAGGTAAATGTTGACATTGTAGGATGACACATCTATTTATATATTTCTAGGTGAGAAGATGGATAGTTTGGATAAATCTAGATTGATTGGATAAAATTAATTTTAGATGGTCAGATTTGAGTCCCCATCCATGTGGAAGAGACCATTCCTCATGTGTGTGAAAGAGAAAATGGGAAAGTTAGTTGGTAGTTTAAAATGTCACATGAAATAGTTAAGGTAGTTATATGGATAACCATGTTGGTTGAAAGGTTATATGATGAATCAATAATTGATTGAAGAAATTAAAGTGGTTTGATGACTTAACATTTGGTTGAGAGAAATGTGGAAGATGTTTAGTGACTTAGAAATTTTGGATTTTAACTAGTTTTTTGGAATTGTGTACACGATTAATCAATTAATATGGGTTAATTAATTATTTTAAAAAGTGAGGGAAATTATATTAGTGGAAATTTGAATTGAGGATAGTAGTTGAGTTAGTGTGTCAATATTAAATAAAGTTAATTATGACACTAAATGTGGTGGAATTTAGGTGTCAACATTTACTTCTCTTTGAAAGGGTGTTGTGACTAAGAAAAGCAATGTTTTTTTAAATAATAAAGAAAAGTAGAGTGGAAATGAATATATAAATATTATTCCCCAAGTAAATTTGAAATATTATGAATGATGCCCCCTCGAGTGGTCACACAAGAAGAATAGATGTCAATGAATGATTGAAATGAAATAAAGGTAATATGGAACATGATGGAGGTAAGACCAACATTTTAAAGTAGTATGTTTCAATAAAATTCTTATAGGATTTTAAGTACATGTAAAATGATTTAATCCTAGGTTTGAGGTGCTAGGGAGCCGAATGGAGAAATAAGATTCTCATTTCTAAGCTACACATTTGGATTGTGCCCCATGAATGATTGGTACATGGGAGTGGATGTGGGAATAATATATCCCATTGGTAAGCTATGGGCCATAAAAGGAGATTTTTTTTCAAAGGATGAGTGATAAAATTTACTAGATTGATTTGCAAGCTAAAATAAAGATATTGAGTATTTTAATTATTTGGTAGTATGATTGGAAGAGAAAATGAGATTAACCCATGGATGTTACTAAACCAATGGATATAATGTTATCAAATTATGATTGGATTTTATGATTAAATTATTTTACATAATAAATTATATATGCAAGGAGTGGATTTGGAATGATATATCATGAGATAAGTTGCACACTTTGATGTGGCCCAAGCAATGATATATGTAAGAGGGCAGATGTGAGAATCATATATCCTATTAAAAAGATGAAATATTTGATTAGATTGATTGATTAATTGATTGATTAAGTTTATTGATGATTTATTTGACTTATATGAAATAAAATATGGATGTCATTATTTATTGGTTCTTAATCAACAGGTGTGAAAGATTGGATGGAAAGATTAGAGAAATGATTAATTAGATGGTTTGGTTTAGTTGATTGTTATATAAGCATAAAAAAATAAGGTAATTAAATACATGTGTTAATTATGATTTATCACATGATTGAATAGCATATATTTTATTTATTTGGTGATTATGGGATGTATGGTGAAATTAGATAGTTAGTATTTGAATGGGTTGATGTGTGTTAGGGATGTGATGTATGCTTAGAGATGAGATAATGATGTGGATTAGGTGAATAATTAATTTTTATAGTCTTTTCTTGGATTTAAAACATAATTCCAACATTATATCCAATATTAATTGAACAACCTTTATTTTTAATATTTCACATGACAATATGCACCAATGGTAATAAATGTAGGGACTGATAGAGTTAAAAGTGCAAGACATAAAGCATCATGATATAGAAAATCATAATAACACTATTTTTAATGTATATAGTGATCTTGAATCAACAAAATATCAATAAATAAAATAAGATAAAAAGCATTTGAAATAATACAACCTTGTAATTAAAACCAACAAGGAAATAAAAAATAATTGTACAAGAAAAGAAGTAAAAATATAATTTACACAAACAAGAAAGTAAATAAATGGTCCATACAAACAAGTAACAAAATGTATTTGTATTTAGTTAGAGTAAAACCCTTTATCATATTATATATTTAATAGTTGTAATCATTCAATGAGTAACCCATGCAAAAGATGACTACGGTATGCTTACTAAGGACAATGTATTTTTGATTGCTTTTATGATTTTTTATTTTTGGGGATTTACTAATGTTTTTATATTTTATTAGATTTTTGGGCACCAGTGGTCAAGATGACCACATATACCCCATGTAAATAAGTGTTTCATACATAGTCCATATGTATCTCAAGCTGATGTAGTTCTCTCAATGCATGAGGAAATGGAAAGTGATGATATTAGGAAAGATGATGATGATTAGATGAAAGATGCCCTCCTAAGAAATGATGATAGATGATGAGGTTTTATAATGGATGGGTATTGTTGTGTTATATTTATGAGTTATTTATCTAAGGATTATGTATGAGATTATATCTAAACATGAGAAAAGGTGTATCTACATAACTACAAGAATCAAACCTTAAACTAAAATGTCATAAGTAATTGAAAAGATGAGATATATATAAATAAATAGGGATATATACAAAATGATAATGGATATATGTATAATAATATGGTATTCCCAAAAATAAATAGGGTGTATGTTGAAAATAGTTTACACATGGTGCTAAAAATTGGTTTCACCATGGTACATGTCTAAAGTGTCATAAAAATGGTATTCACTTTTGGAAGAATTGTTTTTATTTATCTTATTTTTTTTACATATATACAACAACATTAGAACAATCTAGGCATGTAAGAACTTGAAGTGCATGATGTTAATTAGTTCATCAAGTTATTCACCTTATTCGATTGCTAGTTTATAAGCACCCAATCTGTATTTGGCAATGACAATGTATGGACCTATCCAATTAGGTTAAAACTTGCCTTTATTTTAATGATTGAAATTGGTGTTTTGTTGGTTTTTTCTAGAAAAAGGTTTCCAATTTCAAACTCCATTATCTATTTTTTATTATTATATATATGATGGATATAATTTTAACATGCTTGTAGTGGTTAAGAGCATTAATACATTTCTTATCTAAGAGATCAAGCTCATGTAGCCTTGATATGCGATATACTTCATCATCAAATTTTTTTTGTAAAGAGATACATAATGATGGAAACTCAATTTTAACAAGTAAGATGGACTCAATGACATAAACAAGGGAATATGGATTTTTTCCCATGGGTGAGTGACTGTTAATATGGTAAGCACACAAAGTAGGATAAATCTATAAATGACAATCATGAACAACATCATTGACAATATGATTAAGGATTTTTATGATGTTTTTGTTTGTTGCCTTTACTTTACTTCTACCTTATGGATAATATGGTGTGGACCATTTAAGATTGATATGATATGCTTGGCGAAGGATATTAACTTTTTAAAAACTTAAAATTATCATATATAATTGTAGAATGGATACTGTAATGAAAAATTATTTAGTTTAACACAAATTTAGAAATCATTTTTCTAGTTATGTAAGTTAGCATAATGACTTCGACCCACTCAATAAGGTATTCAGTAGTGATGGTTACATTATTATGACCATCAAAAGAGTTAGGCTTTATTTTTATAATGAGGTCTAACCCCCATGAGGAGAAGGGATGTGGATTGGTAATGGGTTATAAGGCTTGTGATGGAACATGGATTAGGTCACCATGTTTTTAGCATGAAACACATTTCTTGACACATTGGAACAAATCAATTTCCATCATTGGCCAATAATATTCAATATAAAGAAGTTTATTTTTAAGGACCATATAACTTGTATGAGAACCATAACTATCATTGAGAACTTCCTTAATGACTAAATCTACCTCTTTAAAGTTTAAACACTGTAATAAAGTTATATGATAACAAGATGACATTTATGGATTATATAGTACCTCAATATTATACTCTTGGAAAACTTAGACTTCAGTTATTCTTCTTAGTTATAGACCTTTCCTACTTATGAAAGTCTTACATGCACTCTATATTTTTTTATTTATCCCATCTCTTAGTCTAACCAATCTTATGTTGATGACCTGGGCCTTTTGTCTTGTCCAAAATGCTTAAAATGTATTTATCTTCCATATCTATAAGTTATGAACCTATAACTACTTTCTTGCTCCCTAGGCACTAATATCTGGGACAAACACTAGCGTCAACTAGTGTCATGACCTAACACAAGTGTCTAGTTCCCTAAAGTCATCTATTTTACAAATAAAACATATCTTAATGGTCGGCCTAAGTGATTGTTGGCATTATAGATTTTCACCCTAGTTGAGGAGGGGATTTTTTAGATCTTCCTACTCAAATCTAACCCAACATGGGACTGATCCTAGGCTGTGGGTATCGTAATGATGGATTAGACCTCTAGAGAAGGCCAAACTCCTCCTGGATCTATCACCTAAACTAAAATCTGATTAAAAAAAGGGATAGGGAAACACATCGATATAAGAAATCATGTAAAAGAGGTGATGCACTAGTAATGTGATTGTTCATCCACTCTATTGAACTTATAATAAACACTAATGAGATTAGATATGCAACTCTAAATAGCTGTTTATGCATTAATATTTCATGTAAAGGCTCACCAAATGATCAAAATTTAAGGGAAATGGAGAGGCCTAGTTTAAGGTACTAACTAGTAAATGTATCCACTTGTTAGCTTTAATCAAATGATATTTGACACTAAACATGACTTGCAAAACAATATAATCTAGTAACTAGGTGAAATTCAAGATTTGACAAGGGAGTGATTTCTACCACATATGCAAATCAATCTAAAATTGACACACTATACAAGAATATCAAGATCTAAAAAAAGAGTCCTTTATTATCTCAAAAGGTTACAAATATCAAATCTAGGTAGAGTCTAGTCATGCCCAAGAGAGGGATTACCAAGCTATTTTTAAGGCTTAGAATCCTATATTTATAGAAAAAGAATGAGAGAGAGAAGGAACTATGCATTGGAAAAATCCCAGTATCTTTTGATGGATTAACACCAATTTGAGGATGATGTTGAGTCATGATCTTATCAAGAAGGCAAGATTTTAAATGGATTTGAAAAAGAATTTAATGCTCCATTGATCCTTATCTATCCACCAGGTCTTCATCTTTAGACTCCATACCACCTCTACCTGATCTACTGATGAGGACCAATCTTTTCATGCCTTGGAACTGATAGAGTCTCACTTGGTTTATTTTAAGTGGCTAGATGTACCCTTTTGTTAGGTTTGTAACTGAGCACAAATCTCTTTAGAGATTGAAAACCAATAATATTATTGGTTTTCCTATAGTTTCCCTATTTATGGAAATCTTATAGGCCACATAGTTTCACTTTGGACTATATTAGGTTTGGATAAACCTATTCAACTATTTGAACTATATGAAAATTGAGAGCTCAATATATGTACAGGTCCCTTTTCTATTAAAAAACTATTGATCTTGGTCTATATTAGGTATAAAAGACCTATTTTATCTTTGTAAGGATTTAATGGTAACCTATGATCCTTAAAATGCCTATGTGGTACAAGTTAGATTGCCATTTTTTTCTCAATTCCTTTGTTATTACCTTGCTCGAGTAAAAAAATATCTCCTTGACCTTCGTCAAAATGTCCTAGGGATTGATCCTACTCATTGGTTGTCAAATGATAACTAAAACCCATGAATTTTCTAAATTTTATTCGATCCATTGATCTACCTATGCATCGGTGCCTATGAACCATCTATTTTATACCAAATGAATGCACTTGTGCCACTTGTCCTTGATTCATTAGCTCCTTGGATTCATTGACCACTTTTACTCATTAAATCCATGCACTTCCATATCTATTACAAGCAATTTGACATCTCATGGAGGCTTTGAAACTCTAGACCTATCCTTAGAAGATGACAAATTACATTTTAAGTGGGATTAAATTGTTTCAAGGGATTTTCAAGCTGCTTATGATCTTTTTGGTCCACTCATTCCATCTAGAAATTTGCTCAAGTTAAACCATTATTTTAATAGGAACCTGCTCCTTCCACTAAAATTCTTGGAATATGCACATTTTTAGTATGTAGACCAAATTTGGTCAACATCTTTGGCAACTTATCTAGGTAACATGTTTGATATGCTTGAACTTAGACCATGTACATGACCTTTGACTTATAAAAGATAACACATTTGTTCCATGACTATAAAAAACCTCTTGTTTTTAAAAGACAATGGACTCCACCAAAAAATGGAAGGAAACCAAAATAAAGCAAAGAAACTATCCTAACAAAGTAAATGTGCAAATAAAGCACTTATCTGGGATAAAATATGAACAAACTAATCTAATTATCCTTGAAAAAACATGACCCACCTAGATTAAAAGGGAAATTCATGAACTTTATCATTACAAAAGATGGTACAAGTTGTAAATTAGGGGGTTTATTGAACATGAACTTTGAAAAGGTAGTCTTCTTGACAATTATTTCTCTTAACATCTCCTGAAATGAGCTATTAACAACAAACTAGTCACCAACAAAAACAAATTCATCTTGCACTTTTGGATCTCCTTTATGCTAATTGTCAGCTATAACCTTGTCAATTGACATTTCATCTATGCATGATCTTTGAATGACCTCGTATTTCTTATCAACTAATGCAAGCTCATCCATAGCTTCAAGGAGATTTAAATAGTCAACCCAATTTATATCATGATCTTGAGTAGGCATTTTTTGATCAAACTTCTCAATAACATGATATTCAATGGGCAACATATCTCTACAAAGATCTTCAATCTCTTATAGAGATTTAAGATACATCTACCAATCATATTTTTTATCTTCAATTTGATCAACTTGAATAGGATCATCCTAAATGGTATATTGATCTCCCTCAAGTGGAGATATTTCAACCTCATTTATGACATCAACTCGCATCAATTATTCATAGAGCTCTTCTGTATCAAGATTTGCCTTTTCCTACATACCTAAGATAACTTCTTCAATATCATCTAAAATCTCAGTTTCAACTTGGACTTGAAGTGAAGTACTAATGAATATCTCTTCTTATACACATGTGAAGCATCTTCTTCACATTGTTCAAGAACTTGACTTGAAAATGCAACATTTTTCTCTATTTCCCATAGAATAAGCTCTTCTTAAAGAAGGGAAATGGTGGGAGGGTGATGAAATTAGTTATTTTGAGAGGGAATATGAAGCATGGAAAGATGATCATGATCATATTTTGGGATCTTAGGGGCAATGGAATCATTTAGGGAATATTTAAGAGGAGGAAAAGATAAACTTTTGAGAACTTCTACATTCTGCTGCTTCTAACTAGCCATTATCTCATCAAGGTTTGAAACCTTTTTGTCCTTATAGATAACTTGAAAATGAGGGATGAGTGGTAAATAAGGGGGACTATAAGAAGGTTAAACCTCTTGAAATGGCATATGAATAACTTCTTGAATAGATTATTGTCTCCAACTAGAAATCTTCATTAGCAAACATTACGCTTGGTCAATCATTTCATGAGAATAAGGAGTACAAGAATACTGGTAAGGAACACAAGAGGGTTCTTAGTAAGTTGAAATTTACTCATTCTCTTCATCAATAGAGAGAGGTGATGATTCATCAATCCACTCAAGCAAAATCTCTTCTTGAATTGGTAATTCTAAAGTTGGACTATTTTCTTCATTTGAAAACTTAGCCTATTGTTTAACTTCATCACTCAAATATGACTTGCTAGGTTTCTCAATCTCACCTAATAATTCCAAAAACAAGTGCTACCATTGGTATTCCAATGGATTCTTGACTTTATTATCAATAACATCATCATGGATTCTGCCACCTAATTAGTCTCTTATGAAAAGATCAACTTATGTCTCAATTACCCTAGCTCCATCATCAAGACATTATAGTTGCCTTTTATCATCTCATTTATGATCATGCTTACCTTCTAATCTATTGGAAAATACAGGGGTCCCAACTTGAATCTCCTATTCATAGACACTAGAAGTGTCTTCTTTAAATTGCTCTTGACACTTAGCTATAACAATATCACTATCTATCTTTTGAATGACTTCCCATTCCTTTACCATCTTTGATAGTTTATCCATCATGCTTGAATGATATAATTTTAATTTTGGTGTATTTAAATTCTTTTTAAGAGGTGAGAGGGTAGGTGGGCATTAGATATTGTTAGGCTACTTTGTTGAGTTGTGGAGCTAAAAGCTTCACCAATGAGCGAATGCAAAGGTTGCTGGTTTTACACAGTCACCGACGTCAGTCAGGGATCAACTGGAGGCTACCAACATCGGTTATGGATTGGCTGATGTTGATCATGTGTAGACTGACAGGGACCAACGTCGGTCACCTGTGTGTTCTAGAAGTCTATTTTCATGGGATGAACAGATTGTTTGCATGATAAGTTTAACTGTTAGTGTTGAGTCCACGTTTCTATTTTTGGCAAGAATGATTTGAAACTTTGATTAGGAGGTGTATCTAATGGTGGAGAATGCATAGCTCATGATCCCTAATTATATATAATAGGGATAGATCTTCATAGCTTGTGTATGAAAAAAGGGTAGACAATTCAAGTAGCTGAATTGTGTTTGTAATTGATAGAGAGAACTCTTGAGGGAAAGAGATCTGTACATTTGAGAGGTGTGGAAGAAAGAGAGATTTATTCAATTGTATTTCCTTTTGGAAGAGTTTAATACAACTTTTCATTATTTCTTGTATCTCTTGTTCTTTTCTGTTTCTAATTTCTAGTTGCTTATTATTCTAGTTTAATTTCGTGTTTAGTTGCTTACACAAAAGTAATCAATTGTTCTTGTTAAGATCCTAACAAGTGGTATCAGAGCTTGGGTTCACTAATAGGTGGTTTTAGATCTGTTTAGTGTGTATTGATTATAGGTCACTCACAGGGGTTTCTGTTTGAGTGGGAGTATAGCAATGGCAGAAGAAAGTAAACTAAGAATCGAGAAGTTTAACGGCAAGAATTATCAATTATGGAGGATGCAGATAGAAGATTATCTATATCAAAAAGATTTGTACTTACCATTGGGTGGGGTTTCAAGCAAACCCATAGATATGCAAGATGAATAATGGAATGTTCTTGATAGAAAGGCTCTGGGATCCATAAGGTTGAGCCTAGCATCTTATGTGATTTCCAACTTGTCACAGGCAAAGACAATAGTAGAGTTAATGGATACTTTAGAAAATTTATATGAAAAGCCCTCAGCTTCAAATAAGGTATATCTTATGAAGCAATTATTTAATTTGCAAATGTAGGAAGGTGGATCTATATCTAGTCATCTAAATGATTTCCATGCAATAGTAAATCAGTTAAATTCAATCAAAATAGTTTTTGATGATGAAATTAAGGCTCTCTTAATTTTATGCTCTTTGCCTGAAAGTTGGCATAGTTTAGTAATGGCAGTTAGTAATACTGCATCTGCTACAAATATCTTGAAAGTAGATGATGTTGTTAGTGTAATCTCGAATGAAGAAATTCGTAGGAAAAGCATAGAGGAAACATTAGGTAATGCTTTAAGTATTGAAAGCAGGGGAAGGCAAAAAGAGAAGTGCAAGAAAGGGAGATCAAGGTCTAAGTCAAAGATGAGAGGTAGATCCAAATCCAAAAATGGAAGAAAAATAACTTGCTGGAATTGTGGAAAGATAGGGCATGAAAAGAAAGATTGTTGGTTGCCGGTTAAAGAAGAAAATCAGCATGAAGGTAAAGAAGAAGTAAAAGTTGCAGGTATTGTTGCACAAGATGCTCTTATATTTTCTTTGGATAATAATATAGAATCTTGAGTTTTAGATTCTGGTGCCTCTTTCCATGCAACCCCAAATAGAGAATATTTCAATGATTATGTCCAGGGAGATTTTGGAATAGTTTATTTAGGGGATGATGAGCCTTGTAAAATTGTTGGCAAAGGAAAAATGTAGCTGAAATTATAGAATGGCAACACATGGGTGTTGAAAGATGTCATGCATGTTCCCATCTTGAAGAGGAATCTAATTTTTGTAGGAAAGTTAGGGGATGAGGGTTACACAGTAACTCTCACAACTGAATCTTGGAAGGTTACCAAGGGTGCACTTGTATTAGCCATAAGTAAGAGAGTAGGTACTCTCTATTTATGTAATTGTATTATTGATTATTCTCCTTCTGTTTTATCTACTTCAGATGTAGATGCAAAGTTGTGGCATTGTAGGCTTGGCCACATGAGTGAGAAGGGAATGAAAGTTCTTAAGTCAAAAGGTAAGCTTTCAGATTTGAAAAGCATAGATCTAGATTTCTATGAGCATTGTATTTTTGGCAAATAGAAGAAAGTGAGATTTCTCAAAACTAGGTCAACAAAGAAGAATCACAAGTTGGAGCTTGTTCACACAGATGTGTGGGGACTAGCTCAGGTAGCTTCTATTAGAGGATCACAGTATTATGTTTCTTTCATTGATGATGCTACAAGAAAGGTATGGGTTTATTGCATAAGGAAGAAATCTGATGTTTTTGACACAGTTATGAAATGGAAAGCTTTGGTTGAGAATGAAATAGGTTTGAGATTGAAGTGCCTTAGATCTGACAATGGTGGTGAGTACTGCAGCTATAAGTTTAACATGTACTATTTTATGAATGGAATACATAGCAAAGGATGGTTCTAAGGACACCTCAGCAAAATGGAGTTGCTGAAAGGATGAATCAAACAATTTTGGAGCATGCATAGAGTATGAGGTTGCATGCTGGTTTGCCCTTACAATTTTGGATAGAAGCTGTAGATATTGTAGTTTACCTGATTAACAGAGGACCCTCTATTACTCTGGATGGTGGAATTCTAGAAGAGGCTTGGACAGGTAAAAAGGTAGATCTTTCATTTCTCAGAGTTTTTGATTCTAAAGCTTTTATGCACGCTGATAAAGAAAATAGAAAGAAGCTGGATGCTAAGTCTATGAGGAGCACTTTTATTGGTTATGGCTCTGGAGATTTTGGATTCCAATTATGGAATCTAGGAACTAATAAAATTATTAGAAGCTGTGATATTGTTTTTAATGAGAAGGTGATGTATAGTGATTAGCTCAAGAAGCTGAATAATTCTGAGTAGAGCAATGTTGATTTGGACGAGGTGATGATCCAAAATGAGCTCGCAAGAAAGAATTTTCACACTCAAGAAAACACAGACACCGACATTGGTCAGAAAGGAACTAATGTCGGTCATACAGGAATCGATGTTGATCAGATAGTGACCGACGTCGATCAGACAGGAACTAATGTCAGTCAGGTGGAATCAACGTCAGTTAGGTACAGACTTGGGGATGACTAAGATCGGTCATTGACAGAGAATTTGGGTGGACAACAAGCAGTAAATGAGTCTCAAACACCTAAGAGGAGGTTAGAAAGGGTAAGTAAACCTCCAATTTGATATTCCCCTTCATTATTTTACTTATTGCTTACTAATAGTGGAGAACCGAAGAGTTTTGATGAAGCAATGTAGGTAGAAACCCAAAAATAGTGGGAGCTTGGCATGAATGAGGAGATTGATTCCTTGAAAGAGAACCAAATGTGGGATTTGGTTGAGTTACTAGCAAGAAAGAGAACACTAAAAAACAAATGGGTTTACAGGTTAAAGGAAGGTGAGAATGGACAGATGAGACATAAGGCCAGGTTGGTAGTAAAGGGATTTGCACAAAAACTAGGTATTGATTTTGGTGAAATTTTTTCTCTTGTAGTAAAAATGACTTCTATTTGGACTATATTGTCTTTAGTTGCTATTGAGGATTTGCATCTTGAGAAGCTTGATGTTAAGACATCATTTTTTCATGGAGATTTGGATGAATAAATATATATGGATCAGCTGGAAGGTTTTGAGGTCAAGGGTAAGGAGAAGCTTGTGTGTAGGTTGAAGAAAAACTTATATGGTCTTAAGCAGGTTCCTAGATAATGGTATTTAAGATTTGATAGGTTTATGAATGAGCATGGTTTTAGTAGATGTTAATCTGACCATTGTGTTTATTTTAAGAGATTAGATAATGGTAGATATATTATCCTATTGCTGTATGTAGATGATATGCTTGTTGCAAGTTCACACATGCATGATATTATTGAGCTTAAGGTAAAATTAGCTCACACATTTGCCATGAAGGATTTGGGAGCAGCAAAGAAAATCCTTGGCATGAGTATTAAGAGAGACAGGAAAAATCACAGTTTGATTTTGTCTCAAGAGGATTATGTGAACAAGGTGTTGAAGAGGTTCAATATGCAGGATGCAAAACTGGTAGGCACACCTATGGCTGGACACTTCAAGTTGAGCAAAGAATAGTGTCTTAATTCACATGATGAGGTAGAGTACATGAGTAGAGTTCCATATGCTTTCGTAGTTGGGAGCTTAATGTATGCAATGGTATGTACCAGACCTGATATTGCCCAAGCAGTGAGATTTGTCAGTTTGTTTATGGCCAATCTAGGAAAGGAACACTAGAAAGTAGTTCAGTGGATTCTCAGATATTTTAGAGGGACCAACAGTAGACATTTATGCTATGGAGGGTCAAACACTTCTCTACATGGATATGTAGATGCGGATATGGCAGGTGACTTGGATGGCAGGAGGAACACCATAGGATATGATTTCACTGTTGGTGGAATGGTAGTTAGCTGGATTTCAAAGTTGTAGAAGGTTGTTGCCTTGTCTACTACATAGGTAGAGTACATTGTAGTCATAGAGGCTAGCAAAGAGATGATATGGATGACATGGTTCATGGAAGAGTTGGGAAAGGAGCAAGAGAGTTATAGATTATATAGTGATAGTCAAAGTGCAATTCATTTGGCAAAGAATTCAGCCTTTCATTCAAGAACCAAACATATATAGCTTAGGTACCACTTCATTAGATAGGTATTGGAGGATGGTGAGTTGAAGCTGGAAAAGATCCATACGGATGAGAACCCTGCTAATATGTTAACAAAGCTAGTAACAAAGGAGAAGTTGAATCTTCGTTCAAATTTTATTGGTATTCAAGATTGAGCTTGAAGATGGAGAAGCTAGAAGATGTTGCTGTACAAGTATAGGTGTAGCTGTTTATCTCCAAGTGGGAGATTTTTGAGTTGTGGAGCCAAAAGCTTCACCAATGAGAGAATGCAAAGGTTGCTAGTTTTACACAATCACCGACATTAGTCAGGGATCAACTGGAGGCTGTCGATGCTGGTTATGGATCAGCTAATGTCGGTCATGTGCAGACTGATAGGGATTGATGTCAGTCACTTGTGTGTTTCAAAAGTCTATTTTCATGGGATGAATAGATTGTTTGCATGATAAGTTTAATTGTTAGTGTTGAGTCCATGTTTCTATTTTTGGCAGGACTGATTTGAACCTTTGATTAGGAGGTGTATCTAACGTTGGAGAATGCATAGCTCATGATCCCTAATTCTATATAATAGGGATAGATCTTCATAGCTTGTGTATGAAAAAAAGGTAGACAATTCAAGTAGTTGAATTGTGTTTGTAATTGATAGAGAGAACTCTTGAGGGAAAGAGATCTGTACATCTGAGAGGCATGGAAGAAAGAGAGATTTCTTCAATTGTATTTCCTTTTGGAAGAGTTTAATACAAGTTTTCATTGTTTCTTATATCTCTTGTTCTTTGCTGATTCTGATTTCTAGTTGCTTATTATTCTGGTTTAATTTTGTGTTTAGTTGCTTACACAAAAGTAATCAATTGTTCTTGTTAAGATCCTGACATGCTTAATGCTAGCAAGGGTATCCTTCAAACTAGGAATATTTAATGGCTTCTTAGGAAACTCTTGGGATTGAGGAGGGATGTGAAAAGGGGCAATAAGTATTTGAGTAACATCAGATGAAGGACTAATAACAAATTTTACCCTTCTTTTCCTCCTCCATTATCCTCTTATTCAAGGTTAGGCATAATGAAATTAGAATCCATGTCCCATGAAGGCTTCCATATGGGTATTATTTCAAGGCCTTTGGTAGGTATATGATTTTATACACAAGTAGGTTGCTTTGGGGAAGGAAGGTAGAGCAGTCTGCCTTTGGGGTGATTGGAGGGAATGACTAAATATGGAACTTAAAGAGTGATTCAAACTTGATTTTTACCTCCACACCATATTCAAGTTTGAAAACTATATGAGACAAGTATTTGAGAAATTAACCTCCAACCTTAGTCATGAATTAATTACCCAAAAACAAGGCAAAATGAGGCAACAAATTTGTTACAATAAGGTCTTGCACAATTGAAAGTTTGGGGTAAGAATGGAAAGTAAGTTTAATATTTTCAATAATACCACATATTTTAAGGGGGGATCCATTCCATTGCAATCCAAAGTTAGAAACAAGTTCATACATCAGATTCAAGTTTTCTACCACCAACGTAGGAACAATTGAAAAATTCATCTTGTCACTAGGTAAGAAATTATGGACCAACTTATCTCCTATGACCAAAAAAGCAAGAAAAGGAGATGGGGTGACCAATTTAGCCAATTATGGTTGGTTTGTAAGAGTATTTTGATGAGGAATAAGACCTTGGTATTCAAACCTTTTCTATTTTCTAAGACTCTCTCGCAACTTTTCTCTTTCTTTCTTAATTTTTCAATTTATAAATGCAGATAGTTAGTATTTGGAATAGGTGGATTGTAAGGGGTAGCAAGTTGATAATATGATTGATTATGAGGGTGAGGAGGTTACCATGGATGATATTGGTAGTGTGTAGGATATGGACTAGTGTATGGGTCATATGGGCTATGATAAGGTAGATATGATTCATCATATGGATGATAAGGAGGTATAACATAGGGATCTTCCTCATACATATACATGAAAACACCATAAGGATAATGCAATGAAAATGAATTTACTTGGAAATCACCTAGACTTTTAGAAACAATTTTTTAAGATTGGGATAACCAAATTCTTCATGAAAAATCCTACTATAACATGAAATTTTACCAAGACCAACTCCAATGTTCTCATTGGGCATGCCAAAACTATTGGCATTATAGATTTACACCCTAGTTGAGGAGTGGATTATTCATATCTTCGTACTCAAATATAATCCAACATGGGACTAATCCTAGGCTATGGCTATCTTAATGATGGATCACACCTCTGGAGAAGGCCAACTTCCTTTTGGATCTATCTCCTAAATTAATGTGATTACTCATCCAATCTATTAAACTTATAAAAAACACTAATGAGATTATATGTACAACTCCAAACAGATGCAAAGGCTCACCAAATGATCAAAATTTAAGGGGAATGATGGAGAGGCCTAGTTTAAGGCACTAACTAGTCAATGTATCCACTTTTTAGCTTTAATCAAATGATATTTGACATTAAACATGGCCTATAAAACAATATAATATAGTAGCTAGGTGAAATTTAAGATTTGACAAGGGAGTGATTTCTACCACATATGCAAATCAATCTGACATTGACACACTATAACGTAATATCAAGATCTAAAAAAAGAGTCCTTTATTATCTCAAGAGGTTACAAAGATCAAATCTAGGCAGAGTCTAGTCATGCCCAAGAGAGGGATTACCAATCCATTTTCAAGGCTTAAAATCTTGTATTTATAGAAAAAGAATGAGAGAGAGGATCTACACATTGGAAAAGGCCCAACCACTTTTGATGGATTATCACCAATTCAAGGATGATGCTAAGTCATGATATTATCAAGAAGGAACAATTTCAAAATGCTTTGAAAAATAATTTAATGCTCCATTGATCCTTATCTAGCCACTAGGTCTTCATCTTGGGACTCCATGCCACCCCTACCTAATTTTATGATGAGGACCAATCTTTTCATGCCTTGGAACTGATAGAGTCTCACTTGGTTTATTTTGAGTGGCTAGATGTACCCTTTTATTGAGGTTGTAATTGAGCATAGATCTCTTTATATATTAAAAACCAATCATATTATTGGTTTTCTTGTAGTTTCCCTATTTATGGAAAGCTTATAGGCCACATAGTCTTTCTCTAGACTATATTAGATTTAAATAAACCTATTCTACTATTTAAACTCAATGAAAATTGAGAGCTCAATATATGCACAGGTTCCTTTTTCATCAAAAAACTACCAATATTGGTCCATATTAGGTCTAAAAGACCTATTTTATCTTTGTAAGGATTTAATGGTAACCCTCAATCCATAAAATGTTCATCTAGTTCAACTCAAATTTCCATTTTGAGCTCAATTCCTTTATTATTACCTTATTTGGGTTGAAAACCATCTCCTTGACCTTCATCAAAATGTCCCAAGGCTCAATCCTACTCATTGGTTATTGAATGTTGATTCAAACCCTTGACTTTTCTAATTCTTGTTTGCTTCATTGATCTACCTATGTATGGATGCCTGTGAGCCATTGATTTTTTTTCCAACTGAATGTGCTTGTGCCACTTGTCCTCAAGTCATTACCTCCTTGGATTCGCTGACCTCCTTTACTCACAATCACCATTTGATCTTGATGAGTGATTAAATACAAACCCTTAGATTTTCTTATGACCCACTGCTTGACACCTAACAACTCTTTGTCATGATTAAAATTGACATTCACATGAATGTCTTTTGACATCTGCATGGACGTATTTGACATTTCATAGATCATCAAATTTAAGCTTGCATGATTTTATCTGATATTTATTTTGACATCCTACAAAATGTGAATGACATTTCATAGACTATATTTAACGTCCCTCAAAACATTAATTTTTTAGCTCATATGGATTTTTGTAGTATCTTTATTTTGATGTTAGCATGAATGTCTTATGTTTTAGGTCTATTTTTGAATACTTATAAATTGAAGCACAAAAGGCATGGAGGCACCAAATTTTCAAAAGATGTTCTTCTTACCAAAAGGAACAAATCCATTTGACCCACTAGATGGGTGAGGTTTTTAAGGGAAGATAAAAAAATATACAAGTTGACTAGTCCATATTTGCTCTTGCATGACATCCTAGTGATGGTCAAGCTCATTTGGTTAAGTATGAAATCTGATTGAGGAACCAACTTTGATCATGTATAACCTCTTTTGTGCTTTGAAAGAGGATCTAGAAATTGGTGCATAGAAACTTGAGACCAAAATGAGAAAATACATGTGATCATTTTTTACAAAAAACTATCACACGTGTGAGATATAATTCCAAAAAATTTCCCACTTAGCTCTGTTTGAACTCTTGTGAAAATGGCTAAGTATAGAAAAACACAACAAAATTTGGTTGAGATGGAAACTTTGGACCTCAATATCTTTTGATGTACTTTGGAAGAGGGGTTAAAACTTGGATCATATGTCCTAGGTACAAAAATGAATAGACTAATGTGACTAATTCTTCTTGAATCATCTAAATGTGTGAGATATACCATCGACAAACTACCTACTTGGACTTTCTACCACTAGACTCAAATGTCAAGATGAACACAATGAAGATCTAGATGAAATCCATGCACTTACATATTTATTCCAAGCACTTTTGACACCTCATGGGGGATCTACGACTTTGGACCTATCCTTAGAAGATTAAAAATTACACTTTAAGATTACTTAAAGTGTTTTAAGGGCTTTGTAAGTTGCATGATCTTTCTGGTCCACTCATTCCATCTAGAAATTTTCTCAAGTTAAACCATTATTTCAATAGGAACCTACTCCTTCCACTAAACTTCTTGGACTCTACACATTTTTGGTGTGTATACCAAATTTGGTCAATAATGATTTAATGTGAGTTACTTATCCAAAGGGATTGATATAAATACAAGATCAACCATTATTCATTCCTCACCTAGAAAAGACTAAAAGAGTCCAAGGTAAATTATCAAAATTACTCTATCAAGCATTTAATTGAACAAAATCTTCCCTATTTACACACTAGTCATAGGCATAACATACCTATAGGTCCAAAGTATTAAAGGAGTATCCCAAGAGCTCAACTTGCCAAGTTACAAGACAGGTCAATGTTGTACTTGCTTTACACATGTTACATGATTCACACACAAGCCAACATGTTGGGGAGAACTACATAAGTATGAGGCCCTCTTTAGAGTATTGGATATTTAGGTAATGCCATATAAAAATGGGGGTCTTTGGGGAAGCTTGACACCATGTGCCCACTAACCTATTTTTTGCCCAGTGACCATGAAGATGAAGAAAGGGTTTTGACATTTTATGAGGAGTGATAGTCCATGACCCATATTTGAATGCACCAAAACAAAGGAAAATTCAAACCTAGAAGAATCCATGTGGTCACATCCCTTTTTATTAGGTATTACATATATGACACTTATATTGAACCTAGATAATATCATTGATGTGATCATCCCAGGCTGCCATTAGTGTCTAGATCTCTAAAAGCATCCAATCTAGTATCGAATGATTTTTCTAGAATCTTCTTCCACTTTGTTTTGTGCCTGTTATAGATTTAACACTATGCTAGCATTAAAACCAACTATTTATATTACTTATTTATCATTTCCATACATAGATTAGTTGTAATTTATATATTTAGTCTATTCTTAGTTAAGAAATTTAGTATATGTTTATATTTAAGTTTAGTATCCAATTGGCCTATTATAGACTTGATTATCACCCTTTTCCATTGTGATTTTTATATACCACTTTAATAGTAATCTAGGGATAAATCTAAGTACTTATATTCATTTTAGGGTTAAACATATAACACATACAATATAATGTATTTCCAAGGATGGTAAAGTGAAAAGCTCACTGGATGAAGGATTTTTTATGATTGTAGATAAGTTGGTTGATTTTTTATATTCATGGAGGTATGCGTATATATATTAATACCAAGAATAAGTAGGACCAACAACCTCATAGAACATTTCATACTTGGAAGAACTATACATTAGACACATCAATTAATTAACAAATAACTGGTTATGACCATCATCTGTATGCATTTTGTTAGAATTAACATACATGATCTAATGAATATAATAGAAAGAATGAATAAGAGATAAAATAGTAATGATAATAAACAATAACTATATATCTGAGACAATAACTAAAATGAATAAATAACTCAAATATGATGAATTAATCTAATAATTCAATATTGATGTGATGTAGAATACACAAATATCCATTGCTTATATAGACCAAGGCATGCAAGATAAAGATTAGGGAACTCACACAACACGTGTAGTTCAACTAATATCTGACTACATGAATAATAGAGTGCAACTCCATAAGAACAATATAGGTGTCAAACCTGCATAAATGATCAACATAAGTTGACTACTAGTTAAGCAATCTTATCCTATCTTACCATAAATAGTGGAGTGCAACTCCATGGTAACAAGATAAGTGTCCAAGTTGACTACTAGCTAAAAAATCTTATCCTATCTGGTGTAATGTAATCTAATTAAAATAAGCAATTAGTGTACCAATCTAAATAATAAATACAAGTAAATGTAATAAAGTAAATAAATTCACCAACACTCCCCATAAGCAAAGCTTAGGTCGGGATATGTAGATAATAGTCATAACAATGTGTAGCCATAGTAGGCAATCTATACAAATAGATGAGGAAAGGAGAAAACTTGAATGAAAAAAAACTCTTCCTCAAAATAAAGGTCTAAGAGACCCCCTTGAAGAACTGGTGTCCCCTAAATAACTAATGTCATGCACCCTCAAAAGAGATCGTAAGTGATAATACTTGATCTCAATGAAAGGCTTGGTGAAAATATCTACAATTTACTCCTTCATAAGAAAATATTGAATATCAATGATCTTTGCCTAAATCATCTCCCTGATAAATTACATATGGATCTCTTTGTGTTTGGTTCTTTGATGATGAACTAGATTCTTCAAGATCTAGATAGTGCTTTGGTTGTCATAGTAGATGATTGATGGCTTCCAAAGTATAACTCTAAGCTCAGTGAGAATATTCTAAAGACAAATAGCCTTAGTAGTGGCATTAATAGTTCCATAATACTCAACCTCTGTAGATTAAAGAGCAATAACATGTTGCTTCTTGCTCTACCAACAAATGGGGTCATATCTAAAGTGAAATATGTAACCAGAAGTGGATTTATAATCATCATAATCACCAACCCAATTAGAATCTATGTATCCCACCAAGTCTAAATATGTACCTACTATATAGTGAATCTTGTATCTAATAATGCCCTGAATTTAGATCAAAATGCAATTGGTAGATCTCTAATGAAGCTCATATGGTGTCTTCATAAAGTGTGAAACAATGCCAACTACATATGAAATGTTAGGATATGTATGAGTTAGATAGATGAGGCTATCTATAAGTTGGTGATATAATGTGGCATCAACCAAAGGAGTAAAACAATTAACCTCAAGTTTAACTCTCGATAAGAAGGAAGTTAGTGTAGGCCTATAATTAGCCATGTGAAATTGAGCTAAAAAGTCCATAGAATACTTAGGTTGTGAAAGAGTAATCTCAAAAGAAGATTGTGCTATCTGAATCCTAAGAAAATAATGCAATAGGCCCATGTATATCATATAAAACCTATTATGAAGTGCAATCTTAACACAACTGATGATGGATGTTGTGCACCCTATAATAATGAGATCATCAACATAGAGCACCAAGTAAAATAGTGAATCCTCCTACCATATAATGTAGACATTCATATCTGAGTGACATCTCAAAAACCCAATTGAGAGAAGAAATGTTTCCATCTTAGAATACCAAGCCTTAGGGGATTCTCTTATACCATAGACAAACTTATGTAAGTGGCACACTAATGAAGAATCTTGAACAAACCCCTATGGTTGATCCATATGTATCCTCTCATGAAGATACCCATGAAGAAATGCACCCTTTACATCCATCTGATGTACAACTCAACCATGAGATACACTAATAGCTAGTATCTATTGCATGGAATTCATCTTAGCAACATGCACAAAGTTTTTATATAGTCAATGTCTTCCACATGGGAAAAACCTTTGGCCACTAAGCATGATTTATACTTATAAATATTTCCATCTGCTACAAACTTAGTCTGATATATCCACCTACATCATACTAATTTTATTCATTTAGGAAGAGGAACAAGATCCCAAGTGTTGTTCCTAATCAATGAGTTATATTCTTCTTCCATCACTGGATCCCACTCAACTATCCCTATGGCTTCCTGAAAATACTATGGATTAGAAGCTATGGTAATATAGGAATGTGGAAGATCATGCTATGACCATGTTCTACTTATATCTAATGGATACCCCAAAAAAGGGTCTGCATCCTCCAAAGTCTGTCTAGCACACAAAGACATCAATGGGCGAGGAACTAGAGGAGGAAGAGAAGGAACTAGAATATGATCTACTAAACTTAGCCGAGGAGGTATTATTTTATCATCCCTATGTGTAGATGAAGAAGAAGTATCATTGTCACTACTATCTAATTGTTATAAGGAAGAAGAATGAGAAATGTTAGAAGACAAGTCTGAAGGACTTTATTAAAAGTAAACATTTCCCGCTATAATAAGCTCATGTGAATCTGGATCAATGAGCCAATATCCCTTAACACCATCAGGATATCCCATAAATATACAAGTCTAGATTTGTTGTTTTGAATTACAACACTTGTCTGAAGGTATGTGAACCCATGCTAGACTATCAAAGACTCTAAAATGATGCACTTTTGGCTTCTTATTGTACCAAGATTTAAGAGGCGTTATCCCCTTTAAAGCTTTGTAAGGAACTCTATTCTATATATATGCATCATAATTAATTGCTTTTGCCCAGTACTCAAGTACTAATGATTTTACATGAATCATATAACTTGTCATCTATTTTAAGAATCCATTCTTCTTCTCTACTATACCATTCTACTGAGGTGTGTATGCAATTAAATTCTAAAGATAAATTCCTTCAAGAGCACATAATTATTCAAACTTATTGTTCACATATTCGCTCCCATTATTAGTGTGGAGGATCTTGAAATACTTTTCATATTATTTCTTTGCTAGAGCTTTGAACTCTATAAATCTATCAAATATTTCACTCTTGAGTTTCAAAAAATAAACCCAGATATATCTAGAATAGTCATCAATAATTGTGAGAACATTATGGGTTTTAATAAAAGATAAAGTAGGTAATGAACCCAATAAATGACTATGAATAAGTTTGAGGACTTATGTAGCCTGCCAAGCCTTCCCTTTATCAAAATTATCCTTTGGATGTTTTTCTAAGACACAACCGTGACATACACCCCCTAAAAATTGAATCTATGTAAGTCTTGTAACCATTTCCTGTTGACTAAGTTGTTGTAAATTGTGGTAGTTTAGATGACCAAACCATTCATGCCATAGCTTGCTCACTAAATTAGTGTGTGAGAAAAAATTTGTAGAGGAAGACTAAGGCACAAAATGGGAGAATAAATAAAGTTGAGTATGATTGTTGACTTTTCCCACTACAACTAAGGCATTATCCTCTAATTTTCTGATTGATATAAAATTGGGTGTGAACTCAACTTTCATACCAATATCAAAGTGAGTTATTTGGTAGGTAGAGAGAAGGTTAGTTGATAACTATGGTACATAGAGGACATCCTCAAATACACCACTATCAACATCCCCTGTAACTTTTTCTATGCCATATACCTTAGAATCATCACTTATGAGAATATAAGGCAAGGAACTTGGTTCTAATCCAGAAAATTATTCTTGATCAAAACCCATTAGTGTGAAGCACCTAAGTAAAGTACCCATGAGTTGAGAGAATTTGCTAGTACAAATAGTGATATATCTTTCCCTCTCCCTAAATTTGAAGGAGTGGAAGAATACTTTGAAGAGGATTGATTAATGCTATTCTTCTTGAGAAGACCCTTAAGGTCATCAATATATTTATTATAGCAATCTTATTCACTATGAAACCCATTTTTATAATGAGGGTAAGGAGTGACAAGTCTTTTTTGTGAATCCCCTTTCTTATTAGTGGATTTATAATCTCCTTGTGAGGAAGATTATTGCCATTTATTCTTATCTTTTTGTGACTTATTCTGATTATTCTACTTATTTTTACTTGAACCTGTATTTGATGTTGATGTTGAAACTTGCTTATGTTGAGGTTAAATTTCAACTAGAGCTTGATATTTGGATGACTTGATTAGCCCCATAGCTATTAAATTTTCTTCTTTATCCATTAGAATCTTATAGAATACCTCAAAGGTGGGAATTTAATATGTTGTGCCCAATGTGAGCCTATGAGTCTGAAAGCTAGAAACAAAGGATAAATATTCAGGACCTAATTTGTGTAAGGCACTAAAAATCAATTCAATATCCTTTTTATCAATTTTACATTCATAAAGTTATGCTCTAAGATATATGACTTTAGTGATGTAGTCTTGTATTGTAGCATAAATTTTAGGATCCAAACTAATGAGTTCATTATCAATTTGGTAACCATGAACCTCATCTATTTTGCCAAATAATGATTCTAATTTATCCCAAGCATCTTTTGGATTTGTACATTTGTCAAGATGAAAATTCAAATCTAAAGATATATAAGATCAAATGTATCGAATAACCTTAGTAGTTTCAAAGAGAAAGTGTTGTAACTCTTTTGCATCAGTAGGTGGAGTAATAAGAATTTTTATATAAGGCATATATCTTAGCATCATTAATGCATTCCAAGCATTCTATTTCTATGTGTTATAGTTGTATGTTGTTAATAGTGGGAACTTACAATTCCCTATGACGCAATTGGAAATAAACCATCATAAAGAAGAAATTAAAGTATAGAACACACCATAAAACCCCCCTAAATTACTTGTTTTATCCCACCTAGTAAGTATTTGTTGGCACTTTATAATTAAGTGTAGTTACAAGGTTAGATTATAATTTTTCTAGTTTACAAAAAGCTCAATTAGGCCCTCTAGGCTAAAAATACAAAAAAATATGCATTCTATTACAAAAATTTATGCATTAATGCATTGTGCTCAAAAAAAATTTAAATTTAAAAAAATGAGACCTCAATACGAGGTCATTTGTGATAGTTATGAGCCTCTGAAGTTGTAAAAATGAGGAAGGGAAAGAGTTGTTATTGAAAAACTTGAATTCTAGAAAAATCTAGACAAATCTAAAAAATACTAAAAGTACAGTAGTGAATAACATGAAATTTTAAGCTATTTCAAAAAATAATTCACTGAAAAATACCTCTTGGTGTTCAAATGGTGGGATCTTGAAGTTACCCTATCAATTCAGCTTGCTGATTCGTGAGGCCTTGGGGCTCCAAATTTTTTTCCCCTAGACAATTCGTACGACTATACCTAAAAGCAAAATAAATTTACCTTCTATGTGATTGTATCCAAATTTGACACATTTAATATGGATTTATAGGTTTTAATGCCTTCCCAAATGCAATCATGAGGTCTATTTTTCTAAAAATGCTTTGATTTTTAGGTACCCACAAGATTTGGGCATGGTGCTTCTAGATCAAACCCTTACCAATTTCACCTCATATGCCTAATTAGGATAAAATTATAGACAATTTTGACTATCTTTGGCACTCTGAACTTTATGGTGAGCTCATAAATTCTATATAAATCTCTAATTTGTGCTTGTATATAAAATAAAAAAATTGATCCTATATCTAGATATTTTTCTCTTAAATATTTAGCAATCTACAGATTCAAGATAGCTCTGGTACCATGTTAGAATTATCATATAGGATCTAATGAATCTAATAGAAAGCATGAACAAGAAATAAAATAGTAATAATAATAAACAATAACTATATATCTAAGAAAATAATTGAAATGAATGAATAACTCAAATATAATGAATTACTCTGATAATTCAATATTGATCTAATGTAGAATACACAAATAGTCATTGCTTATATAGATCAAGGTGTGCAAGATAAAGATCAGGGAACTCATACAACAAATGTAGTTCAACTGATATCTAACTACATAAATAGTGAATTACAACTCCACAATAGCAAGATAGGTGTCAAACTTGTGTAAATGATCAACATAATTTGACTAATATTTAAGAAAAATTATCCTATCTTACCTTGAGTAATGGAGTACAATTACATGGTAACAAGATAGGTGTCCAAGTTGAATACTAGCTAAGCAAGCTTATCATATCTAGTGCAAATTACTAATCAATGTAATAAACTAATTATAATAAGTAATAAGTGCACCAATATAAATAATAAATACAAGTAAATGTAATAAATCAAATAAATGCATCAACACATTTCAAGGATTGAAATAATCATGGCCATAACATGAACTACCCTATTATTAACTCTAGGAACTTGCTCAAATTTTATGGACTAACAACACTATTTAAGACTATCCACTATCCATTTATAAGGAATTATATCATCATCTTTAGCTTCTTATTCATTAGTTACTTATTTGATGATTAAGCATGAATCCCCCAAAACTAGGAAATTCTAGTTGCTCCATTGAATTACAAGCTTAAAGTTAGAAATAAGAGCTTCATATTACACTATCTTATTGGTACAAGGGAATCCTACCTAAAATTATTTAGGAATGAGATCACTATGGGGAGTGATGAACAAAATACATGCCACTAAGCCATAACTTGTGAAAGATCCATCAAAGTATAACTACCATTATAATGATTCATCTAAGGACATGAGATCTTCATCTAGAAAATCCATGATTAGAGGTTTGATATCCATTAAAGGTGAATTTTCCAAGGTATGTACAATTACTTAATCTCTAATACCTTTTTGGTTGACATACTCTATGTATATAAGGGAAAGTGAAGTTGATCTACAAATCAATCCTATCTTAGAGAAGATAAATCACACTTATCCTTCCACTTATTGGTACATTTAGACAATTGGATCATGACCAAGATGGATTTGATAAACCTAACCAAGGGGTTATTTACCACAATAATATCACTAAAGAGGGTTACAAAGCCTCTAGTCAAGTAAAAATATACAATAATCCTTGTTAGGTCCTATGTTTTATTATGCACAAAGTAAATGACAAAGTAAATTAAAAATCTAACCTAGTGCTCACCAAAGCTTGTGGCACAAAATGGAGGTAATAAACATAAAAGTAAACATGCATAGAAGATATCTACTTAATCCAATGTAGTGGAAATTTTAATTCATGGAGAGATAAGCATATAAGCTAACAAATACAAATCTATCTACTTTAACAAGGAGGATCAAGATTTAGGAATACTTACTTTTGAAGACGAACCCATCGAGTCTCAATCTCTCCCTTGGCCAAGGTTCTTCACAAGATCTTGTTATGGTATGTAAGGATAACAAAGATAAGTTAGATTTAGGCTACACCACTTTTCCTATGCATCCAAAAGACTTTTCCATAATACAATATTCATATCTCCAAGTGTAGTATTAAAACCCCAAGCAATGATCCTCAAGTAGAATGGTGGATAAATAGATACACAAATACTGATTTAATTCTTTGTCTCTCTCTAAAATGGTAGAAATAAATGTGTATATATAGTTGGATCTAACCCTAAACCCTTCTAAAAGTTTAGTCAACAAATTTGACCCAATCGATCCTATTCATTAATTAATAAAAGTAGTTAGGTCCCAATCTAGGTCAACCAAGGCTAACATAGTCCCATAACATGCTCATATATTTTAAGTACATGGTCGACCCAAGATGAATTTATTAAGTAAATCTCAAAAAGAATTTTTGGCTTAGGTAGGGGTTGTTTACGGTAGTGAATTACCTGGAGGAGTGTGTAAGGGAATTTCAAAGCTTAGGGAAGTGTATAGGAGAGGTTTGTGTTGGTTTCAAGTGGTGGTATAGGGGAAAACAATCTTGCAAAGAACCAATGGTCTACCCACCCCTTTCCCAATGTACCCTTTAAGGAATGTACTCAAAGAGCTTGAGACTCAATGGGTTCCTGCTAGAGAGAAAGCAAAAGTAATTGATAAAGTCTGAAAATATTATGTGTATACATATGCCCTACTTGAATGTCATCACTTGTCATGCAGGTATAATATGGGATGGTGCTTCGAGAAAATAACATAGCAACATACAATGCTGAAGCTAGATAAATTGTAGTAAGAAGTGAATACTATAAATAAAATGGAAAAATTAAAAAATACATACCTTTACCTTAGTGTTGTAGAAAAGGAAGGAAGTGAGAGAAATGTGAAGGTGTCCAATGTAGGGAACACTAGATGAACCTATAAAAATAAGTTAAAAATTGAAATTTTTGAAAAATATACATGTAATATGTGAAAAGATTCTCTATAATATCAGGATTCTAGAACATATTTCGGTTCAGAAAAAGAGCTATTAGAAATAAATTTATGGTCAAAAAATGGAATCTGATTGTAAATAATTGATAGATAAATAATTTTAATAGTAAATATAAATAGGGTGAAAATTAATTCATTTTCCATTTTTACTATTCTGAGAAAATATTGCTCTAAGAGACCTAGTTTGAGCCTAGAGAGTGATCATGGTGAGGAGATGACAACTATGATGTGGAGGACACCTACTAGCCTAACAGGTACAACTTCGGTAAGTGAAACATTAATTTAAAAATTTTGAGTAATTTTAATTAAATTTTTTGAGTAATTTTAATTAAAATTAAGCTAAATATATAAAATTGGATGTTAGGAAAATTGCAGATACCAAAAATGACCCTAGGAAATTTTTAGGTAGATTAGGGGTAGAATGGGGTACTAGGTAAGAAAATATCATACCAATAAATGCCTAAGGAATTTATGGTAAATGGTCAAAAAATCATCATAAACTAAGAACATAGTCGATCCTATTGATTCAATTTACAAGATAAGATAAATCCTTGGGGCCAACTATATAGCAGTGGGCTGATGTAGTATCGTTAGAGGTGGGTGACTACATAGTAGAGGGCTAATTTAGTTGTAAATTGTGAAATGTTTGACATAGTATCTTTTGGCCAACATAGTACATAATATGAGGTTGATATAATATTTTGAATGAGTCCAATTGCATGGTAGAGGGCTGATGTAGTATGATAAAAATAGGAAAGGGTTGATTTAGCATCAAATAGGTCAATTGTGTCTATAGAAATGGATCATCTATGTAATAAAAGGCCGATGCAGTATGGAAAAAATGTGTTAAGGTCGATTTAGTATTAAATAGGCCAATTGTGTAGGAAAAGGGAAAAATAATAAAAAAAGTTGATGAAGTAGTTAATTTGTAGTATTTTTATAATACTTAAGAATGTATTTTATTATTATGACAATGAGATTTAATACATTCTATGTTGTTTGATAGTTTATAGAGGCAATAAATATTTTGGCATTTGGTGGATGTATCCTGGCTACCAGATTTGTTGGAACATTTTTCAAACATGGATCGATCTTGATTGGTTGCCTTAGGTTTGGGAGTTATCATGGAGATGAGGCGAATCCCACTAAGTGTTGATCTCTTATCATGTTCTTAGGAGCATGGGAATGTTTGACCAACACTTTCTAAAGGGAGGTGGAGGGAGACACCATAAAGGTGGCTATTGCCTTGGAATATGTCCATTCCTTACTTAGACTTCATATCATCAGGATGTTGGTGATATGTGATACACCAAAAGTAGAGGATGAGAGATGAACCCTAGCCTAATAGATGATAGGCTCATATAATATATATCCTAGTTTATGTGTGAGCTTGTTTTATATTTATATTGTGACCATTTTAAATGTCTAAAATTCTTTGATATGGCTTGTGATATCATGAGTGTTGTGTCAAAAATTAGATGGAAAGGTACTTATTTATGTGATAGCCTTGTGTCAGTCCATCTTGGAGTAAGGTGCCTTTTATGATCTTAGTTCTATAATTTGGGTAAAAATCATGTATGATATGAATGGGATGCTCACCTGAGGGTAGAATATGATGGGTCCCATAATTTTGATGAGCACATGGATATATGAGAGATTTTTTATGTACCAACTGACTGGGTTACCCCATGTAGTCAATGATAGGATACCTTAAGTTATATGATAGAGGAAGGACCATGTAGCATGTGTTGTGCCCCATGTTCTAAATTTATAGACTATTACATGAGGGTAGATAGTGTGGCATCATTACACTCATATTGATGTTATATGACCATCTTGGGTGATTGTTGTGACTAGTTTATAATGCATTTGGGTTATAGGCCACTATAATTCATGGGTGAAAACACATCTAGTAGCTCATGTACCTAGACAGTTAGGGATACCATATCTAATGGCCCCTCTAGTAGTGTCTAATTATTGGGTATGACATATTAGATATCTAAGAGGGAGAAGAGGCATAAGGGTGCCAATCAAGATACCTATGATTAGGCCTTGATAAGCAAGACCATGGGTAGGTCAGGTATGATAGCAGGAGGCAATGAGTCTTGTAAGAGATGATACTATAGATGTGGATGCAAGAGATATGGGAGAGGGACCATATTAGGGGTGAAAAAAGATACTGTGAGCTCATCAGAGAGGGAGACACCATTGATGAGAGGAGACATAGGTGATGATAGTCACGTAGGGTGATCCTATAATAAGTATAGGACATAGTTAGTCGTTAGAGAGGCTTCTAAGGATGGGTTCATAATGGGCTCAGGTGGTGACTCTCAATTTTGTATGTGAGTGGATGAAACTAATAAAGGAGGTACTTAATAGGAAAAAAAATGTGGAGATTATGGTTGGAGACACCAGCACTAGTGAGAAATGTTTTGATTTGTTTCAAGTTTTTGAAATAGATCACTATTTTCATCATTATTTATGATAGATAGATGGTTTTAGATATATATACATGAGATATAATATATATTTGGTTTTTGGTTTTATAGATACTACTATAGAGGAGATTAGATGGGGAACCCTAATTATAGATACACATCATGATATTTTGGATGGGGTGATATCACATTATGAGCCTTCCATATTGGTTGATCTTATGGTACCATCTACCCCATATCATTCTAGCTAGTTTAGATTGGTGGGAGAGGTTGTTTGATAATTGCAAACATAATGAGATGGTTCACAATTACTTGTAGGGGTAGGACATGGAGAGGCTTGAGCCTGGTGGGATTTAGCATAGGAGTGACATACTCACATGGTGACCACTATAAAACTTGGATAGGTACAAGCCTAGGTGACCAATCTATAGGGTCAAATTGCTGGCTTGAGATCCCAAACTACCTCTTTATAGTGCACCATTCAGAGGGGTTAGTCATAAGCATCCATGGGTAGTATGACTAGGCCACAAGATAGTCATGATGAAACATAACTTTAGAGTTATATCTATTGTATTTTGTACTTTTATTATATCAAAATCATGATATATACATACATATATATATATATATATATATTGATATGGACATTTTTTTGATCTATGATTTGTACTTGTCTGTGGATGGATGTATGGATATATTTCCTTTGTAGCACATGCATTTTGATTTTTTGTATATGCTATGGGAAATATGTGATGTATGTTTTATTTTCTATCATTATGTGATACACATGAATGGTTAAAAAGAAAATCAAAATGATTTGGAAAAGTATAAATAATCATAAAATGTAATACACACTATATCACAATGGGAAATATGTAAAAATAAAATATGAATAAATATAATAGACCAAAATGGTAAATTAAAAGGTAACAAATGTTTTCAAACTATGTAAAAATATTTGCACCAAATTCAAATGACTAAAAATTCATACTATATCACATTGGGAAGTATGAAAATTTGTAATAAAATGGAAGACACATGAAAACCAAATGGTATAAAAACAAATAAACAATAAAATCAATCAATTATACTAAATTAAGATGGGAAGTATAAAAGAAAAAGAAAAAGAAAAAGAAAATGTATGTGTAAATCAAATTAATTATACTAAATCAAGATGGAAAGTATGATAAATTTAATAAAATGGTATTAAACATACATGCAATTGGAAAATAAGAAGATAAAAGTGGAGTGCTTATGTAGTAAGCATAAAACATACTAAATCAAGATGGGAAGTATTTAAATGATGTGTAATCATAATGTAACACAAATTATCTCAAATTTGAAGCATATAATTTTATTGTCACTCGGTTATATTATGAATTAGGTATTGGAATATTTTGTGAGGAGGGAATGGTCCTATCCAAGGTCTTACACTATAACTCACAAGGTGAACATCAATGAGGTGGAAATACATGTGGGAATAAATTAAAGATGTTTTAATGTGGTAATTTGTGAGGATACCCTAGTCCTATCCATGTTATTACACTAAAAATCATAAGATGAACACCAATGGGGTGGGTGGTAATAAGGGTAAAAAATAAGGAGATGTTTTATTGTGGTAATTTTTGAGGAAACCTCGGTCCTATCCATGGTCTTACATTAAAACTCACAAACAAAAACCCTAGGGGGAATGATCAATTAACAAAACAATATTCCTTAAGGGGAAATATTAGGATTGTTGTAATGAAATAAGGAATGTAAAAATCATGACATAGGTGTCTAAGAGAAAACCTTAGGAAATATGAGGCATACTAGGTACAAATAAGAGACACTAAGAGTTTAGTGACCATAAAAATACAAAGGATACCTATTCATAATAAGTGCAAAGATATATAGGAAAATAGGTGATATACTAAGATCAAATCATAAGAGTTATCTGAACAATAAAATTAATGGACCTATCTTCCCATGATATGTTACCCGTTCCTTAGGACCTCTTACATAGTTATTGGTCTACTACAAAGATTAGGTACTTGTGTGAGAAAGTAGGTAGCACTATAGATTTTTTTTTGGGGTTTACCTATCCTAATATACTAGACTATCACACCCTAATGGATGTCATATCTATCATGAGGCCAAATATAGAGTTTGAGCTTCGATTAGGAATAGATGTGCTATGAATCACATCTTTTGGCGTGATTAGACTTTTGAATTTGTAAATTTCCTTTTGAATAATTACCTTTTGTTTAAATGATTTGGATTTTAACCTTTTTATGGATTTTGTGATTCCTCCTCCACACATATTTGGAATAACCAACATGAGTGATAAAATTGATACAAAGGAATGAGTTTTAGACTTTATTTTAAAGCAGACTAGGTAACCAAATATATGAGTGACTAAAAACTTAGACTTAGCTATGAACCAAAATTTAATCTCAAGTTTTAACCATATGTATGCTTAGTATGTAAAAGGGGAATAAAATAAGAAAGGAGATCAAAATAGATTGGTATACAGTAGTAGTATAATGAGAAGTCTTGTTTTTGAACTGATCATATGGTATAGATAGAATACTAAGGGAATCAAGGTTATATAACTAAGTCACAATAAAAATTATCTAATTTTTTAGTGTAATGAGATAGAAAATAATCATTGTAAAAAGGAAAAGAAAATAACCCATGAAAGAAGTGAAATCATAATCATAAGTTTTCATTAATGAGAAGAATGATAATAATCCATAATAAAAGGTGAAAGAGAATGAAACCATATGAAACACATAAAACATAATACAATGATCCATGTAAAATAGATAAGTGAAATCAAATTTGACACATATTCAAGTGTATAAAATATATAAAAATGGATTACAAATCCAGTCCAAATAATAACATAGAATAATGTGAAAGAACACCATGATATGTTCACAAATACTGATATATTTGACCATAAATATTATCCATAACATCTGAAACATCTTTATGAAGCTGAATTTTGATGCTTGCTAAAGTCTCATCAATCTTCATGGAAAGTTGTGCAAAGAATTCCTTTTATATCATCTCAACTGAAAAGGTAGGTGTAGCTAAAAAGGATTAATTATCATATGGGATATCATGAGTAGGTACTCAAGGTAAGAAATAGATGTCTTGATGGGAATAATATATGTAGGGTGATAAGGAGTGGTAACTTGTGAAGGAGGAGGAGCCTTCTTGCATTGGTGACCTATAAAAGGGGGAATGACTAGTGTTAGTTTTGACTATGGTAAGTCATAAAGATGTTGTTAGAGAGATTGATAGTGATTAGTATGATTTGTACCACATTGGTTCTAAAAATAATATACTTCCCCATATTTAGGGATATAATTTGGTAATAGCTTAGGAGGAGGTATGGCTTTATCTTTAGGCTGAGCAGTGGCTTGGTGCATTGTGTCAATGTACTACCTAAATTTTTATAAATGGGTAAAATAGTGGTTAATTATCATTTGAAAATAAAAAATATGTCTATTAGTATACTGTGGGGGTCTACTAGTGGAAGGAAAATCTTGGGGCAACTGATATAAATGGCAATGTTTAGTTTAATGATCAAAAACTTTGTGGATATCATAATAAGGGTGATATACCTATTATGTGGGTAAGGGATCAAGTTGAAGTAAGGGAAGAAGGCTATCACCAAGGAAGGCTGGGGCTAGAGAAAAACCCAAACTAAGCTCATTAGTAGGTAAGATGACTATGTAGCAGGTTTGAGTATAGTGGCTAGCATCCCTAGAGGAAGCAAACTATAAGGGTCATGGTATCTATCAAGGAAATAAGGTTATATCATGGAATGATCCATGATCATACTCTTGAGGGGTTTTACTATGATTGGAGGCATATCATATGAGTGACCATCTCTACCCTATGACAGAAAGTAGAAAGACTAGTATTAGGTGTTATACATGAAGGAACACTAAAAGAAGAATAAAAAGACTAAAATAAAGAAGAGTGATATCAAATAACTTTTGCATTTATAGTTTGGATGAATCTAGATATAAATGGGTTGTCTAAATCATAACCATCATCATAGTTTGGTGTATACAAGTTAATGGTATATGTAAGAATGATTTTTTCATCAATGGAAGCATGATGGATAGAGTGTCTAGTTTTGGATAAAATAATAGGTATGTCATCGTAAGGTGGCTAATAGGATTAAGGTTGCAAAGAAGGATGAAGTTGGGCAATGATGTGAGGGGAAAGGTTATAAATTTTTATCTTGAGGCTTATCTCATTTGGATCATAATAATTAGAGTCTAAGAGGGTAGGTGGAATGTTCCCAATTAATTTAGGGTGACCATTATAACCTTGAGTGGAGTTGGATGAATAGTTGAAGAGTTGGGATTCCTAAAATGGGACACTAGGCATGGGTTTAAGTGTAGGTATTTTGAAAATTCCATGTTCTTAGAATTATTTTAAATTATAAGGGTTCATGTCTCCTTGAATATTGTAGATAGCTCCATTATGAGGGAATTTAATGCATTAGCATGTGGATGAGGTGACTACTCTCATATGATGAGTCCAAGGTCAACCAAGTAAGATGTTGTAAAAAAGTGGAGAGTTAAAGATCATAAATTTCACACAGATGGTAATCATAAAAATGATAATGGGAAGCCAAACACAACTTATAAGAGTTATTTTCCTTCTGTCATTTCCTTGACATGTACTACATGTAGATTTGATGTTGCATTAAAAATATAAAAATTGTTTTAATGAAGTCAAGGGAGGTAATGCATGTACCTAAACATTCATCAATTAAGGAAAGCTTAACTTGGATATTGCCAATTTGGATGTTAATTAATAGAGGTTGATCATCCACATGAAGTAGTATCTCATTGAGAATCATGGAAGTGAGAGGGAACTTAAGTGAGAGAGAAGTGTCCATTATTTCATCAACATGGATAGACATCTTTTCATTTTATTGAAGTATACTATCTTTGGATCTAGATAAGGTAGATTTACATCTTACAAGAGGAGGATAAGGAATGTTCATTTCAAACAATAATTGCATTAGGCATTTTTTATGATGAGGAAAAGTTCTCATTAGTTATAAGAAAGGTATTTGAGATAGGAGATGGGAAAGTTATATAATAGGATCCCATTCATCATAACTAATAGGAGGATTGTTAGATATAGGTGCATAGTATTGCAAGAGCTCCTAGGAAGGAGGGTTAGAGGTATAATTAAACTTGTGTTGATAGGGTATGGTTTGTTTAGGTTGATTAAAAATGGGTTGAGTTACTTTAGGTGATGTGGTGGTTGGTTGAAGTATTTATTGTGGTTGGTTAGAAGAAATACTATTATAAGTTTGGGGTATGTTGTCTTGTTATGTGGATGTTAGGGGGAAGAGTAGAAATGATATAAGAGGTATAATAAAGTTGTGTGGTTGGATGTGATGATTATATGGGTATAGGTTCTTCTTTCCCTAATTCTATTAGATGGGATGGTTAAGTATCATGAATGATGTAGAATGGTTGAGAGGTGTGATGCATAGGTGTTGGATTTGCATCAATAAAAGAAACTAATTTTCTCATGTTAGTCATATTAACCATGTTTTCATCATTCATAGTAAGGCCTATAAGAATTTCAACATTGTTATTAGTAGGAGTAGGTTTTTCAATGTGATCTTGGTGATTAGGAAGAGGATCTTTGTAGATAACAAGATGATCAATACCTTGGTTTAAAGTTTGGTTTTTATTTTGTGTTCCATGAGATTTAAAATTTATGTCATAAGCTTATTGACACTTTAAAATAATGGTCTCATGATCAAAATTAGTACCAAGAAGAAAATCCATAGAAAGATTACATAATTGTCTACAAGTCTCATGAGAATGGCCCCAACTTGCATAAAACCAACAAAATTTCTTTGGATCATACCATAATTTCATAAGATGAGTGGGGTCAAGATATTATGTATAGGTCTTGAAAGACATTTTTTATATTCTACTAGGGATAGTGTTTGTGCATATTAGTGTGGTTGGGTTGAGAAAATGTGGAAGTAGGAGTGTTGTTAGTATGGGGAGAATGTTCCATGGCATTGTTTGAAGCAATTGCTTAGATGGTATGTATAGTGTCATAGGTGTCAATAACACCATAATTGGTTGTATGATGGTTTTTATTTTTGATGAGCATGTGAATGTCCATTTTAGGTTGAGGTGGTTAGAATTAATACATAAGGAAGTATTGTCATTTTTCCTAGTCAAGAGATTCTTCAAAGGTATTTAGAGAGAGTTTCCTCACCCAATATTTTACTTTGGGGTATAGAGCAATAATGAATAGGTAGAAGAGGTTATCATCTACCATATTATGCTCACATTTGTTAGACAAGTTTTTCCATCATTTGATGAAGGCTTGTGCCATTTAATTTTAAAGTTATTTGCAATTTATAAAGTGGGATAAGTTGTTCTTGGGAAGATCACTAGTTTGGAATTATTGGACTAGTGAGTTGACCAAGTCTTCAAGGCTAGTGATAGAGTGGGTTTTTAATTAATTATACTAATAAAAATCATCTCATAAAAGTGTTTTATCTAATATTTTGGTAGCACTGAAGGTATTAAGCTTAACCCAATATTTATAAATGTTACTATTGTCACCTAAAATTTCATGCTAGAGAAGTCATGTAGACCTTATCAATTTAGGAAAACATGGAACTATCTATCTTCATATGCAAGCCACTAAAAAAGATATATCTCTAGGATTGAAAGGGATAGATCCCTTGATTTTTATCTTAGGATAACACTACACTAAGATAATTTATTTACTCTATTTGTTTCACTTTTTCTTAATTTGAAAGAGAAAGATATAAAATTGAAATGAAGGGTGTGTAGAAAAACTGGGTAGAAAGTGTGTGCATTGAATACAGACTTGATGTGAGAACTCTTATTTGGATAGGGAGGAATAACCTATTATAAAAAATCATTAAAAAATGGGGTTGTTAGTTATATATATGGGTGGATTGTCTAGAAATCTATATCCAAGAAGTGTGAACTTACTTGGAGGCTATCAATCCATCATTAAGACAAATTAATGTTTGATGAAATAAAGATTGATAATAAAGTTGTATAACATAAATGAAAGTACTTAATTCAAATTAAATAAATACTTTTATTACAAATGTTAATGATTTTAAAAAATAACATTAAGTTGAATGATAAAATTCTAAAAAAGAAGGTAAATGGTTAATGGACAAGATGATTAACAAGGTAAAGAAGGAAAGTGGTCAAAAGGGTAAATGGAAAATGGTGCTCAAGAGATAAATGGTAAAGATGGTAAAAAAAGGATAAATGGAAAATGGGGCTCAAGAGATAAAAGGGTGAAGAAGGTAAAAGGGTAAAGATGGTCAAGGTATCAATAAGGTAAAGGGAAAATATGGTCAAAAATATAAAATGCAAATGCTTAAAAAGGTAAATGTGGTCAAAAAGAGGTAAATGATCAAGAGGTTTGAAGACAACAAAGAGGTAAATGATAAATGGTAAAATAAGAGGTAAAGGGGTTATGGCTTAGATGTCAAGAGAAGAAGAAGGCTAAGGGGTTGGTTTGGATGTCAAGAAAAGAGAAGGAAAAGGGGGATAAGAAAATGAAATCACAAAATTACAAGACTACCTGAAAGAAACTTTATTGTTGATGTTATTGTTGTTGATGATGTTGGCTTGTAAATTTGATAGAGTTTCATTGCTTAAACTCTTTTCTTACAAGATAATGACATCCTTCAAAATTTATCCTAAACCTGTAAGAATAAATGCTTCCAAAAAAGACCAACTTTACCTGTGATTTAAGGGGGAGGGTCATATTTATAGAATTTGATGTTAAAAAACATGCCAAAATAAGGGAATAGTGAAATATGGTGCCATTTTCCATGTGAACTCATAAATGAGTCATGGGATAAGGGTGGTGGGATTTCCACTTGGTTAAGGGGTCTCCCATTTGGTTTGGTGTGTCTTCCACCTTACATATATGGTCAAAACTAGTGGAGATAATGCCCATGGCCCTAAATGAGTCCAAGAGACTTTCCACCTTGATTTCTTGTCTTACCCCAAGCATTTAATAAGGTACCCCAAAATATTTGGCACCATTTTCCATGTGAGTGGGTAAGTGAGTCATGAGATAAGGGTGGTGGGATTCCCACTTAGATAATGGGTCTCCTACTTGGTTGGTTTGTCTCTCACCTTGCTAAAGAGTCTAAAATGGGTGGAGATAATGCCCATTTGTCCTTTTCAAAGCAATTAACAAGTGGAAACATCATTGAAGGAAATTTTAATGCATGGGGATAAAAAAACATGTTCGATGATGTACCCATGAGGAGAAATTTATCACAATTTAAAGGGGACCCTTGTGATGCTTAATGATGTCATTAGGCACCTTGGATGAGGGTCCCAAGTGTGATATGATGTCCCACTTCAAGCCACCTCAATTTCAAGACATGTCACTTTCCATTTCACCATTTAGTCACCTTTCCATATCACATGCCATGTCACCATGAATAGTGATAATGGGTCCCATAATGAATAGTGATAGTGAATAGTGATTTTGAATAGTGACTTGGAATAATGATTTCAAATAGTAATTTTAAATAGTGATGTCAAAATAGTGACTTGGTTAGGTTAAGAGGGGTTAGGTTAAGGGTCAAGAAGGGTTAGGTGGTCCCTAGGGTGGGCTCAAGGCATTTAGACATCTAAAACTGCAAGCATGTAGTTTTCTAGTGTCTACATTTTGTCCCTTTTTATTATGTGGCTTTGAATTAATAAGTTGCAAAATAAAAATGTATTACTTGGTTGAAGGTAAAGATGCCCTGATATGGGAGGAGGTGTTCCCTCTTAAACTAGGAGGTGATGAGGGAAAGTAAAATTAGGTGCAAGTTTGATAAGTGGTTGATGATGAATCACTAGGTGGTGACAAAAAGGGGTGGGTAGTTAAAATGTAAATATGCATATAAGATGCAACTAAGTGTGATAGCCAAGATCAAAAAAAAAAGTTGCCAAAGTTGGTAAAAAATAGGGGTCTAATCTAAGGGACAAGTGACCAATGTACCAGATGACCACAGCTACAACTAGATACCCCTGTTAGTCTCTTAGATAAAATCAATGATTTTATGGGTATCCAAAATTGAAAGTGCTCTTTTAAAAAACATAAATGGTTTGGTAATAAAAGGGTGGTTCAAAGTTGAATGTTCAACATGGAAAAGTTGGATGGTGAAGCCAAAAGGACCAAATCAAGATCATTGTAAAATATGTGAATAATTTGGGTAAAACATGGCCAACATTAGGGTGGATGTGGGTTAATGGTTGGTCAGTTGGTTAAGGATTCTTGGTTGGAGGAGGTATTTTGTAAGGGTTTAGGTAGGGGGTGGTCGAGATGACTCCATATGCACTAGGCAAGTGGATGCTACCTACATAGTTTTATGGATGTGATATCCAACAAAAACTTTAGGTCAAATGTAGGTCTAGCTATGACTAGTTAATGGTGTTCAAATGGGTTGCCCCAATTTGATATACCATGTAGTTTAGGTTGGGTTAAAGGTCTATAGATAAAGGGAATCTCCAAAGAGTGGAGAAGGTGATGACAAGGATAGAAGAAACATTGGGAACTAAAGCTTAAATAGGTGCACAAAGTGCAATAAAAAGTGTGATAGCCAAGATTGTGCAAATATAAGGTTACCATGATTGATAAAAATAAAGGGCAGTGTTAGAAGATAAGTGACTAGTGTATCGTATGACTACAATTATGGAAACATACACCTATTAGTCTCCTAGATAAGGTTAGTGTTTCCATGGGTATTCAAATTTAAAAGTGCTCCCATGGAAATCATAAGTGGGTCAAGTAAGCATGAGGTGCTGCAAATTCAAAATGGTCAACATGGTAATGTTATCACTATGGTCAAGAGATCAGGCAAAAGTTATCACAAAACACACACAAGTAGGGTTGAAAGGGACCAATAGAAAGGTGATGAGGTGGCTAGGGTGGGTGTTTAACGTAGATTGCTTGAAAAATGGTGAGAGTATAGGGAAAGGTCCTTGCATAATGGTGAGGGTGGTGATTAGTGAATAGTTTCCATAATGATCCCACACTCATTAGGAAGATAAAACATAGGTTGGTAGGGTGGGATAAATAAGGGTTTAACATAATGTTAAATACTATAAAATTCCCATCAATGGAGCTAATCCAAAGAAGAGGTACCTTCATGAGGAGGTTACACCTTTTAAAATTGTGTGAGGGTATAATCATAGTGATGACATCTATCGCTATGAGCCAAGTTTTAGGAGATGGGCATCTATCAGGATCTACATAGTCTTATTAGCAAAAGGTCATCATTATTATGAACCAAGTTTTAAGGGTGGTAGAAAAGTGATGACCTATATAGAATTTATTTTATGGATAAGTAGATTATATAAGGTAGAAAATCAATAGCATGGTGAGCGATAAAGGATGGACTGTGCCTTACTCAAGAGTTGCATAGCTAGTATGGGTAAAAGGTGTCCATGTTTGCATCTTTTATCCTATTACCTCAGAAATAATGAATTTGGGTTCCACTCAGAAGACGTGCTACCATTAGGGAGCCACATAGCTCATGTTATTGAGTATATAGTTGGATAAGATGGGGGAGTTTCTAAAACAACAAGTATTTTGAAACTATCACTACCATCAATAGTAGTAATTTCAAAGGCATGACCATTATAGTGGCCTATGGCTGGAAGCTAATTTATGTCAACCAAGGCAAAGGTGACAATGATGTAAATGAGCACCAAGACCACAAAGATCATGATAAATTAAATAAGAAAAGACATGGGATGTAGATTAGATGTTAAGGGTGATAAAAAGACATCATGATGGTGAATACAGAATTTATTGAGACGTGCAATTAGATCAAGGGCGATGTGACCAAATTAAAAAGGTAAGTAGACATGACCATTTCAAGTGGGAAGACTATTCGATAGAATTAATGATGTCATAGAACCCTTCCCATCAATAGAATGGATAATCATGTCAGTGAGGAAGAATGGTCAAGAATTCTATTTAAAGAATCATGCTAAGGATGAATGTTTATCATGAAGTTATTTGGTTTTGTAGGTTATAGATAGTGTAGAGAACTACATAAGGTTAAAGAGGCAAACAATGGGAACAATGGTGGAGACAATTAGCAACACCCATAACCTAAAATAATCAATATGGTGAATATGCATATCTACCAAATACTCCAACATGTAATGGCAATAATAGAAGTATTGTTAGACTAATAGCAAGAGGAAAGACACCCACAACCTGAACTTGAGCCTAAAATCTTACCTCCTCAGCAATGAAGAAGGTGAATTTTTTTTTGTACAAGATGTAGGGTCAGAGAATATGACCTTCAACCTATCCATGCAGGGAACCCTCACTATCCAATGGGATGTACATTGAGGCAACATTAGGAAATACCTATGTAAGCAAAATAACTAGAGCAGAGGGATGTAATGGCTGTGATAGTCGAGTAGGGTGAAAGACCTAGAGTGGAATATGATTCTCACACTGTGAGGAGGAATGTAAAAGAGGAGAATAGAATATGCCCCCTAATGGATATCAAAATGGGAAACATTAATGAGGCTAGATCAATAAGCAATCAAAAGGAGGATGCCTCAACACAAATCTAGAGTCATCAAATAATTAACGTAATGCCTAAGTAGTAAAGCTATGTACATTTGCACTTTAGGCAACATGTGTGTAATCTGATGACCTTATATGTGTCATGCAACACCTCACATCCTAAATAAAATATTACATAGTTTGATGTTATTTTTATTATGGTTATGCAAATAGTCATGATTATGGTTGTTGTAATTTTGCTTAAGGTAAAGCATATGAGGTAAGGTAATGAACAACACTGGATGGTAAAGTGAAGAATATAATCAAGAGAAAAATGTTGTAATGAAAATATCAACTAGGCACAATAGCATAAGAATAGGGTGCAATGTGTCTTCTTTGACAAGGACTAAAATAAACCCAAAGTGAGATTAGCATAATGAACATAAGCCCTATGAATATGGTGCATAATCATGCTTTAAAGGATAAAAAAGGTGTTTTGATCACACTGTGTTAAGTAAGCTCAAAATGTGTAGAGGGTTTAATGGGGAAATAGGTTAGGGATAGGGTGAAGGGAATAGTTGGAGAGGGAAAAAAGGATGACCCATGCTCAATAGATAAAGACATTGAAGGAATAAATGGATACCCTAAAGTGGTGAACTTGAAAAGATTTCATGAATTAAAGAAAGAAAGAGGAGGACACAAGGAAATAGTCATGGATATGTAGGTTCAAGCAATACAAACTAGTGACCTCACTCTAATGAGTGAGAAGTTGGACATAAAATCAGAGAAAATAAAGGAGATCTATTAATGGATGATGAAAAGGTGGATTAGGAGATGGATGAAGTAGGAGTGCTAGGACAATGAGGTCATAGATAAAGATGAAGTTGGATAAGGATGGAAGAATCCAAACATGGATATGGAGGAAAAAATAAGATCTTGAATAACAAGGAATGTCATCAAGGAGGATGAGAAAAATGAAATAAAATAGAGAGATGAGAAGAAAAATAAATGGTAGAAGATGGAGGTGTGAGGAGTGATAGATTGGAGAATTGAAAAGGATGGGGAGATAAGTGTAACAATCATAAAGTGGAAGGGGAGGATTAGGATTATGGGAGGCTATGAAAGAATTAAAAAGAGGTCTAAAAGAGACCAAGGAGAAAATAGTTTGGTGATGAGAATGAAGAACAAGGAAACATATGGAAAAAAAAGAAATAAGAGGAAAAAGGAGTAGAATGAGGACACAAAAAGGATGATAGGAGAGTGAATAAGTAGGTGGTATCATGACCAAGAAAGCATGGATGATTATAGGTAAGGAGAGGAACAACAAAGTAGATCAAATGGTGGTGTTAGAGATGATAATGGGATGGAAAATGGGAAAGGGGTTAAGAAAAATGAGGGGAAGCAAAGGATAGATGGACAAAAAGATGAAGAGATAAAGTAGGTGTTGATCCATTTGTTAGAAGGGATAGACAAGATGAATGGGTAATTAGAAGAGATTGACAAGTTAAAAAATGGTGAGGTGGTGAAGAAATAGGGGAACACAAGGAAAGGGAATGGGATGAAAATAAGAGATGAAGATTAGAGATGATAAGAAGAAAAAAGAAGAATGAAGCAGGGATATAAATCATGGACACTCACACAAATGCAAAAGAGAAGTGAGTACTGAGATGGAAAGAGGATAAAGAGAATGCAAATTCCAAAAGGCTAGAAAAAATAAGAAGAAAAGAGTAATTTTGAAAGGCTTCTCAAAGGATAAAGACCCAGTTAGAAGATAGTTGTGAAGGAAAAAAAGAAGAATGGAAAGTAGAAAAGGTGAGAAGAGTGGCAAATCGAGAGAGAATGGTGGCACACGTAAATAAAAAGTGGGGGATGTAACAAAAGAATATAAGAAATAGAAAGCATGCAAGATGTACAAGATGATGTGGGATTGGTGAGCAAAAGAGAGGGAGGAAGAGGGTATGATAGGTTGTCAAGGGTGAGGGTAAATGATGAAGATGGTTAAAGAAGATAAAATGGATAAAGGGCAAGGTTGGTAAGAAGTGGAGAGAGGAAAAAAAAACATGAAAAGTGGGTGGGGGAGTGAGATGTGAAGCATTCATAAGGAAAGGTAATGGGGAGGCCAATGAAGTGGAACAGATGGTGGCTTTATGGGAGATAAGAGGGGAAAATGAGGAAGGCTATCAATCCTTGTGTTAAAAGAGATTAACAATCTAGAAAAGTGGTTAAAAGAGATTGACAAGCTGAAGGGAGGGAGATGGTGAAGAGATAGGTAGAGATGTGGAGGAAGAAATACTAGGTGAGAAGGGTAAATAAAATAAAGGATGTAGTCTAGATGACCTCAGTAACTAAGTGCTACCTAAATAGTCTATAGACATCAGACCAATGTAGTTCTCCCAGTAATGGGTGAAAAAAAGAAGAATTATAAGATGATGTTAAAATACAAGGATGCTAGAAAAAAATACAAAGCTTGCTTGACATAGTATGTCCTAAGCAAGAGGGAACTATTAGAAATGGAAATTAATAAGAATAAAAGGGGATGGTAATTAATTCTTAGTGGCTGAGCTGCCCGTAAAAGTCAAGTAGTGCATACATAGTCCATGGACATCAAGCCAATGTAGTTCAACAAGGGTTGGGTTAGTGGTGTTCAAATTGGTTTCCCCAATTTGATAGACCACATGGTTTGGTTTGGTTGAAGGTTTGTAGAGAAAGGGTGTGTGTTAAAGATAATTTAAGTTTATAGAGAAAAGTATCTCCAAAAGGTAGGTTGATTGATAATATATAGGTAGTTGACATTAATGTTGTGTTGATTTTGTTCATGGTATGGATGGATGATAGTGGTAGCACATAAGTAAGTTAGATGACCATACTAGTTGTGGGACAAGACATGAAAAATCACAAGACATAGGTCCAATAGAATACATGACTCAAAGATGAGCAAATTAGAGATGAGGTATAATGCTTGTTTGTTGATAAGGACAAAACAAAACAAAATTGAAAGTTAGATTATCTTAAAGAATTTAATCATTTTGAATGCTTCACATTAGCATGCATTGGTTGATAAAACAAGTTTATTGATCACAATGTGTCAAATAATCTCTAAATCCCTTGATTTATAGATAGTATAAAGGGAAGATGGGTGATAGGTGGTGTGAAGGATAATGGGTAATATGTATGGTAACCTTATGTGGGTCAGTTTGCCCTTTCTATAGGTGACCTAAGAATGATTATAGATAAGTCCATGTCATATGCTAAATGTAGATTGATCAATGTGGGAAGTCTACATGTGAAAGCCAATTGCGGTTTCCACTTTATTATGTTATTTGAGAGATGACTGTGGCTTTAGATTTTGTTGTTGTAGTGGGTCTTTTGATTTATTATTGTATATGAAAAGCTAATCGATGTGAGAAGCTTCCATAAAATTACTCTACTTTTGATAAAGTTGACTTAGCCATCCTTCAATGGAGTGGTCTATGTTTATATGCTTTATTTAATGCTTTTGATAGATGTCCTTCAAGGGATAAGTCTACCTTTAGTTCAAGCAATTTTTATTTTGTTTTTGGGTAACTTTCCTTCAAGGGAGTAGTTTGCAATGCTTAAGATATTGACCCAAGTAATATTTTGGTATCCAAATTATTTTTGGATGTGATGTTTTTAGACATGGAAAAGTCTAATTAGGTTCATAGGTTTACCTTTATGAGGGAAAAACTTTAACATAATAAGGTTAATGAAAGGTGAAATGGTGTGGTTTTGAGAGACAATGACCATGGGATTCCATTTTTTTAGAGATGAAAAGTATCCATGAGAACCATATTATGGGTAAAACCATGGTACCCATATTTAGGATTACACTATGACTATTATGGTTAATCACATGGTTCTATGTTTTAATCAATTGTCCTCAAAAGGAGAGGAGGAAGATGGGTGAAGATGAAAATCTCGTAATCAAGGGATGAGCTTAAGTTAGACAACAAAGTGATCTTGAACATTATTTAACAAAAGAATGGATGTAGATGTAAAGCATTGAGAGGCTCAGTTTCTAGTTTTCCTTCAAGGGAGGATAAATGATAAGCTCCTGATCCATACTTATGGGTTATTATATAGGGTCCAATCCAATTGAAAGCAAACTTGCCTCATTTAATTGTATCCATGTTGGTCACATGTCAATTTTATTTTAGGATGAGGTCTTTGATATTGAAGTCTTGCACTTTGATGTGTTTGTTATAAGCATGCTTGATGTGTTCTTGATAGACACAAAAATGGTTAAGGATGGATAGATGATGTTCATCAAGTAACTCACGATGAGCCAAATGGTGCTGACAATAATAGTCCTTAGAGATGAGCTCTTGAAAATATATGCAAAGAGATGGGATTTGGAATTTGAGAGGTAAGACTACCTCTACCCTAAAGACTAGAGAGAAAGGGGTAGCACCTATAGAGGTTTGAATGCTAGTGTGATAATCCCATAAAGTGAAGGGGGTGTGAAAACGCCAATCTTGACTTGAAGTATTGACTACTTTGGTTAGTATTTTGTTATAAGCTTCTACATGTCCATTTGATTATGGATGGTAAGGTGAGGAGAAACTTAGGTCAATGCTGAATGCATCACATAAACCTTAAACTTGATTGTTTTTTTAAATATTTACCATTATCAGTGATAATTTTATGAGGAACACCAAAGAGGAAGATGATATGATGGTTGATAAAGTCAATAATCTTCTCTACTTTGGTTGAGACTAGAGGAACAACCTCTACCCACTTGGTGAAATATTTGATGGCTATGATGATGGAGCTATGCCACTATGAGAAATAAGGGTTGATCTCACTAATAAGATCTAAGCCCCATTATGAGAAAGGCTAAAATTCCTTGGATACTTAGAGGCCATTGGCTGACACATGATGTAGATTAGCGTGTTGTTGACATTTAACACACTTTTTTACATAATCACAATAGTCTTGGTTGAGCATGGGCCAATATTAGCAAAGCAAAGGATACATTTAGTGATGGACAGACCTCTAAAGTTTCCCCCATAGATCGCATCATGCATTTCTTTGATAACATGGGAAGATTCATGGTTGTGTAGGCAACATAGAAGGAGACCATCAAAACCACATTTGTAAAGGATTCCCCCTATTATTGTGTAATGAGAGGTAATCTAAACAAAGGATATTTAAGCATTCTTAGAGAGGTTGGGAGGAATGATGCCAAGGTTAAGGTAATTAAAAGTTTGGTTGCACCAAATATCAAATGAGGATTCCTTCACATGAAAAATGGTAGGGAGGTTGGATTGGTTAAGAGAGTGTGTGGTAAAATGATGAATGGTGACAAATATTTTAGAATTGGAAGGTTGAGAAGGGATCAGAGAAGCAAGGCAAGCCATTGTATCCATAAATTTTTTGGTAAATCGAGGAATAGATTGGACTAGGTAATGTTTGAATGATGCTAAGATTTTGTCAACTAAAAGTTTGTATTTTTGTAAGACATCATTATTACATTGAAAAGAGCCATTGACCTAGTTGACCATGAGATGAGAATCACCAAATACATTGATTTTCTTAATTCCCAAGGTTAGAGTGGTTTGGAGACCTATGACTAGGGATTCATACTCAGCCATATTATTAGTGCATTCAAAGTCAAGTTTGAAGGAAAGAGGAAGGGGTTCACCACTGAGAGGAATGAGAATAACACCAACACCCCCCACCTTATTATCACTTATAACCATTGAAGAACATAGTCATTTGGTAGGTTATGCTATCTTCTTGAAAAAGAGTCATGATAGACTCATCTAGAAAAGAAAGAGTAAGTGGTTGGTTGTTTGGTAAAGGAGATTCAACCAATTAGTCGGTAATGAATTTCCATTTGATAAAATTTTATTGGATGAACTCAAGGTTAAACTTAGTGAAGAACATAATCCACTTAGCCATACACTAGTTTTGGTATGGTTTAGAGTGCATATACTTAAGTGGGTTGATGTTAGTGATGACAGAGGTTTTGCGATTGAAGAGGTAGTGGTAGAATTTGGTGGCCACAAAGACTAAATATAAGCAAAGCTTATCAGTATAGGTTTACCAAGTCTCATACTCTATAAGTGTTCAACTTATTTAATAAACAACTTGCTCTTTGTTTTATTCATCACGGTGTGATAAAATTTCCCCTAGATAATGGTCAGTGGTAGATGTGTAAAGGTAAAAGGATTGATGCTCTTTAGGAGGGATAAGAATAGGTGGAGAGGTGAGGTAATCCTTGAAAGAATAAAAGGCTTGTTAGTAGTCCTTATTCCACTTAAAGGAGGTATCTTTCTTAAGGAGATGATAGAAGGGTTGACATCTATCTGATAACTAGGAGATGAAGCAATGGATGGATTGGAGCTTTCCTTATAGGCTGTGAAGTTTCTTAAGGTTGGTAGGAGGAGGCATCTCGAAGATTGCTTTGACCTTGGTAGGGTCTACTTTAATTCCTATAAGAAAGATGATAAAGACAAGAAGTTTTATTGAAAGGACCCCAAAAACACATTTCTTGGGGTCAAGTCTAACATATAAATGGATTAGGTGTTTGAAGATAACACTGAGAATGTTTACATGATCTTTACAAGATTTGGATTTTCCCAAGAGATCATCGACATAGTCCTCTATGATGATGTGGATGAGGTCATAGAAGATGTAGGTCATGGCTCACTGGTAGGTTACACCAAGGTTCTTTAGACCAAATGGCATGACCTGGTAATAGAAGGTTCCCCAAGGAGTGATGAAAGAAGTTTTATGTTGATCCTTAAGAGTAATAAAAATCTGATTATATCTTGATAAATTATCCATGAGAAATAACATTTCATGGCTATTTATAAGATTAACAAGCTGGTCAATGTTTGACAAAGGGAAGTCATACTTTGGACAAGCAAGGTTGAGGTCATGAAAATCAATTCAGAGGCAAAGTCCTCTAGTAGATTTGATAATGGGAATGCTGTTAGAAACCCATTATGGATAGTCAATGGGTTGAATGAAGTTAGTAGATAGGATATTCTAAAGTTCTTCTTTGACTAGAAGGGTTATGCGAGGGTGCATCTTGTAAAGTATTTACCGAATGGGCTCAGCATCAGGATGAGTGGCAATGTTATGGAGGGAAATAGAAGAGTCAATCTAGGCATATCCTAATAAGACAAAATAAATGCTATGCTTAGATAATGAAGGAAAGAAGGGTAATCTTATTATTATATGACATCAAAGATTTACCTATTTTGATAACATGGGCATTATCCTGAGTACCCAAGTTGACATCGATAGTGAATTAGTTCAACATGGTTTGGTACTTAAGAGGAAGGGATTTGTGGATATAATAATCCCCTGCACTAAGATAGGTATGTATGGAATCATCATCTTGATGTTGGATGGTGTTGATGGTAGGAGAATCATTTTCTACCATTTCAAGATGGATGAGAGGAAGAGTTTTATTTTGGCCATCTTTTTGATAGGTTAGAGGGCCCAAACTAATAGTATTGACTAAAAATAAAGTTAGGAGGAATGATTTTAAAATCCTCAAACTTTGAAGGAGGTTGGGTTGGTGAGGAGGGGATGTCTTCCTCGATGGTGTCAATTGGTTTGGGTGGATTGGTGGGTTATTTAGGTGGTATAAAATTGATGCCATATGACTCATGAGGTTTTTGGGTTTTGATCAAAGGTAACTTGTGAGGTCCTTGTTCATATTGACCAAGACCAAATCCATTCTAGGCACACCTATAAAGGTATACTTTATTGAATGGTACTTTTCAAAGGTAGGAAAAGTCAAAGGTAAATAGTTAGATGGAAGAGGTAGTGGTGGGATCAACAAGTGGTTGATCAAGTTCCTCATAGATGAAGTTTGTTTGATAGTTGGGGGTCTAAAAGGGACAATGGTTCTAATGTTAGGGTCATATAAAGGGTCATGTTTGAGGTTCCCATATTCTTAAGGAGTAGGGAAAGCATGCAGAGCTAGAAGGTGATATTCCCCTAATGAGAGATGTTGGAACATAGATTCTAAGGGATCTTCTATGAGGATTTGTGAAGAAGGGATGGATGAGTTAGTTGATTCTTGATCATTGTTATGAACAAAAATGTTGATGGTTATGGTTGGTTGGGTGAATTTTTTGGAAGCTAGTTGTGAGATAGATAATGGAGGTAGAAGGACATCATTAGGATGGTAGGTCATGTTAAAAAAAGCAAAGGGACTAAGATCATATTTGATGGTAAGTACTTGTCGCTCATGTTCAAATTTGACACATCAGTGTAAGGTGGAAAAGATGCAACTCATAACATGGATCCAAGGGTGTCTGAATAAGACATTGTATTAAAACTCACCCTCTATAATTTATAATAATTAAAGAGTGGGATGAGGTCCCAAATATATATGGAGGACAATATTCCCTAGGGTAGTGGTCATGGTGTCATTAAAGGAACGAAGGACTGTTGTACTTTATGAGATGATATTTTTGTGTAGCTAAAGTTGGTCATATGCATGGGATAAGATAATGTTGATGCTAGCTCCTCTATCAATCATAACCCTTTTGATATAGGTTTGATTGATGTATATGGTAATGAAAAGGGGAGGATCAAAGTCCTCAAAATTAATGGGAAGTATTTCAGAATCCTTAAAGATAACAAGGGAAAAAAGTTAGAGGGATCCAATCAAGGGTGCAAGAGGTTGAGGATCATCTAGTTGAACCTCTATGGATTCTAGAGCCTTGATCAATGGCTGACGATGGTGGGGTGAAGTGTAATTATTTAATAGAGGCTCATTTTTATTAGTGTTTGGTGAAGTTTTAACACTAAGCACTGTATGAATGCAAAAGGTTTGGAGGGAGAAGCTCCCATAATGGATACTTTGGGTTTGGTGGTTGTGAAGACAAGGGTGGATATGTTTGGGTTTTTTTGGAGGATTGAGGGGTCAAAGGGTATGTCCATGGGATGGTTACCTTAGTTTTCCCCTTATCCATTTGTTGGGTTTGAGATCAGGTCACCACATGAATGGTGTGGACAAGGGGGTTCACTAGGTTTGATGTTTGATTTGGTTCCTCCTCATCCTTGTATAGGAGTGGGATAATAGGTAAAGGTTGAGTAGGTTGGGTTGATGGTAAGATATGTTATGGGGGTAATAAGGGTTCCTCTAATAGATCATCTTCATATAAAAGATTGTGGATAAGTGTTTAGAGGACTTTAAATTTTTTTGTATCATGTTTAGGAGTCCTATGGTAAAGTCAAATCAAAATGTCATTAAATCATGTTGGTTTAGGATGCAAAAGGTCAAAAGGTTTGATTGGAGGTAAGATAATGGAATAAGTTTGTAATAACCTTTGTAAAATGGTGGAGTAGGATTAAAGAAAAGGTACTGGGGGTGATGGGTTTTTGGTTTTGGGAGTGATAACATTTTGGGGTATAGGCTTTATTATAGAAGTGGTATTTAGAAGAATGGTTTTAGTTGATAGTTTTCATTGAGTTTGATTGGTTAAGGTTAATTTGGGGGTTGGAGATTTTTATATGGAGGTTTTAGATGATAAAGTTTTAACTATAGGTGAGAAATTAAAGGTGATAGGTTGGTTACAAATGATAGAGAACCAGATGGTTTGATGGGTGTAGGCAGAGAAAAGGGGATGGTTTCTTAGAGGAAGAATCGGTAACTAGAATGGTTGAAGGATGGGGTCTTAAGATGGAAAGTAGATGAGAAGGAGGTGGTATGGGTCTAGTTTAGGGTAGAGGTTTAGGTAACTCTACTTTCTTAGTTAGTTTAGTTGGAGGTTCCTTTTGTGGACTAGACAAGGTTAAGTTCAACCTCAAAGGGGGTTGAGTGTGACTAGGCATAGGGAAAATTCCTAGGGTCTTGATTGGCTTGGTTAAAGAGGCATAAGATGATTTGGTAATTTTAGGTAGAGGTAGTTGGGATGGCTTACTTATGGTTTTGGAAGAGATATTTGGTGAAGAGGTAATTATGGGTTTAATTGGATTCAAGTGGAGTTGAGGCTTTTGATTTATTTTGGTAAGGGAGTCCAAGCCGATGCCAAAAAATGGCTCTATCAAAGTTGATTTGAGAAGTGAATTCTAGGCTTTGAATAAGTCTAGAAAAGGGCTTATAAATGGGTTTAGTTCCTTGGTTATTGGTTTCAAATCTTAAGTCCTTCGGTGGAGAAGAGGGAATGGTTTCTTCATGGTTGTCTTATATGGAAGGTTTCATAATTGGTGGTTAGATAGATGGGTTAATCTCCACTTTTGGGATGGTTTCCAAAGGAAGAGTGGAGGGTTATATAATAAGGGATATTGGTCTGGTGTCTTCAAGTGAAAGAGTGGACATGGTTACTTCCTTTGTTTGTGCATCCAAAGGAATGGAGGGTAGCTCTACTACTTGACTAGGTGGAATGGGAGAGGAAAGTGCAGTTAAAGAAATGTATACCTCCTTTCGTGTCTCCAACAAAGTAGAGGTAGATAAAGATAAAGTCTCATCAAGTGAAGAGGGATGGGTAATTGAATCTTCCATTTGGGTATCCAAAAGAATAAGAGGTGAGTTTATTTTTTCCACTTGGGTGATTGAGGTAATGGTCTCTTCAACAATGGGCTCGTTACTAATAACATTGATCATGTGTGCCTTATGGAAATGAGATGATTCAGGTTTATTGTCATGGTGTTGGGTAGTAGGAGCATGATTGGGAAAAGGTTTTTAGAAGATGTCAAGGGATTTATTAGGAGGTGCATTGGGATTTTCAAATTCAATTTCTCCTCTATCAATCAAGTTTTGGATAAGAATTTTGAAGGTGTTACATTGATTAATGTCATGTACTACAACTTAGTGAAAGGCACAATGGTCATTTTCATTATACCACCTAGGTATAGTCAAGAAGCATCAAATCATTGGGGTGGTTTAAATGGTGGGAATTGGATGAGGTTAGATTTGAGAAATTTTTCCCAAACTGATGCATAAGATTCTCCAATGGGAGTATATTATTTGGTTTTGTGGATAGGAATGGTTAGAAGGGTTGGTTCGAGGGGGTTGGTTGATAGTTGGAGGTGGAGAATTTTTTAGAACAATCAAGTTTGTAGATTCTTGTGATTTAGTGTTGGGTTATTTATTGGTTTTAGTGAAGGAAGGGCCATTGGATTTAAAACTAGAGTTTTTGTTTCACAGTTTTTATTTCCCTTCATCAATGGACTAGTTTTCTAATTTGTGTGCCATAGTGAATGCCTCATCAAAAGTCCTAAAAGTTTTAACTTGAAGAGTGGGGGAAATATGTTTGGCACAACCCTAGGAGAAGATATCAATTAATTTGGGTTGGGGTAATGAAAAAGAAAGTTGGTTGATAAGGCCTCTTCATCTAGTCACAAACTCCATAATTAACTCATCATCAAATTGCTTAATGGAATAGATATCTGTGATAGATACCTTTTTAGATATGTGATGACCCTTTTTTTACATAACTAGTTTATGTTTTCTCTTTAGTTGGTTTTCATTCTTCCTTGCTCATTTTATGTGTTTGAGCCTTTGCTATTTTGGTCTTTCCTTGTTCTACTTTCCCTTTGTTGTTTTCTTTCCTCATAGTCTTTTCCTTCAAATAATAGTCCATAATTTTTTCCTTTCATCCTTTTTTTCCCTTGTTGTTCTTCCCTTTTATTTGTTTTACCTTAGCCCTTTTTTTTTTATCTTAGCCCCAAAGTGCCCTTTGGAAAAGTTATGAAGGGCCATTAAAGGGGCACTAAAGGGCACTTCAAAGGACCTCCCTCCTCTCTCTCTCTCTCTCTCTCTCTCTCTCTCTCTCTCTCTGCTATAAATAAGACCCTTGGGATATTGTTATTTCATACATAGATAATATGGTGAAGCCCTACTAGAATGTTTTGCCATTTTCTTGCCTTTGAGCAAAGAAGCATAAGTCTATTTTCTTTCTAAGTTTTGGACATTTTCTTGGGCATGCAAGAGACATAGAGTGACAACAAGTGATGTTTTATCCTTCTATTCTCTATCCTTCATGATTTTGAGCAAAGAGTTGATCCAATAGGTCATGTAGAGTGCATTCTTGCTATATGAGATTTTGCATATATGTAACCCTTTCTTGGACTATATAGGTCATTTTGCAGGTTACTTACCTTGTGTGATCTCATTCATTTTATCTCTACATTGAAATATTTATGTTAGAATATTCTAGAGCTTGAAGAATAGGCTTGTATTATGTTTTATTGTGCAAAATTATAGGGCATACATGTGGATAATAAATTTTTGTGTATCACCATTTTATATTAGGCTTTTCATTTATGAAAAATTTTGACCCTTTTCATCCAAACAAGTTGGTTTAGTAGATTTTATTACAAAAAATCTAATACAAAGAGCTATCCCTTTCAACCTAGAGGTTCATTTCCACTTATAGGCACATCCAAAAGCTTGGAAATATGTAATCATTTCCCAAATATAGAGGAGGCTTGAATAACCCTCTTCTAGGGTGCAAGATTTGGAGACAATAGTTTTGGCACACCCGATGGGACCAAATTCTTTGTTATTTTCATGCAAGGTGAATGCTGGTCTTGAAAATTATCATTTGTATTTTGAAATAAAAAATTTGGTGACTCTAAAAGGTGAGAATCCCTAGTTCTAGACTAAATTTCCTATAGCTTACTTCATGGACCTCACTAGGTCATCTAGGATATTTGACCAAGAACCTCTAGCTAAAGCTCTTTTTGAAGAACAACATCCTGAACCATTCTTAGCACTTAGAGAGCCTAGGTAGGGTGGTTTTGAAGAGGAAGAAGAAGAGGTTGAGGAAGTTAAAGAAACTAAAAATCAAGAAGTACATAATCAAGAAGACATAGATAGGTGTCAACCCTTCCCTACTTTTAATACCCAAAACCCAATAGAACTTCCTACATATGACCCCATCCCTCTGAATGCTACCAAAAATCTTCCTAGTTTCAATAGAGAGGGTCCTATTACCCCATATAAACATATTAGATACATCTCTAATTTTTTAAATTTCCATAATGTTACTAGGGCCAACATAGCCATTAGGTTGCTTGTTATGTCTTTAAAAGGCAAAGCACTTGACTGGTATAAAACATTGGAAGGGGAATGCATTACAAGTTGGGATGGATTTGGAGATCTATTGGTGACAATATTTTAAAATAAGAGTGATCATGCTTCCCTAATACATCAATTGAATGTAATAAGAAGAGGTCCAAATGAATCCATGGGAGATTTCAATGAGAAATTTCAAATAACATGGTATATGCTACCACCAATCATGAGACCTCCTCCTTGCTTTGTGTTCCCAACATACCTCAAAGGGATTGGTACTTATTTTGTTGTTATGTTTTAATCAATGGGAAGATTCACTCTTCCAGGTGCATATGAGATAGCAATTGAGGTTGAGAATAACTTAATTTAGGTTGGAAAACTTCCTCCAAGAGTTTCCATGCCTTTATTGTCCCACAATTCAGTTTAAGCTCCAAACATGTCACAAGTTCTTAATGCCAATGTGAAGAGAGAGCCTTTCCCAAAAAGGTGGATAATTTTATGGATAAAAATGAAGAAATTAGATCATTGAGAGCTCAGATCAAGCAAGCCCAATATTAGGCAAGTGCTCCTCCTAATGCACAATACTATCCTCAACAAGGATATAGAGCTCCATCCCAATATAATTATCAAGGGAGAGGAAAAAATAAACAATGTTACAATAACATCTCAATGTATATAATCCAAATTCTACTCCTCCCATAAAGGCTATTGTTTTAGTACATATAAATCTAGTGTAAGGAGAGGATAATTTAGACCAATGGGGGCAACCTCAAGGTCAGTTTTTACATGATGATAGAGGAACCATCCATGTTTTGACAACATTAGAGGAAACTAATCCCTACATGATAAACAAATAAGCATGTCCTAGCCAGAGGGATAGTCATGAAGAAGGTATCAGCCCAAGTGTGGGAATGATGAATTTCCAAGCAAAATATGATTTTGTGTTAACTCAAGGCATGTCAGTTGCAACCAATACAAGAGATAAGAGGAGAACACTGGAAGAATGCCAAGAACTATGGGTAGCTCCAAGTGATGCCTCTCTAAGTCCATCAAGTGTTAATCAAAGTGATGCACTTACTACAAGTCATGTTCCCCAACAAAATTAGAATGCAAGTGGGGCTACCAAGATTGTAACGTAGTAGACTCAAGCTTCCTCATTACCATAAAAAATTCTAGAGAAGGTAAATTTTCCCTCTCCAAAAATTGTTGATTCATTAAACAGCACCAAGGCAAGTATATCCCTTTGGGAAGTCTTGCATATACCTTGCCAAAAAGAGCTTTTGCAAGAGCAAATGACAAGCATTCATGTGACTCCCCAAGTTTCAAAGCACAATGGTGTGGCTCTCACAAATTATACAAATAATATTTTGGATCCATCAACCAAGGATGAAAATCCTCCACCTTTCTACCTCACACTCTTTGTGGGAGACAAGTTGGTCCACAATTGTATTATGGATAATGGAGCAAGCATTACCGTCATGCCTAAAGTAGTGGTTGATAAGTTGGGTTTGAAATATGAGCCACATAGAAAATGGAATATTACAATTGGATGGGACTCTAACCAAGATATTAGGATTGGTCAAAGGTATGAATGTATTTTTACATGGTTTCCCAAGATTCCCTATCATGCAAGACATTGTGATGGTGGACCTTCTAGCACACTCTGCTATATGCTTATCAAGGGACTTCATAGCAAAGATAGGAGGATAAATTTATATAGATTGGTCTTTTTTATCTTTTAGGAAAAGGTATAGGACCAAGATAAATATAAGGACTCAAACCTTATCAAGGTTCCACATTGAGCCATACTTGGAAATAATGTTAAATTAGAATTGTCTAATTAGCAAGGGAGAAGAAATAGTCATGAATGGTGAAACATCATCCCCTCTTGAAGGTATTTTTGATATTTATCTTAACAAGTATAATAATGAAACACATTTAATTTATCCTTACACTTTCATTGAGGAGACTGATTTGGGAGTTTATTGTATGCATGAAGAGAACATTCCAATTCATTCTCTCACCAATGAGGATCATGAACTTGATGGCTTATGGGAATTGTTCTTTGATGGTTTAAGGAGAAAAGTAGGTGTAAGAGCTAGCATCATGTTAGTTTCTCCATAAAATAATCATTAATACTCTTCTGATAGGTTTCACTTCAGCTACACTTACAACGTGATAGAATATGAAGGCCTAGTTCATGGTCTCCAATGGGCAAAGAGGAGAGGAATCAAGAATTTGAAAGTCTATGGAGATAGTGAGCTGGTAATTCATTAAATAGGAATTCAAGATACAAAAAAGAACCCCTATATTAATTCTTACAAGAATATGGTATAGGATATACTTGGAGACTTTGATGCCTTCAACATACAACCGATACCAAGAGACTTGAACAAACATGTTGATAGATTGGCTGCAATAGGAGCACATTTTGACTCAGCTACTGATGTAAGAAAAGAGAAGGATCAATCTCATATCAAGATCATTATGAGACCTTACATTATATATAATGAAGTTTCATGGTAATTTTTTGAAAGGATTGAACACATTACACACTTATTACAAAATGAGGTAGGTTTCTCCTCAAGAAATCAAAGAAGTTACATGATCATTATGAAGAGAAAATTATACAGCTAAAGACAAATAAAATTCCCAAGGAGATGATTAAATTAGAGAATGTATTAAATAAGGATGATCAAAATAATAATCAAATAATGAGCATGTCAACAAAGGAGGAAAACTATGAAAGAGTTTTGATTTTCAAAGATAAACTTTTGAAGATTGGCAAGGTAGGTTCTCAGCTAGAAAGGCAAGATTTTATTGCATTATGCAAATAGTTTCATGACATGTTTTCTTAGGATTACAAGGAATTGAAAGGGTTTGATCCAAGTCTATCCCATCACACCATTGAGTTAGATCCTGGAGTTAAACCGGTAAGACAAAAGTAAAGGCTAATTAATCCCAAGATAAAAGAACTCATGAAGAAAGAGCTGACGAAGTTAATTGAGTCTAAGATTATCTTTCCTATCAAGCACTCAACTTCGGTATCCAACCTTGTTTTAGTTTAAAATAATAATGGATAAATTAGACCTTGTGTTGATTTTCATGATCTAAATAGAGTGTCTCTCAAGGATCATTATCCACTCCCTTCCATGGAACAAATTCTACAAGTTGTTTTAGGTTCTCAACGTTTCTCACTTCTTGATGGTTATTTAGGTTATAATCAAATATTGGTAAATTAAGAGGATCAATTAAAGATAGCCTTCACCACCAAGTGGGGGAACTTTGTCTAAAATAATATGCCATTTGGTTTATTCATTGCTGGAGCTACATTTCAAAGGGCAATGAACATGGCTTTCAAAGGTTTGATCAACAAGTTTTTGCTTGTTTAACTTGATGATATAACCATTTTTTCAAAGGATGTTTCTAATAATATGGGACATCTAAGGTAAGTGTTTGAGAAATTTAGGGAGTATGGCATATCCCTCAATCCAAAGAAGTACATCTTTGTTGTCTATGAAGGTAATATTTTGGGTCATGTTATTTCAAAAGAAGGCTTATTTATTGACCCCAAAAGGATTGAAGCTATTTTAGGCTTGTCCTTGCCTCAAAACAAGAAGGAGATGCAAAGATTATTGGGGAAAATAAATTTTTTAAGGAGCTTTATCCCAAGCATTTCAACTATGGTAAAGCCTATCATAGCCATGCTAAAAAAGAACCAAGTTTTTACTTGGACAAAAGAAGGTAAGAGCAGTTTTGAAGAAATCAAGCAAGCAATTGTAGAATATTCTACTCTCTTAAATCCATATTTTTATAAATATTTAATACTATATACCTTTGATAACCTTCACACAATCTTAGTTATGCTTATGCAAAAGAATGATGAAGATGTTGAGTAGCCAATTACTTTCTTTAGCCAAGGATTAGAGGACTATGAAGTAAGATATTATTTTGTGGAGAAGCAAGCCCTGACCATCATTAGAGGATTGAAAAAATTTAGGCATATGGTTTCCAACAACAATATTCATGTCATGGTTTCCCATCCTAGCACCAAGGAGTTCCTCCTAAGCAAGGATCTCAATGAAAATAGAGTTGGATGGATCATGAAAGTGATGGAATATGACATTGACATTAAGGTAACCAAATTGGTAAGAGGAAGAGGTTTGTGTGAACATTTAGCATCTTATTTTCAAAAGACAAAGGAGTAATCTTTGGTCAATCAAGTTAAAACCCAACCAGCTGATCAAATGCAAAAGCAAAGTTGGACACAAGACATCATTGGTTTTCTTTAAAATGGTGAGTCTCCCAATGGCTTGAACAAATCTCAAAGGAGGTATTTTAGGCTACACACTATTCCTTATTATCTTGTGGATGACATTCTATTTAAAAGGGATGTGAATAATGTATTTCTAAGATGCATTAATGATGCTCAATTTTATATGCAACTAAAAAAGTTCCATAATGGTGTAGATGGGGGTCATTTCTCTCCTAGAATAATAGTTTCAAAGATAATGAGGGCTGGTTACTATTGGCCTAGTCTTTTTAAGGACTATTCTCATTGGGCTAAGGTTTGTCCTCAATGTACTTTCTTTTTTGGAAAGCAAAATCTTGCATCTCTTCCATTAAATCCTATCTAAGTGGACCATCCTTTCATGTAATGGGGCCTTGAATTCATTAGAATGATCAACCCTCCATCAAGTGCTAGACATAAATGGATATTGACTGCTACAGACTACTTCACAAGGTGGGTAGAGGTTATTGCATTGAAGGAGGTAAATGAAAATGCTATCTTAGGGTTCTATGACAACATTGTAACAAGTTTTGGAGTTCCTCATGTCATCATCTCAGATAATGCACTTTCTTTCATAGGTGCTAAAACTTTTGACTGGGCAGTAAGGAATGGAATTCATTTGAGTACCTCATCCAACTAATACCCTCAAGGTAATGGATTGGTTGAGTCTACCAACAATAACCTCATCAAGATAATTAAGAGGACATTGGAAACTAATCAAAGAGTATGGCATAGCAAGCTAAAGATAGCCTTATGGGTAGATAGAATCAATCCCAAGAAGTCAATTGGTAATTATCCCTTTATACTTATCTATGGGACAGAGACTAGGCTATCTATATCATAAGAGCTCCCTATCTTAGAACTTGCACAATAGTTGGAATTACTTGAAAACACTCCCATAGACGTCATATTGATAGAATTAATGCAGCTATAGGAGGCAAGAGATGATGCACACAAAGCTTTGGAACACCATCAAGTTCTCATGAAGAAATCCATTGACAAAATGACAAGGGTAAGAGTGTTCAAAGAAGGTGACTTAGTCTTGAAATGGGATGAGGATAAAGCAAAACCAAGAAAACATACAAAGTTTGATACTTTGTGGAGTGGTCCTTACATCATCAACAAGTACAAGCAAAGAAACTCTTTTTAGCTATCTAAGCTACATGGAGAAGAGCTGCCTATTCAGGTGAATGGGATCCAATTGAAGTATTGCTTCTAGACCTTGCTAGTCATGTGTTGTAAATACTTGTTGTTGTGTGTTTCCTTTGTTATCTTTGTTTTCCCTAAGTGCTTTGTAGCACAAGTGTTTCCCTTTCAAGTGTTTTCTTTCCTTATGTTTGCTTTACTATTTTTTTTTGTATTTACTCTCAACCATGGGCTTGTTATTTTTGGATTTTATTTGCCTTGCATGACTCCATACCCAATGGAAGGATGTAGGTAGCTGGTCTTGGACATATCAGGTATGTCTCACCTAGAAATTGCCAGAATGTTGACCCTTTTTTTGCATAACCAATTTATGTTTTCTCTTCAGCTAGTTTTCATTCTTCTTTTCTCATTTTGTTGGAAATATTGTCATTGATGTCAAAGGTCTAGTATTATTGGTGATAAAGGACCCATTGCATTTAATGTTGTTTGTAATAAATATATCTTGGCTAATATGAGTTAATATTAATGAATATATTTTTGGTTGCATATGAGACAAAAGAAGGGCCCATGGAGAAGTTTAAGAGCCATGGGGTAAAGATAAAATAAGGATGGGATGCATTTTCCCATGAAGAGTCATCTTGGGGAATACCAAGAGTCACGAAGTGAAGACAAAAGACTAAGGGCACAATTTCTCATGAAGGGACACTTTGAGGAATACGAAAAGTCACCAAAGATAAGGAAAAAAGTGGGAAGGACGTTTTTGGTCATGAAGGGTCACCACATGACTTTTCAAAGGCTTGAATATGAAGGGTCATCCAAGATTGGTGCCATTTTCCATGAGGATTGAAGGGTCACAAAGGGGGAAGGCCAAAGGTCATTTGGAAAGCTATAAATAAAGGCTTGAGAAGCCATTTGTAATGTGGTTGAGAGAGGTTGATTTGATATTATTTTATTTAGCTTAGAAGAGCAATTTTGAGAGTTGAATATGATTTATATTTTTTATATCTAGCTTAGAAGAGCAAAGGTGAGAGAGAGGAAAGAGATGTTGTATTGAAATATCATTTGTTGATATAGCAACATTGAGAGATAGGTGTGTGGTATACACAAAGTGGTTGGTGCTCATATGGGTTGGTGCTCATGAATAATAGCTGGGTTGGTGCTCAACAAAGGGGTATGGTGCTCCTATGGGTTGGTGCTCATGAATAGTAGCTGAGTTGGTGCTCGGCAAAGGGGTATGGTGCTCCTGCAAGTTTGGCTTGTGAATATTGTTTGGGTTGGTGCTCATTCATATACTTGAGATTGTTCTTCGTGGTTTTTCTGACATTAGGTTTCCACGTTATATTTGGTGTCTCTCTCTTTCTTGTGTGATGTTTATTGTTTGAGTTTTATTGCATATCTTGAATGTTTGATTAAGTGAATTTGATTAAGGGAAAGTTTTAAAAGATATATTATATACTGATTCACCCCCCCTCTCAGTATATATTCTATGCTTAACACATTTTCTATGTTTGGGCCTTTGTTATTTTGGTCTTTCCTTTTTATACTTTCCCTTCATTATTTTCTTTCCTCCTAGTCTTTTCCTTTGGACAAGAGTCTATAGTTTTTTCCCTTCATCCTTATTTTTTTCCCTTATTTTTTTTCCCTTTTCTTTGTTTTACCTTAGCCCTTTTTTTGTCTTAGCTCGAAAGTGCCCTTCGAAAAAGTTTTAAAGGGCTACTTATCTTTGTAGTGCCCTTCGTAATTTTTTGAAAGCACTTTACTTGCCTTGTTTCCCCCAAGTGTCCCTTCAAAACTTTTTTGAAGGGCACTTTTTCATCTAAGTATCCCTTCAGAACTTTTTCGAAGGGCACTTTTTGCCCAAGTGTCCCTTCAAAACTTTTTCAAAGGGCACTTTTTTCCCAAGTGTCCCTTCATAACTTTTCTGAATGGCACTTTTGCCTTAGTCTTTTCTTGAATGGTCCTTTGGAATTTTTTTGAAGGGATATTTTTTTATCCAAGTGACCTTCGAGAATATTCTTGAAGGGTCAATTTTTGGACCATTCTTCCAAGTTACCCTTCAAATTTTTTTTGAAGGGATTTTTCCCCAAAGTTTGCCCTTCAAAAAAGTTTTGAAGGGACATTTTGTCCTTTCCTATAGGTGTGCTTTGGGAAAATTTCTTAAAGGAACATGTTGCCCTTTTCCATGGCAAAAATCTCAAAATAAAAATTCTTGAAGGAATTCCTTCAAAATTTTATCTAAAGGAATTACTTCAATAAAATTATCAAACCATTTCCCAAATAATAAACTTGACTGGATTGCCCATGACATGTCACAGGATGTCAAAATTAAATTAACAAACTAGTCATTGGGTCAATGCATGATGTGTCGTAGGACGTCAAGTTTAAAGTGGACAATTAGACATTGGGGCCATGGTTCATGATGTGCCAAAAGACATCAATACAAATCAGGTTTCCAAACATGCTTGCCTTATGATTTTTATAAGTAGAAGATCTTGGAAAACCTGAAAGGGTCTTGCTAGTGCAAACCAAGTTTCCAAAGGTGCTTTGCTTATAAAGTTTTATAATAAATTAGGCAAGAAAACCCAAATGGGTTTGAAAGTGCAAATCATGTTTAAGCAAGTGCTTTGATTATAAATTTTTATAAGTGAAGTCATTCAAAAAACTTGAAAGGGTCTAGATAGAAGCAAATCATATTTTTAGAATTTATTAGCTTATAATCTTGATCTAATCGCTGATTGATGGTGTAGAACCATGATTTGAGTCATTCTTTGAGGACCAATAAAAAGGGAAGGACAAAGCCAAACTAAATGAAAGTGACCTTTTCCATGACATTACACAAATTGACAAGCCAAGGAGAAGTGATTGGGTCTAAAAAGAGATTTCTAACATTCATCGGGAAGCATCTTCAAAGGGGAAAGCCCATGGCATTCAAGAAGGTGACATGGATCAATTAGAGTGTCCTAATAAGCATCATTGGCAAAAGCCAGTTGCAACTAAGGACAATGATTTCTAACAGATTTGATTCCTCTCTTTGGCACAAAGGACCTCCCTCCTCTCTCTCTCTTTTATATAAATAAGACCCTTGGGATATTTTTATTTCATACACAGATAATATGGCGAAGCCCTATGGGAATGTTTTACCATTTTCTTGCCTTTGAGAAAAGAAACATAAGTCTATTTTATTTTTAAGTTCTAGACATTTGCCTAGGTATGCAAGAGACTTAGAGTGACAACAAGTGATGTTTTAACCTTCTGTTTTCTATCCTTCATGATTTTGGGCAAAGAGTTGATCTAATAGGTCATGTGGAGTGCATTCTAGTTGTATGAGATTTTACATATGTGCAAGCCTTTTTTAGACTATACAGGGTTATTTTTCTAGTTACTTACCTTATGTGAGCTCATTAATTTTATCTTCTAGAGCTTGAATAATAGGCTTGTATTCTACTATATTATGCAAAAATATAGGGCATACATGTTGATAATAACTTTTGGTGTATCACCATTTTAGACTAGGATTTTCATTTATGCAATTTTTTTACTCTTTTCATCCAAACAAGCTGGTTCAACAGATTTTATTACACAAAAGCTAATATAGGGAGCTAGTCCTTTCAACCTAGAGGTTCATTTCCACTTATAGGCACACCCACAGGCCTATAAATGTCCCAACATTGCCCAAATCTTGAGGAGGCCCAACCCTCTTCTAGGGTGCAAAATTTAGAGGCAACAATACATTCATAGAAAAGTGTTTTAAAAAGATTTGGGCCAATTGGGAGAATGAAAAGATGGAGTGCTAGGTGAGAGAACTATACCAATCAATGTCTGGTCTGGATAAGGACACATGGAAGGTTCAAAGAAGGAGAGCATCATCATCAGTAATTAAATAACAAGAATGATGGAAGGCTCTCAAATGTTGTTGGGGATCCTCCTTTCTTTGGAATTTTGAAAACTTTGGCAACTCCCATTGAGGAGGATAAGCATGGATAACGACTTATGGATAAATTGGTTCATTAAAAATTTGATCGTAAGATAAAGGTTAGGGGACTTAGAGATAGATGACTCTAAGTTGGTGATTTTGTCCATTAATATCTTGATTAAATTTGGTTGGGGTTGGAAAGCTGCATAATTAAGTGGTCAATTTTGTTGAGGTTGATTGGCAGCTATGTATGGATAGGTGATAAAAGGTACTAAAGAATCTAGGTATTGGTAAGTGGTGGTAAGAGGTTGAGATGGTGTCACATAAGGGTTGAGTGACATAAATGATTGGGTGTAAGGTGGTATGTGTGATCAAGGAATTTGACAAAGAGAGGAGGTTAGATCAAGTGTTAGTCCTTAAAACTATGAAATCAATACACTAACATACTAACATCTCTAACCCTAGATCTTAGGGGGATCTTAATGAATAAACAACAATTGAAAACCCAACTAAAATGCAAAGAACAACAATCTTTACCTTACTTGAGAGATCTAAATGATTTCTTCATTTGGCTTGCTTGGATTATGCATAAGAAGTCTTCATCAATGACATATGGCTAACATCATCTCCTCTATGCACCGTTATTGAATGCTTAGCTTGATTGATATTTCTTGGATTAATTTTGATATTAAAACACTAGGCTTTTAGCTTCATGAATCTATTCTTGCATTATAACTCTACTTTGATTGAGTTCCCTAAATGAAGAGCTCTAGGATTGATTTTATAGGCTTTCAAATCCATTGGAATGGGTTAAAACTATCCATGGTTGAGTTTATTAACTTTGGTTGAGTTTGGCATATTCCTAGGATATTCTTTTAGATATTTTTAAAAAGTGACAACTCACAAAGGTAATGAGTGTGTTCTAGAATGTTTTAAGATGCTCTTGAATTAATTTTTTAGTAATTGGTTTAATTGATTTATTAGCTCATGAGTGAACTTAATTAGGATTTTAAATTGATTTAACTTACTAATTGATTTTGATTAAGATGTGCAAGCTAATTAATTCTTTTGAAGCATTTGTCATTTGTTTGATTTTGATTAATTCAATGTGTGTATTTGCCTTGTTTAATTGATTTAATAGGTCAAATTGATTTAATGCAAGGTTATAAAGCCAAATTTGAGACTAATATAAATTTTTAGGTTAAATGTTTGATGATTGATAGGAATTGGTCTAATAGTTTAATGTAAAGTCATTGGTGGCCAAATTTATGTCTACATTTTGCCCCTATTTGGGAAGATGTTGCAATCTATAATCATAGTAACATCTTTTTAAATAATAAAATGGTTCTTTATGCTTATGACTATAGTGGTAATGAGTGATTGGAAAGGGGGTCGGTAAATGGTCCCTCAAAAGAAAGAATTAAAATGAGGGACCAAACAAATGAAGATGATGGGGTGAAACATAATGATTTACCCAAATTTGGGAAAAATCACTAATAAATCCAAGTGGGATGGTGTATAATGGTTTGCCCAAAGGTGATTATAAGCATTTTACCCCGATAGTGGCAATGTGGTATGATAAAATAATGATTTTTTACAGTAGGTAATATAATCATTAAGAAGATGGAGCTACCCTAGTTAGGATAGACAAACAAGAAAGGAAAATTGGTGATAACACAATTATTTACCCCAACATGTGATATAGTCAATGAGAATGCATGTGGGATGGTGTATAGTGTTGATAAATTATACCTTGATTATGAAAAACATGATTAATGGTTGATGATTGATAACTTGATATAGAGGATAAAGATGAATTAGGACAACCTACTAATAGGGAGATGCTCATCTAAACTAACAAAAGTTTATTTTTTTGTTACTTAATTACTCTATTTGGGATATGATTGGGTATTAGATTGGGATAATTATTGATGTCAGTGTCAAAGATATGGTGATTTTGTATTAATGTTATAGACCTCTCAAAGCTGATTTTTGCTGTAGCATTTGATGGCAGGCCTCCTGATAAAACACCATGGGGGCTTGGCCAAAATATGCATAAGGACTAACTCTTGATATCCAATACTCAATAAAAAATAATTGTACCAATGATCAAAACCATGATGACAATGTAGACATTTAAATATGGATAGATTCAAGAATAATGTGCAAGGAATCACCCAATGAACACACATAGATTGAATCAAGGACACATTTTTGAAAACAAACAAACAAGCACACAGATAAACAAATGAAATAGACAGATAAAAAAAACAAGACAAACAAAGAACCAAACAAATGTTAGTCCCTATGTTAGTATAAATAACATGATGAAAATTGCCCCTAGAAACTAGGTGACAACTGAACAAACAAATAAGATGGGCACATAAAAGAAAAGGAAGGGGGTGGCTGAGCTGTCTCCATATGTGCTAGGCAAGTAGATGCTACCTACATAGTTCTAATAATATGATGATCTAATAAAACTTTAGGACAAATGTAGTTCTCCTAGGAAATGGGAAAAAAAGGATGATTGATAGAAGACATGATGGATGTGATAAAATAATAGGCATGAACTCACAAAATGGTGATACCATAGGATAAAAGGCCAAAAAGGAAGGGGAAACTAAGGAACAAGTGATTTGTTTATGACATAGTGAGGGTTCCCAGAATCCTTAAGACAAAGAAGTGGTCAATGTTTTTGATTTTTTCTAAATTTTTTTAGAATTTTTGATGCATCTCAACTTAATTGAGAATGATGAGACACTAAAATGGTCCAAGCTCACAAAATAATATGAGTAATGTAACTTGAGTGTGATTGAAGTACTCATAAAACAACAAGAGCATGGCTAAAGGGGGATTGAGCTAACCTCAACATGAATCAAATGTGACCCACATAGTTCCAAAATGTTTTTATTTCATAGTAATTCACCTGATAGCAGAGTAATCTAACTAGTGTAGTAGCCAATTCAAACAAAACAAGCACAATTGATATGATGGCATAACATGGCACATGAATGGCTAGGTGATATGTCAAAGCACAATAAACAAATGATGCCCCTAGTTTTCCCATAGGTGGTTATAACTAGGATATAATTGATAGATCGATGATATTAATTTACCCCATCAGGTGATATAATTAGTATCAAAACTAGTGAACACTGATTTGCCCCAACAGGCAATATAATCAGGCTCACATAAATAAACTTGATAAGAAGGGAATACAAAATGAAGGATGAAACTATCAAAAATTCTATCATACTGCTCTAGAAGAGTACCTCTATCTGAAATGCTTGAAATAACTATTGAAACTAATATGATTCTATATGCTAAAAATGTGAAACCAGTGGATGAACCAAGGTCAAACGAGTTAGGTTGATAGGATTCAAAACATGTTTGGCTGAGTAAGAATGGAATGGTTGGATGGTATGATAGGATGACCTTACTTAAGATACTGATGTTGTAATTGATTAGATAGAATAGTAGGAGGGTTTACCCCAAGTAGTAGGGAAAATGGTTAGGATATGTGATAATAATAAAAGGATTGATAACTTGATATGATATGGTACATGTTTGGATCTGGCCAAGGTATGATAAATGATTTTATTATTCCTATTAATGTGGAGATCCACGTCCTGATCAATAAATGATACAAATAAAATAGTCAATCATGTAAATTACTAGCCTACACCTTGTCTAAATAGCTTCTCTATCAAGAATTGGATACAGATTTGGATGCCAAGGATGTTGTGATCTTCATCAGTTATTGATTTTGATTCCTTCAAGCATCAAGACAAGGTATCTTTGTAATCTTTGTAATGAAAAGTGTGACCATGGATGGTAAATATGGATAAATATTGGTAGATATATTTTTTTTTTGAAATGGAATGGTGGATGATAATGGAATGGATAGTGAATGGAAAATAAATGAAGATCAAGATTTTTAGGCACACACAATGTTACGAATTCTGGATTAAACATATCTTTGGATGTGGTAGAGCCAAAGGCTTCTTCTCTCAATAGGACCACTACATTCTTCTATTGTTTGGGCTTGAGAGTAGCTATTATCTAATTAGGCTATAGATAAGAAGCTATTTTGATTTGATATTTTATTTTATCTTTAATAAATAGTGAAGAACTTTTAAGTTTAGCTATTGGCACCTCAAATATTTTTCTACCAATGAAGTTGCCTTGATTGTCCCATAGTGCCTCTAAGAAGGTTTCACTAAGTAACATGGAATTTTGACTTTGATTATCCCTTAGTGACTCAAAAAAGGTTTCACTAGAAGATATTGAGTTGTAACTTTGATTTCCCTTATTGCCTCTAAAAAGGTTTCACTAAGAGAGTGTTCTTTTACTATATGATTGTGGTCTTGGCCCACTTGATTTTCTTCATCTGATATGTCACCATGGATGTAGTTTAATAAGGTATGATTCTATTGGTCCCAATTCACACTTGTGGGAGAGGGAATGTCAATGATATGGCCATGTTGGTTGGTGGTAATGACATGTGGAATGGTAATGGGATGAGGGAAGGCAACACACTCCTTATATAAAATACTAGAACTTGTGTCGATGTTGACGTACTCATCCTCAAAAACCATAGAAGGAACACAAATGTATTCATACTGATCTACTATGCATACATAACCAATATTTTAATAATCATGAACATATTCTAATTTTTAATCTAATTCTGACTCAAGGGAATCTAAATTTAATGTTGAGATTAATGCCAATTCTAATTTTGACGCTAAATCTGATGTCAGTTCAAGAGTAAAACCTGACTCTAATTATGATTATTCATTTGATGGGTACTCTATTATAATGATGTCTTGTTGAATTTTTGGTAGTGGATAAGTAACAACTTGTGATGGCATAACAAGCTCCACAAAGACTGGTTTATCATATTGAGACTCTTCTAGGATAGGAAAAAGGTCAAGAGACAACTCCTTAGAGATTGGCTTGTCAATAGAAGGCTCTTGAAAAATAGGCATATGGTCAAGGTAATGATTTTTCCAAAGGTAGTTATAATCATTAAGAAGTGACTCAATAAAGACTGGCTCATTAGAGTGAGACTCCTTGACAATAGTTACAGTATCAAGAGGTGATTCATCATAGGTTGACTCATCATAAATGGTTTATTCAACAAAAACATCACTTCTTGGTTGGTTCTCTTGGACTTAGTTTACAATCAATTGTAAAATACCAGTTTTTAACATAACTTGGTCCTCAAATATTGGCTTAGTTGGGTAGGTATTGATTGGATTGGTTAGGGTTTAGGTTGAATGATGGGTTGAGGTTTAGGATGAATGGTTAGCTGAATGATTAGTTGAAGTTTGGGATGAATGATGAGCTAAATTATTGGTTGTATTATAAATTGGATCTTTTCTTTGGTCCCTAAATTGATTATTATAAGGAGGGTATGAATTTTTATCACAATCATCCTCATCATAGGGGTCTATACCCAATTTGTCCTCACCAACCATATCATTCTAGTTGAGGTCTTGACTTTGGTCCCTGATTTGATTTTTTCAAGGTGGATAAAATTACATCTCATAGACCATGTTATCATCAAAGGGGTCTTGAATAAATCCACAAAAATCAAATCCATTTTGTGTGGCCATTTTATCATAATTTGGATTGTACATGACTCCAATATAAGTGTAGCTAGACATATCTACATCAATGAAAAAAGCTCCAAAAATAAAAAGGATTAGAGTTATGCAAACTCTAAAAAATTATGTCCAAAGGACAAAGTGTTCAAACATGATCTATCTTGGTACAAAGGGTGGAGTTGTATCTCTAAATAGTGATTTGAACATGGAGTTGTATCTCCAAAATGGTTTGTACTAGAACTTGGCATAAAATAATCTAAATTCAAATGTCTAATGTCAAATTCCATACACACAAAAGGTCAAGGATCTAAATAAAACCAACATGTCAAAGTTTAGGCCAAAGTGTTCCAAACAAGGTCTAAACTAGGAAAGGAAAAAGTTGAGTAGCTAGGGCTTTTATCTAAACACGGAGTCAAAATCTAGGCTCAAACAAACATGGTCTACTAGGAATTTTAACCAAATGACATTAAAATCTAGACTTTGAAACAATGTTTAATGTGATTTGATATAATCTAACAAGGTTAGAATAACTTTGACATAGACTCAACATACGAAATTAAACATAAACATGATCAGTTGGTATAAGCCATAAGGTAAAAGGCACTTAGAGAAAATATTTTGTTTTCTCAAATAAAGGCACAAAAAATGATGAGGATAGGTTTAATGAATAAAAAAGTTATAGTTTTCAAATTTGGGCAATCGATTAACCTTAGTTACACAACCAAAAAGAGAAATATCTCTATATCAGCCCCTATAAAGTGAGGTCTAAATAGAAATTAATCAATATTTAAATTTAAACTTGGAAAAGTTAATTGAAAATTTCAATGGCTGAAAATTATGATTGGACTAAACAAGCTAGACAATATTGGATAGCAAGATAGTGCATGAACAAGGTCCAAATGACATACGTGACATGGTTTGTTTGGTTTGAAATAATGGTTTTGGATATAAAGTCAAACAAATCTTAAAATAAATTGAGCAACATAACAACGTTAGTGTGCTATAATGATGTGATCAATGTTTTGTTTCAAAGACTCAAAAGGTATAAACTTGATAATGATTTGGGCATCATAATGATACCTATTTCATTCAAGTGACACACACATAAACAAGTGTAGAAAAAATTGTAAGGCACAAGTGTGGTGTAAAATGACCAACATAACACCTCTCTAGATAAAAGAGTGATCTATAAACAAATTGATTTTGATATGGTTTATAAACAAACACATTAGTTTTAGTCTCAAAACACCAAGAAAAATAATGACAAAATACAAGTAGATCATCCAAATTCCTATCAAGGGTATGGCAAAGTGGGGTTGACTAAAACTAAGTATTTTACAAACATTCTAGATGGATCAATTACATAATGTTTTTCACACCAAATTATGTAAAATAAGAATTTAATTGGGTGTCTATGGAATTTGGCTTGTTGAAAAAAGGTCTTACCCTTTTTACAACCATTACATCCGTCATTTGCTCAATGTAGTGTGATATCCAATGTGTAGATATGTCTCAGTGCTTAACCCCAACATTAAAAGGTGGTTTAACCACTCAAACCTCCAATCCTAGTAGGGGTGATGAAGTTGATGCTAGGTGATAAAATATTGGGTCAGATATTCCCTAAAGAACTCATGGGAGGTAATGAAGTCCCCCTCACAAGCCAAGATGTAATGAAATAAATGACACAATAGAAAGACTTTATGTTTAGATTTGTTACTAGCCCCTTGACTTTAAGAAGTGCAAATGGAAATAATTGCAAACCACCTAAAAATAAGTTAGTGATTTTGATCCTAAAATTTGCCTAAAGGGGATAGATGGGAGAGACAACTCCTTATTTACTCAAACAAGTTTGGATTAAACAAATAATGAAAATAACTTGCAAAAAACTTTGAAGTGTATTCAATTTTATAACACTAAATGAAATGTGTGATGGTGTTCTTTTAGCCCCTTGTCTTTAAGTTATGAAATTTGAAAGAAACCACAAAAACTTAACCAATACAACACCCTAAAAAGTTTCTTTAAACACTGAAATGAAGGATTCATAGTTTGTTTTAGAAATCCAAATGAAGTGTGAAAAGACTAATTTAGATTGAAATGGTTTTCTTCAAATAGGTCTTGCAAAGAAAAGGTTAAAACTTCATTTATCCTTGAAGATTATTTATCAAATAAGACAAGCAACTTTTAAGGGTAAAATTTTTTTATCCAAAGGCAAAACCCCAAAAAACCAAACATGTTAAGTTAGGCACGCCAGTTAGATCTTGTTCATGCATCGTCATGCTATCCAATCTTGTCTAGCTTGTTTAGTCCAATCATAGTTTTTAACCATTGAATTTTCAATTAACATTTCCAAGTTAAAATTCAAATATTTATTGATTTTTATTTAGACCTCACTTCACAGGGGCTGATACAAAGATCTTTCTATTTTGGGTTGTGCAACTTAGGTTAATCGATTGCCCAAATTTGAAATAAACAATGATTCATCCTAAACCTCAACCAATCATTTAGCTAGTCATTCATCCCAAACCTCAGTGCATCATTCAACCTAAACCCCAACCAATCCAATCAGTACCTACCCAACTGAGCTAATCATTTAAGTGTTAAAAATGGAATATACTGAGAGGGGGGGTGAATCAATATATTATATATCTCATAAATCTTTCCTTTAACCAAATTCCACTTAATCAATCATTCAAGATATGAAATAAAAATCAAACAATAAACATCACACAAGACAGAGAGAGACACCAGATATAACATGGAAACCCAATGTGGGAAAAAACACAGAGAATCAATGTCAAATATATTCATGAGAACAACCCCACAGGAGCACCATACCCCTTTGCCAAGTACAAACCTCAGCTACAATTCATGAGCACCAACCCACAGGAGCTTCAAACCCCTTTCCCAAGCACCAAACCAGCACCTATTTGTGAGCACCAACCCACAAGAACACCAACCCCTTTGTTGAGCACCAAACCAACAACAATTTGTGAGCACCAACCCATAAGAGCACCAACCCCTTTGCCAAGCACCAACTCAACAACATTTCATGAGCACCAACCCACAGGAGCACCAACCCCTTTGTGTATACCACACACCTATCTCTTAATGTTGTTATCTCAACAAATGATAGATCAATACAACATCTCCTTCCTCTCTCTCACCTTTGCTCTTCTAAGCTAGATATAACAAATACAAATCATATTCATCTCTCACAATTGCTCTTCTAAGCTAGATATTACAATATCAAATCAACCTCTTGCTTCCACATTACAAATGGCTACTCAAGCCTTTATTTATAGATTTCCAAATGGCCTTTGGCCTTCCCCCTTTGTGACCTTTCAATCCTCATGGAAAATGACACCAATCTTGGATGACCCTTCATATCCAAGCATTTGAAAAGTCATGTGGTGACCCTTCATGACCAAAAACGTCTTTCCCACTTTTGTCCTTATCTTTGGTGACTTTTCATATTCCTCAAAGTGTCCCTTCATGATAAATTCGACCTTTACTCTTTTGTCTTCACTTGGTGACTCTTGGTATTCCCCAAGATGACTCTTCATGGGAAAATGCGTCCCATCCTTCTTTTGTCTTTATCCCGTAACTCTTCGACTTCTCCATGGGCCCTTATTTTGTCTCATATGCAACCAAAAATATATTTGTTAATATTAAATAAATATTAACTCATATTAGCCATGATATATTTATTACAAACAACATCAAATGCAATGGGGCCTTTATCACCAAAAATACTAAACCTTTGACATCAATGACAATATTTCCAACATTAAGGACCAAGCTATGTTCAAAACTAGTATTTTATAATTGATTATAAACTAAGGCCTAGAGAACCAACCAAAAAGTGATGTTTTTATTGAATCAACTATTTTTGATGAGTCAACCTATGAGGAATCACCTCTTGACACTATACCTATTGTCAAGGAGTCTTACTCTAATGAGCCAGTCTTTGCTGAGTCACTTCTTAATGATTATAACTACCTTTAGAAAAATCATTACCTTGACCATATACCTATTTTTAAAGAGCCTTCTATTGACAAGCCAGTCTCTAAAGAGTTATCTCTTGGCCTTTTTCCCATCCTATAAGAGTCTCACTATGACAAATCAGTCTTTGTGGAGCCCGTTATGCCATCATAGGTCGTTACTTATCCACTACCAAACATTTAAAAAGACATAATTATAATAGAGTACCCATTAGATGAAGAATATAATTAGATTTAGGTTTTATTCTTGAATTGACATCAAATTTAACATTACAAGTGGAATCAACATCAATCTCAACATCAGATTCAGAGTCCCTTGAGATGGAATCACATTAAAAAATATAATATGTTCATGATTATTACAATATTGGTTATGCATGTATAACATATCAATATGAATACATTTGTGATCCTTCCATTGTTTTGGAGGATGAGTACTTTAACATCGACACAAGTTCTCTTAGTATTTTCTATAAGGATTTTGTTTCCTTCCCTCATCCCATTACCATTCCACATGTCATTAACACCAACCAACATAGCCATATCATTGACATTCCATCTCCCACAAGTGTCAATTGGGACCAATAGAATCATACCTTGTTAAAATACATCCATGGTAACATATCATACGAATAAAATCAAGGGGCATAAGACCACAATCATATAGTAGAAGAAAACTCTCTTAGTGAAACCATTTTAAAGGTGTTAGGGGAAAATCAAAGTTAGAACTTAACATCTTCTAGTGAAACCTTTTCAGAGGCACTAGGGGATAATCAAATTTAAAAGTCCATGTTACTTAGTGAAACCTTTTTCAAGGCACTATGGGAAATTCAAGACAACTTCATTGGTATAAACCTCTTCGAAGTGCCAATAGCTAAGCATAAAAGTTCTTCACTATTTAATGAAGACAAAATAAAATATCAAATCAAAATAACTTCCTATCTATAACCTAATCAGATAGTAGCTACTCTCAGGCCCAAACAATAGATGAATTTGGTGGTCTTATTATGTAAATAAGTCTTCAACTTTGACACATCCAAAGATATGTTGAATCTATAATCAACAACATTGTGAGTGCCTTAAAATCTTGATCTTCATTTGTTTTTCATCCACCATCCATTCCATTATCATCCACCATTCCATTTCACAAACAAACCTACCAACCAACATTTATCCATATTTACCATCCATGGTTACACTTTTCATTATAGAGGTTACAATAATATCTTGTCTCAACACTTGAAGGAATCAAAATCAATGACCGATGAAGATCATAACAACATTCTTGGCATCGAAATCTACAACCAATTCTTGATAGAGAAGCTATTTATACAAGGTGTGGGTTAGAAATTTACATGTTTGACTATTCTAGTTGTATCATTTATTTATTAGGATGTACATCTCTACATTAGTATGAATAACATAATCATTTATGATACCCATGATAGATCCAAACATGTAGCATATCATATCAATTTATCAATCCTTTTGTCATTGTCACATATTCTAACTATTCATCTTACTACTTGGGGGAAACCCTCTTACTATTATATCCAATCAATCAAACCATAAATATCCTAAGTAAGGCCATCCCATCATACCATCAAACCATTCCATTCCTACTTGATCAAACATGTTTTGAATCCTATCAACCTAGCCTATTTGACCTTGGTTCATCCATTGATTTCACATTTTTAGCATATAAAATCATATAAATTTCAATAGTTATTTCAAGCATTTCAAATAGAGGTAGTATTTTAGAGAAGTATGACATAAGTTTTGGTAGTTTCATCCTTTTTTTCTTATTCCCTTCTTATCAATTTTATTTATGTTATCTTGATTATATTGCTTGCTAGGGAAAATCAGTGTTCACTAGTCTTGATACTAATTGTATCACTTGCTAGGGAAAATTGGTATCATTGATCTATCAAATGTATATTAATTATAACCACCTATGGGAAAAATATGGGTAGCATTTGTTTATTGTGATTTGACATATCACTTAGTCATTCTTGTGCCATACTATGCCATTATACCAACTGTGCCTATTTTGTTTGAATTAGATGCTACACTAGTCAGATTCCTATGCTATGAGGTGAAATACTATGAACTAAAACCATTTTGGGACTATGTGGGTCATGTTTGATTAATTTAGAGGTCAAATCAATCCCCTTTTAGCCATGCTCTTGTTATTTTGCAAGCAAATTTAGTCACGCTCTTACCATTTTACAGGCATCATTTCAAGTTATAACGTTCTTGCCATTTTGTGAGCTTGGACCATTTTAATGTCTTGTCATTCTCAATTAAGTTGAGATGCTTAAAAAATTTCAAAAAAAATTAAAAATCATTTAGAACGAACCAAAAACATTGACCACTTCTTTGCCTTAAGGATTTTGGTAACCCTCACTAAGTCACAAACAAATCACTTATTCCTTAGTTTCCTCATCCTTTTTGGCCTATTATCCTACACTATCATCATTTTGTGAGTTTATCCATATTATTCTATCACATCCTTTTCTTCCAATTTACTAGGAGAACTATATTTGGCCTAAAGTTTTGTTATATCATCATATCCATATAACTATGTAGGTAACATCCACTTGCCTAGCGCATATGGAGACAACTTAGCCACCCCCTTCCTTTTATTCTATTCCCCCATCTTGTTTGTTTGTTTAGTTGTCACCTAGTTTTGAGGGGAAATCTTAATCATGTTGTTTATACTAGCATAGGGACTAACACTTGTTTGTCATCCACCCCCTTCCTTTTCTTCTATTCCCCTATCTTGTTTATTTGTTCAGTTATTGCCTAGTTTCTAGGGGTAATGTTCATCATGTTGTTTATACTAACATAGGGAATAACACTTGTTTATTTATTTGTTTATCTTATTTGTTTCTTTATTTGTCTATTTTGTTTTTTTGTTTATGTGTTTCTTTTTTTGCTTTTAGTACTATGACCTTGATTCAGCCTATGTGTGTTCATTGGGTGATTCCTTTCACATTATTCATGAATCTATCCATATTCAAATGCTTACATTATTATCATGGTTTTAATAATTTTTGAAATTGTTTTCCATTTAGTATTGGATATTGGGAGTTAGTCCTTATACATATTTTGGCCAAGCCCCCATGGTGTTCTATCATGAGGTCTACCATCAAATGCTATAGCAAAAATCAACTTTGAGAGGTCTACAACATCAATACAACATCACCATCTCCTCAAAATTGACATCAATATACCCAATCATATCCTAAATAGGGTAATTAATTAATGAAAAAATTTCAACCTTTGTTAGTTTAGATGAGCATCTCCCTATTAATAAGTTATCCCAATTTATTTTTATCCTCTGTATCAAGTTATCAATCATTAACCATTAATCAAGTTTTTCATAATTGGGGTATACTGCATCAGCATTTTACACCATCCACATGCATTATAAATGATTATATCACTTTTTAGTGAAAAACATTATGTTATCACCAATTTTTATTTCTTGTTTGTCTATCCTAACCAGGGCAACTTCATCTTCTCAATGATTATAGTGCCTACTGGAGAAAATCATTGTGTTATCATACCATGTTGCCACTATCAAGGTATAATTATTATAAATACCTTTGGACAAACCATTATACACCATCCCACTTGCATTTCTCAATGATTTTACCCAAATTTGGGTAAATCATTGTGTTTTCACACCATCATCTTTATTTGTTTGGTCCCCTTATTTCACTTCTTTCTTCCAAGGGACCATTTGCTGACCCCCTTGCCAATCACTCCCTCATGGGGGAAAATATAGTTTAATCAATACCATTGCATTCTTAAGAATAAATAACCATTTTATTCTTTGAAAATATGTTAATACTCTTACAACTTGCAATATCTTCCTAAATAGGGGCAAATTGTAGATATGTAAATTTAGCCACCAATGGCTTTGCATTAGACTATTAGACCAATTTTTACTAATCATCAAACACTTAACCTAAGATTTTTTATTAGTCTTTAATTTGGCTTCAAAACCTTGCATTAAATCAATTTATCCTATTAAATTAATTAAATAAGACAAATACACACATTGAATTAATCAAATTCAAACAAATGACCAAATGCTTACAAAGAATTGATTAACTTGCACATCCTAATCAAAATCAATTAGTAAGTTAAATCAATTTCAAATCTTAATTAAGTTCACCCATGAGCTAGTAAATCAATTAAATCAATTACTAAATTGGAAATTAAAGAGCATCTTAGAACATTCTAGAACACACTCATTACCTTTGTGAGTTGTCATTTTAGGAAAATATCTAAAAGAATATCCTAGAAATATGCCAAACTCAACCAGAGTTAATAAACTCAACAATGGTCAATTTTAACCCATTCCAAGGTATTTAAAAACCTATAAAAGTAAACCTAGTGCTATTCATTTAGGGAGCTCAATCAAAGAAGAGTTATTATGCAAGAATAGATTCATGAAGCTAAAAACCTAGTGTTATAATGTTGAAATTGAGTCAAGCCATATCAATCAAGCCAAACATTCAATAATGGTGCATATAAGAGATGATGTTAGCCATATGTCATTGATGAAGACTTCTTCTACATAATCTGAGTAAGATAAACAAAGAAATCATTTAGAGCTCTAAAGGAAGGTATCATTAAGCTCCCCCTAAGATCTAGGCTTATAGATGTTATTATGTTAGTGTGTTGATTTCATGGTTTTAAGGACTAACACTTGATCTAACCTCCTCTCTTTATCAGATTCCTTGATCATAATATGTACCCTTGTGGGTTAGATATGTATTAATAATTTAATATGGATACCTATTAAGGGATAAATATGGGTTGAATTAAAGGTATGGATAAGGTAGTGGGTTAAGGGCGGGTAGGTAAGGGTAGAGTGGTAAATCTAGTGCTAATGGGTGGAAGTGTTTGAGGTATAGAAAGCACCAAGTTCTGAAATGGTGTAGAAATTGGTGGATTGGTTGAGACAAGGGGAAGGGTGGAAGATAACCCCATAGTAGTATGAGTATAGGTATCTAGAGGTAAAATTGAATCTATATGGGAAGTATGGGGCATGGTAGGAGGTGTTTGGTTGGAGGTTGGGATATTAGTTTGGGTTTGGGTAGTGGTAGTAGATGGGATGTTGGAAGAGGATTGGGTCAACAAGGGTTAGGTTGAGGTGACACCCACCACTAGATGGGGAGCCATCCTACAAGAAGGGTTCATGGGAGGAACCAAAGCAATAGAGGTACGGTGAGGTAGGTTATCAAGATAATGTTTTAGGGATATTAGGTTATTGTCAAGGAAGATAGCAAAATCTGCATCACCCTCAGAAACAATTGAGATTCTAGTAGGAGGGGGAGAAAAATGAGGTAAACCCTCAACATATGATATGTAGTCCATGGAGGAAGAAGAGGATAAAAGTGGTTCTTGATTGGTTTTGTCTCTCAACTATTGTCTAGTGAAGAACATGTGAGAAATAAGCAAAGGATTGGCATGAACTCACACCTCAAAGAAAGAGAAATAAAAAAAGATTCAAGGCAAACAATGAATTCACTAAGAGTGAATAAAGTCTTAAGATTCTTTTTAGATCTCTTTTGGCTTATGCCTTAGATAGTGTGTAGAGGAAATTGGCTTGTAGAACACGTCTTATAGAAAAGTCTATGTTTGGTTTTGGGTTGTGTTTAGGTGCTCAAGAGAGAATATATATTAGATCAGGTATGTGGCTTGGTACTTGGGGCTTTCTCCCCTCATTTCATGATCCAATATCCAGTATAGGTGCTTAGCCAATATACCAATTACCATAGTTTATAATCAACCATAGAGCTGAGTTGGTTATCCCCTTAGTGATTAAATCCCAATCGGGCCTTATCTCAAGTATGTTTTGATGTTTGATTGTGAATGTGGTTTGGTTTGTGTAACATAAGTGATGCTATGATTAATTTACTTTGATTAATTAATCTAGGTGAGCTAAGACAAGTAAATAAACAATGTATGCATGCTAATTTTAAACCAAAAATGAAATTTTTAGATTTCTTTTAATGAATACAAAAGCTCTAAATGAAACCTAAGTGCAAGATGAGAATGCAAGTCCTAATCCTAGGATGTTTGCCTTTTGACTTTAAAAAAAATAAAAATGAAAGGAAAATAAAAATTAACCTTTTCTAAGAATGCAATGAAAACTTGTGTCTAAGAATGCAACTAAGAATGTACCTAAAATTAGGAATGCAACTAAGAATGCAAGAAAGAATACTTAATTAATAAAGAATGCAACTAAATGAATTTTCTCTAATACAACTAAATGAATTTTTACTAATGCAACTATGAACCCAAGAAAACTCTAGGGTCCTACTGGGCATGCCAAAATGTTTTACTCTATTTGTTTAATTTTTTCTTAATTTGAAAGGTAAAGAGAAAAAACTAAAATGAAGGGTGTGTAGAAAAACTTGGTAGAAAGTGCATGCTTTGAATCTAGACTTGATGTGAGAAATCCTCTTTGGCTAAGGAGGAATAACCTACAATAAGAAAAAACTAACAAAGGGGGTTTTTAGTTAGATGGATGGGTGGATGGCCTAACAACCTAGATCCAAGAAGTGTGAACTTACTTGGAGGTTTTTAATCCACCGTTAAGATAAATTAATGTTTGATGAAATAAAGATTGATACTAAAGTTGCATAACATAAATGAAAGTACTTAATTCAAATGAAATAAATACTTTTATTATAAATTTTAATTCTTTAACAAAATAACATTAAGTTGAATGATAAAATTTTAAGAAGGAAAGTAAATGGTAAATGGACAAGATGGTTAAGAAGGTAAAGAAGAAAAGTGTTCAAAAGGGTAAATGGCAAATGGTGTTCAAAAGATAAATGGTAAAGATGGTAAAAAAGGGGTAAATGGAAAATGGTGCTCAAGAGATAAAAAGGTGAAGAAGGTAAAAGGGAAAAGATGGGCAAGGTGTCAATAACGTAAAGGGAAAAGATGGTCAAAAAGATAAAAGGTAAATGATAAAAAAAGGTAAAGGTGGTAAAAAAGAGGTAACTGGTCAAGAGGTTTGAAGATAGAAAAGGGGTAAATGATAAATGGTAAAAGAAGAGGTAAAGGGGTTATGGCTTAGAGGTCAAGAGAAGAAGAAGGTCAAGGGGTTGGTTTGGAGGTCAAGAAAAGAGAAGACAAAGGGGGATAAGAAAATGAAATTACAAAACAAACAAGATTACCTTGAAGAAAATTTATTGTTGATGCTATTGTTATTGATGATGTTGGATTGTAAATCTGATAGAGTTTCATTGCTTGAACTCTTTTATTCCAAGAGGATGACTTCCTTCAAAAGTAATCCTAAACTTGCAAGAATAAATGCTTCCACTAAAGACCAAATTTACCCATGGGTGAAGGGGGAGGGTCATATTTATAACATTTGATGTTAGAAAACATGCCAAAAGAAGGAAGCAGTGAAATATGGCACCATTTTCCAAGTGGGCTCATAAATGAGTCATGGGATAAGGTTGGTAGGATTTCCACTTGGTTAATGGGTCTCCCATTTGGGTTGGTGTGTCTCCCACCTTGCATATATGATCAAAACTAGTCGAGATAATGCCTATGGCCCCAAATGAGTCCAAGAGACTTTCCACCTTGCTTTCTTGTCTTACCCCAAGCCCTTAAGAAGGCACCCCACAAAATGTGGTAATATTTTACATGTGGGTAGGTAAGTGAGTCATGAGATAAGTGTGGTGGGATTCCAATGTAGCTAATGGGTCTCCCAATTGGTTGGTTTGTCTCCCACCTTATTAAAGAGTCCAAACTGGGTGGAGATAATGCCCATTTGTCCTTTTCAAAGCACTTAACAAGTGGAAACACCACTTTGAAGGCCATTTTCATGCATGGAGACAAAAATACATGTTGGATGATGGCATCATGAGGAGAAATTCACCACACTTTGAATGGGACCCTTGTTATTCTTAATGATGTCATTAGGCACTTTGGATGAGGGTCCCAAGTGGGGTATGATGTCCACTTCGAGCCACCTCACTTTCAAGCCATGTCACTTGTTATATCACTTGCCATATCACCATTGAGTCAAATTTACATGTCACTTTCCATGTCACATGCCATGCCACTTGCCATGTCACATGCCATGTTACCATGAATAATGATAGTGGGTCCCATAGTGAATAATGACTTGGAATAGTGATTTCAAATAGTAATTTTGAATAGTGATGTAATAATAGTGACTTGGTTAGTTTAAGAAGGGTTGTGTTAAGGGTTAGGTTGGCCCTAGGGTGTACTCAAGGCATTCAAACATCTAGAACAATAAGTGTATAATTTTCTAGTGTCTACATTTTGCCCTTTTTTGTTATATGACTTTGAATTAACAAGTTGCAAAATAAAAATGGATCAATTGGTTGAAGGTTAGGATGCCTTGAGTATGGGAGGAGGTATTCCCCCTCAAACTAGGAGGTGATGAAGGAAAGTATAATTGGGTGTAGGTTTCATAAGCAGTTGATGGTGAATCACTAGGTGGTGATAAAAAGGGGTGGGTAGTTGAAACATAAATATGTGCAAAATATGCAACTAAGTGTGATAGCCAAGATAAAAAAATGAATGTTGCTAAAGTTGGTAAAAAATAGGGGTACAATCTAAGGGACAAGTGACCAATGTACCACATGATTGTAGCTATGGCTGGATACCCTTGTTAGTCTTTTAGACAAAATTAGTGATTTTGTGGGTATCTGAGGTTGGAAGTGCTCATTTGAAAAACACAAATGGTCTAGTCATTAAAGGGTGGTTTAAATTCTAATGTTCAACATGGAAAAGTTATTTAATGTAGTCAAAATGACCAAATCAAGATCATCACAAAATATGCAAATAATTTGGGTAAAAAATAGCCAATATCACGGTGGATGTGGGATAGTGGTTGGTCAGTTGGTTAAGGTTTGTTGGTTAGAGGAGGTGGTTTTCAAGGGTTTAGGTAGGGGGTGGCTAAGCTAACTCCATATGCACTAGGCAAGCGGATGCTACCTACATAATTTTATGGTTGTGATATCCAACAAAACTTTAGGACAAATGTAGTTCTTACTATGAATAGTTAATGGTGTTCAAATGGGTTGCCCCAATTTGTTGTACCACATAATTTAGGTTGGGTTAAGGGCCTATAGAGAAAGGGAAGCTCTAAAGGGTGGAGAAGGTGACAATAAGGGTAGAAGAAAGGTTGGGCACTAAAGCACAAATAGGTACATAAATTGAAATAAAAAGTGTGATATGAAAGATCATATAAAGATAAGGTTACCATAACTGATAAAAATAAAGGGTAGTGTTAAGGGATAAGTGACCAATGTATTGCATGACTATAATTATGACTACATACACCTTTTATTCTCCTAGATAGGGTCCATGTTTCCATAGGTATTCAAATTCAAAAGTGCTCTTGTGGAAAACACAAGTGGGTCAAGTAAGCATGAGGTGGCACAAATTCAAAATGGTCAACATGGTAGTGTTATTGCTATAGTTAAAAGACCAAGCAAAAGTTGTCACAAAACACATATAAATAGGGTTGAAAAGGACCAATGGAAAGGTGATGAGGTGGCTAGGGTGGGTGTTTAGCATAGATTGCTCTCAAAATGGTAAGATCATAGGGAAAGCTGCTTCCATAATGGTGAGGGTGTAGGGAAAGGTACTCACATAATGGTGAGGGTGGTGAATAGTGAATAGTCACCATAATGATCCCACACTCATTAGGAAGATAAAGCATGAGTTGGTAGGGTGGGATAAATAAGGGTTTAACACATTGTTAAATACTACAAAATGCCTATCAATGGAGCTAAGCCAAAGAAGAGGTGCCTTCATGAGGAGGTTATGCCTTCTAAAATTGTGTGATGGTATAAGCATAGTGATGGAATCTATCATTATGAGCTAAGTTTTAGGAGATGGGCATCTATCAAGATCTGCATAGTCTCATTAAAAAAAGGTCATCATTGCTATGAGTTGATTTTTAAGGGTGGTAGTGAAGTGATGACCTAAAAATAATTTATTTTATGGATAAATAGATTATAAAAGGTATAAAATTAGCAGTGTGGTGAGTGATATAGGATGGATTATGCCTTACTCAAGAGTTGCATAGCTAGTATGGGCAAAATATATCCATGTCTATATCCTTTGTCCTATTAACTTGAAACCAAAGACTTTGGGTTCCACTTAGAAGAGGTACTACTAGCAGGGAGCCACATGTCCTGTTAGGTTGTGGAGCTAAAAGCTTCACCAGGATGTAAATAACAGAAGTCACAGAGCTTATGGAGGTTACAAAATCAGTTGCAGGGCAACTGACGTCAGTCTGATCAATCGACGTCAGTCAGTTAGCAGTGGAGAAGCAACCGACATCAGTCACCTGTCAGCCGACATCAGTAATGGAGGAGCCGATGTCAGCAGCCTGTACGTGAACATGCAGTTTGCATGTTGATTCTGAAGAGTCTATTTTTGGACTGTTAGTTTGCATGTTAGAGGCTAGTTGTAGTCTTGAGTTGTGCATCTAATTATTGTAATTAAGATAGTCTAATTATTGTAAGCATAAGATCTATATATGGACTCATGGGCTGTATTGTAAACTTGTAACTAGAGAGTAAGAGAGCAATAAGCTCCTTCTGAGAGAGGAGAGTAATGGTGAGTTCCTCCTAGTGCCACAGTACCAAGGTGGGTACTAGATTGGAGAATCAGCAGGGTTCTTCATATTTGTATGATCTTAGTCAGCAGGTGAGCATGGCTTCTTTTGGAGATCTACAATGGTGAGTAAGGTCTAGTGATTTGCAGGTAACAATAGAGAGCAGGAGATCTACTTGGAGTACAGTTGCGTACTTGGTGTACTGGCAGCATGTTACTGACTGGTTGGAGAGGTGAACATCAATTCTATATTGGAGTTGATTGTTGGGACCGAGAGAGAGAGGGAAGAAGGTCTTGAGGTGTGGCGAGCCTTTGAGGTGAAGAAGAAGTGGCATCTTCTTTATTATATATTCTTCTAAGTGATTATTAATACAATTGTGTATTGTCTCTCATATTCCTGTGTTGTTTCATATTTCTAGTTACTGATTAATTCTGGTTAAATTCCGTGTTTAGTTGCTAATACAAGAAGTAATCATATGTGCTCTATTGGTGGAGCAAGATCCTGACAAGTGGTGTCAGAGCATGTTTATTTGTTCTAGGTTCCTGACAATTGGTATCAGAGTCTTGGTTGTAGGTTCAAGAGCTGATACCATCAAGTGGTATCAGAGCTTTTGGTTGGGTTGACTAATAGGTGGTTTCAGATCTGGTAGTGTTTTTGATTACAGGTCACTCGCAGGGATTTCAGATTGAGTGGGAGTATAGCAATGGCAGAAGAAAGTAAGCTATGAATGGAGAAACTAAATAGCATGAATGGTCTGATTGATGGAAAAAAAGAGCAGGTAAAGGGAGATTGTTGGTCAGTAGAAGATCAGCGTGTAGAAGAATATGTTGTAGGTGATGTTGCACAAGATGTTTTGGATAAAGTAGAATCTTTGTTTACAGATTCTTTTGCCTCTTTCCATGCAGCCTGAATAGAGCATCTTTTCATGGGTATGTCTTTGGAGAGATTTATTTAGGGGTTGGAGAGCCTTGTCAGATTATTGACAAAGGGGAAGTGAAGTTGAAATTGCAGGCAGATAACACACAAGTGGTGAAGGAAGTCATACAGGTACCAGTCTTGGAGATGAGTCTAATTTCTTCAAGAAATTTGGGTGATGGGAGATGTACTGTAACTCTCACAATGGATATACTTGAATTAGATGGTGGTAAGAAAGTAGGTATCCTTTATCTATCTACTTATATTACTGATTCACCTTTTGTTACAGAGATGTGGCTTTGTAGGCTTGGTCACATATGTAGGAGGGGAATGCATGTTCTTAAGCAGAAGACAGATGTTTTGACAAGCTAAATAAATAGAAATCCTTGGTGTTCATGGAGGAGATGACAGACAGAGATCAGTGGAATGGACTGAATAATTCTGTGTAGGGCTGCATTGATTTGAACAGGGTTTTGATCCATGGAGAGCTCGCAAGTAAAAAGTTATCACTCACAGGCGAACACAGGTACCAGCATCAGTCAGACAGTAATCGATGTTGACAAAAGAAAGACCGACATCGGTCATGAAGGAATCGATGTTAGTAGAAGGGATATCAGCGTCAGCCAGGGAGATGACATTGACAGTCAGTGTCAGTGCAGGGAATCGACATCGGTTAGGAGCAGACTGGGAGATGGTTGAGATCAGTCACTAGAATGGATATTGGGCAGACAACAAGCTATCAACAAGTCTCAAACACTTATATTGAGGACTAAAAGGGTAAGTGAACATCATATTCATTGTTCACCTTCTTTATATTGCTTATTGATGGTCAAGAACCAGGAAGACGTGAAGAAGCAATGCAGGTAGAATCCAAAAATAGTGGGAGCTTGGCATGGATGAGGAGTGTGAGTCCTTAGAGAAGAACCAAACATGTATTTGTTGGTAGAGTTATTAGCTGGAAGTAAGCACTGAGAGACGGAATGGATTCCCAAGTTAAAGAAGAGAGTGGATGGATATGTGAGACAGAAGGCCAAGGTATATGGTCTTGAGGAAACTGTAGGACAGCGGTACAGGTTTGACAGGTGGATGACTAAGCATGGCTTCAGTCAATGTCAGTGTAACTATTGTGTTTGTCTTACCAGGTGGATGATGAGTCGTGACATTATCTAGTTACTATATGTGAATGGTATACTAGTTATAGGTTCAGAGATATAGGTATTTGCTAAGCTAAGGGTAAGGTTAGTTCAGAGGTATGTCATGAAGAATTTGGAGCAGAGAAATTCTTTGGCATAAGAGACATGGAGATTTTATCTCCAGTGGGAGCTGATGTGAAGATGGTGTTGGCAGGTTTCATGATGCAGGATGAAGAATCAAAAAGCACACCAAGGGCTGGACAGTTCAAGCTTAGCTTAGAGCAGGGTTTGAAATCACATGAGGTCTAGTGTAGACCTGAGTTTTCCCAAGCAGTGGGAGTTGTCAAAAAGTATGGAGCCAATTCAGGGAAGGAGTACTGGAGGGCAGTTCAGTGGGACTAGCAGTAGGTTAACATGTTATGTAGGGTCAAGGTCTTCACTACATGGATATGTAGGTTCAGATATGGCATGTTACTTGGATGACAGGTGTAGCATCATGGGATGTGTGGTGGTTAGTCTTCAGGATTGATCTTGAAGAGGAATAAAATCCAAGGAATAATTTAGATAGTGTATAGGGACAGGTACAAGTGCAACTGTTTATCTCCAAGTGGGAGATTGTTAGGTTGTGGAGCTAAAAGCTTCACCAAGATGCAAATAGGAGAAGTCACAGAGCTTGTGGAGGTTGCAGAGAGTTATAGAATCAGTTACAGGGCAATCAACGTTAGTCTAATCAATTGACATCGGTCAGTTAGTAGTGGAGAAGGAACTGACGTCGGTCACCTATCGGCCGACATCGGTAATGGAGGAGCCGATGTCGGCAGCTTGTACGTGAACATGCAGTTTGCATGTTGATTCCAGAGAGTCTATTTTTGGACTGTTAGTTTGCATGTTAAAGGCTAGTTGTAGTCTTGAGTTGTGCATCTAATTATTGTAATTAAGATAGTCTAATTATTGTAAGCATGAGATCTATATATGGACTCATGGGCTGTATTATAAACTTGTAACTAGAGAGTAAGAGATAAATAAGCTCCTTTTGAGAGAGGAGAGTAATGGTGTGTTCCTCCTAGTGCCACAGTACCAAGGTGGTAACTGGATTGGAGAATCAGCAGGGTTCTTCATATTTGTATGATCTTAGTCAGCAAGTGAGCATGGCTTCTTTTGGAGATCTACAATGGTGAGTAAGGTCTAGTGATTTGTAGGTAGTAGTAGAGAGTAAGAGATCTACTTGGAGTATAGTTGCGTACTTGGTGTACTGGCAGCATGTTACTGACTGGTTGGAGAGGTGAACATCAATTCTATATTGGAGTTGATTGTTGGGACCGAGAGAGAGAGGGAAGAAGGTCTTGAGGTGTGGTGAGCCTTTGAGGTGGAAGAAGAAGTGGCATCTTCTTTATTGTATATTCTTCTGAGTGATTATTAATACAATTGTGTATTGTCTCTTATATTCCTGTGTTGTTTCATATTTCTAGTTACTTATTGATTCTGGTTAAATTCTATGTTTAGTTGCTAATACAAGAAGTAATCATATGTGCTCTATTGGTGGAGCAAGATCCTGACAAGTGGTATCAGAGCATGTTTATTTGTTCTAGGTTCCTGACATGGCCTAGGTTATTGAGTATATAGATGGATAAGATGGGGGATTTTTTACTATAGTAAGTATTTGAAAGTTTTCACCACCATCAATAATGGTAGTTTCAAAGGTGTGACCATTACAGTGTCCCATGGATAGAAACAAATTTACATCAACTAGGGCAAAGGTGACAATGATGCAAATGACCATCAGGCCCACAAGGACTATGAGAAATTAAAATAAGCAAAGACATCGAATGTAGATTAGATGATAAGGGTGACAAAAAGACATCATAATGGTGCATACTGAATTTATCAAGATGACCAATCAAATCGAGGGTGATGTGCCCACATAAAAAGGTAAGTATACGTGACTATTTTAGGTGGGAATATTCGTCAAGAGAATCAATGATGTCATAGGACCCTTCCCATCGATAAAATGGATAATCATGTCAGTGAGAAAGAATGGTTAGGTATTCTATTTAAAAAATTGTGCTAAGGATGAATGTGTATCATGAAGTTATTTGGTTTTAAAGGTTACAAATAGTGTAGAGAACTACACAAGGTTGAAGATGGTGAATAATGGGAATAATGATAGAGACAATCAACAACCACCATGACCTGAAATAATTAATATGGTGAATGTGCGTATCTACTAGATACTACAACATGTAATGGTAATAATGGAAGTACTGTTAAACCAACAAATAGAGGAAAGGTACCCATATCCTAAGCTTGAACCTAGAATCTTACCTCTTCAGCAGTGAAGAAGGCAAGAATTTCACCACACAAGATGTAGGGATAGAGAACATGAGCTTCAGCTTGTACATAGAGGGAACCCTCACTGTCCAAGAGGAGGTACATTGAGGCAATAATATGTGGTACCTATGCAAGAAGAATAACTAGAGTAGAGGGATGTAATGGCTATGATGGTTGAGAAGGGTGAAAGACCCAGAGTAGACTGTGATTCTTTCCCTATGGGGAGGAATGCAGAAGAAGAGAATAGAATACACCTCCTAGTGGCTATCGATATGGTAAATGTTGTTGAGGATATCTCAAAAATTAATCAACAAGGAGGATGTTTCAACATAAATCTAGAGTCACCAGATAATTAGTGTAATGCCTAAGTACTAAATCTATGTATGTTTGTGCTTTAGGAAATGTGTGTGTAATCTAATGACCTTATATGTGTCATGCAACACCTCATACCCTAAATAAAATATTGCATAGTTTGATGTTATTATGATTATGGTTATGCAGATAGTCATAATTATGGTTGTTGTAATTCCTCTTAAGGTAAATCATACGAGGTAAGGTAATGAACAACACTGGATGGTAAAGTGAAGAGTATAATCAAGAGACAAATATCGTAATAAAAATATCAACTAAGCACATTAGGATAAGAAGAGGGCATGATGCGTCTTATTTGATAAGGAATAAAATATACCCAAAGTGAGATTGGCTTAATGAACATAATCCCTATGAATATTGTGCATGAGTATGCTTTGAAGGATACAAAAGGCATTTTGATCACACTGTGTTAAGTAAGCTCAAAATGTGTAGAGGTTTTAAAGGGGAAATAGGTTAGGGATAGGGCAAAGGGAGTAGTTGGAGAGGGAAAAAAGGATGACCCATGCTCAAAATACAAATACATTGAAGGAAGAAATGGATGCCCTAAAGTGGTGAACCTAAAAATATTTCAATCATTAAAGCAAGAGAGAGGAGGACATGAGGAAACAATCATAGATACATAGGTTCAAACAATACAAATTAGTGACCACACTCTAATGAGTGAGAAACTAGAGGTGGAATGGGAGAAAATAAAGGAGGTCCAACAAGGGATGATGTGAAGGTGGACTAGGAGATGGATGATGTAGGAGTGATAGGAAAATGAGGTCATAAATAAAGATACAGTTGGATAAGGATGGAAGAATCCAAACATAGATATGGAGGAAAAAAGAAGATCTTGAATAATAAGGAATGTCATTAAGGAGGATGAAAAAAATTAAATAAAATGGAGAGATGAGAAGAAAAAGAAATGGTAGAAGATGGAGGTGTGAGGAGTGACATATTGGAGAATTGAAAAGGATGGGGAGAGAAGTGTAACCATCATGAATGGGAAGGGGAGGATTAGGAATATGGGAGGCCATGAAAGAATTAAAAAGACGTCTAAAAGAGACCAAGGAGAAAATATTTTGGTGATGAGAATGAAGAATAAGGAAACATATGGAAGAAAAAGGAAATAGGAGGAAAAAAGAGTGGAATGAGGACAAAAAAAGGATGAAAAGAGAGTGAAGAATCAGGTGGTATCATGACCAAGAAATAATGGATGATTATAGGCAAGGAAAGGAACAAAAAATTAGATCAAATGGTAGTGTTGGAGATGATAGTGGGATGGAAAATGGGAAAGGGGTTAGGAAAAATGAGGGAAAGTAAAGGATGGGTAGACAAAAAGGTAAAGAAATAAGGTAGGTGTCAATCAATTTGTTAGAATGGATTGACAAGATGAATGGGCAATTAGAAGAGATTGACAAGCTAAAAAATGGTGAGTTGGTGAAGAAATATGGGAACACAAGGAAAGGGAATGGGATGAAAATAAGAGATGAAGATCAGGGATGCTACAGAGAAAAGGAAGAATGAAGTAGGGATATAAAACATAGACACTCAAATAGATGCAAAAGATAAGTGATTATTGATATGGAAAGAGGAAAAGGGGAATGAAAAGTTCAAAAAGATAGAATAGACAAGAATAAAAGGGAAATTATGGAAGGCTTCTCAAAGGATAAAGACCTAGTTAGAAGCTATTTGTGGAGGAAAAAAGAAGAATGGAAAGTTGAAAAGGTGAGAAGAGTGGAAAATCGAGAGAGAATGGTGGCACACATAAATAAAAAGTGGGGGATGCAACAAAAGAATAGAACAAATAGAAAGCATGCAAGATGTACAGGATGCTGTGGAACTGGTGAGGAAAAGAGAGTGAGGAAGAGGGTATGACAAGTTGCCAAGGGTGAGGGAAAATGATGAGGATAATGAAAGAAGACAAAGTGGATAAAGGGAAAGATTGGTAAGAAGTGTAAAGAGGGATACAAAACATGAAAAGTGGGTGGGGGAGTGAGCCATGAAACATGTGTAAGTAAAGGTGATGGGGAGGCCAACAAAGTAGAGTAGATGGTGGCTTTATGGGAGATAAGAGGTGCATTTTCATCACTTGTCAACACACAAACCACATAACACATTAAAGTAAGGGGTTGAAGAGGATGAAATCAACTTAGAAACTTTATTGAAAGGAAAATGAGGTGTGAAAACTAGCATGCATTCACCATACCAATTATGGATCCAATACAAAGCCAAAAAAGCTTGAATTTATAGAACTTAGAAGAAGAAAGAGGAGAAGTGAAGATCAAAGGTCATAATACCAGGTGTCAATCTCTAATAACTAATTATAAATATATGGAATGAAGTGGAAAAAAAGTTAGGAAATTGATTATAAACATGTGTCACTCTCAAACAAAGCATCTTCCTTAATATGGCATATACTCTTCATTATCTTGATTGAAACTGCCTTCATGATGGTGAGGAGTGCAATTGAGTATCTAAAACTACAATAGGGATCATTGACACATATGGTCTAATGTGATAAGGTAGATAAGAGGTTAGTTTATGTTATAACCTCATCCCTAACTAATGGATTCATCTCTGTCACTTGTCACTCACTACCAACAATCATTTGTCACTAGTTTTCTAGGTAGTCCTCACACTTGTCATCCAAATGGCTTGTAATTGCTCAAATAAATGCATTAAAGAAATGTTAAGCAACTTAAATGAGTCTCATTTGTCCTCTAGTCTATCAAATAGACCTTTATAAAACTCCTAAAACACTTCTCATCTCCATCACTTTATAGTCATCTTGCCTTCTTGCTATCTATTTAGATTGTTTGCCATGAATGGACTCACAAAGATGTTTTCATGCTTGATTGTGGAAGGAAATGAGTTTGAGAAGTTGAAACAATTCATTGAAGACCTCCCCTAATGATTCTTACATGAATATCCTCCTCTATACCTAAAAAACATCCTAATTCCTATAAAAACAAAATATTAGGCTATTTTGTACAGTTATCAGTATAGCCAAGGTGTATGCCATGGAGCCTAGGAAATTTATAGACATGTTCCAAGAACTTTCATGGTTTTTTCATCCTTCCCAAATGCATCTTCAATCATTTTTTCCTTGTTGGGTCTAAAAAAGGGTTTTGGGAGGGTTTCAAGAATTTTGGACTGTTAAGGATTGTTCATAAAATCCTGATGTCCAACCCTTGAAAAAATTTCACAAAGTTGAGGTATAGGACACCTTTCAACCCTCTCCAAGGGATTGACACCTCATACTTGGTGTTCATAAATTGTGATCATTGAAATTTGGCCTCTCAAACTCTCTCATGCTTTCTAAGTAGGTCTATGATGGTTTAATACCAAATTGATCATTTATGAGTAGTTTCCTACAAATCAATGGTTCTTACTAGTCTTCCACATTCCTTGTAAGGTCCTCAAAGTGATTAGAAGGTTCATGTGGTCTTGAATATAAAGTTAGGCCGTTGTAGGGTTTAGGCCTAATAGGCCTAGCTATGTATCTTATGAGTCTAACCCTTATGAGGGTTTCTAATGGATTTAAGGCCTTAGATATCTCCATTAACATTTATTAAAAGCTTCTACAACACTACATAGTCACTTAAGACCTATCATCTATTTGTCTTACTCTATACATACCAAACCTATAGATTGGACTGTCTCTAGAGTGTCATTTGTTTAAGACAAAATAGAGGGAATATCCCATGTCTACCTAGAAAAAGTGATGCCATGTAGGCATTTACTAACTCATGAGGTTTATTTTAACCAATTTTTGGAGTTATATCACATCCATAGACTCCTCAAACCTTCAATTCTTTCAAGACTAGCTCACTAGGTCTGCACACTGTACAATGTTCTTGATAAACTATAGGTTGGAGTTGAAACCATTTATTGAACTATTAATCCATGTTTTTAGATCACATAGGATGTGATATGTCATTTTGGTGGTGTTTTCAACACAATCATACACTTAAACTCATCTGCTTACCTTCATGTAACATCCCTCATGCATGAACTAGTCTATGATTGTGTTATACTATAAGTTACCACTCAAATTTTCTCAAGCTTCCTATAGGTGTGCACCTTATGTTTAGACCTCATGTTTATCTTATCCATTTAATTTTGAGCTTTTTGAGTAAATATTATAGATATATGTATTCATATCATACTTATGACATCATGTGTTCATACTCTCACCATCTATAGACCTTAGGCCTACAATCAGACTATAAGTATCACTTTAGAAAGGCTATGAGGCTCTTATAGGTAGGAATTGAGGTATGAGTATTAAATTTACAACATTATGATATTTATTTATGTCATTATCACTATTTCTCAAAAACTAATCTTTGACCTCTTGAATGGCTCAGTCTCATTATTTCTACTTTGAGAATTACCCAACACCTTGAAAACTTCTTATTTACTGACTGGTCAAGGCTCACTCTCACTTGACTATAGGTGATAGTTGTAGGAGTTATTTATTGTGTGTATATTAGGCATTTAATTTCACCAAGTTCTATTCTTGAGACTCAAATCTGAAAGGAACAATTGATCATCATGCTTTAAGATGATGGAAATAGTGTACTACCTTAGACTTAGAGTCACTATGAAAAAAACAAAGCATTGCACCTATAAAGAACATCTATAGACCATTGATAGTTATGAATCTCTATCACAATGAAGTGATCTTTCATATATATTCCCATTCACATGTGCCAAAATATATGATAAAAATATGTAGGGAAGGGGATACTCTACCAGATCATGTATAACACTTGATATGCACAAACCAGTCCAAAAAGAGAAGAAAACTAGAGGTTTTGGGGATGAGTAGGTAGTTTTGACTAATCAACCTTCTTAGAGATGGTCTATAGATTATAGTGCATTAAACATACAACTCCTACCATGACAAGGAAATTGATGAATTCTATTATCACTTGGCAAGTGCATTCATCTAAACTCCTCCTATACTGTTCATACTAAAGGAAGACCAATTGACCTCTTTTTGCTTGCCTAGGATAGCGATGGAGAATATGAACTATTTTATACTATATTTAAACATATTATGACTTATTAAAAATTAAAATGGACTATTATAGCCTATATATATCCTCTTTAATCTCACAAATGCCAAGTAGACTATACTTGACCATATAACTACCTTTAAACTTTTTAAAACTATTGTTATCTCCTCCTTTGGATATTAAACCTACATTTTTTAATTACCAAATTGACTCCTGACACATCAACTAACATATTAGATGTTCGAAGATAGTTTGACACACTTGTATTTATGTGAGAATCATATAAGTCATTATAAAATCCAAAAAGGTGGCATAAGGAAATATTTATACAAATGACCAAAATGACTAAGGTGTAAAACATGTTAAGTAACCTTGGACATGACCATATGACTATTTAAGACATAGCAAGACCCTATAATAAGTTTGAATATAGAGGGGTTGACTTATTTTGACCTAGGGTCAAAATTGGTCAACAATTACCAAATGTTTTGAGATGCAAAGAGGGACCAGTATATCCATTATAAGAGATGGTGGGTGTGATACCTCCTATGTCAATATTAACAATTTGAGGTATGTTGGCTCAAAAATTTATCTGGGAGATAAATAGGTGACTTTGAGTCATCAGTGTAGTAATTAATACCTTACATTAGTCAACAACATAGGATAAAGTCCCTCTCTTATTAGCAGGTAGAGCTACCTTTATTGAAAGCCAAAAAGGGAAAAACAAGGGAAAATCTAGTCACATCTATTTATAGAAAAAATGTTTTCTATATTGGGGGTTTCATACTTTTAACCTGAAAGTACATAAAGGAGATAGAAAGGAAATGAGGGGAAATAAGGGAATAATGGAAAGAAGGGAAGAATAGAGAAAGGAAAGGAATAAGGGAGAACAAGGTTATTATAGTCAGTTAAATACATAAGCTACCATGATAACCCTGGGAAAAATGAAAGATAACTTTGGGTAGCTAAATAAAGAAACTTACTAGAATATTCTAATAAGGGGAAAACACCAGTGGTATGGAAATATCTCTCATTTAATAGGTGGTAAAGATATAGTTACTCTTAGGAGTGAAAAACATACACTGAGATAATTTTCTAATCCTCATAATAGACTAAAGACAACTATCCTATATTTAACTATAAAAGACAATTAAAATATTACTTAAACCCCATCAAGATTTTAGATTCATAGTAACAACACAAGAAGATTCTAAAATAAATAATTAATGTGAAATTCCCATTATCTAACAATTTGGTAATAATTATGAAGATGAATTGAAAGTAAAAATATAAAAATAGGTGAATCACATATAGAGATATAACTCGAAGAAATTTTGAATACAAAACTTATAAAATCTCCCAATTTTAATATTTATTGAGTTGATAACAAAGCATCTCAACTCTTCAGATAAAAAATCCACATAGTCTCACTACCAAAAAGTCCCTTTATAATCAGCCTTACAATCATATTTGTAGCTTGGGGAGATGGTTACGATGCATAACCACCTTTTCTGTGTTTTAGAAGTTGTAAAAATGAGTTTATAAAAATTCACCACTTAAGTGGTATAAAAGTGGTTTGGTGCAATTGCACCACATGAAAAAGTGAAATTATAATTTATAAAGTTGGCACAATACACATGCACAACTTACATTTTTGAGTTTGCACTTACAAAATTTATAATTATAAATTTCAAAATAAGATTCAAAATTTTTATGAAAAAACCAAAAACATTTGACAAAGCATGATTGTCTTCATTTTCAACATGTGGGAATGTCCATCCAAAGTGGTATTATCTTTCTTATTTTTAGATTTTGATTACATAGATGAGATACTAATATCATCATCCATCTTGTATTAATTTAAGACTGTATAACACCTAGATGCTCGAGAACATGAAAATGGTATGTAGAGGTGGTATCGATCGATCTCAACATAATATTCATGTGTCTTATCCCTATTTAACCAAATGTATCAATAAAGTTGATTCAATTTGCTTAGTTATTGGCCTGTTTCACATGATACGAATTGGGATAATACTTACAAAGGTTTTAGATTCATATTTACACTTATTAATTACATTTGCTTCTTCAATGTTGTGCTTGTTTTATGTCTCACAACCTTATTGAACTCTGCCTCTGTGTTTATACATTATGCATACATCTATCACTTGTAGTTTTTTATCTGTCCATTTCCACATGAACCTTTTTACAAAATGACTCAATGAAATTCCATGCCCAATCACCACTACTGTTTATCCATAATTTCTCCTGTGCAAATTTATTTCGATGCATTTTCAACACCATCCAATGAATCTAAATTTCTTGCTCAATTACTAATATTATTTTTGAATTACCATTTGATCAATCACTCCACATATATAAAATAAATATTTATGACAAGTGTAAATGAGCTGAAATGTGATTTTACAAATTTATGTCTTTTGATTTTAAAATCCCACTTTTATACTTTATATTTTTATCTCAGGACTAAAACAAGATTATTACAATATACCAATTTTATTTTTGTTTCCTCCTTGGACACAATTATATGATGGAAATTATAGCAAAGAAGAATTACAAATATTCAAATCAAGAATAATTTTCTCTTAATTTTATTTTCTTTCTCCTCCCCAATTTGTACGTTTCCCTTTTTGCTTAAAATAAGTTAATTTTTTTTTAATCACTTTTTTGCTATCTTCCCTAACTTATTTGACCATACCATTTTCATATGCGTAAATGAAAAATTAAAAGACAAAAATTTTCTTTTTAACTTGTCACCCCTTGGGAATATGGCTAGCCGTACGACAGACATACGACTCAAATTTTACTTATAAAAAATACAAAATAAATTTTTAAATCACCATATTTTGCCTTAGGTAGGCCATATATTTTTGTGTATAATAAAAAATAGGAAAAAAGTAGAAATTTTACCAAAACTTGAAAATTTCTCCTCCCATGCAATTCTTACGATTGAACATACAGTTTGGAGTTTGGGTAGGTAAAAGATAAAACTTAGATTTTGAAGACTCCTTATTCCATCTTATTTTATTTATCCTTCTTCTTTCACTAGAATTCACTTGTAAGACTTCTTATTTGTTGAATAAGAAATCAAAATAACTTCTTTCCCCTTATGAGTAAACTTATTTTGGTGGATGGCATCTAAAAACACAAATGGAAATTTAATTTTTATTTTGATAAAAATTTCCAGAGTCGAGCATGTAGGTTGAAAGAGTTTTTTAGAGGGGAAGACAATATTTAATTAACACAACTTGAAAAAATAACAAAAATTGCATGATTAGTGGAAAAAATAAGATTGTATGCAAGTTAGAAAAGGATTTGAATTTTCAATGGCAATCTAGACCATTACAAAAGGTAATTACAATGTGAAGGTTTGCATTTACATGGCTCAGGAATGTGCATTTTGCATTTGTATGATTTGGAGAAGTGTAATTTGCATTTGCACAACTTGTGAAAATAGAATTTAGAATTGCACGGAAAGGGGAAACTCAAAACAAGTTTGTAACTTACATGGAATCAAAAAATGATTTTGAAACTTGCATGAAAACTCAAATCAATTTTGCAAGTTGTACAAAAACTCAAACCAATTTTGTAATTTACACTAAAAATCAAAATAAATTTGTGATTTGCATGAAAACTCAAATCAATTTGGCATTTTATATGAAAAATCAAATTGATTTTGTAATTTGCATAAAAACTCAATTTAATTTTGAAATTTTCATGAAAAACTCAAATTGATTTTGTAATTTGCATGAAAACTCAAATTGAGTTTGCAATTTACACAAAAACTCAAATCAATTTTGAAATTTGCACAGAACCTCAGAAAAAATTTGTAATTTACATGGGAAAGAAAAACAAATTTACAAATTACATGAAACACAAAATTGATTTTATAATTTTCACAAAGTAGAAAAAGGAAATTACAATTTGCACAACTTTTGGAAAAGTAACATGTATTTTCACAACTTAAAAAAAGTTAAATGGATTTTGTAAATTACAAGAAATGTTAACAATTTTTTTGCATGGGAGGCTAAAATTTATTTTAGAATAGTTGGAGGTAAAAAAGTGATTTGGCCATGAATTTTTAATTAATTAATTAAATTTTTTAAATTTCTTAAAATTTTGATGGTTTCGAGCTCAGTTCAAATTTTAGCCAATAGTAAAAATTGAATTTCCACCATTTTTTTTCTAAAAATTATGTCAACAAGGTACTATAAGTTCATTTTGTAGATATTTGATGGTTTTATTGATGAGTGGTGGTTGCAGTATAAGGCTACCATAGGAATACCTAAGGGGGGTGGGGGCATTAAGATTTTATGCTCCTCATAAAACTTGGTGAGGTTGGTTTTGGAGATGAATGAGATGATTTTGCATCTACATCATTTGATTTACAATATTGGTTTTAAAGGTATGCATTTGGTTAAGTGTTTTTAATAGGAGTTGTTTAGTTTGAGAAACATTTTAACTAGTGGATTTCACATGTGATGTATTGGTGTTAATAGTAATAGCTTGAGTTGTACTACAAGTGTAGAATGAAGTAGTAGTATGCACTGCACTAATAGTGAAAGAAAGAGTATCGTCATGAAATGCACTAGTAGCAAAAGAAACATTGGTATAAAAATATGTACTAGTAACATGGTTATGGGTATGGGTCTTTTGAAGAGGTCCAATAGAAGTTGAACCTACCATGTTGGTAGAAATACTTGGCATGGAGGCTTAAAAAGACATATAATATGATGTCATGGCATGCGAAGGAGACATAACATAAAATAATGGTTGAGATGTAAAAAAAGTGGTTCTCCCAAATCTAGGGGAAAAAGTAGGGGAAGGTGAATGGGCTCTCATATATGAGATCCCATCATGAGATTATAAATGGTTTTAGGATCTTTTTTCTCTGTTGAGGGTACTCATTGATGTACAAAAGCATTTCTGTGGTGTATTCAAGATCACACTCATATTTTAAATAAAATAAAGGGTTAAGTGTTGAGGATGAATGGGGAGGAGTCCCATAATTGGTTGTGTGAGTGACAACATGGATATTTATTTGATCCATGATGGGTACTAAAATATTTGTCTTGGGGAACCTATTAGGATTGGTAAAACTCATCATATTTGATTAATTCAATTTCCTATTATCATCAAACATGATGAATGAGGGAGATTAATTTTTTTTGTATAAATAAAGATAAACTAGTGAGGTACATATTCAAACCAATCAACACTATATTATAAGACAATAAACAAAATAGGCTATAAAGGACACAATCCAACTAGTCGACTATGTGTTATAGATGGAAAAATTGAAGGAGTTTGAAAGACACATAGTTAGATAGGTTAACTATATACTGAAGATAAATAAAATAAGAAGCCTATAAGAGATCAAGTTAATGAGGTTGACTGTGTTATGAATATAGGGATAAATTTTACAATATAATAACTAAGAAATTTTAATTGAGCACATAAGCAATTAGATAAAATGTTTTTGGTATAATTATAGAACACAACACAAATTTTGTACCAATGTTGGCAATACAAGTTTTGTAATACAACATATAATTTGTAAAGAAAAAGCAACAAATTTAAATGTAAATGCTAATATAATAAATGGATATTATTGAATGTTTTAAGCTATAATAAATTTTGAAATTAATGTGATATGGAGTTAGCTATAAGAAGGAACTAGAAAAATAATCTAAGGATAGTTTCAGGTAGCTGAAGCTGAAAAGGATTTGTATTGGTGATGGTACTAGCTTGGTATTGGGGCCTACCCCATCACTTAATAATCATACAATGATAAGGGTATCAGGTGCTTTGATAATATATACTATCAACCATATATTTATAATTAGCTAGAAAACCCACTCGGCTTCCCCCTTGATGATGAAATCTAAGTAGGTAGACCTTGGATAGAAATTATTAAATATTTTTTGGTGTTATGTGATTTGGAAGTGTGTGAAAAAGAAAAATAGTTTGACTAAATCAGTAAAGTAAAAACCTCCTATTTAGTATATGTTTATTACTCTAAGCAAGCAATAAATAAAAATGAAAAGTGAATTAATTACTAGTAAGATATATTAATTTCTTTGTTTTTGAAGGGTACAAAGTCAATTTAGGTGACACTGTATGTAAATAGTACATAATAGAATTGATAAGGATGATTTTGTCTATAGAATAAAAATCTAGAAAAACATAACAGATCAACCGAGCCTTCTAGACAGGAAAGTAAGCTATAGAACTGTGTCAATATAACCAACCCAATTTGTTGTAGGGTTAAAATTTTATAGACTAAAAACTATGAAAATCACAAATTTGAAAAAAGAATAGAAATGAATAAGAAGGTGAGAATGAAATTGATAATTTTTGAAGCTGATGAATTTTTTATTTTTATGCTATGTTGCTTAGATGATGATTTTTTTATTCTAATAATAGAGTCGATTGGGTCAATGAAGTCTGCAAACCTGTATCCTAAAAATGCCCTGCTGACAGAGTCAATTGGGAAATTGAGTTTGAAAGCCTATGTTTGAAAAAGAGAACTAAGTCAAGATGATCAATCTATGTACCTATTATTGAAGAATACCTGAATAGAGAAATATAAAGTCAATTGAAGTAACTATGTTAAACTTGCACAAGAATGTTAGAATATATGAATAGGTTCAATCCAATACCATAGAAATAAAAAAATATAATAGATGATAATAAATGAATGCATGAAATAAAACCTACAAGGGTTAGTTCACATTGTGTTCACTATAATGTATACAAGGGAAAGTGAAGCTAATCTACAAATCAATCCTAGCTTAGAGAAGATAAATCACACTTACCCTTCCTCTTATTGGTACATTTAGACAATCAGGATCATGACCAAGATGAATCTACTTGACCTAACCAAGGGGTCCTTTACCATAATAATATCAATAAAGAGGGTTCTAAAGCCTCTAGTCAAGTAATACTATGCAATAAACCTATCCAAGTGCTATGTTTTCTTATTCACAATTAAATGAAAAAATAAAGTAAAAATCTAACCTAGTGCTCACCAAAGCTTGTGGCATAGAATATGGGTAATAAACTTATAATTAAACATGCATATAATATCTCTACTTAAGACAATGTAGAGTAAATTATAATGTATGGAGAGAGAAGCATATAAACTAACAAATGCAAATCTATCTACTTTAACAAGGAGGAAAATGAGTTAGGAATACTTACCTTTGAAGATGAACCCATTAAGCCTCAATATCTCCCTTGGCCAAGGTGCTTCACAAGAGGTTGTGGTATTTAAGGATAACAAAGATAAGTCAATTCTAGGCTACATGACTTCTCCTATGCATCCAAAAGACTTATTCACAAGATAAGATTCATATCTCCAAGTGTAGTATTAAAACCCTAATCAACGATCCTCAAGTATAATGGTGGATAATTAGATGCACAAATAATTATTTACTTATTGTCTCTTTGAAATGACAAAAGTGGATGTGTATATATAGTTAGATCTAACCCTAAACCCTTCCAAAAGTTTAGTCGATAGAGTTGGCCCAATTGACCCTATATCGTTAATTAATAAAATTAGTTAGGTCCTAGACTGAGTTAGTCAAGGATGACATAGTCCCATAACACGCTCATATATTTTAGGTACAGGGTTAGTCCAACTGGACTTTGTTTGGTAAATATCAAAAAAAGTTTTTGGCTTATGTAGGGGTTGTTTAAGGTGGTGAATTTCTTGGAGGAGGGTGTAAGGGAAGTTTAAAATCTTAGGGAAGTGTATAAGATAGATTTATGTTGGTTTCAAGTGGTGGTATAGGGGACAAAAATATTGTGAAGCACCAATGGTTTGCCCACCCCTTTCTTGATGCACCCTTTAAGACATGCACTCTGAGATATTGAGACTTGATGGGTTCTTATAAGAGAAAAAACATAAATAATTGATAAATTTTGAAATGATTATGAGTATACAATCTATATCAAACTCACTTAGAATCATAAACACTTAGAGATTATCCATATTAAAGCTAATTTAGAAAGGAGATAAATAAGTGAATCAACTTTGGCAATGATTTTGGTTTTATTATTGAGCATGCAATTTTGAAGTTCTTAAGAAGTAAAAGTAAGTGAGACATGTTTTCTCGATACTCAGATAATACACTACTCTTTTTATTCCTTATTCATCATTTTATGCTAAAAATTCCCCCAATACATCCCATGTTGCTAAAATGTATAGTAATAGAGATTTTCCTAGAGTTAGAGGCATTAGGACTGGTGGATTTTATAGGTAACATTTAATATTTTCAAATGCTAGTTTGCATTTCTCATTCCAATGAAAAATAATATTATTTTTGAGAAGAAATGTGAAAGGATGACATTTGTCTACAAGTTGTGATATGAATCTATAGATGGATTGAATTTTACCATAAAAATATGAAGTTTATTGAGGTTTGTTGGTGGGGGAATTTCCATGATAGTTGTGACCCTTGTAAGATCCACCTATTACCTTGTTGTGATACAATAAAGACTAAAATATTATTTGAAGTTACCCAAAATAAAAATATATTTTGATTGAAACTAACTTTATATTCGCTCAACTGTTCAAAATTTTTGCATAGTACCATAGGATGATCTGCTCTAGTTCTTGTTTTTTTTCAAAATATCATCTACATAGTCTTCTATGATATCATGAAATATATTTGCCATTGCATGTTGATAGGTGGTTCCAACATTATTAAGGCCAAATGACATTACTTGATAAAAAAACATGGCCCAAGATGTAATAAATGTTGTCCTATGTTGGTCTTTAGGAGCTATTTTTATTTGATTGTACCTCAAAAACCATCCATTAAAGACAACATATTGTGGCTTAATATGGAATCAATAATCATGTATATTTTTGGTAAAGGGAAGTCATATTTAGGACATGATTTATTGATATCCTATAAATCTATGTAGACTCTGATCCCTAGTGGTTTCTTAGTGACTACTAATATATTGGATATCCACTTTGAGTAGTCTATTGGTCGTATGAATCCAACTTCTAATTATTTTTATAGTTCTTCCTTCATGATTAGTGCCACCTTTGGATGCATTTTATGAGTTTATATTTTATGACTTTTGGATATTTATGTACAATAAGGTGATGAACAAATAGTGATGGATCCAACCCTGACACATCTACATATGACCATGAAAACACATCTAAAATTTCTTTGAGGAGTAGAGTCAAAGTAGATTATTCTTCTGGATTGAGGGAGGCAACAAGGTTCATAATCTTAGGATTTTATTCATTTCTAATTTTGATGTCGATAGTATTTTGAATTAATAAAGTGGATTATTCTTACAACTTTGTTAGAGGTAAAGGAATGTTAAGTTCCTCCTCAAGGTCTTGCTGATTGGGAATGTCTTCATATGATATTGTATAGGATGTAGTTACATAAATATGATTGTTTGAGTTTGAAATCTCCTTAAAGTATGTATAATTATCCAATTGTATTAAAAATACCTTCTTATGATCTCTTACTGGTATATGATCTCTAACTCTATAAAACTCAAATATGGCCTCGTAATTCTAAAAATAACCAAGTGAGGGTGGTTTTTGTTGGTCCCACAAGATAATCTATGGAAAGGTTAGTTTGAGGGTCAAAATGACATTATCATGAAATATATTTGTGATGGATAGGTATTAATAATGTCTATAAATGGAACTTGTTTAAGTGTCTAAAGAGGATTTTTTTAGATGTGGAAAAAGATTCACTATCATAATTGCAAAGTTCACACTAGATGGTTTGAATCCAATACCATGAAAGGATTCATTTGTTGTGGATATTATAGGCTCGATGAGACATTGTTCATGAAAATCAAGACATTTGTTCTTTATAGTTCATGATATTACACATAATGGATTTAGGTATAACATATTTATTACTTTGGAAACACGTAACTAAGTCATAAAAGTAGAGGCAAGAGGAGTTAGAATGGGCTAATTCATTTATTGGTTGTATGAAGCCACCATTCACAAAAGAGGTTTTGCCAAACTTATGAACCACTTGTGTTTATTTTATATGATGGTGCCTACCATAACTATTGGGGGACATAAGAATTTTTCCTAGATAATGGGAATCATTAATTTTTATATTCTCCCATATTTCATCCACAATGGAAAATATAAATGGTGGAAATGTGGACTTGGATGTGGAAGGTGGATTTTTTGGATGTAGATGGGTGATTGGTAGATGTATAAGTTAACTCATCATGATGGAGATAATTAGAAAACTTTAGTGACTCCTCAATATGTTCAAAGGTATCTTCAGTAAATAATAATTGGAATTTATATATCTCCCTTCCAATAATTTTTAATATTAAAAGGTTGAAGATCACCTGGGATAGTAAATTCCATACTATCATGATAAAAAAATTAAACATTGATGGAGGGCAGATGGAATGAAATTCATGGCATGGATCCATGGATGACCTAGAAGTAAGCTATATGGGATATCTTGATCAAGAACATGAATGAGTTTTTTGGATGGTATGCCCCACCATGAGTGGAGGTAGATAGTGCTCACCGACTAGGCTCATCACTATCATATGCCTTTATAGTAATGGTATTAGGCTCTAGTGTTACCATAGAATGTCCCAAATGCTTTATCAAACTTAATGTGCATATATTTAAGCATGACCCATTATCTGTAAACACCATTTTTAATTTATGATTTGAAATAACTACTTTTATGTACAATTAAAAATTATGAGATGAATCCATTGGTGAAATGTCTGAATAATAAAAGTCACTTGATTATTGGAGGAAAAGTGTCCTAAAATCACTTAGATGGTGGACAAATTGATGTCTTCTAGAATTTTAGATTATTTAAATGTTTTGTACAAAATTTACTTATAAGTGGGAGACATATTGAGAAGGTCTAAAATAGAAATTTGGGTTGAAAATTTCGTAATTTTATCTATGATTTTATATTTTACTTCAAGGATAGGAAAATGGACACTTAGAATTGTAATATTTTCACACCTCGTGGTGATGGCATAATCTTTGGATTTAATTTTAATAATAGAAACATGATGATCCATATGGTCAATGTGAATTACTATAGAATCAAAGGGATGAGTAGTTTGGTTGAAATTATTCATTTGTTTTTGACTTTGGTTTTGCTTAGTACACCCTTGTTCATGATTTGATAAGGTATCTTGATATATTCCTAGTTTTATAATTGTTGGAGGTTGATGCATGATTTATATATTACCATGATCAATTAGATATTAGAAATATTACTTGAGTAATATACAATGGTTGGTGGAATGACCTTTTATTTTTTTTAGTGGAAATATTCATTATATCTATACCACTCATGATTTGGAGCATTCTCATCAAAGGGTTTAGTGTTTGGAAATGTGATCATGTTTGTAGTGACCAATTTTTGAAAGATTGTTTTGAGTAGTTTTGCCAAAGGAGTGAATGTTGATTTTAAATTTTATTATTAGAGTTGACTATTGTAGACACCCCATTCTAGCCATAATTGGATTCCAACTAGATTTCAAATTGATTTCTATCAAATAGTGCAAATTAAGATTAGGAATCACTAAATTTCCCAATTTTGCCTGCACATTGGATATTAGTGCTCAGAATCATGTTGACACATCTCTACTTGGGGTTATCCTATATGCAAAAATAACCTCTCATGGGTTATCTCCAGTGAAATTGTAACCTAGTAAATTAACAGTTTAGCATTTGGACCCATTAAGCGAGGAACTTAAATAACTCCTAAAATGCAAAAATGATAAACATATTGAGTTAATTAATAAAATAAAATAAAATGCTTAAGTGAAAATTTCATGTGCAATGGGTCAGGGGCGTAGTCGGTTGGTCAGGTATTTTTGTTACAGCTCTATCGGTTAAGTGTTCGAGTCCCCCCCGGTCTTGTGGTACCTGGTATTAGTCGTGTCAAGCCAGCGGCACCGATCACATTAAAAAGTTTACCAGACTTTGAAAAAAAAAAAAATTCATGTGCAATTAGTGAAATTAATTTTTTTAAAGAAAATATCAATAAAAATGAGGTCATGATAATGTCATCATCCTTAAAGTCAAGGAATTGAAAATATCTCCCTAAATGACTGAAATTCATAAATGGAGAGCCATGCTAAATAAATGGGATCTCTATAACAAATATTAAATGCATGTCCCCTCCTTAACTTAACTAGGGTTAGTTCAAACTTAAATGTAATCAACTATAACCTAACTACACTTGGGTTAAATTTGGTTTGGAAGGATATAAATACAAAGCCTCACCCATTGATAAATAAGCTCTTTTGGTGTAAAGTTATCATGAAAAATTACCTTCAAAGAGTCCATTGGTATAGTGTTATCATGCCCATTTTATAAGCCAAGCTAAGCCAAAGCCAAAGCCAAAGCTAAGTCCAACATCACCAAGGTGACAAAGAGAGGTGGTGCAAGGAGATACATTTCCAAAAAATTATTGATCACACACTTGAGCACATCAATTCATTACCATCATATAACTCTTTCTCTCATGGAAGGTAAACTTGTTTGTTTTGTCTTCATTTGGTGGTTACTTTTATAGTTCTCTTGCTATTTGAGTGTTTAGGCTAGATGTGTAAGTTTCATTAGTGTGTTTTATTTTTATTTTATTAATAATAACACCATACTAATCTCTACTCCTTGATTCTTATTGATCATATAATGTCATTCTTGGTGGGACTAAATGCACCCCATGAATCCTTCTAGTGACTTTTAAACGTATTTTGTAGCTTTATTTGGTCCTAATTTTGGTTAATCTAACTCATTATCATTAATTTTTTTCAAAATTAAGTTCACAAGTTTTTAATTGTAAATCCATGGCCTAGACTATAAACCTATGGCCTAGACTCATTGTAGGATGCTACTGTAACTGATAACCTGTGGCTTGAATAACAAGTCAATAGGCTATCTTCTGGAGCTCTGTTTAGGGTCTTTCAACTCCATTTTTGATGATTTTTTTTGTAAAACCATGTGTCTTATCATGAATTTTTATAATATTTCATTATTTTACCTTAAAACTGCATACATTTTCTTAAAAAAATATAAAATTAAGGTACTAATATAGTCTCTTGTAGGTTAGCCTTCTAACTTGTTTGGCACAAGTTTTGTTTGCCAAAAACCATGTTTAAAAATACTAACTTGTTACTTGTAGGTTTTGATAGTTTAAGATTAGTTTTTATGTATTATTGAGCTTACTTTCAAGATTTTTCCCTTGGTTTAAGCACAAATTAATCCCCTAACTTATTTGTAGGAAATTAAATCAGTGAAGAAATTTTTTGAATGTTTTTAAAACAACTTTTCATTTTTTGAACAATCCAAATTTTACAAAGGTTGAAAATACATTCACATTTTGTAAAGGTGTTATAAAATTCACTTAAAAAATTTATTTTTAGAATTTTTAAAACTTTTAAAATTGAAAACAAAGCCAAGGGGCTAAATTTTATTTCACAACTTGTTTAGTGCTTTTAAAAGAACATAAATCTTAGACTAAGTGCTCTTAAGAGGTTTGTTTTTGTTTATTATTTGTTAGTATTATGTTTTTTTTTTCCAAAATAAAATTTGCATGTATGATCTCCCCCCATCCCCTTTAGAGAACTCATTGCCTTGTTTCTTAATCCAAGCCTAGAAAGAACACCATTTATGCTCTCCCCGAGTTCCATTTATTTATTTTATTACACTTGGATTGTGGGAGGTATTTCATCACCTCCTCATAAGTTTTTCATGGAACATTGACCCAAAATTTCATCTTTCAGCATCATTTTAACCCCACTCTATAGCGGCGTATATAAATCAGGACACATGATACTATGATTTCTAGGGGGATATATGGCTAGCCTCTCCAATCATAATGAAAACCTGAGTCAAGTATGGCTAAACATCAGACTCCACTAAGAAGTACATGGATAGAGTCACTATGCAAAAGAATAGATCCTTGCATAGTAAGTTATCTGGTATGAACTCAATTGACTTGATTGTATCTCTAGTGTTCACCACACTTGGGACCATATAGAACATGTAAAACGTATAGTTTTTATACAAACCGCACTTGTCATAGAAATATTGTCAATACAAGGTGAGTATCCCAAATTTCCATGTCACTATATGAATTCTTGAGAGAAGAGTGGGCTTAAAAAACCTTACTTTCATGTGCATCTAAATTTATTATATTAATAAATTATTTACTCTCAAGGAGTATATCAATGGAATTTGACAATATGAACTAAGCTTATCAGTTTTTAGGGATATGATGATACACTTAAGTGTTTTTGTGTCTATTTATTTTGCTTGCATTATTTTGGGTCTAAAACTATTTTTTTTGTCAAAAACATGTCAAAATCAGTCATGAATCAATCACATGTTTTTACACCCCTTTAGCCTAAGAGGTGTTATTTTTTCCATTTGATACCACACTTTGCCTTAGACATTTTCAAAACATTTATGTGTGTGTCACTTGTTTGAAAGGAACATTGTTATGTTGCCCATTTTATCTTAAATTTTTGCCTTAGAATTTTGAAACAAAAACCATTGTCATACCTTTTGAGTGAGATAGTGTCATTACACTAATATTATTTCAAAATTTTTCCTTATATCAAATTGAGTTCAAAACCATATATGACTTTGGTCTATAATTGGTATCATTATGTTGTCCATTTGGGTTTATAATGTTATCTATTTGAGAACCCAAGTCTTTTGAACCAAGTTTGAAATTTGTCTTGCAAAGCTGAGATTCAAAAGTTGAGTGGTTTATACCTATGCCTTGATTAATTTTGGCTTGGGTGTTTACATCTTACCTTTGAATTGTGCAACTCGGACTAATTCCTTGCTTTCTTTAAATAGTCCTTTGCTTATATTTTAGGAAGTGGTATTTTCCATGTTCCTTGCATCTATTTTATTACATAGAACTAAGGTCAAAAATCTCTTTTCATGTACAACTTTAAGCACAATTAGTTTACATTTGAGTCTTGATTATCACTTAGGATTGAATATTTTAACTCATCATTCTTATTTTTGCTTACTTGAGATTGAATTTACTAATTAGTTTTGGGCATGTGTCTAGGATGAGTGTTTAATGCCAAGGTCAAGTTTGTGTTTGAATCCATGTGCCTAGTTTGACTCCAAGTGTTTCTAATTGTTTTAAAGTTAGATTAATTATCTTGAAAGTTTTACCTCAACCAAGTTTATTTCTTAAGTCTATATTTATGCCTTTTTCCCAAAGACCTAGCATTTGCCTTAGTTTTTAGATTTTGTTTGTATCATTTGAACCTAGTTTTATACCTTGTTTCCAAATACCTAACAACCTTTTTTGGTTAAACTGAGATTAAATTTGTTCAAAACACTTTACTAAAACTAAAGTTTCAAAACTTATGGGTTATCCTATTTGTCTTATTGAAACATACTATGATATATTTTCAAATGGCATGGTATAAATACAAGTTTAAGCCTTCTCATTCCTCATCTAGAAAATACCAAGTAAAAACCTAATAAAATTAAATCAATCAACTACACAAGTACTCTTTTATGCCATATTCATCCTTATTTTTATATCAAGCATAGGATCAGTCATATCACATGCCTGAAGCATTCAAAGTGCAACCCATGAGTGATATTTTTAGAACTTACCATTCATTTGACCATAAGTGTGCAAGACATTAGAGCTTAGAGATATTTGAGACCAAACTTATCATTGGTAATTTTTGGAGAAGAGCTCCATTCCTAGGTCAAGTTTAGACCATTTATAGCAATAGACTGAGTTTCTCATCTAGACCAAGTTTTTAGACATTCCAAGCATTGACCAATCTTTTTTAGACCATGTTTCAAGTTTTGTGTGAACTTTACAACTTTCTTTTGTGAGACCTAATCATAGATACATACATGCCTTGATTAAAGTTTGTTTTCAAGTGCCTAGCTCATGTTTGTTTTTAAGACTAATTTCACTTTTCTTAAACCAATGTCAAGTTTTATGGACCACATTCAAGACCATTTTAATAAACCAAGCCTCCCTCTTTGGGCTAATTTCCAAATCCATCTATGTTGATTATCATATATTGAGATCACCCTTCTTTGGGCCAATTAAATTACCAAGTTCACCCTTTCAATGATGATGGTACCTGATCCACTACCTATGCCACTAACCCTCCTTTAGCCTATGTTAGCAACCAAGATCTATAAAACCCAAGAATTACCATTCCAAGCCCTCTTCCTTTAGCTTATGGTAGTGAACAAGCTCTAAATTTCCCAAGGATCACTATTCTAGGCCCTCTTCCTTTGGCCTATGTTAGCAACCAAGCTTTGTAGTTATATTTCATTACCCTTTAGCCTATGTTAGCAACCAAGCTCTGTAGCACTCATTCATTACCCTTCCCATCCCTCCTCTTTTGGCCTGCATCATCAACCAAGCTATATAGTGTCCATTCATTACCATTTTAGGCCCTTCTAAATTTGGTAGATCATCATTCAACCAAGGTTTTATAATTACAACTAGATGGATCATAGTTACCATCCTAGATCTATAACCAAACTTTGTTGATCCCATATTAAATGAGCCTATTTGCAAAGAGATCATTATTGAACCATAGTTCATTCTTCATCCATTTTCAACCTTTCCCCACTTTATAAAATTCAAGCCATTCATCGAGCCATAGTAGAGTCAATCATTACCTCTCCAAGAGCCATATTTTAAAGACCAACATGTATCCAAATCTAATATTTTGAAACCAATTGTAAACCAAGGCCAAAACCACCAACCAATCCATGATACTTTTGTTGAAACACCTATTTTTGATGATTTAACTTATGTTGAATCACCCTCTGACCATTTCCCTATTTTTAAGGAGCCTCACTTTGACAATCCAATCTCTTTGGAGTTGCCTATTGACCATTTCCCTTTTGTTGAGAAGCCTCACTTTGACAAGACAATCTTTGTGAATTCCTCCTTAGTTGAAATTATTTCTAAAGAGTCCATTGTTTAACCCCAAGACATTACTCATCAAATACTAATAATTCAACATAGCGTCTTTACTGCAACACTAGACAAAGAATTAACATAAAAGTCAGGTTTTATTTTTAAATTGATATCAGATTTAGGATCAGAAGTAGAATCAATGTTAGTCTCAACATCAAATTCAGAGTCCTTTGAATTAGACTCAACTTTATAATTAGAATACATTTATGATTGTTATAACATTGGTTACACATGCCTTACAGATCAATTTGAATACATTTTTTATCCTTCCATGGTTTTTGAGGATGATTCCTTCAACATTGATATAAGTTCTCCTAGTATCTTATAAAAGGATTGTGTTTCCTCTTTCCAATACATTATCATTCCACATGCCATTAACACCACCCAACATAGCCATTATTTTGACATTATACCTCCCACAAGTGTTGATTAGGATTGATAGATCACACCCTATTGAATTGCATCCATGGTGACATACCAATTGTAAAATATCAGGGGAATAAAGACTACATTCATGTAGAAGGAGAACAATCTCTTAGTGAAACCATTTTGGAGGCACTAGGGGTAAGTAAAATTCCAAACTCAACATTTTCTATTAAAACCTTGTTTGAGGTGCTAGAAGATAATCAAGTTCAAAATTCAACATTCCTTAGTGGGACAATCAAGATAATTTCATTGGTGAAAATCTCTTTGAAAAACCAATAACTAGGCACAATAATTCTTCAATGCTTGATGAAGAAATTATTAAAGATAACATCAATACAACTTCTATTCTATAACATAATTAGATGGAAACATCATTCAAGACTAAATAATAGAAAAATTTGGTGGTTCTATTGAGAGCATAATTAAAAGTCTTTGACCCTTCTAAAACTAAAATAATGTCAAATCTAGAATCAACAACATTGTGTGTGCCTAAAAATCTTAATCATCATTTGTTTCCCAACCATTATACATTCCATTATGATCCATTTTTTCATTCTAGACCTATAATACATTGCCAAATTAGACCTATCAACCAATATTTATCCTTATTTACCATCCCTAGCTACACTTTCCTTTACAGAGGCTACAAAGACATCTTATATTGAAGTTTGGAGGAAACAAAATCAATGACCAATGAAGACCAAAACAACATTATTAGAGTCTAAATCAACAATAGGTTTTTGATAGAATAGCTATTCAGAAGGGGTGTGTTAGGACCAACATACCCCCATTTTTTGAATTGAGACCCTGGAGAAAAACTAAGAATAAAACATGGAAATTTCATCATTTTAAAATCTTTTTTAGAATATTAAGGTCATTCACTTCGTAAAAGGTAAGCTTATGTGGTTTTGTTTTACTTTAATCTAGACTAACAGTGCTGATGAGATTCATTTGGATTTTAGTTATAAGTTCATTGGCATGTATTCTCAATAATTTTGTATTCTAAAACCCTAACAAACCCTCAATTCAAATTTGAATAATGGTAGGAACCAAATTTCTATAAACCATTTTAAAATTCATTTTGGGCCCTAGTATAAAACTCATGTTCTAAGGGTTAATCATGTTTTTTGACATGACTTAGCCCAAAGGCTTGATCCCCTTTGATATTTTCCCCATTTAAGGTTACCCCATTTGTCTAATTAATGTTCATCTTATAAGGTCTTTTTAATATTTCCCAACTTAGCCTAAGGTTTTAATACTAAGGCCCCGATGTAATCATTAATATAATTGCAACCTTAGTCTTAATGCCTTAAGCCTAAGTCTTTTATGTTTCCATGATCCTAATTTAACTTCATTACATCTTTTAGGATCCAATGTATAATGATTTATCATGAAATTTGATATAATGGACTGAGGATAACACAAACTTTGACTTAAATAACATACACTTTGGTGATCTGACAATCCACACTTACTTGCTAGGCCCTGATTAGATGAAGCAAAGCATAATTAAAAAGTCAAAAGGATACGAGAGGCCAAAAATATAGACACATAGCACCAATGAATTTAAGGATTAATAGGCAAAAGGGGCCTAACTAACATGAAAACTAATCAAAAGTAAGATCCTAGATCAAGATCCCATGGTTGCTACTTCATCGTGGATTTGATCCAATTGAGCGAATTAACACCGAGACCCTGGGAAGCCTCATGGAAATTCCAAGTGGAATCCTTGTATTTGGTCCTAAATATTTTAATGAACTTAAAATTAACATTCATGTGACTATCATTCAAATGTTTAAAAAGATGAAATACATGCCCACACGATCGTCAACTTTATGCCCATTAAAATGAAAGTTTCACTAGCTTAAACTTGACATCTATGTGACCATTAATTGATGTCCATGAGGGTGTATTTCATGTTTATGATACCATCAATTTTAATCTGAGTAAATATCTTACTCAGGGTCAAATAACATTCTATAATCCTATTTGAATAACTTAGAAATGGCTTTATAATCTAAAAAGAAATGCTTAAAATATTCTTAAAAATGGGAGTGTTCAACCTAAAAAATATGGAAATGGTCTAATGAACTAAATACTTAGTCTAAACTTATATAGAAGGCTCCCTATGGCATTTAAAAAAATAAAATAATGAACCTTAAACTATGAGTTTATGTTAAGTCTTATTTTAAAAGGGAGGTCCTTGTCACATGGAGTATAAACTAACCAAAGGTTTTCATATGTGGTGGACTAGACTATTTAGACCCTCACCCCTTTGTTATACATTAGGAAACTTAGGCATAAATTCCTTGACCTAAGGTTTATTTTGTGCTTAATAAACATGAAACAAACCTTAGCCTAAGGAATTTAAGCCTAAATCATGACTTTAATAATGTACTGACTTAACATTTGAGCATTTTTGTAGATCAATGGTTCACACCCCATTGTTGGGTTTGATTCAACACATGAGGCCCAAATTTTTTTTTTCAAAAGGACCCTGAGAGCCCATAAGTTTGACACATAACACAAGATCATTCAAGGCATAGCTAACTAGGAAATCAATGGCTTGTGCTTTGTAGTTAAGAGTTGATCCAATGGTACAAAGGTGACAATGACTTTTCAAAGGCCCATGAGCTCACCATGTGGATGATATTCATTTGATGAGTGACAAACCAAAGATATGAAGCACAGATACTATATGTGAACATGTCAAATGTCATGACTACAAGGATTAAGACCAAAGAACCAATTAAAAGGCAAAGGCCTAGATTATAATCAATAACTATTACTTTATCATGGTACTTAATCCAATAGAGTAAAGTAAAAGAGGCATTTTTTAAAGGCCAATGGATAGTGTTTGAAAGTCATTTATGAAATATGTAATGAAAGGTCCAGACCAATGCATATATATGCCATACAAGCAAAAATAGACAAAGCTCGAGATCTTGTGGGCTCAAAAACACAAAGGTATAAAGGTAAAGGCCCAAATCAAATCCAAGGCATGTATAAGTCAAAGCCTAGATATATTCTTCCATTAAAGCTCAAAACCCCTAAACCTTGCATAAAAGTGACCTGAATGGACTTAGTTTATTAAAATTTGATCGAAGGAGAACTTAATTATGTTTTTTAGGCACAAGAGAGCTTTTACAGAGATCATCTTTAATCTAGTGTTAGCAATTATCAAAGATAGAGACCATGGAAACTAGCAGGCAAAAATTGAAGGAAGAGACTGAGCTCTATTTGACAATAGACAATAAGGGCCAGATCTTCAAGGATACTGAATTGGACCTCATTGCATTGAACATCTAGGTCTTTAGGAATTGGTTTGATCTCTTCTTCATGATAGAAGAATTACAACCCATTTCATAAGAGGAATAGAGGAATGCCACCATGAGAAGGAAACACTATGACCTACTTATAGTTTAGATGGCCGACCTTCATCATGCCACAACAAAACTATAGGTATTACATTGTATTGACATCCTTGCCCCCATATTTATTAATTGTAGAATAGACAATGAATGGATCATTAAGGAGGGGAACTCAAAATGGGTAGCCTACATTTACCCTATTACTTTTGAGAAATACTACAAGTTCCCTCTCCCTCATGTGGACCTTTCCAAAATCAAAGAGTGGACTAGTAACCATGACTTGTGTCAGGAATCTAGAACAACAAACATGCTCTGATGCCACTAGTTGGGATCTTGCTTCTCAGAAAAAGCACAGTATGATTACCAAGTATAAGCAATTGAATATGCGGAAATAACCAGAAACACAAGTAACTAGAATTCACCAATAGCACAGAATATGAGAGACAATACACTATCTTGTATTAACACTGACAGAAAAGAATACAACAAAGAGCCGCCACACTCTTTCACCTTACAGAGATTCGCCACACCTCAAGTGTTCAGTAATTCTTCTCACACACACTCTCCTACACAAAAAACGGTCCCAACAACCAACTCACACACAGAATTGGTGTTCACCTCACCAACCAGTCAGTAATAACCCTGCCGGTACATCAAGCACTCTATAGCACTTCAAGCTGATCTCTCATGAACCTGCAACCTGCAATTCAAAGACCAAACTTACATGTAGATCCCCAATGAGCTTGTAACAACCTGCAACTCACAGATCTTACAACTAGAAGGAACTCTTCCTTTCTATCTCATGCCTTATACAATACATGCCAATGGGTCTATAAATAGATCCCTAACTCAAACACTAACTTAGACTCTTAATTTAGACAATTGTCCTCGCAGCACAAGACTCTAACTGGTCTCAACATGCAAACTCTTCGTTCACTTAACTAACTGTCCATGAAACGAGCAGTTCTGGAACACACAGGCGACCGACGTCGGTCCCTGCTTGTCTGGTTCTGCCGACGTCGGCCGACTTCCTGCCGTCACCGGTGGCCTTCTGCACTGGACTCTGCCGACATCGGTCCTGATGCCGACGCCGGTTACTGTAGAACTCAGCAACCATCTGTTCCTCAGTTTGTAAAGGTTGAAGCTTTTAGCTCCACAACCTAACAATCTCCCACTTGGAGATAAACAGCTGCAACCTGTACATGTACCTGTACACCGTCTAGTTTGTTACCTTGGCTATGTATCCATCTTCAAAATCACCCTTGAAGACCAACCACCACAAAAACCGTGGTGCAAAACCTGTGATCCAAATTACCTGCCACATCCACATCTACAACCATGTAGAAATAAACCTGAACTTGCATAGCATGTGCACCTGCTACTAGTCCCTGTAAGAATCCACTGAACTGTCCTCCAATGGTTCTCTCCCGGATTGGCTCCTAACTTGTGACAACTCCCACTGCTTGGGAAAACTCAGGTTTAGTACATACCATGCACTCAACCTCATTATGTGAATCAAGACCCCTGTTCATAGAACTGTCCAACCATCGGCGTGCCAACCGGTTTCACACAATCATCCTGAAACAAAGTCAACACATGACCTTCCATGTCTCTAGAACACACTCTTGCCAAAGAATCTTGCTGCTCCCAGATCCTCCATGACAAACACCTGAACTAGCTTTACCTTTAGTTCAGCAATACCTGTATATGTAACCCTGCAACAAGCACATCATACAGAAAATAGGATAGTGTAGCTAATACTATCCAACCTGGTAAAGAGAAACACAATGAACAAACCTCCATTGCCCTGCAGCTAATACAAGATCAAATACCCTGATCTTCCATCTCACGTATCTATTTCTGCTCTTCTTCATCCTTAACATCCATTCATCTTTCAGTGTTTACTTCCAGCTGGCAACACTACCCAAAACACCTGTTTGGTTCTCCTCCAAGGAATCACATCCTCATTCAAGCCTAGCTCCCACTGTTTTCTGGATCTACCTGTTCTGCTTCTTCAATAACTCCCTGGTCCTATGCCATAAGTGAGCAACAAGTAGTGTAAAGAAGGGAAATGACGAATTTAAGAACTTACTTACACCTTCAGTCCTCCATATGGGCGCTTGAGACTCCATGACAGGTTGCTGTCCACCCAAAATTCGTCTCAGTGACCGATGCCGGTCACATCTCAGTCTACAGCCGACCGATGTCGGTTCCCTGTGACTGCCTCTCCGCCGACGTCATTTTCCCCTGGCCGACGTCGGTCTCTGTCTGCCCCGAGTCACTGACGTCGGGCTGCACATAGCCGACATCGGTCCCTATCTGGACACCGACGCCAGTTTTCCTGCCGACGTCGGTCTCTGTGTTTTTCTTGTGAGACCTGACTTTTTCCCGCGAGCTCCTTTTGGATCAAACCCTTGTCCAAAACACCCTTGCTCTGCTCAAAATTCCTCTGCACCTTGTGCTGAACTCTGTCCGTCACTTTCTCCTTGAAAACCAAGGCTTTCCTGTTCTTGTCACTAACATCGGATTCCTCAAGAAATCTCACCTTCTTCTTCTGCATACAGAAACCATGATCCATGCCTTCCAAATCCGAAAGCATATCCTTTGACTCAAGAACCAGCATCTCCTTCATATCTATGTGACCAAGCCTATCAAGCCACATCTCCGAATCTACAGCTGAAGTAGATAACCCAGAAGAAGAATCAGTAAAACAAGTAGATAGATAAAGCGTACCTACTTTCTTACCTCTAGCTATAACAAGTGTACCCTTGGTAACCTTCCAAGAGTCCACTGTGAGAGTTACTGTGCAACCCTCTTCACCCAAACTTCTAACAAAAATCAGATTCCGCTTCAGAACTGGGACGTGCATGACCTCCTTTAACACCCATGTGTTACCTGTCTGCAGTTTCAGCTTCACTTTGCCTTTGCCAACAATCTGACAAGACTTACCATCCCCTACACAAATTTCTCCAAAATCTCCCTGGACATACTCATGAAAAAATTCCCTATGTGGGGATGCATGAAAAGAGGCACCAGAATCTAATACCCAAGATTCTACTTTATCCAAAGAACATACCAGAGCATCCTGTGCAATGTAACCCACAACATCTGCTTCTTCTTCATGTTCTTCATGCTGATCTGTACCCGATCTGCAGTCTCTCTTTAAGTGCCCTTGCTTTCCACATTTCCAGTAGGTTATTCTGCCATACCTGGACTTGGATCTCTTGCCCGTCTTCGACCTTGATCTCCCACGCTCTATCTTCTCTCTTGGCCTTCCTCTTCCTTCAACACTCAAAGCATCTCCAGATGATTCACCTGTGCTTTTCCTGCGTATCTCTTCGTTCAAGATTACACTCACAATATCATCCACTTTTAAGACTTTTGAAGGAGACACAGTGTTAGAAACTGCCATTACCATACCTTCCCAACTTTCAGGTAATGAACACAAGATTAAGAGAGCTCTTATTTCATCATCAAATACAATATTGACTGAACTTAACTGGTTTACTAAACCATGGAAATCACTAAGATGGCTATGAACAGATCCACCTTCCAACATTTGCAAATTAAATAAATGCTTCATAAGAAATACCTTATTCGAAGCTGAGGGTTTTTCATATAAATTTGCCAAAGATTCCATCAACTCCACCGTTGTCTTACACTGTGATAAGCTGGAAATCACAGATGATGCAAGACTCAATCTAACAGATCCCAGAGCCTTCCGATCAAGAACCTCCCATTCTTCATCTTTCATATCCAAGGGTTTGCTAGCAACCCCACCCAACGGTAAGTACAAATCTTTCTGATACAGATAGTCCTCAATCTGCATCCTCCATAATTGGTAGTTCTTGCCATTGAACTTTTCCATTCGTAGTTGACTGCTTTCTGTCATTGCTCAACTCCCACTCAAACAGAAACCCTGTGAGTAACCTGTAATCAAAACACACTACCCAGATCTACACCAATCTGTTAGTATCCCAACCAAAAGCTCTGATACCGATTGATGGTATCAAGCTTAAGAGCTTACAACCAAGGCTCTGATACCAGTTGTCAGGAATCTAGAACAACAAACATGCTCTGATGCCACTAGTTGGGATCTTGCTTCTCAAAAAAAGCACAGTATGATTACCAAGTATAAGCAATTGAATATGCGGAAATAACCAGAAACACAAGTAACTAGAATTCACCAATAGCACAAAATATGAGAGACAATACACTATCTTGTATTAACACTGACAGAAAAGAATACAACAAAGAGCCGCCACACTCTTTCACCTTACAGAGATTCGCCACACCTCAAGTGTTCAGTAATTCTTCTCACACACACTCTCCTACACAAAAAACGGTCCCAACAACCAACTCACACACAGAATTGGTGTTCACCTCACCAACCAGTCAGTAATAACCCTGCCGGTACATCAAGCACTCTATAGCACTTCAAGCTGATCTCTCATGAACCTGCAACCTGCAATTCAAAGACCAAACTTACATGTAGATCCCCAATGAGCTTGCAACAACCTACAACTCACAGATCTTACAACTAGAAGGAACTCTTCCTTTCTATCTCATGCCTTATACAATACATGCCAATGGGTCTATAAATAGATCCCTAACTCAAACACTAACTTAGACTCTTAATTTAGACAATTGTCCTCGCAGCACAAGACTCTAACTGGTCTCAACATGCAAACTCTTCGTTCACTTAACTAACTATCCGTGAAACGAGCAGTTCTGGAACACACAGGCGACCGACGTCGGTCCCTGCTTGTCTGGTTCTGCCGACGTCGGCCGACTTCCTGCCGTCGCCGGTGGCCTTCTGCACTGGACTCTGCCGACGTCGGTCCTGATGCCGACGCCGGTTACTGTAGAACTCAGCAACCATCTGTTCCTCAGTTTGCAAAGGTTGAAGCTTTTAGCTCCACAACCTAACAACTTGAAATTCTTCCTTAGACCTTGATTATACCAAGGAATTCATATCTTTAGAAACCTTAAGGGAAAGATCCTTATCACCCAATTCAGAGAGGGCATTAAGGTAATAGTGACCCTATTGAGTCGAGCCTTTGGTACCCCTTTAACTACTTAAGTGAATAAGATCTAGGTCTCATATGTGCACTTCATGGTGGAGGAGAAAATTAACCCTCTAATTAGAGACTTAATCAGTGTTTTCCTAGCCAAACAATTCAATAAAATCAAAATAAAGACCTCAAAGTAATTTTTTATGATGTCATACCCACTTGATGCCCATATTGCCTCAATCACCTTCCTTGAGATTAGAAATTGGTCCCCAGAGGGAAAGACAACCATTTCACATTACTATTTCAAATTTAAGTACATGAATCACATGCAGTTTATTTGTGACTACATTTATCCAACTATAGTGGAGGCCATCATAGGTGTTACCATGCCTAGGGTCCACCCCCTCATCAAGAGGTATGTTGAAATGATAGGGGATGTATGGTATTACCCTAATTATAGGGTCATCAAGATAGAAGAAATCATGTCCCAACCTTATAGGTGGCCAGTCTATGTTCCAAATAAGCTTGTAGAGTAGGAAATTGCCTCCTAGCTCATCCATGGCATTGATAAGACTTGCAAAGAGAAGAATAAGGGTCTACTCCACCCCTTCCCATTGAATATTAGGAAAACCATAATAAAAGACTAGAAATAGGTGGAAATCATGTCCACACATAGAGATTCATTTGGCTTCCAGATGGATGAACTCTAGATGTGGGATCTAAAGAACATAGTAGGTGAGTATATAAGGGATAAAAAGCTTCCAAAGTCAAAATATGTACATCAACTCAGTGTCCATGACATCATATATATTAAGGCTAAGAACTATGAAGAAGTATTGGCCAGGGTCTAAGGCCACAACATTAAGCTTGAACATAGGTTAATCAAGGATAACAAGCCATTTGGGGAAGCATGGAAAATGCATCCTTTACAATATCACTTAATACCTAGGCCATCTAGAATAGCCCATGATTAGCCTTAGTTAGAGTAACTATAAACACAACCCTAAAAACATGTTGAGAAAGTTCAAGGTGAACAAGGTAGAGAAAAGGATAAAGTTAGAGAAGTAAGGCTAGAAGAGAGACCTAGGAAGGGCCCTTACCTTTGAAACTTTCCCAAATGCCACCTTCTCTAGTATAATTTTTAGACATGATAGCCTTAGATTTAGAGGAGACACTTGAGGGTTCCCTCAAATAACTTATAGAAGCCTATGACTCTGATAAGGAAGGGGAGCCCAAAGAAGATACATGAAAAGAGCTTATCCCAGTAACATCTCATGAGAAGAGGAAGGTAGAGTTAGCCAAGTATCTAGGAGGTCTAGAGATAGCTTGACAAAGGTAGATGTAGGAGGTCTAGATACTTTTCCTCTTCAAGGTATCTATGCCTTCAATTTTTTACCAAGTATGTCCTAAATAGGAGAGTCTTCCATCAATGTATTGGGTGTGGTACATGACCTCCCACATAACCCTAAAAATTATTTACCTACATTTAGTCCAATAGGTATAGTAACTATTGAGGAACATATAAAGTATTTTAAGGTTACCTTAAAATTGCTTAAAGTTGTGCATGAGGATGTACATTGTAGGTTATTCCCCTTTACATTTTGAGATGTTGCTTATGAATGGTTTTTGAACTTGCTTAATAATTACATCACAAGCTGGGATGATTTCAATAATGCATTCATTGATCAATTTGGTAATATTTTTAGTCTTTATGTTATTTATCATCAGTTCACCACTATTAGAAGTGATGCAAGTGAGCCTATTAGGTCCTTCAATGCTATATTTCAAAATTTTTTTAGCAAGACCATAGACCCTTATAAGCTTGATGATGTCTTAGCTTTATAGATTTACAAAGATGTAGTAGATCCCAATAACTCTATGTTTTTGAAGAGATCCATGCTAGCCATAACTTCATTAGTTAGAGCCTATGCTAAAGTAGTAACCATCAATTATTAGATGCAGACCTAAGGGAAAATGGCATATTCTATTCTAAACATCAACCCATAAATGCTTGTGATGAACTTGTTCCCAAATAACAACCAAAATATCTTAACATTAAAGCAGCTCCCAAACTTAATTTAGTTATTGTTAATTCATGCAACTCATAATCAAAATTTAGGATTCATAAATCATCCTACTAATGAATTCAATATAGGTGATTAAAGAGCTTTGGTACCATCTTCTAACAATAACCAAGTACACAATTCTAAAACTCCTAAAAATGAGAATGAATTTATCTTAAATATGGTCCAAAAGTTGAGTATTGATTTCCTTCAGTTATAAAAATAAGTTGGAAATATTTCCAAAAATTTAGGTGGGAATTTCTCATTTTAAAGATACAATAGGCCAACTAATAAGTTTTAAAATGATAATTTTCATAATAATAGGAGTAATGAGACATCTTATAAAAATAATACTATGGACGTTAACCTCACTGATATTGCATTACCTGACTATTATAGGGTACATTGCATAACCAAGCATGGGGAAATTGATTGTATAGAATCTTGAAAAGCCTTTGAGGCTTTCCAAGTGGAATTGGATACATTTGAAGTGATATCTAATGAATAAAATGGTGCAATTTCTTTGTATCTAAGTCACCTAATCAAGCCTTCATTATGGAGACCTTTGGTTTCCCCTTTCAAAAGGAAAATGAACCTGATGAGATCCTTGAGGAGATCCAAGACTTTCAATAGTTCTTTAATAATACATATCCCTTGAGGAATAGGGACTAGAGGTATCCTTTGACTACCTCAACACTTTCAAATAATTTTGGAACTCCTCTAGACACTTCTTCAAGCAACAATCCTATGCCACCTAAAGGGAGTACTTCTAAACCTAGCATTGAAATACTTAGTTTTTCTAGGACTTGTTATAACATAGTTAAGGATATGAAAAATATAAAGGCTAATATCACTTTATATGAACTTATGTATATCATAGAGCAAAGGGACCTTCTACTAGAATCATTGTCAAAAAATTCCAACAATCCACCACAGACTGATCATGCCAACATGACTATGCACAAGGTCAAAGCTAAGTATCCTCCTTCCTTGCTCACTATTAGGATGTTTGGTAAGAACTTACATAATTGATTATTATAATTAGGATAATATACTAATATAATACCTATAGGTATATGCAAATAATTAGGCCTGACCCCTATTAAGTGGTAAATCAATTGGATAAATCTAGAGTTAGGGTAATTAGGGAAATTTTAAATGTTCACATGTAACTATATTTTGAGCCTAGGGTGCAAAAATTCAATAATATTTAAGTTGTTGCTATACCTAATGTTTATGGAATCTTATTGAGTAGGGAATGGACCAAGGCTTTGAATGGTTACATGTCCATAGATTGCTCACATCTGTGGCTACCTTAGAAGGGAGTCCTCAATCAAACTAGGGTTGAGAGAGAGACAAGAACAAAACATATGATAACTGAGTACAATGATGTAGATGAAAGGGTCAACATAACTAATTTAGACTTAGGATTTTTCACCTTAGAATATGATAAGGAATGTAATATGAAGAGTACTCATGTTGTTCCTAGTCTATGGATATTACATTTTGATGGTGCTAGGTGTAATACTAGATTAGGAGTTGGTATTGTTTTAATTGACCCCACTAATAGAAAGTACCATGCTTATTATAGGATCTAATTCCCTTGTACTAAAAATCTTTTTGAATATGAAGCCCTTATCTTAGGTTTGCAATTTTCTATAAAGAATAAGGTCAAAGAAATGATAGTTTATGGGGATTCAGAACTAGTGGTTAACCAAGCTAGAAGCAAATACCAATGTAAACTCTCATACCTAAAAAGGTATAATTTCAAGGTTTGGGATCTGATTGAATCCTTTGATGCCTTTAGCATTAGTTCTATCCTAAGGGGATAAAACCAAGCTACTAATCAGTTAGCATATGTTATAGCCAACCTCATGCCCAATCAAGATTCCCCTAATTTCAACATTGAGCTAATCCCTTATCCTTTAGTTCCTAATAATGTTAACCATTTCCAAGTATTCAATGATGATAAAAAAAATATTAGATTTCATGACCAATTTTGGGGCATTTGATGCTCATATCATTGATGAAATTGATGAAAGTACATCTAGAGAGGATAAATTTAATGGTAAAGTCATTCAACTAAATGACAACAAGATCCCCAAGGGGATGTTTTATTTAGAGAGACTATTTGATCAGGACAAATTGGTTGAGGTTTCCAAGGTTCCCAAGGTAAGTGGGAAAGATTATAATGTTGTTGATCTTGACCTCCATGATTAACCCCAACTGGTAAATGTTGGAAAGGCTTGCACAAACATTGAAAATAAGAAATCCAAATAACTCCTTACCTGATATAGGGATGCTATAGCATGGTCCTATGATTACCTAATGATCTTTGATTCAAGGGTCATCACACATGCTATACCCCTTAAATAAAGTTACAAACCATTCAAGTAGAAATAGAGGCTTTTAAACCTTGCAATAGAACCCATGATATTTAAGGAAGTCAAAATATTATTGAATTCTAGGATAGTCTTCCCCATTAGGCATTCCACTTGGGTGGCTAATTTGGTGCCATTCAGGAAAAAGAATGGTGAGATTAGACTTTGTATTAATTTCAATAACTTGAACAAGGAATCAAAAAAGGACAACTATCCCCTTCATTCCATAGACCAAATAATTCAAGTTGTTTTAGGTTCAGCTATGATGTCTTTTCTTGATGGCTTTTCAGGTTACAACCAAGTGTTGGTTGATATAGAGGACAAGATGAAGACAACTTTCACCACAAAGTGGGGGACCTTTGCTTACAAGAGGATACCCTTTGGGACAATAAATGTATGATCTACCTTTCAAAGATTTACGTACCATGCCTTCTAAGGCTTGATAGGTAAATGCATCATTATTTATATGTATGATCTAACATTTTTTCTAAAAATAAGGAATATCACTTCATGCATTTACAACAGGTTTTTGAAAGATGCAGAAGGTATGGTACTTATTTGAACCTTAATAAGAGTATATTTTGTGTGATTGAAGGAAAATTATTGGGTCATGTTATAACCAAAGATGGGATCTCTATAGATCCTAAAAGAGTGGAGGCCATAACTAGAATAGAGCCTCTAAATAGTAAAAAAGAGCTAAAGTCATTCTTTGGTAAGATAAAATTTGTAAAAAAGTTTATTTTTTGTTTTGAAATTTTTTTTATGCCACTGAATGACTTGCTAAAGAAGGATTCCAAGGTCACATGGAATGAAGATTCCAGAAAGGAATTCAATGATATCAAGAAGACCATTTGCCATGCTGCAGTCCTCATAAGTCTTGATTTCTCAAGGGATTTCTACTTCTATTCCTTTGCATCTAACCACACTATGGCTACAGTGTTAACTTAGAATATTAAATGGTGTGACCACCCAATTACTTTTATGAGTAATAATTTTAAGAATGCTGAGTTAAATTATTCATTGATTGGTAAAAAAACATATGCATTAGTTAAGGAAATTAAGAAATTTAAGTATTACATCCTTATAAATAAGGTACATTCCATCTTACCTGACCCTGCCACTAAACTTATGTTAAGTCAAAATGAATTAGGAGAACATAGAGGTAAGTGGATGTCATTTCTGTAGGAATATGACTTGGAGATGAAAATAACAAAATTAGTAAGATGCCAAGGTTTGATCCAAATGATTTCTAATACTAACCCTAGGCTAAGTATTATGTAAGTGGATCAACAAAGATTTTTTTCTAGTAAGCGGTATGATTGAATCATACATTTGATAATTAATGATACTTGTCATATAAGTCTATCTAGGGAGAGAAATATGGCCCTAATATTGAAGGCAACCCACTATTTGATCAATAATGGGATCTTGTATAGAATAAAAATTTAAGGCATTTAATTAAGATGCATCTCACAAGAAGAAGCCACCCAAACCATGAGTACCTTCTATGAAAATTTGGGTGGTGGACATCCATCTTAGAGAACCACATCCCAAAAAATTCTTAGAGATGGCTATTATTAGCCAAACATTTTTAAGGATGCTCATAAACATGTGAGGGAATGTCATTCATATCAAATCTTTAGCACCAAAGAGCCAAAGGCAGCAATGCCTCTGCAACCAGTTATGATTGACAAACCCTTTGCTCAATGGGGGTTAGTCTTTGTTGACATAATCAACCACAACTCATTTGAAGGTCGCATGTATATCCTTACTACCATAGACTATTATATATGGTGGACTGAAGCTGTAACCACCAAACAATGTAGGACTAAAGAAGTGATCAACTTCTTGGAGGAAAACATCTGTACTAGGTTTGAAACTCTAGTCCCTCTAGTCTGTGACAATGGATCTACCTTCATATCTATAGAGATGACTGAATGGGCTTATGATAATGGTGTTACACTTAAGTTTGCCTCCAACCATTATCCCCAAGGGAATGAAGTCTCTAATTCAAAAAATAAAAACTTGATGAAAGCAATCAAGAAGTCTACTAAAGACAAGCCTATGACTTAGCACAAGCTCCTTAAATTTTCACTTCAAGCTGATAGGATAAGAATCAATTACGCTCTCAAATCCTCATCATTTCTATTGGTATACAAATAAGAACCTATCTTTCCTATCACTCTCAAACTTCCCACACATATTTATGAAAGAATACATAGAGTAGAGTCGATAACTATCCAATTCAATATTACTAGATATAATTTAGATGGAAGATGCAAGGGAGAAAGCCTTTGCTGATTTTAGTAGAAATCAAAACACAGTCAAGATATGGTTTGATAAAAGGTCCAAGATCAAGGTGTTCATATAGGGAGACTTGGTTTTCCTTTGGGACAAAGCATCTGAGCCTAAAGGGAAACATGGTAAATTCACACCCTTGTGGATTGCCCATACTAGATTGTAGAAACATTAGGCAACAACACCTTTAATCTCAAATATCTACAAGGAACATAGTTTACATTGACCACCAATAGGTAGTATCTCAAACACTACTTCTCTATTGCTCCTTAGATTAGTGTAGGTAGGCTAGGTAGTTTATTTTCATGTTATTTCTTTCTCATCCCTTATTTATATATAGGTATGTACATATTTATTTATTTTTCTTTGCTATCTTTCTTTCTTGCTTTCTATTGTGTGTTTCTTTCCTATTTCTTTGTTCCTTGATTCTAATAAGTCCCTAGGGACAATTTTGAGCTTAGAAATTATGAAGTTTGCTTGAAAACATGCCCCTAATTTAGAAATGTATGTATGAACCCCATGCATAGGATGACCATGGTTTTGAAACATAAAACATAATGTTATATCATGAAGTAACTAGTAAAGATCAATGAAAAGGCCAATCATTTCATGAGATCCTAACCATTTCCTTGACTTCTAATTGGTTTTAAGAAGACTTTCACTTATGGGGTGAAAACTCAAATTATCAGGGTATACCCCAAACTAGAACTTAATCAACATCCTTGCTTGGGATAAGTATTGAAACCATAGGTGATTTTCAAAATATCCAATACTTGACCAAATCCTAGAACCTAGCTATCCTAATTCCCAACCTTGCATAAATCATAAAGGTTTAAGAAAAACAAAGAAATAAAAAAAGAAAGATATAATGAAAAATCTAAAGCTTTTAGGTAAAGGTGATTTTGGTAATCTCCATCAGGGCTACAGATGCTTGGCCTGTAGTGGAGCAAGTCACTGAGTGGAACCAAAGGTATCTCTATTATGGCTATGGACTCCTAATTAGAATAAGAGCAATTCCTAAGCCTTCCCTAAGTTAAAAACATGGTTCTCAATGACCATCTTAGCATGCTATAAATTAGTGTAAGTGATTAAGGACGTGAAACCTAGAAGTTGTTTCTTGAACCCCATGGCAAATAGTAAGTGGAATCAAAGCACACACATAGTTTAGATATGTCTTGGTATTTGACCTTAAAACCATAAGTGCAAGGTTTTTTTCAATTTGACCTAGTTTGGATGATGATATTGATCAAATGAAGTGGATGACATAATTATCTATTTGATCAAAGTCCATAGCTTGTAACATATTACTATGTTTCCCCCATGAGTCACCATTTTTTGGGACCAAAATACCCCCTTTTTTTGAATTGGGACCCTTAAGAAACCCTAAGAATAAAACATGGAAATTTTAGCATGTCAATGTCTTTTATAGAATTTGAAGGTCATTCACTTCATTAAAAGGTAGGCTTATGTGGTTTTATTTTGCTTTAATCTAGAATAATAGTGCTGATGAGATTCATTTGGATTTTATTTTCAGGTTCTATGGCATGTGTTCTTGAGAATTATATATTATGAAATCCTATAAAACCATCAATTCAAATTTGAATAATGGTGAGAACTAAATTGGCAGAAACTTTTTTAAAATTTATTTTAGACCCTAGTATAAAACTCATGTTCTAAGGCTTAGTCATTTTTTTGACATGACTTAGCCCAAAGGCTTGATTCCCTTTGATATTTTCCCCATTTAAGGTTCCCCCATGTGTTTAACTAATGTTCATCCTATAGGGTCCTTTTAATATTTGCCAACTTAGCCTAAGGTTTTAATACTAAGGCCTCGACGCATTCATTAATACAATCATGACCTTAGTCTTAATGCCTTAAGCCTAAGTCTTTTATGTTTCCATGATCCTAATTTAATTTCCTTGCATATTTTAGGATCTAATGGCCCATGATTTATCATGGTATTTGATCTAATGGAGTGAGGATAACCAAAACTTTGACTTAAATAACATACATATTTGGTGATCTGATGGTCCACACTTACTCTCTAGGACTTGATTAGATGGAGCAAAGTATAATTGAAAATTCAAAAGGATACAAGAGGCCTAACAGATGGAAACATGGCTTCATTTCATTTAATGATTAAAAGGAAAAAGGGCCCCACTTGACATGATAACTAATCAAAAGCAAGCCCTTAGATCAAGATCCCACAACTGTCGCTTCATTGTGGATTTGATCTAATAGAGTGAATTAACATTGAGACGCTAAGAATCCCCATGAAAATTCCAAATGGCATCATTGAGTTTGGTACTAAATTTTTTAATGAACTTAAATCCTATGTTCGTGTGACCTTCATTAAAATGTCCAAAAAGATGAATTTGACACTCGCACAACCATCAACATTAAGCCCATTAAAATGAAAATTTCACTAGATTAAACTTGATGTCCACATGACCATCAATTGATGCCTATGAGGGTGTATTTGACATCCAAAAGACCATTAATTTTAATCCAAGGAAATATCTTACTTAGGGTTAAATGGCATTCCAAAATCCTATTTGAATAACTCAGAAATGGCTTTACAATCTAAAAGGAAATGCTCAAAAGATGCTAAAAAATAGGAGTCTTCGACCTGAAAAATATGGAAATGGTCTTATAAACTAAATACTTAGTCTAAATTTATATGGAAGGGTTCCCATGGCATTTTGTTTAAAAAATAATGAACCTTAAACTATGAGCTTATGCTAGGTCTTATTTTAAAAGAGAGGCCCTTATCACATGAAGTATAAGCCAACCAAAGGTTTTCATATGTGGTGACCTAGACTATCTAGACCCTCACCCCTTTGTTATAAATTAGGAAACTTAGTCATAAATTCCCTAGCCTAAGGTTTATTTTGTGCTTAATAAACATAAAATAAACCTTATCCTAAGGAACTTAAGCCTAAATCATGACTTTAATAATATACTAACTTAACATTCATGCATTTTTGTAGATCAATGGTTCACACCCCATAGCTAGATTTGATCCAATGGTGTGAGTCCCCTAAAGAATTTTTCAAAAGGACCCCAAGATCCTACAATTTTTATGCATGGCACAAGATCATTTGAGGCATAACTGACAAGGCAATCAATGGCTTGTGCTTTGTAGTTAAGAGTTGATCTGATGACATGAAGGTGCCAATGAATTTTTAAAGGCTCATGAGCTTGCCACATGGCTGATACTCATTTGATGAGTGAATAATGAAAGATATGAAGCATAAAGAAGATATGTGAACATGACAAGTGCTATGACCATAAGGCTTAAGACCAAGGAACCAATTAAAAGGCAAAATCTTGAATTATAATCAATAGATATTAATTTATCATGGCACTTAATACAATAGAGTGAAGTAAAAGAGGCATTTTTTAAAGGCTAACAACTAGTGTTTGAAAGGCATTTATGAAAATGCCATGAAAGGTCTAGACCAATGCCACATAGATGCCACACAAGCAAAAAAAGACAAAATTTGACATCTTGTGGGCTCAAAAACACAAAGGTATAAAGGCAAAGGTCCAAATCAAATCCAAGGCATGTATAAGTTGAAGCCTAGATATATTCCACCATTAAAACTCTAAAACCCTAAACCTTGCATAAAAGTGACCTGAATAGACTCAATTTTTTATAATTTAATCAAAGGAAAACTTAATAGTGTTTTTTAGGCACAAGAGAGCTTTCACAGAGATCATCTATAATCTAAAGTGAACAATTAGCAAAGATAGAGACCATGGTAACTAGTAGGCAAAAATTGAAGGAAGAGATTGAGCTCTATTTGACAATAGATAATGAGGGTCAAATCTTCAAGAATACTGAATTGGACCTCACAGCATTGAACATCCAAGGCATTAGGATTGGTTCAAGCTCTCCTTCATGATATAATAATTACAACCCATTTGATAAGAGGAATAAAAGAATGCCACCATGAGTAGGTGACACTATGACCTGGTTACAGTCTAGATGGCTAGCCTTCATCATGCCATGGAAAAACCATAGGTATTACATTGTATTGACGTCCTTTCCCCCATATTTATTGATTGTAGAATAAGAAATGAATGGATCATTAGGGAGGGGAACTCAAAAGGGGTAGCCTACATTTCCACTATTACTTTTGAGAAGTACTACAAGATCCCTCTCCCCCATGTGGACCTTTCCAAAATCAAAGAGTGTACCAATAACCATGACTTGGATTCCATCCTCAGACCCTGACTACAACAAGGACCTCATATCTTTAGAAAACTTGAGGTAAAGATCCCTATCACCCAATTTTGAGAGGGAATTAGGGTAATAATGACCCTATTAAATTAAGCCTTTAGTGCCCCTTCAACTAATTATGTGAGTAAGATATGGGTCCCATATGTGCACTTCATGGTGGAGGAGAAACTTATCCCTCCAATTCTAGACTTAATTAGTGTTTTTCTAGCCAAATAATTCAATACCATCAAAAGAAAGACCTCAAAGAAATTATTTATGATGTTATACCTACTTGATGCTCTTCTTTCCTTAATCACCTTCCCTAAAATTAAGAATTGGTCCCTAAAGGGAAAGACAACCATTTCACATTACTATTCCAAATTTCACATCTTCAGCTATAGGAATCACATGAAGTTTATTTATGATTGCATTTATCCAACTATAGTGGAGGCCATCATAAGTGTTCCCATGCATAGGTTCCACCCCCTCATCAAGAGGTATGTTGAAATGATAGGGAACATATGGTAACACCCTAATTATACAATCATCAAGATAGAAGTAATCATGTCCCAACCTTATAGGCTACTAGTATATGTTCTAAATAAGCTTATAGAGTAGGAAATTGCCTCCCAACTCATCTATGGCATTGATAGGACTTATAAAGAGAAGATGAAGGGTCTACTCCACACATTCCCTTTAAATATTAGGAAAACCATAATAATAGACTAGAAATAGATGGAAATTATGTCCACACACATGGATTCATTTGGATTCTAGCTGGATGAACTCCAGATGTGGGATCCAAATAAAGTAGTAGGTGATCATCTAAGGGACAAGAAGCTTCCAAATATATAATATGTACATCAACTTAATGTCTATGACACCATATTTATTAAGGCTAAGAACTATGAGGAAGTATTGGCTAAGGTCCAAGGCCACAACATTAAGCTTGAACACAAGTTAATTAAAGATAACAAGCCATTTGGGGAAACATGGAAAATGCATCCTTTGCAATATCACTTACTACCTGAGCCATTTGGAATAACCCATGAGTAGCCTCAGGTAGAGCAACCATAGCCATAACACCAACAATAGTTTAATAAATTTTAAGGTGAACAAGGTAGAGAAAATTAAAAATCTAGAGAAGGCTAGAAGAGATAATTGGGGAAGGGCCGCTACCTTCAATAGTTCCCCAAAGGCCACCTTCTCCAGTATAATTTTTAGACATGATAGCCTTAGAGCCAGAGGAGACACTTGAGGGTGCCCTCAAGGAACTTGTAAACACCTATGACTCTAATAATGAAGGGGAGCCCAAAAAATGTACAAGAAAAGAGATTATTCTAGTAGCATCCCATGAGAAGAGGAAGGTAGAGCTAACAAATGCCCATGTGGGACTAAAGAAGAGATCAAGATTGACCTTCACTCATCCCACTAGTAAAGTTAATCTATTCAATGATGAGTTCCCAATTCATGAGATATTCATTCTTGACTTGTTCATCTATGGAAATTTGTAAAAGATACCCTCTTTTTCTCATTCTTGGGCCATGATGAGGGTTACTGATGTTGAAATAAATGACGGTATGAAGCCTTGGATAAGGGCTATAGTGAAGGAGTAGGAAGAAAGGAGAATTGTGGCTATTGAAGGACTAGAAGGCAAGAAGATATATGCTTTAGGAGAATATATTAGCTCAGGTGTGGAGGTCTTAAAACCTCCCAAATTCAAAGATCTAGTTACTACCATCCATTTCAACCCTAAAACAATTGTGTTGGAGAGAATAACAACTAGGACAACTATGGTTGGAATAGAAGAATTCACCTTTCAAAAGGTGGAATAGTTTTTAGGACTAACCCCTATGGGAGGACAATAAATAAGTGAGGATACCATTCATGGGGAAGATGTGGAAAGTCTGATTGAGGCTGAGTCAGCACAAGCTAAAACTAGATTCTAGGGTTTGAAGCAGAGGATCCAAAATTTACAAAAGGAGAAAGGAAACTTGCAAACATAGGCAATTATATTAGTTCCAAATGCAATGACCAAAATGCTTGATGAGTCATTTTATGACATGTTTGAGGCACTTAAGTCAATTAAACTAAGGAAAAGTGCATTGTAAGGGTAGTGTGTACGAGCCAAGAGTTTAGTCACTTAGTAGCAAGCCTTAAAAGATAAAATAAACCAACTCAACATTCAAGCAAAGAAATAGATCCTAAACTTCAAGACCATCAGTTTGGAAAATTTGAGTACAATTTTGGGGATTTCCATTGAAAAGGTTCAAAGTTTAAGTGCATGGTTTAATGGTGTGGAAAGGGTCCTAAAAAAGGATAAATAACTAATTACAAGAATTGAACAACTTATTAGGACCATGCTTATAGAGCTTGCACAACCCAATGTCCTTGGGATCATAAGTAATGACGAATTTAAACATAGGGCTAATTTGGTAACCCTAAAAATCAAAGGAAAAAAGCCAAGGCAAATCTGGGGCTGATAACATCAAAATCTTGGACATGATATTTAATGCAAGGGAAAGGATAAATGAAGTCAAAAGCATTTAAGAGGCCTTAAATAGGAATGATAAATAATTTGATGGCTTGACAGCTCAAGAGGAGGAGCATATCATGAAGCCTATTGTGAATTTGGATCTAATTAATAAGCAACATGAGAAAGCCATGAGTATCCTCCAATAATGACAATCAGAGGCCCCACCAACCAATTAGAGAATATTTTATTTTGTAGAAATTTGTAACATTTTGAAATAGGATATTCTATTGTAAAATAATATACTAATTTTTTAGCATATTTGCCTCTAGGTCAGTATGATTGTGAATAACACATGCATTTTAGAACTTATAAGGACAACTATCCTTATCTTTGTACACTTGTATTTTGTAATTGACCGGTATATTGCCTATCTTTCCTATAAAGGCATGTATTACCATTTGTAAAGGGGAGATATTTTTGAGCAACTTTGTATAATTTTAAGTAATTAATATAATCAAAGGAATTATACAAAGATAGTCCATGTTTGACATGTTAATTTTCATTTTTTATATTTTATTTCAATTTCTAGTTAAGGTCTTGAATTTGAATGGTGACTTGGAATTCTGAGTTGTATCCTAGTAATCATAGGGTTTATAATTTGTGCAACCTGCTAGATTAGCTGAAGATATTTTGTTCTCCTTCATTTTTATTTTACTTTGTTTTTAGATGTGCATGTGCTATCTGATAATAGTAGTAAATATTTAAAGAACTAGTTCTTACTTGTGATTCTTCACACTATCCTTTGAAATTTGCCTAGTATATAGTGGAAGTTGAGCTTAGGCTATTTTATATTATATATTGGTTTGAATGCATACTCAATTGAAATGGATGCTTTGTCATAATGTTTAAGGCTAAAATTGGTAATCACTCTTTTCTTTTTTTCCTTACCCTTCTCTTTTCTCCTTTTTTTTACCCCAAGATCATTTTAGTTTTAGCTTCATTGTAAATATCCACTTAGATTAGTCTATAGCTTAAATATGGAGTGCAATTCACTAAGTATTAACATATATTCTTAACAATTCATGAAGAATGGACCAAGGTGGCTCCCGACCACCAAATTATATAAATTTTTTGGAAGAGTTTATCTTACTCTACTGCTATTTCACCATAGGAAACTAGATTGATAAAACCTACAGCTCATGCCTTGGATTTCTCAAATTCTAGAATGAGAAGTGTTATTTAAACACTATGAGAACCTATGGTCCATTTAGAAACATCAATAGGGTGTGGGATAGTGATTTAAATAATTGATTATTTTTGTTGTATCATATGTTGATCAAGATGAGCATCTCCACATCAATAAGAATAATAGATTCATTTACTTTACCTTACACTTACCATTGTTTCATACCTTGTCATTTACCTTACCTTGCCACTTGGGGGAAACCCTATTACTATTATAGCCAATTATCATAACCTAATATGAGCTTGATAAAATGATGAACACAATACATCTCCAACATTATTTCACTTTAGATACCTAAGGTATTGTCTATGAAGATTGTTTACAATCATACCATACTTTGAACTTAATTGCATCATACCATATATCATTTTATCCATACCTTCCCTATCGATCAAAGTTATTTTGCCGTCCTTTCCCCACCCTTTTTTACTTTGGTTTCGATCTATTAGTTCTTTAGTCACCTTCAGGGATTGGAATCAAATGAGTTTCAATAATTGATTCAATATTTTAGAAAGAGATAATATCTTGAACCAATATGATATTGGTTTGGCAATTAAATTCTTCATTGTTGTCATGTTCTATTTTATTCCTAATGATACTAATTATAACCACCTTTGGTAAAATTAGTGTCATTAACCTATGATATTATTTCCTAATTATAACTTCTTGTGGGCATATTATGAGAAATATCTTTACCATGCATTGTCACATCACCTTGCCATTCATATTTTATACTGTGTCATTTACCTAATTCATAAACTTGTTGCTACCTAGTAAGATTCCTCCATTATAAGGTATAAATTCAGTGACTTGAGGTATCATTTGGGATCATGTAGGTAGCACTTGATTCACATTGAGGTCAACTTAGTCACCCCTTTGCCACTCTCTCATTATTTTGCAAGCATTTTAAGTTTGAACACTCTTATCATTTTGCAAGAAAACTAAGCCACACTCTCACTATTTTGTGTATTGACCCTTTTGGTATCTCTTCATTCTTGATTGAGTTAATATGCCTCAAAAATTCCAAAAATATTTGTAAAAGATCTAGAAAATTCTAAAAATCATAAAATCATGAAAATTGGATTGGAATTTCCATGCGAGATATAAATCTATCAAAATTTTATGGGATGGGCCATCTTATCTATTCAATTTATATATAAACCACCTTGGTGTTTTTCCTCCCATTTTTGGGAGAACTACATCGGCCTAAGGTCCACACAGACTATGTAGGAAGCACTTGGATACATGGGGGTTGTGTTTCTATTTATTGGATTTTTAGTTTTTTGTTTGTTTATTTGTTTGACTATTTATTTACTTTCATTATTGTGCCTTGAATTAGTATATATGCATTCATTAGGTGATTCCTTTCCATTATACTCAAGTCTATTCATATTCACACGCCAACATTGTCATCATGGTTTTTATCATTAGTACATTTTATTAATTATTTATTAGATTGAGAGTCAGTCTTTATACATATTATAGCTCGATCATCATGGTATTTTATATCATGGTGTATACTATCATGTGCTAAAAAAAATCAATTTGGTGGATCTTATAAGCAATGGTGCTATGATAATTCTCCTTGTTCATGCTTGAATTTTTTTGGATCTATCTAAATATTACCCAAATGTAGAGTATTTAAATCATGAATGAATTCTAATCCTTGCTAGTTAGGACATGCATCTCCATAATAGTAGGTAGCCCAAATTCATGCATATCCTCTATAATAGATTACTCTTACTCCATAAGTAAGGATTCAATACATAAACCCCCTTTTTTGATTTTTTATATTAGGGCAAATCATAGTGCCAAAGATTATAATGGCATTTGGGCAAATCATTATGTTTCGATCTATCTACCCTATTGGGGCATTTTCATTGTGTTAATGATTATAACCACCTTAAGGCAAATCATTATCTGTATCTACCCTATATGATCCTTTTTCATTATGTTAATGATTATAATCACCTTTGGGAAAATTATTATTTTTCACCTTACTATGCCAATGATTCTAACTACCTTTGGGAAAATCATCTTTTTTTATCTACCCTACTAGGGAATTTCACTATGCCACTGATAATAACTACCTTTGGGTGAATTATTATTTCCACCCCCTTTACCTTTAGGTCCCATAGTTTCTTTCTTTTTGAGGTAATGTTCATCAAACTTAGTTATCACTCACTCCCTCGAGGGGACATCTAGGGCTCATCCATCACTTTATGGGGCATTAGGCATTAATGAATTTTTCATTCTTTAAGAAGATGTTACTATGCCTATAGCTTGCAATGCCTTCTCAAAGAGGAGTGAATTATAGACACCCCATTCTATCCATAACTAGATTCCAATCATATTTTAGATTGATTATTACCAAACAATGAAAATTACTCCTAAGAATCACTAAATATCCTAATTTCATCTGCACATTTGACATTAATGCTCAAAATCATGTTAAAGCATCTATTTTTGGGGTATTATCTTGTATTTAATAGTAACCTCTCATAGATTCATCTCCAGTCAAATTATGACCTAACAAATTGATAGTTTGGCCTTTAGACCCATTAAGTGGGGCACTTAAAAACAATTTCTAAAACATAAAAATGTTAAACAAAATAAATTAGCTATTCAAATAAAATTAAATAATTAAGTGAAAATTTTTATGTGTAATTAGTGTAATTGAATTTTTCAAAAAAAAATTTCAATAAAAATGAGGTCACAATGATGTCATCATCCTCAAAGTCAAAGAATTGAAAATATTTCCCTAAATGCCTTAAATTCAAAAATAGAGAGCCATGCTTAATAATTGAGATCTCTTTCCTAAATATTAAATTCATGTCCCATCCTTAACTCAGCTAGGGTTAGTTTTAACTCAACAATAGTTAACTCTAAACTAACTACACTCGGGTTAGAGTTAGTTTTGAAGGATATAAATATAAGGCTTCACCCATTGCTAAAAAAACTCTTTTGGTGTAAATTTTTAATGCAAAAATACCTTAAAGGATCCCATTGGTATAGTGTTATCATGCCTATTTTCTAAGCCAATCCAATCCAAAGCCAAATCCAAGTCTAGCATTACCAAGGTGACAGGGAGAGATGATACAAGGGGCTCCATTACCAAAGAATTATTGATCACACAACCAAACACATCAATTCATCACCAACATACAACTCTTTCTCTCATGGAAGGTAACATTGATTTTTTATATTCATTTTTGTATGTACTTGTATAGTTCTCTTGCTCTTTGAGTGTCTAGGCTATATGTGTAAGTTTTATTAGTGCATTTTGTTTTGATTTTATTCATACCAACACCATACTAATCTCCTCTCTTAGATTCTTATTGATCATAATTACTAAGTATGATAATATTATTAAGATAGGTTGGGTGAGTTGGATTTGTTTAGGATCAGTTACACCATCCCCTAACATGTTCTTGTTATTTTCATAAAACTTGGCTTTTTCATTTTGACTTGAAGATGAATTATCTTTTTTAAATATTTTGATCATACCTTTGACAACTAATGCTCTTTCAATTTTAAATCCTTTTTTCTATTATTTAATCAAATGATGTAGCATAATGGATTTGTAATTAATAGGCCAATTTAAAATTGATATTATTTGTAAAGATAGTTATAGGTTGATTATTGGGAGGTGACCATGTGAACTAGTTTGTTAAAGCATACCATCTTTGCATGAAGGAGGTGAATATCTCCGCATTACATTTTTAGTGTTGTATAAATATAGCATGGTCAATTCATGTTCAAAATTATAGGAAAAGTTTTTAAATATTTTTTCAAAAAGGTCCTCACAAGTTGTAATGGAGCCTTTAAGTAAGTGTAAGAACCACTCTAATGCTTGACCCCCTACGATGTGTGGAAAGAGTCTTAATATATAATTATTTCTATAAGAAACATTTGAGCATGCCATATCAAAATCTTTAAGGTGTTATATAGGATCTTCTTTTCCTTTTTACTTATCAAACTTTGGGGGTTCAAAATGTGTAGGATAAGGTACCATCATCATAGTAATGTCAAAGGAATGTCGATAGATTTTTTCAAACCTAAAATTTTGATTTGGGAATAGTTATTGTTTTTTAATCCTTTTAATTGGTCCTTAGTACTTTTCCATTATTAGAAAAATGTCATTTATTTGAGTAGACATTGTTGATTTGGATTAAGATCTAAAATCTATTTTGGATTTGAAAACTAATTTTGTTTTAGATTTGAACTTGAAAATTGATTAGGAGTTGAAAATTGAAATTGATTTGGATTTGAACTTAGATTTGGATTTTATTTTTGATTTTGATTGATGTTTTAATTTAAATTCAAAAATTAAATTCAAATTTAGATTTTTATTTTTATTTGTTGATTGAATTTTGATTTGGATTGGATTTCTAAATGAAATTCAAAATTTGATTTTGATTGATGTTTGGATTCCAAATTAGATTCTAATTTTTATTTTTATTTTGATTGATGTCTATATTAATATTCAAATTTGATTTAAAATGTGGATTGGGATGTTGATTGATGTGAGTTAATCCTAGGTTATTGGCATTGTTGATAGGATAACTTGGATTTGTGTGTAATTTGGTTGATTTTTTGTTTGAAAGATTATTTGACATGTTGGGTATAAGATCAAATAATTACTTTTCTATCATTTTGACATGTTCTTCAACAAAAAAGACATGGATTTGTTGGGATGTTTTGTCTATAATCACATTTCCTTATCTACATAGGTTTTTGGAGACATTTTCAAAATTAGTATGGGAGGATCCTATGATGGCCTTGTTGTTGACTAGAGGATCATTGGATGTTACTTGATCTTGTATAAGAGGTGTTGAATTTCTCTTAGAAATTAGTAGAGATAAGACTTTAAGATCAAAATTAGGTGGAAACTTGGCTCCTAGCAATAAGAGTTATAACAAAACTTCATTCTTATTCTCTATGAGGCTATCAGTCACTTGGGATGGTTGTTCCTTAGGCAAACTAATAGCATGTTCATACTCATCTTGAAGGGGTCCCTCATTGTTATCATTGTCATTGATCTCAATATGATTTTTTTGGTTTCCAAATTGAAAGGGATCATTTCCAAAAGGTTCTTATCTAAACCTAGGATTATTCAATAAGCCTTGGTACCTTGTGATGGGAAACATTTTTTTAAGTTTATACTTGACTCCAAAAAGGTGTATGACTCAAAATTGGAAATCTAAATGTTTTGACAAATTTTTTGAGTTATTTGGTTTTTTGGACTTCTTGATTAAGGATGTTTTGATTAAGACTATTACTTGGAAGATGAACACTTTGATTTTAGAACATAGAAGACTTCAATTACATGGATTTCATAAGAATATAAAAAATAAAAAAAGATATACAAACAATTTATATTCTAAATAAAAGGAAACATGTAAGCCACATAAAAGGATAAAATCTAGGCAAGGGACTTGAATGAATTATAGGCTCTTATATATATTGGTTCGTTCATTGAGCAGTGTCGAACTAATGTCTTAGATCATTAACTCTGGAGGTAGAACCATAACTATAGCTCATTAAACCTGATTTTGAGGGTAAATTGAGAGTAACTTCCTAGAGCTAATCACTTTTCAGGGAGCTATAATGCAAATGGATGAATGAAAATATTAAGGATTAAGGTTTATATAATTTTATCTAAGGGATGTAATCTATATTCCTTGTAGTATGTTAAGGCCTAAAACTATGGAAGAAGTTGATTAACAGATTTACAGAAAAGAGTCTAGTCCTTATGTGCCCACTCTAGACATAAGATTTTAGTGGAGTGACATCAAAAAATAAGACTTTGAGGTCATTATTGAAACCATAAGTATTGGATAATGAAATCCCCTCATGTCACAATGTGTTTAAAACACACAAACACTTAGACAATTGAAATATCATATCCTCAATTTGTTACCTCATCGATACACGGGGTTTAGATACCATGTGGTGGTGAAATTCATGTTCGATAAAGCCCTTAGAAAGAAAAGATATTGGACTCATGTTTGATTTCCAAGAATTGTCACCAGTGTGATTCAAGTAAAGAACATATGTGAAAATATCCTAGGCAACATGAAATTACAAGAACTATTTTTGATTTCTAGAAAATTGTCATCAATGTGATGCAAGAAAATATCACACACAACTCTTGTAATAAAAATAAACAAACTTTGAAAATAAATGAAATAAATTAATTACTACTTAATTAATTAAAAAAAATTTAAAAGAAAGCAAGGTTAGCAAAAACAAAAGGAAAATATTTTTTGTTTTAAATTTTAGGTCTTCGAAAAGTGATCCTCCATAAAAACCATTAGTAGTTTATATGTAAAGACTTTGGCAATATGAAAACTTAAAAGGTAAAATGTTAAAAAAAGTCACTACAAACTTAAAAGTTAGAAAAAATAAAATAATACACAAGAAATTAAACCCATTAATCACACTTTTTAAAAAAATAAAAACAAAAAAAATAATAACAATTTTATTGATATCTCATAAACCACAATTCAGATTTATAAAAAATTAACAAGTTAGTATTAGTCTAAAACCAAACAAACTTGAAAACATAAGAAAAACCCAAATCATAATTTAATTTTTTTTACTATTTTAATAAGTCATGTAGTTTTTTAAAAAACTGAACAAAAAAATAGTCACAAACTTCATGATTTATCCTAAACTAAAATTTGTATTTACATGAAATTTTAACAAGTTAATATTAGTCTAAAACTAAACAAACTTGAAAAAAATTAAAAAATTAAAGATCATAAATTTGTAGATATAACTTTTTTTCTAGGTGATGGATTTTGACCAAAGCATGAATTGGTATGGGACATAATTGGGGGTCTAGATCCCCAAATTATTTATTTTCCACCTATATACCACATGTATACCAGATATAACCATATGTATACTATATATTACTATGTATGATAGCTAACAAGCTCATGAATACCACTAATAACCATAACTAGCCCTAAGAAATAACTCCAAGGATCACAATCGACCTAAATAGTACCAATGACAATGACTAGCCTCATATATATTTAATAAGATTTGAATCTAGGTGGGGCTTGAAATAACCATGCCAATTTATCAACTCACCCACATCTCATTGGCAAAGTTATACCTATTTTAACAATTAGGTATTTAAAAAAAATGAATTGGATTTAAAAAACAATAGCACGCCACATAGATATAGATTATCCTAAAATATTCATAACAATAACAATGTTTTTTTAAAAATAAACCTTTAAACAAACAAGAAAAAATGTTAGAAAAATGATTAAGAATGAGTCCCACTAGGCGTGCTAGAATGTGATAGTTATAATTTTAGAACCTATGCAAGCTAAGAAAATAAATGAATGCTAATTCTTATTCTAAATCTAAATTAAAACCTTAGATTGAGCTATTCAAATAAAATAAAATAAAGTAAATACTTACAGTACAATCATGCAAATCAAGTATGTTACTTTCTCCATTGATTAAATTTTATTTGCTCTTGATTCTTAGTATGTGGATGCTCAACTCAATTCTTTAAGCAAAGGAAAAATCAACTACATATGAACGTATGCTCTCAATTTTATCAATAGATATGTAGGATAATTTTGATATCAATTTGATAGTTTAAAAGTGGATGTGATAATGTAGTATGACATGTCTATTTATAGATTTTTTGGTGAGAAGGATGGTTGGGATAAATATAGATTTATTGGATAATGCTAATTTTAGATGGTCATATTTGAGTCCTTATCCATGTAGAAGAGATCAATTCCTCATGAGGGTGAGATAAAAAGGGAAAGTTAGTTGGTAGTTTAAAATGTCTCATGAATGAGTCAAGGTAGTTAGATGACTCACCATGTTGGTTGAAATGTTAAATGTTGACTCAACAATTAGTTGAGGAAGTTAAGGAAGTGATTAGATGACTCATCATTTGATTGAGAGAAATGTGGAAGATGTTTGGTGACTTAGAAATTTTGGATTTTAATTAGTTTTTTATAATTATGTATGCATGATTAATTAATTATTTGAAAAAATTATGGAAATGATATTAGTGGAAATTCTAATTGAGGATAGTAGTTGAGTTAATGAGTAAATATTAAGCAAAGTTAATTATGACAATAAATGTGGTAGAATTTAGGTATCTACACCTACTTATATGTAAATCATGGATTTAATATTTAGAATTTGTTCCACCTACCTTACATTGATGCTTAAAATTGTTGCATGAGGGATTTTTACATACATGTTTGTAGATAATCAACCCTTCAAGTATTATAAAGTAGTAGAACCTAGTGATGGATGGATCTCACAATCTGATACTATTCATTCTTTCATAATATATCCATCACAAGATATAATAGTGAAATAAATACATACATATGAATTGGGAGATTCAAGTAAAGCTGATAAAAAATATCCAACACCAAATTTGTCACTTAAGCAAGAGCAAGTAAAAGAGCAACTGCAAATTTATGAAGCACAAGAGTTGAAGACATCAAATCTTATTTTATTGGTTAATTCAGAAGAACATAATTAAATATTTATGAATAAATACCATAGTGATGAGGATTACAATGAACAAAAATGGGGTGAGAGGTATGGGAAGTGGAACCCTGATATTAAGAGAAAATAGTTCCTAATTTTATTAAATGTTAGCAAAAATACTTTGTTTATTTACAGGTAGGCAAGCAACCATATTTTCAAAAAATGAAAGAGTTCATCCACTTCTAGATGCCCTAAAATATGTGTAACATGGTTAAGTTCTAAAGGAAAACCAGGGGGGAAATCTCAGGGGATTTTCATTGAAAATTAAGGTCAAGGTTAGAGTTGGGATTGACCCAAGAAATGTTGAACATCTACAAAAAAAATTCAAAAGTTGTAGAAGCAAAAGGTTACTCCAATAACAAGTGTGAAATTGAATATTCATTACATTTACAAAGGATAAACCTATTAGGGAAGGGAAGACCCATCTTGACTAGGTTATCAACTATGATAATCTTATACTAGGTAGCCAGCCAAAACAAAATATTGATCTTGGGGGTGAGATTTTGATTATTAGTGTCACATCCTAATTCCTTACTAAGTAAACTATTTGATTATCTATGGGTATTTATAGTTGATTAATAAGATTTGATTATTTTTTATTAAGCTTTATGATATATATTATTATGGAGCAGTAGGATATTGCTTAGGTTACATGTTTATATTGTTATAATCTAGCTATAGTGTATGTGTTTACAATACAAACATGTTGATATAGTTTAACTACTTGCTTGTTGTGAGGTTGATGTAGGAGAATTCATCCCTCAGAGCATACCAGAGGGAGAGCATCATCAGAGAGGGTGGCATAGATGGAGATGTCAGAGGATGATAGAGAAAATGATGAGAACCCTGCACACACCACAATAGTTAGAATGAATAATGGAATGGGTAACATAGTGTTTTTTTTTCTTGCATTAAATAGTTATTTTCCATGGTTTGTTAAGTGTAGGCTAAATGATTTAATAGAACTTCTTTTGCGTGATTAGTATGCATGATCATTAATGCTAGTAGGAACATTATTAGTCTAATTAGATTTTAATCTTGATTATTAATTTGTGAAAATTTCATCTAATTATATATCATTAGGAAGATGATAATTAAATAAATAAAATTACAATTTTTTGTAATTAATAAATAAAATTTAAAAATTGCCATTTGAGAGAAAAATCCAAAAAATAATAAAAAATAAAAATAAATGAATTATTCCAAAAATAATAAAAAATAAAAAGAAGAAATACAATAATTATAATATAAAAGGAATAAAAAAAGAAAAATATTAAAAAAAAACTATGCCCTACTTATCATAACAAAAAATTAGAAAAAAAGGAATAAGAGGAATTTGAGAAGAGAATTAGAGGGAGGTAAAAGGAGGGAATAACATATAAGGAATGAGGCATTAAAAGGAAGTAAAGACAAATAAATGGACTGCTAGGTAGCTACTTTGGCCATGATAAAAACCTTAATTTATGTGTGTCATGGCTAATGGTTGTAAAATTTAATTTGGCAAGGAGTATTTGATCTAGTCATTCAAATGAACCAGGTTCGATCTAGTTATATATTAAGTGATTTCAAACAAGTTATAGAAAATGAACTATGCCTTATTAGTGTTAGGTAGATATATATTGTAAAATAAAAAATATAAACCTATGTATTTATAAAATATCTAACTAGATGCCTTTTTTAGATATATAGATCTAACCAAATAAATTGTAAGTATTTGGGTTTTACACCGCTTAGAAAATTAATTTAGGAGTGGCATCCCATTAGGAATTCATGATTTGGAAAATTAATTATACATAATCTTAAGAAAACTATGTATTGACTTACCATAAGCATACAATTACTTAGTTGGATATGCAGTGATTTTTATTAATATACAATAATTTTTATTGATATACAATAATTTTTATTAATATACATCGATTTGTTATTAATAACCAACAGAATGTGTCTTGTATGTTGTGATCTAATTTACCTTGCTATAATGGAATACTGATTCATATATTTTAAATAGATATAATTACTATTTATGTGAAATAGCAATTCATGTAGTTGAGTTCCTAATCGACTAATGTGAGATTCAACTTTTAATCGGTATCAAGGACTATGCCTGTTTCATGATATTAAGTTGATGCTCTATGAGATTTGTAATCAACTAGCTCTAATTCCATTTCATGATTAGAAATTTTATCCCACCAATATGAATTCACATAGTTTGGATTTTGAAATCATGAACTTAGTAAAGGCAGTGACTTGGTAGTGTAGTGACTCATTAGTATACTTAGTTCTATGTAGTGCAATAAATTTATATGTAGTGTAATGACTCATTAATATGATACAAAATTTTAACCTTGTTGATGGAGACAATGATCTAATAGTGCAAAAATTTACCTGTGTTATGATCAGATATTCAGTTATACATATAGTAAATTAAAAATTAGAGACTTGCACAAGCAAATTAACGAACTGTCTAAGTAGATTAGTGACTTGTTTGAATAAATCAATGACTTGTCTAAATAAATTAGTGACTCATCTAAGTAAATCAATGACTTGTATAAATAAATTAGGGAATTGCATAAGTAAATCAATGATTTCTATAGTTAAATCAAAGACTTGTAAAATGGGAAATAATGACTTGGAGAAGAACTGAGTAAGTTGAAATTTGTATCAAATAATAGCTAAAATAATTGATATAAGTAAAACAATGATATATTATATGATTTATGTTACCTCCATGGAGAAATATTGATGAAAAAGGGTGCTTAATATATCGTATATTATATTGGGATACATATTGCTAAATGTATTTTTATAATCTAACACCATAACTAAGTCATATTACATTTATTTTGGGATATGATTATATTGAGATGATGACAACGAATAAGTGTCATATGTTATTGCTAATTGTCACTGTATTCTATGTATATACAAAGTTGTGTCATCAATATGTTATTAATTGTACATTAGATTACTCCAAGTATGGACTAGCTAGGGCATGAAATATAATACATATGGTATATAATAATATATTTATAAAAATAGTCGATGTTGAAAGGAAATCATTTCAGTGGGATAATACTAATTATCTCAATGGGTTAATGTCAATTATCTAAGTGGATTAATATCTCTGTTTGAGAGCATTAAGGGATTTATAAAAATAAGTTCAAACCTTCAAGTCATCATTGGATATTATTTGGAGAAAGTTCAACCTTTTTACATTGATACTTTTTTTAAAGATAAATATGTTTGAGATATTAAATTAATTATATAGTATGGTTTAAAAAAAGATTTTTGAGAATTATTGGTTTGAGTATTATTTATTTCCCATTGTATACTTGAGGTATAATATGTATTATGGGTGTACTAATATGTATGAAGTCCTATGCATAGATAGCATATGAAGCTAAATGCATTGGGATGCAAGTTTATTGCATAGTTTTGACTAGTATATTGTCATAACTTGAGTAATCCAATTATTTGTGTACTTGATGAGACTTTTGTGTATTATAATATAAGAGAAATTTTGATATTACCGAATACTTGTGAGTGAACCCTAAAATTTAAAACTATGTGTTCTTGAAAACTTATATACGGAGTTATACACACTTTAAATATATCAAGATAAAATATGAACAATTAGGGATAATTATATGTGAATGGGTTTTACATTGAAAATCCCTTAAAGATCATCTATATATGTATATTTTTTGAACATGAAAGTTCTAAGGATTGTTGGAAACATAGGGGGTTCTTAATTGGGACATATAAATGAACATTGATATAGTATTTATATATCATTAGAGTATTTATATTTGGGGCTTGTATGATGAATAAGTACTCATATATAGGAATTATACCTATGGTTAAATAGTTATTAAGTTTCTTAAAGACAAAAAATTATAAGATTATGGAATAGTCTCTTAGAAATAAAATGAGTTGTTGGAATGAAAGATTATAACGGGTTTATGAGTTATATGATTCTCTACCAATATTTTGATTGACTCTTGTAAGTAAGTGGTGTGTACATAAAACTAGAGGATTGTGATAATAATATATAATGTACTATACTTGAGCTTATTTATGGAGATTAGATTATATAGTTTAAACATAGGGTTTACCTAGGTGGTATAAATTGTATTTGCATGACTATTATTTAGGATTAAGAGACATTTGATTCTTTAAATCATAAGTTTGGTTATGTATAATTATGTAGTTGTGAAATATGATAGTATGGTACATCATAGAGTACTATAGTATAACTGTATGTTATTCTCAGATGGTACATAGTGTAATTGCCATGTCCTAACTCACACCTATATTTGACTAATTATATGTATGTGTGTTAGTTATTACTATGAATATCGTGTTTTGTAACAGTTAGTAGGACTTTATATATGAATGCATACAACCTTTGAGTGTTTAACAAATACAAGAATAGTGTTATGTGTTTCATGGAAACTATGACGTGCTTTGTTATATCTAGTTTCTTGAATAAAAGCTTATATTTCCATGGATATAAGACTATTTTATATGATTGAATGTGGAAAGATGATAGTTATGTCTTAGAATACTAGAATTGTTGGACTAATTGCCAGCATCCCCCTCAAGGATTTGTGACATGGACTAATAACCTCCCATGGGTACTTATCTGGTGTTTGTATCAGGCGTTAATAGGTCAAACTTTTGGCACAATGGTAAGCATTTATTTCTAAAAATTGGTATCAGAGCCATGGTCATGGGTTCAAATCCCCTCGAGTAACATTGAGGGGTGGATTGTTGGACTAATCACCAGCGTCCCCCTCAGGGATATGTGACATGGACTAACATCCTCCCGTGGGTACTTATCTAGTGTTTGTATCAGGTCTTAATAGGTCAACCTTTTGGTGTAATGACAAGCATTCCTTTCTAACAAGACTATGATAATATGGGTTATCATAGGGTGTAGTATGTTTAAAAACTAATTGTGGTAGTTGGAATTTGTATCTAAATGTGTATCTTACTTAGGTGGTATAAACTATAATCATTATTTCTAGTATGGGATAGAAAATAATATGAGATTCATTTATACGTTTGATAGAATACATGTATGATTTTTGGTTACTCTTATGTTTATCATGTTATAAGATTCCTAGGAGGATGTAATCTATGTTAATCTCTTGGTTATATTATGTTAACCAATCTCTCATTCAACTAAGGAGACACATCACAAAGATTAACATAGATTATTCACTAGCTTACTAACATCACAAAGATAGAAAATCTAATTAAGTGGTGTGTATGAATTTTGATTGATCTATAGATCACTATTATTTATTATTCTTAAAATTTTGGTCAAAGTATGTTTAGTGAAACATTATCATTTCATGAGTATGCTTTATATGTTTGTGCAATAACTTATAATAGAATGGGTTTTTGTGATAAATTACATGTTTAGTTTTATAAATCATGTAACACATGGATACTTTTTTATCTCTTTGGATTCTCGCACCATCACTATCTACTTATCCATGAAGGGAGGCCTGTTTCCTGATGGGATTAATGTAAGGGATCATTGGTCCATGGTTGGTGTGAAAAATCACTTGGATGATGCTCTCCCTCCCCATAACATTACTAATTTTTAGATGACACCTTAGATTTCCACAAATACTTGAGTTTAGGAACTATGATCTAGGGGAGCCATGTATCTTATTTATGTACATTTTATTATATTTTATTTATTATTGGAAACATTATCATGAAGATTTGTAATTACCTATTTACTGATGATTGACAATAGTGACTATGTATTGAACCAATAGTGGCTAGCTATTTATAATTACTTTATATGGTATTATTATGATGTGTTTTCTTATGTTGATAGTGATCTTAGATGTATGACATGGTATACTTCATTTACAGTTATATCTCTTAGAGAATTTTATATGATCACTGATTAGATTCTAGTGGTATAATTTATTTATAGTATATGTGTTATTTAATTTTTTTTATGTATTTCCATGTGTAACCCATAAGGTTGTTACAAGTGGTATCAGAGCTATGGATCAAACTCTAGGACCTAATGAGTCTATTAGTTTTTACGTATCCTTCTATTTATTAAAAAGGAAGATAGTGAAATGTGTATGGTACATTGAGTGTGTATCTTAAGAGCATTCATACCCTCTTAAAGTTATTAAAGGGTTAGTTTATCGAGTGAATATATGGTGATGGTTATATAAGATGTGTGGATAGGTAGGTGCATAACATAGTTATTGAGTCATAAACAAGAGATTATTACCATAGTTTGATACTTAGATCGAACATCTTGAATTCAATCACATCTTTCTTAGTAATTAAGTAACCTTCACTTTTTGTGTTTTGTGAGTGTTTATAAAGCATGGGATTATTCTCACTTAAGTATATGTGCTTTATTTTTTGTGAATTTCATACACTAATCCTAGGACCATTTTATAAGACCATTTTTAGTTTGGTACCACCTAGTGCAGTGGGAATTTTCTTGTGGTTAGGTGTTAGTGTCTTTGTTGGGAATTAATTTGTGTTATGAATTTGTTTATGGATTAGTACCTATATTATTTATGTGGATTAGGATGAAGTGTCATCTCTCACACTAGACATAGAGGTGAGTTGTTATTCCTTCAATATCCTTGACATCATTATAAGCTCTTGAGAGGATTCTTATTTTCATAATGTTATTTTGAACCATATTTTTAAGAGTTCATAGAATAGTGTCTCCTACCTCTTGTTGAGATAAAATTTGTATGATTGGATGAATTGATACATATTTGTGGTTAGTATTTTCCTTCTAGTTGTGGAAGCATATTATAATACTACTCATAAAATATTGGTGAGTAGTGATTTGGAAACTTGGTTTGCAGAGTTTTATTTTACATTGTGAGGGTATTTTAGAGTTTTTTTATTGAGATGTTAGTTACCTACTTTATCTAACATGTGAACTTGACCATGAGGAGTGGTGAATCTTGAATATATATTAATTCTATTTGATTATAATTGTTATGTATTATATACCTTGATTAGACTGATATTATTCTCTTTTTGAAACATGTTGTTTTGAAGAGAATTTTATGTGCCTTTCACTAGGAGTGAGTAGGGTATAATATGTGTGGAACATCTTGTTAGTCTAAAAGGGCTGAGATAATTTTTTTCAACTTATTGTGTACTAGTCAAGAAAGCAGGGAGATGATTTCTCAGTTATTCCTTTATCGAGTTGTAAGGATAGTGTGATCCTTGGCATTTATATGTTATGTTAATTTTAATAATATTTCCTCTTAACTATGAATATAACTCTATAGGTTAAGCTGTGAAATATGATACTAGTTATGTTTGGCTAGTGACAACTTAATACAATTACAAAATAATTGTATAATTTTTCTTGAATTTATGTTGGTATATTTGGAATCATTTAGCATATAATATTACTTTCTATGATTTGTTAGTATATAAATGTGATTCATTGAACCTTGTGCACATTTTGGATATTATTAGGTCGTAAAAATCTAAGGGAAGAGTGTTGAATAAGGAACATGAGTATTAAATGATAGGAGTGAATCCTACTTAGTATTATAATTAACTTAGTAGTTACTGAGTTTGGATTTGATAGATGGACTTGTTGAATCTAGGATTTTATAGATGAACTTGTCAAATATGGCCATATGCATGTATACAATAGAATGTTTATTATTAAATTTTGTATACATCGAAAATGTAGTATTTCTAGTTCTTATTCATCATCATATTTGTCTAGAGATCCATGGATTAGTGATAGTATTGACATGTTATACTTATAAGAAACTATGTAGTAATGGTATTAACTTATACACATCATTCTTTCCAAGTTTTCTAAACATTTTTATTTGAAATGAGAAAAACACTTCCTAGATTAGAGAGATGTGGAGAGGGGATGGAAGGTTTTGTGTAACTCTACTTGGACATTTGTTTTTGGCTTTTATGATGATCTCATGTGCTTTTGGAGAAGTTAGTAAAATTTTTACCGTGGTATGTGGGATCCTTCAAGGTATTAGAAGTGGTCAATCTTATAGTATTTAGGATTGTCTCATCAATTTTGGACCCTAGGGTGGTCATGATAGAACCAATCAAAGTAAATGACACTCATAAAATTTATTTACATAATATGGAGATGTCATAATGTAGGGTCTTATAGGATCAATACTTGGAGAATGGTACTATTTAGGAGGACTATGAGGAGATTTACAAATAAATTTCACATTTATTTTCTTAATTTGATATTGTATACCATGATATTGCTTTGCTAAATAATAGTTGTAATTCAAAACTTATGCTGTAATAAGAATCATCTAGGATGATGACTAGCTTTAGGGGGGAAGGATGTTACATCTTGATTCCTTATTAAACAAACTATTTGATTATCCATGGATATTTATAGTTGACAAATAGGATTTGGCTATTTATTACTAAGCTTTATGATATATACTATTATGGGGTAGTAAGATATTATTTAGGTTACATGTTTACATTGTTATGAGCTAGTTGTAGTGTATGTGTTTACAATACAAACATGTTGATTTGTTATTTCAAATATATTTTGTGATATATGTATATCATGTTGATATGGTCTAACTACCTACTTGTTCTGAGGTTGATGTAGGTTAATTCATCCCTCAGAGCGTGCGAGAGGGAGAGCATCATTGGAGAGGGTGATGTAGATGGAGATTTCAACGGATGACAAAGAAAATGATGAGAAACCTATACACACCACAATAGTTAGTACACATTAGAATGCATAATGAAATGTATAACATAGTATGTTTATTTCTACTTGTATTAAATAGTTTTTTTCCATGATTTTCTAAGTGTAGGCTAAATGATTTAATGGAACTCATTTTGCGTGATTAGTATGTTTGATCATTAATGTTAGTAGAAACATTATTAGCATAATTGTATTTTAATCTAGATTATTAATTTTTGAAAATGTCATCTAATTTTATGGCATTAGAAATATGATAATTAAATAAAGAAAATTTTGGATTTTTATAATTAATAAATAAAATTTGAAATTTTCCATTTGAGAAAAAAATCTAGAAAACCAATAAAAAATAAAAAGAAATAAATTAGTCCAAAAATAAGAAAAACTAAAAAGAATAAATACATAAAAAAATAAAAAAAAGAGATAAAAACAAAGTCAAAAATAAAAAAGAAAAAAGAAAAATAAAAATCTTAAAAAAAAATCTACGCCCTACTTATCATAACAAAAAATTAGGAAAAGAGGAATTTGAAAAGAGAAATGGAAGGAGGCAGAAGGAGGGCATAGCAAATAAGGAAAGAGGCATTGAGAGGAAGTAAAGATAAATAAATGGGTTGCCATGTAGGCACTTTTGCCATGATAAAAACCTTAATTTTTGTGTCATAGCTAATGTTTGTAAAATTTAATTTGGCAAAGAAAATTTGATCTAGTCATTCAAATGAACCATGTTTGATCTAGTTATATATTAAGCGATTTAAAACAATTTATATATAAAAAATAATAATTTATTAGTGTTATAAAAATATATATTATAAACTAGAAAATACAAGCCTGTGTATTTACAAAAGATCTAACTAGATGCCTTTTTTAGATATATAGATCTTACTAAATAAATTGTAAGTTACTCAGTTTTAGACCACTTAAAAAATTAATCTAGGAGTGGCATCCCATTAGGAAATCATGATATATAAAATTAATTATATAGAATCTTAAGAAAAATATACAATGACTTACCATAAGCATATAAAAGACTTGGTTGGATATGCAGTTATTTTTATTAACATACAATGATTTTTATTAATATAAAGTGATTTGTTATTAATGACCAACATAATGTGTCTAGTATATTGTAGTCTAATTTACCTTGCTCTGATGGAATACTAATTCAAATAGTTGAAATAGATATTTCTACTATTTATGTGAAATAATGATTCATGTAGTTGAGTTCCTAATCGAATAATGTGAGATTCAACTTTTAATCGGTATCAAGAAGGACTACATCTATTTCATGATAATAAGTTGATGTTCTATGATATTTCTAATCGACTAGCTCTGATATCATTTTGTGACTATCAATTTTATCCCACCAATATGAATTCACAGAGTTTGGATTCTAAACTCAATAACTTAATAAAGGTAATGAGTTTGTAGTACAATAACTCATTAGTATACTCAATTTTATCTAGTGTAGTGACTATTTTTTGTGTAGTGTAATGATTCATTAATATGCTACAGTGTTTTAACCTTATTAATGAAGAAAATGATCCAATAGTACAATAATTTACTTATTTTAAGATCAGATATTCAATTCTACATACAATAAATTAAAACTCCAATAACTACTAAAAATAAATAAATTAGGGACTTGCACAAGTAGATCAACAACTTGTCTAAGTAGATCAATGACTTGTCTGAATAAATCAATGACTTGTCTAAATAAATCAGTGACTTGTCTAAGTAAATTAGTGACTTGTATAAATAAATCAGGGACTTGCATAAGTAAATCAATGCACTGTATAGTTAAATCAAAGACTTATAAAATGGGAAATGATGACCTAGATAAGAACTAAGTTGAAATTTCTATAAAAAATAGCATAAATCACTTATATAAGTAAAAAAATGATATATTATATAATGTATATTACCTCTATGGAGAAATATTGATGAAAGAGGGTGCTTAATATATGGTATATTATATTGGGATATATATTGCTAAATGTCTTTTGATAATCTGACACCTTAACTAAGTGATATTACATTTTTTGGGGGATCTAATTATATTGGGATGATGACAATGAATAAGTGTCATATGTTATTTCTAAGTGTCACTATATTGTGAGTACATATAGAGTTGTGTCATCAATCTATTATTAACCATATATTATATTACTCTGAGTATGGACTAGCTGGGGCATGAAATATAATACATATGTTATATAATAAGATATTTATAAAAATAGTCAATGTTGAAAGGAAATCATTTCAATTAGATAATACTAATTATCTCTGTGGGTTAATGCCAATTATCTAAGTGGATTAATATCTTTTCTTGAGAGCATTAAGGTATTTATAAAATAAATTTCAAACCTCCAAGTCATCATTGGATATAATTAGGAGAAAGTTCAACCTTTTTACCACAATACTTATTTTAAATATAAATATGTTTGAGATATTAAATTAATTATATAGTATGGTTTACAAAGAGGTTATTGAGAATTATTTGGTTTGAGTATTGCTTATTTTCCATTGTATACTTAGGGTATAATATGTATTATGGGTGTACTAATATGTATAAAGGCGTGTGCATAGATAAAAAATGAATATAAATGCATTGGGATGTAGGTCTATTACATAGTTTTGAGTATTATATTGTCACAACTTGGGTGATCCATTATCTGTGTACTTAATTAAACTTTTATGTATCATAATATAAGAGAAATTTTGATATTGTCGAATACTTGTATGTGAACCTTGAAACGTAAAACTATGTGGTCTTGAGGACTTGTGTACAGAGTTATACATGCTTTGACTATATCAGGATGAAATCTAACTTGTTAGGGTTAATTATTTGTGAATGGGTTTTACATTTTAAATCCCTTAAATATCATCCATATATGTATATTTTGTGAACATGAAAGTTCTAAGAATTATTGGAAACATAGGGGGTTCCTGATTGGGACATATAAATAAACATTGGTATAGTATTTATATATCATTAGAGTATTTACATTTGGTGCTTATATGATGAATAAGTACTCATATATAGGAATTATACCTATGGTTAAATAGTTATTAAGTTAATTAAAGACCAAAAATTATAAGCTTATGCAATAGTCTTGTAGAAATGGAATGAGTTGTTGAAATGAAAGATCATAACGAGTTTATAAGTTATCTAATTCTCTACCAATATTTTGACTGACTACTTGTAAGTAAGTGGTGTGTACATAAAATTGAAGGATTTTGATAATAATATAGAATTTACTATACTTGATCCTTTTTATGGAGATTAGATTATGAATTTAAATGTAGGGATTACCTGGGTGGTATAACCCATACTTGCTTGACTATTATTTAGGAGTAAGAGACATTTGACTCTTTAAATCATAAGTTTGGTTATGTATAATTATGTAGTTGTGAACTATGATAGTATGTGATGTCATAGAGTACTACAGTATAAATTTACGTTATACCTAGATGGTACATATTATAGTTATCATGTATAGACTCACACCTATATTTGATTGATTATATGTATGCATATTGGTTATTACTATGAATATCATGTTTTGTAACAATTAGTATGACTTTATGTATGCATGGATATAACATTTCACTATGTAAAAAATGTAATTATAGAGTATTATGTGTTTCATAGAAACTGTGATGTGATTTATTATATCTAGTTGTTTGAATATAAGCTTATATTTTCATGTATTTAAGACTATTTTATATGACTGATTGTGGAAAGCTAATAATTATGTCTTAGAATACTAGACTATGGCAATATGGGTTGCATAGGGTGTAGTATGTTTAGAAACTAATTATGGTAGTTGGATTTTATAGCTAAATGTGTATCTTACCTAGGTAGTATCAACTGTAATCATTATTTATAGTATGGGATAATAATGTGAGATTCATTTATACGTTTGATGGAATAAATGTATTATATTTGGTTACTCTTATGCTTAACATGTAATAAGATTGTTAGTAGGATGTAAATTATGTAAATCTCTTGGTTATATTATGTTAACCAATCTTGAATTTATGATATTTAGTAAGGAGTGAGATGGACTTCACTAGATTACTAGCATCACAAAGCTAAATGAAAGTAATCTGATTAAGTGACATGTATGAATTTTGATAGATCTAAAGATTGATATTATTTATTATTTTTAAATATTTGGAAAAAGTATGTTTAGTGAGACATTATCATTTTTTGAGTATGTTTTACATGTTTGTGTGATAACTTGTAATATAACGTATTTTTTATGATTCACTGCATGTTTAGTTTTAGAAATCATACATCACATGTATGCTTGTTTGTCTCTCTAGATTCCTGTGCCATCACTATCTACTCATATATGAAGGGAGGAAAATTTATTGATGGGATTAGTATGGAGAATCATTGGTTTGTGGTTGGTGTGGAAAAGCACTCAGATGATGCTCTCCCTCCCCACAATAGTACTACTTTTGAGATGACCCTTGAGATTGTGATTTTAGAGAGCAAACCTGCAACATAATGCATATAAAAACCTATTTATGGTCTTTAGGGCCTAAAACGACAATGTAAATCACTTACAATAACTCAATACAAGACAAGAATACTAATTCATAGTATCTCATTCATTCTTTATTCCTTGAATCACCAAAAACATTACAACTTGCCCTTCTTGGGCGTGTGTCAACTTTCTTAAAAAGTTTCATGTAATATTTGCATTCTTAGTTATTTTTCCATCTTATTTTAGAGTTATTCCTCTATATGACAACCTCTTATACACCATATACACCTAAAATTGACTCTTGTTCCCATTTTTTTAATGTAGGCCTTCCAAAGTAGTTATAATAACCTACATTCATAACTAACTTTTCAACGTACAATAGGATTTTTTGAGTTCATATGACTTGATTTAGACTTTACACTTGAGATACATTAAAAAAAAATTCTTTATGACTTTCATGGATCTTATATATCAAATTTTTATCACTTAAACACTTCAACCTACAAAATATCCCTCTTAGACTCTTTTGCACAATTTAAATTTTCAAATTCTTACTTTTAGAGGGAAAAATCCTCTTAGGCTTATAAAAAACTATATGACTCCATATTATTTTATAAGACCACACATGTACCTAATAAGGTCTCACACACATATTTACATTAAAATTTGACCTAATTTGACTTCCAATTTGACAAAAACCAAAAATGGTGTTTTCATGGCTTGATGCTCCTGTATCATGTCCTAAGAGGGAGAAAACTTGAGTCTCCACATTTATTTCATGCCTTATAATTAGTTATTTTTGGGTCCTTAATACTCAACATGATGTTTCACTTGTGTTCTTGTTCATTATTTCTTGCCAAATGCTTGCTTGTATTCTTCTTCACTTTGTCTAGCCTTCTTATCCATGCATCTTCTTCCTCTATGAAATGTTTCAACTGTTGTATCTCCTTACATGATATACTTTTAAAATTTTCCAAGTCATATTTATATCCATCATACTTATTTTCCATCAAATTTTTTGCACTTGGATTCCTCATGCTTGCTTCATGGCTTCTTCCCTCTTCAATCTCACTTGTGGCTTGCATGTTTTAGGATTTATGTTCCTTGTTCATGTTATCCTATTCTTTATTAGGATCTAATGGCCTCTCATGCATCTCAAACTTAATTATTTTATTCATCACATGTTCATTTTCTCCCTCTACTTCACATTCCTTCACATTTTGAGGCTTTTACCTATCATCTTGCTCACTATGCAAGAGCAACTTCTCATTTATTTTTTCCTCACTAAAGTACATTGTTATTTGGAATATTTTTGGCTTACCACATCCAAATTTATCAAAGATAAACTTATATTGATATTTATTTATGAAATATCTCACCTTATTTTCTTCTTCATTCCCCATTTGCTTGCTTTCTTGCTTGCTTGCCAATTTGTACATCTTCTTATACTTTTATTTGCTACTCCTTCATTGGTGTTGCTTTGAGTTTATCCTTGATCTTTACCTGATTTAATTCATCTATTTTCAGCTTATTTAATGGACTGAGCATGTCCTCTATCATCTTCAACTCTTCTTGCAACTTTAGTGCATCCATCTCTTCTAAATCCTCATCAAACTTTGGTGTACTTGGTTCCTCATTGTATTGGATAGATTCTTGTTTGTATTCTCCTTGGAATCCTTAATTTTGAGAGTATTATCAACATCTTCATGTTCCAAATCATGATTTACAAGCACTTTTAGGTGCTTCTTTCTCATCTTCATTTGCTACACATCCATTTGTCAATGCCATAGTTTATATATACAAAAAATCTCCACTATTGAAGTTAATTCAAACATATCATCATATATCATATTTGAAAACATATATTTCAAGAACTTATCTTAAATTATGCATTATTTTTCTTGTATGCATGGTTTTACCTTCACTTCCTTAGCTTGGTTTACTTCCATTGTCTCTTTTGATTTCTTTGTATGTTTATCATCTTCTTCCATCTCCATGATTTCTTGAAGTACACTTGCATCATGATCTTCTTGTGCTCTTTTCATGCTCTTTTCCACCCATTTTATGCCTTGTGTCTTCTTGGGCTGCCACTTGTTCCTCTTTTCATGTCTTGCATGCTTCTTTCATTGATCATCTATCTTGCCAACTTGATGTGCTTTGCCTTTTTTAGTTTGTCTCCCCACTTGTGCTTACTTTTCACTCAAGATTTTTATTTGCTTGACCTATTTCTTAATGTTCTCCTATTTTTTTCTTCACTTTATTGTTTAATATACTTAGGCCATACGTACCCATGCCAATGATCTTTTCTTGAAGGCTGAAATCTATCATACCTTTCCTCAATCTACATATTAGCTTTGCCTTCTTCATATGTGCAATCAAATTCAACATTCATTTACCTTCATAGGAAAGTGATGTAAACTTATATCTTGTTTCATGTCTGATTGAATTACCTTCAAGTCATCTTGGGTGACCTTATTGGCTTCTTAGTGCACCATCTCCTTTGTTTTAGCTGCTATGCATGACAATGCATCATAGAATTCCTCTTTTTCTTAATTTTTAACATGTGAAATGTCTTCAATCTTCAACACTTTATCTTTTCAAGAGTTTATTTTTATTTATAATTATCTTTCCACTTGATGGGTATCATTCTTGACCCATTATTCATAAAATTTGAGGCCTCATGATTGGCCTTCACCAACTTCTTCTTCATACATGCAAACACAAACTTAAAAGCAATGCTATCATATAAAACTAGAGACCATATAGTCTCTTTGAATGCCTTTGGCATAGGCATATTCCTCTTATCTTCACCCTCATGTGTTCTTCTTAGCACATCTTTCTCCTTATTGTTATCCTTAATGAGAACTCTCTTCTCTACCTCTCTATCATGTTTCTCAATTGGAAACATCTCTCTTCTTATGCCTCTTTGGGTTGTCCTCTCATTCTTCTTATCATCTTTCAAGACACCTTTATTGTGCCTTATTATTCTCACAAGTGACTCTATTTTTAACTTAACCTTTCTTCTCATATGCTAACCTATCCATTGGATTTATTAAATCTCCATAATCTTCACCATGAACTCAATACTCTCTAATATTTTCCCTAATTCTCTTCTTATGTCCTTTATTCTATATCCATATCCTATTATTATTATTTTATTATCCTATTTAGACCTTTCTCTTAGAAAGTATATCAAGCTTGCCTCTTATACCTCTTTTGGGACTTTAATCTTCTTGAGTCCTCTCTCTAGGATCTATTCTTAACTCTCTCTTGGAGTATTCTTTCTTTCCTCTTCCCTTTTAGAGCTTAATTGCTCTCTTTTTCCTCTACATCTTTTAGCCTTTTTTTGACTAAATATTGTCCTTCTAAAAGGACTTTGGGGATATATATTATCTTTTATTTATCACTCTTACTTTCCTCTATGATAACATTATCAGATCAGACCTACAAACTCCTCTTTTCCCAATACCCTGCAAGGTTATCTCTCATGCCTATCTCATGGCATTAAGCATTCTTCTCAAATCAACAAAAAAGTAAATAATTAAAAACATAATTTTTACCCAATAATACCTTGAATTACTCTGATACAAAATGATTTACAGGTATTAGGGAGAATTCCTCTCTAGCATCAACATCTAATTCTCTATCCTTGATTGATCACATCCAACTAATGGTTTGATTGAATTCTTCCTCATCATTCTAACTCTTTATTTGACTCTTTGGCTTAAGAATTATTATGATTAGTGTTATTCCTTATTAATTTAATAAAAATTCCTTGATGGTGTTCATCCCTATCCACCCAATCACTATACACCTTTTTAGCTTCCTCCATTCTTTTTATTTGTAAACTGGTTCTTTGCCTTTCAATAGGTAACACTTGACAACTAGTCTTTTTGGTCATAAGGACTAGAACTTGATTTTAGGCTCCAAAATTTAAACTCAATGATTTTAACCTCTTTAAACTATTAACTGACCCTTCAATGGTTATTTCCACACATTTTCTTTTTATGGCTACACTAGGTTAGTAGCCCTTTTCTAAGCCTTTTCCCCTTGATTGTGTTAATACTCAACTTTATTAAAGGTCTATAACCAATTTTAGCCACCATATATCACTATTAAAATATTTAAAAAGTTTCAAGACTTATCTCCTTAGCTTTCATCACTTATTAACCTTATTTACCTTCCTTTTACCCCTCATTAGGCCTACTTTAGCCATGTTTTCATCTCAATGAGAGAAATACATAATATTCCATACCATTGTACCCAAAAACCACTATAATATCTTTTTTTATGCTTATAAAATAAAAAATAAAAAATTTGGCATTTTTCCAATGGTGGAGTCTCTTAGAATAAACCAAACCCTAATATAGGGTTTATTCTTTCCTTTACAGGGCCAAGATCTCTTTAAGTTGTGTAGATTTTGTTGTGTGGGGTTTCAAATGACCAAATAACCTTTATGAGGCTTGTATGTATTTATTAAATATTTTTAAAATACTTTTAAACTCACTTATATTCCATTGTATACCTTTTATAATCAAGAAACCCTTGACTATGAGAGAGAATCAAATTGTTATAGGTCTATGAGGAAGTTTCACATTGTTTTCATGTTCCAATGCAAGGAATGACTTATATAAACTTTGTTACAATCTAAAATATGTATAAAAACCCTATAAATCTAGGGAAACACTATATTTATATGCCTTTCTCTTTAAAACTAGCACACATAATCCATCATTTATCATCATTCTTTCCTCAACCATCATTTCCATTATTAGCTCTCTACATACTAACAAGGTCTCAATAACTAAAAATAGGATTTAAATATTAAAATTGGATTTGTAACTTATTAAGATAGATTATTGGGTTTCATTTCTCATTATTTTATGCAAAATATCCCCACTTACCTCTTATATCTTACTTCATTCTTTGATACACTACAACAGGGTATCCTATATATGCAGGGTTTTCACTTTCTATGCATTAAGTGAATAGAGGTCTTTGAAAATTTGAATATAGGTATTAAAATAATTAAAATTATCCATAAGTTATTTATATTAGTGTTTATTATAAATTACCCTAGTCAAGATTTATTCATTATCATCAGAACTTATACAAAGCTTGAACCAATCAACACTGTTCAAAACAAGGGACTCCAAACTACTTGTACAGGGTTTCTTTATCATAGGACTTACCTTCCTTAGTGTGATAGAGCATCTTTCATGACATTGTATTTTTTTATAACACCTTTATAAATCATCTTCTTCAATACATATAGGCCAATAGACTAATTTTATCTTCAAGGGATAATCAACTATATTTGCATCACTCCACAATGATATAAATGGATGAAACACCTTAAAAAAGGGTCTAACATAGGTTTTCCAATAATACAATGATCACTTATTTATTTAATATAAACCCTTAGAATTTTTATACCATCTCAGTAATACAAGGATCACAGCTATCACCATCTTTCCTTCACCAAACTATATCTTATGAATCTTGTTCAAATGTAAAACATAATGCATATACAAACCTATGTATGGTATTTAGGGCCTAAAATTATAATTTAAAAAACTTAAAATAACTCAATACAATAAAATAATACCAATACACAATATATCATTCCTTATTTATTCCTTGAATCACCAAAAACATTATAACTTGCCCTTATTGGGCCTGTGTCAACTTTCTTGAAAAGTTTCATGCAAGATTGACATTCTCAGGTCTTTATCCATCTTATTTGAGAGTTATTAATATCTATTAAAACCTATTATATTCCATCTACACCCAAAAATTACTCTTCTTCCCATTTTTTTAATGTAGGTCTTCTAAAGTAGTTATAATAACCTACATTCATAACTAACTTTTCAATGTACGATGGGGTTCCTTGAGTTCATATGACTTGGTTTGGACTTTACACTTGAGATACATTAGAAAACACTTATTTATGAATTACATGGAAATTATATATAAATTTTTTCTCAATTGGCACAATATGAGAAGACCAGATTGAGATTGATGGTCAATATCAAAATTTGAAGCTAGGTGATCCGGGCAACAATTTAGGCAATAATTCGGGTGACAGTTCCACCTCAATTGATGACGAAACTTCTGGGAGCCATAAATTTTGCACTGTAGCTCTAATTGACTCGCCGTTTGAACCGTTGGAAATCTAAGAATAAGGAGAATGTCATGAGATGGCATTGATATTTTTTTAATTAATTTTGACACCCAAAAACCCAATGGAAGTGCCCCAAATTTTAATTTTAGTAGTGCAGTCTAAAAATAGTAAGTTTCTAAAAATAGTAATTCCTCAAATTATATATTATTTTAAATCTTGGAAGTCAAACCACTTAATCTACCTTGAGATTGGTGAACTTCCACATCCTACCCATGCTTTAAAAATGTGTATAAATGAAGAGGTAACCTAAAATGTGAGGACAAACTTCTCTTCCCAGAGATAATCATATATTTGTATTGCGATCTTGAGTAATACTACATCTCTTGTTAGAGAATTCATTATTACTATGTTATTTCTATGCAATTGAAATATTTATCAATTAGAACTTCTATGTTTTGGATCAGTGGTATCAGAGTAATTTGTCTTGAGAGTGTATGATCCTGAGGATGAGGTTAGGCTATAAGAAACTTGGGTGGGAAACAACAGAGCTTCCAAATTTTCCACCTATTTGCTCTAAATGAATTCAAATAGAAGATGAAACTGAGACATCCAACCCTTTCAAGGAAATGGTGAATGAAGCCCTCCAACAACAACATGCATAGATGTGCCAACAATTTGCCCAAATTATTCAAACACTTCCAATGGGAAATCCTGGCTCCACGGCTACACTTCCTGGCTCCTCATCCAGGGAACGTCCTTTCAGTGCCCCAACACCCTTCAAGGTTTAGGTAAATTTTTATATTCCCACATTTGAAGGAAAAATCAATGTTGATGTAGTAGAAAATTGGTTAGATCAACTATCTTCCTACTTATCTATAAATAAGTTCACCAATGGAGAAAATATTACTTTTGCTCTTTTGAAATCATCATTACCTGTGAAAAATTGGTGGGAAGTGTACAAAAAGAGGTTCAGTACAGATGACATTGGCCTTGAGGTGGAACCTACCTGGGATGATTTTGTGGAAGTAGTGAAAGAAGAATACTATCCCATCAGAGCATATGATGATTTGTACATACAGTGGCAACAACTTCGCCAAGGTAAGGACCAATCTATTCAAGATTACATAGACATTTTTCATTCTTTGCAAGATTGGGCATTCAAGAAAGTGAGAAACATAAGACTCTCAAATATCATGGTGGACTACAATGGTACATACGGGGGGAAATGGAACTCTACAATTTGGAAACCCTCAATGAGGCATACAAATTCATAGTGAAGATTGAACAGAAGCATGGTAGAAAGAATACGAAGAGTCAACCCTCAAAATGGAAAAGTGATAAGGAAGGTCAAACATGAGGCCAAAATTAGAAGCAAAAGGAGTTTTAGGATAAGAAATCTGAGAAGGGGAAGGCTATAAAATGGTGTGATTACCACAAAATTGGAACTCACTCCAAAGAAGAATGTCGAGCCATCAAGTCACTACATTTTGAGTCACAATACTTGACATCTACTACTCTACCTCATACACAACCCACAGTCAAAGAGGATGAAGAAGAAATTGTAGATGCTGAGCCTGACACCATCGTCACCTCATCACAGACCCATGAGGAAAGACCAAATGACAAGGAAAGATTGTTTCACTCCAAATTATGGGTAAAAGGTAAGCCTTTGCATTTCATTCTTGATAGTGGGAGTCAAACGAATTTAATCTCTACTAAAGTTGTGAAAAGTCTAAATCTATCCATGAAGCCTCATCTAAAGCCCTATAGTATTAGATGGTTGAGCCAAGGGAGAGACCTCTGTGTCACCCATCAGTGTCTTCTTTCATATGCTATAAAACCATTCTAAGATGAAGTCTTGTGTGATGTGGTCAATCTAGATGTTTGTGATTTACTCCTTGGTCAACCATTCATGTATGAGTGACATGGCATCTATGAATCACAAACTCAAAGGATCACACTCACTCTTAGAACATGGTGCTATAGGGTGCTAGAGGTAACACCTTCCACATCTGTCTCCTTAATCAGTGCTAAGTAATGCAAGAGATTGGTGGAGAAGACAAAGTAATTTGTTCTCATGGTGGTCAAACCACAAAAATCCAAGAAGGTTGATGTTGTAGTCCTGACTACACAATCAACACAACAATAAAAGTAGATAGGATGAATCATAGGAGAATATGATGACTTATTCAAGTCACCCACAGGAGTTCCACTGCATTTCCAAGTAAAACATTCTATTGATTTTATCCCAGGATCACCTTTGCTTAACAGTCCTATGTATCATAGATCAATTTTGGAGAATAATGAGATAAAAAGATAGATTCAAGAATTGATCCAAAAGGGTCACATCAGGCCAAGCTCTTCACCTTGTGGTAGCCCAATTATCTTGGCACCAAAGAAAGATGGAACATGGAGGCTTTGCATTGACTATCGAGCCCTAAATAAAATCTCTGTGAAGGATCACTACCTTCTCCCTAAGATTGATGACCTACTGGACCAGCTCCATGGTGTGAAGTTCTTCACCAAAATTGATCTCAAATTTGGTTATCACCAAATTCCCATCGATCCCATTGATGTTTGGAAGCCTGCATTCAAATCTAAGGAGGGGCTCCTTGAATGGTTGGTTATGCCTTTTGGCTTACCTATCACACCTGAAACCTTCATGAGGTTGATGGATGACATCATATGACCCTTTACCAACTCATTCATGGTTGTCTACTTAGATGACATACTCATCTATAGTAGAACATGGGAAGAACATTTACAACATGTTCATAAGGTGCTTCAAACTCTTTGAGAACACAAGTTGTATGCAAATCTTGACAAACACACATTTGGGATGACAACAATTCAGTACCTTAGGTACATTGTGAATGAGGAAGGGGTCCATGTTCATCTAGAAAATATTCAAGTTATTCAAGAATGGCCCACACAAAGGACCCTCATAGAGCTTTGTAGCTTTTTGGGTCTTGAAATTTCTATCAGAGGTTTATTCTTAGATTTTCACATGTTGCTTTGTCACTAACCCAAGTGACTAAAGGAGGAGATAAAGCTACATTTTAGTGGGGTGAAATACAACAAAGGGCATTTGAGATTTTGAAGAATAGTCTCTGCTCAACCCCTATTCTTGCCCTTCCAAATTTGCATCAACCTTTTGATTTGATGATAGATGCATCTGAATATGCCATGGGAGCTGTCATCATGCAACATGGCCATCCTATTTCATATTAGAGTGAAACTTTCACTGATATAGTTAGGAAATATCTAACATATGATAAGGAGATCTATGCCATTGTGCAAGCCTAGAAACAACGGAAACACTACATCTTAGGTAAAGAGACAGTCATCCACACTGACCATAGACCATTGGAATTCATCCAAATGCAAAGCAAACTATGAAATGAGAGGCACCAAAAGTGAGCCACATATCTTCAAAAATTCCACCTGATAATCAAACAAAAAAAGGGGAGCTCAAATACAGTTGCAAATTGTCTAAGCCACCCACTAATTATTGCACTCACAATAATTCTTGACCTGTGCGTACATGAGATTGCCACTTGGGGTGCTCTGTATGAAGCAGATCTTACCTTTGCTGATACATATCAAGCACTTCAAAAATGTAAACATGTTTCTAATTTCTATTTGCAAGATAATGTCCTCTATCATATGGGGCACATCTATGTTCCAGTTGTAGAGCAACAAAAGATGATATGGGAAACACACTTTAGTAGGACAGCTAGAGACTTTGGTATCGAAAAGACATTGGCAGTTCTTCAAAAACACTTCTACTGGCCCCATATGCAAAAAGATGTGAAAAGATATCTCAAATCTTGCACCCCATGTGTGATAGCCAAGCCAACAAATAAGAATCAAGGATTGTACATGCCATTGCCAGAACTAACCAGGGCTTGGGAATCCATCTCCATGGATTTTCTCTCAGGTTTTCCCACTTCAAAACATGGTAAGGACTGTATTTTTGTGGTAGTTGATCATTTTTCAAAAATGGCTATCATGATTGCTAGTAAGAAAAATATATCTACTGAGGAAACTGCTCAACTATATTTTAGTCATGTATGGCTCCATTTTGGTCTCCCAAAGTCCATTGTCTCAGATCGAGATAGTAGGTTCATGAGCATCTTTTGGTCCACTATATGGAAGATTATAGATACTAAGCTGATGAAGTCCACAACCTTCCATCCACAGACTGATGGCCAGATAGATGTGGTAAACCACTTGATTATTCACATGCTTCAAATGTATCACTCCAAACATCCATGCAAATGGGACGAGGACTTCTTTTCATACAACATGGATACAATTAGGCACTGTACAACTCGATTAAGCATAATCCATTCCAAGTATGTTTTGGGTTCCAACCCATGACACCAATTGATATAGCTATTCCATTTTCCACCATGGAATACACACCTCATGGAAGATTTGAGGTAGCAAAAGCAACAAAGTTTATTGAACAAATGAAACACATCCATCAACAAGTTCATGACATCCTAGAGAAGATGAATCAAAAGTATAAGCAACGCCATGACAAACATAGGATTGCACACCATTTTACGATGGGTGACAAGGTTTGGTTGTAGCTTCAGAAGGAATGACTCATAGGCACACACAAAAATAATTGGCCTCTGTGATATGGTCCCTACACCATCACTATAAGAGTTGGAGAAAATGCTTTTGAGTTGAACCTACCAGCCTACCTTAGTCTGCATCTAATATTCAATGTGGAGCTCCTCAAACCATATCACCCACCTCTGTTGGACAATTCAGTTGTAGTAGAACAACTAGACATTGATGAGCTTGATCCATAGAGTTTTGCTCTAGTGGAAGAGGATCAAATTGTGGATACCTAGATGAAGACAAAAGGAGGACACTCTATTTCATTTTATCGAGTGGTTAAAAGGGGCCAGCTTAGCCACCAAGGTGAGTGGCTCACAGAGAATAAAATCAAAAAGCAAATACCACACCTAATGGGGAACATTGATGCAATGGGGACCATTGGATTTCAAGGAGGGAGGAATGATCTGGTCAATAATTTAGGTGATAATTTGGGTGACAGTTCTACCCTAATTGATGATGGAACTTCCGGGAGCCATAACTTTTGCATCGTAGCTCTAATTGACTCACCGTTTGAACCGTTGGAAAGCTAAGAATGAGGATAATGTCATGAGATGGCATTGAGATTTTCTCAATGAAGTTTGACCCCTGAAAAACCAATGGAAGTGTCCCAAATTTCAATTTTAGTAGTGCAGTATAAGAATAGTAATTCCTCGAATTCTATATTATTTTAAATCTTGGAAGTCAAACAAATTAGTCTCCCTCAAGATTGGTGACCTTCCACATCTTCCCCATGCTTTCAAAATGTGTATAAATGAAGAGGTAACCCAAAATGTGAGGACAAACATCTCTTCCTAGAGATAAACATATATTTGTATTGCGATCTTGAATAATACTACGTCTCTTCTTAGAGAATTCATTATTCCTATGTTATTTCTATGTTATTGAAACATTTATCAACCAAAATTTTTGAGTTTTGAATTAGTGGTATTAGAGCAGTTTGTCCTGAGAGCGTATGATCTAGAGGATGAGGTCAAGCTATAAGAAGCTTGGGTGGGAAATAATAGAGCTTCCCAATTTTCCACCTATTTGCTCCAAATGACTTGAAATGGTGGATGACATCGAGACACCAATCCTTTCAAGGAAATGGTCAATGAAGCCCTCTAATGGTAACAAGTGTAGATGCTACAACAATTTTCCCAAATTCTTCAAACACTTTTGATGGGAAATCCTAGCTCTGTGGCTACACTTCCTAGCTCCTCATCCAGGGAATGTCCTTTCAGTGCCCCAACACCCTTTAAGGTTCAGGTAAATTTTGATATTCCCATATTTGAAGGAAAAATCAATGCTGATGTAGTAGAAAATTGGCTGGATCAACTGTCTTCCTACTTCTCTATAAATAAGTTCACCGATTGAGAAAAGATTACTTTTGCTCTTTTGAAATCATCATTGCCTGTGAAAAACTAGTGGGAAGTGTACAAAAAGAGGTTCAGTACAGATGACATTGGCCTTGAGGTGGAACCTACCTGGGATGATTTTGTGGAAGTAGTGAAAGAAGAATACTATCCCATCAGAGCATATGATGATCTGTACATATAGTGGCAATAACTTCGCCAAGGTAAGGACTAATCTGTTCAAGATTACATAGGCATTTTTCATTCTTGTCTACAAGATTGGGCATTCAAGAAAGTGAGAAACATAAGACTCTCAAATATGATGGTGGACTACAATGGTACATACGGGGGAAATGGAACTCTTTAATTTGGAAACCCTTGGTGAGGCATACAAATTCATAGTGAAGATTGAATAGAAGCATGGTAGAAAGAATACGAAGAGTCAACCCTCAAAATGGAAAAGTGACAAGGAAGGTCAAACATGAGGCCAAAATTGGAAGCAAAAGGAGTTTCAGGATAAGAAATCCAAGAAGGGGAAGGCTAGAAAATGGTGTGATTACCAAAAAAATAGAACTCACTCCAAAGAAGAATGTCAAGCCGTCAAGTCACTGCTTTTTGAGTCACAATGCTTGACATCTACTACTCTACCTCATACACAACCCACAGTCAAAGAGGATGAAGAAGAAATTGTAGATGCTGAGCCTGACACCATCATTACTTCATCATAAACTCGTGAGGAAAGACCAGATGACAAGGAAAGATTATTTCACTCCAAATTATGGGTAAAAGGTAAGCCTTTGCATTTCATTCTTGATAGTGGGAGTCAAAAGAATTTAATCTTTGTTAAAGTTGTGAAAAGTCTAAATCTATCCATGAAGCCTCATCCAAAGCCCTATCGTATTAGATGGGTGAGCCCAGGGAGAGACCTCCATGTCACCCATCAATGTCTTCTTTCATATGATATAAAACCATTCCAAGATGAAGTCTTATGTGATGTTGTCAATCTAGATGTTTGTGATGTACTCCTTGGTCAGCTATTCATGTATGAGTGACATGGCATCTATGAATCACAAACCCAAAGGATTACCCTCACTCTTAGAACATGGTGCTGTAGGGTACCAGAGGTACCACCTCCCACATCTGTCTCCCTAATCAGTGCTAAGCAATGCAAGAGATTGGTGGAGAAGACAAAGAAATTTGTTTTCATGGTGGTCGAACCATAGAAATCCAAGAAGGCCGATGTTGTAGTCCTAACTACATAATAAAAACATTAACAAAAGTAGATAGGATGAATCATAGGAGAATATGATGACTTATTCAAGTCACCCATAGGAGTTCCACTGCATTTCCATGTAAAACATCCTATCAATTTAATCCTAGGATCACCTTTGCCTAACAGTCTTGTGTATCATAGATTAGTTTTGGAGAATGATGAGATAAAAAGATAGATTCAAGAATTGATCCAAAAGGGTCACATCAGGCCAAGATCTTCACCTTGTGGTAACCCAATTATCTTGGCACCGAATAAAGATGGAACATGGAGGCTTTACATTGACTATCGAGCCCTAAATAAAATCTCTGTGAAGAATCACTACCCTCTCCCCAGGATTGATGACCTACTGGACCAGCTCTATGGTGCGAAGTTATTCACCAAAATTGATCTCAAATCTAGTTATCACCAAATTCCCATCAATCCCACTAATGTTTGGAAGACTACATTCAAATCTAAGGAGGGGCTCTTTGAATGGTTGGTTATGCCTTTTGGCTTAACTAATGCACTTGTAACCTTCATGAGGATGATGGATAACATCCTACGACCCTTCACCAACTCATTCATGGTTGTCTACTTAGATGACATACTCATCTATAATAGAACATGGGAAGAACATTCTCAACATGTTCGGAAGGTGCTTCAAACTCTTCAGGAGCACAAGTTGTATGCAAATCTTGATAAATGCACATTTGGGATGACAAAAATTTAGTACCTTAGGTACATTGTGAATGAGGAAGGGGTCCATGTTGATCAAAAATAGGTTATTTGAGAATGGCCCACACCAAGGACCCTCATAGAGCTTCACAGCTTTTTGGGTCTTAAAAATTTATACCACAAGTTTGTTCTTGGATTTTCACATGTTGCTTTGTCACTAACCCAAGTGACTAAAGGAGGAGCTAAAGCTACATTTTAGTGGGGTGAAACACAATAAAGGTCATTTGAGAATTTGAAGAACAAACTCTGCTCAACCCTTGTTATTACCTTGCTAGATTTGCATTAACCTTTTGAGTTGATGACAGATGCATCTAAATATGCCATGAGAGCTGTCATCATGCAACATGGCCATCCTGTTTCATATCACAGTGAAACTTTCATTGATATAGTTAGGAAATATCCAACATATGATAAGGAGCTCTATGCCATTATGAAAGCCTACAAACAATGGAAACACTACATCTTGGGGAAAGAGATGGTCATCCACACTAACCACAGACCATTGGAATTCATCCAAATGCAAAGCAAACTATGAAATGAGAGGCACCAAAAGTGGGCCACATATCTTTAGCAATTCCACTTGATAATCAAACACAAAAATGGGAGCTCAAATACAACTACAGATTGTTTAAGTGACCCACCAATTACTGTACTCACAACAATTCTTGACCTATGCAGACATGAGACTGCCATTTGGGGTGCTCTATATGAAACAAATCCTACCTTTGCTGATACATATCAAACACTTCAAAAAGGTAAACATGTTTATAATTTCTATTTGCAATATAATGTCCTTTGTTATATGGGGCACATCTATGTTATAGTTATAGAGCAATAAAATATGATATGGGAAGCACACTTAAGTAGGACAGTTGGACACTTTAGTATCAAAAAGACATTGGTAGTTCTTCAAAAACACTTCTACTAACTCCATATGTGAAAGGATGTGGAAAGATATCTCAAATCTTTCACACCATGTGCAATAGCCAAGCCAAAAAATAAGAAGCAAAGATTGCACATGCCATTGCCAGAACTAACTAGGCCTTAGGAATCCATCTCAATTTATTTTCTCTTAGGTTTGCCCACTATAAAACATGGTAAGGACTGTATTTTGTGGTAGTTGATCATTTTTCAAAAATGGCTATCATGATTGCTTGTAAGAAAAATATATCTACTAAGGAAACTACTCAACTATATTTTAGTCATGTATGGCTCCATTTTGGTCTTCCAAAGTCCATTGTCTCAGATCGAGATAGCAGGTTCCTGAGCATCTTCTGGTCCACTCTATGGAAGATGATGGATACTAAGCTAATGAAGTCCATAGCCTTCCATCCACAGAATGATGGTCAGACAGAGGTGGTAAGCCACTTGATTGTTCACATGATTGGGATGTATCACTCCAAACATCCATGCACATGGGATGAGGGACTTCTTTTTATACAACATGGATACAATCAAGCACTACACAACTTGACCAAGCATAGTCCATTCCATGTATGTTTTGGGTTCCAACCCATGGCACCAATTGATATAAATATTCTATTTTCCACCATGGAATACACACCTCATGGAAGATCTAAGGTAGCAAAAGTAACAAAGTTTATTGAACAAATGCAACACATCCAACAACAATTTCATGACATCCTAGAGAAGATGAATTAGAATTATAAGCAACACCATGACAAACATAGGATTGTACACCATTTTACTGTGGGTGACAAGGTTTGGTTGTAGCTTTAGAAGGAATGACTTGCAAGCCCACATAGAAATATTTGGCCTCTATGATATGGTCCCTACACCATGACTAGAAGAGTTGGAGAAAATTCTTTTGAGTTAAACATACCAGCCTACCTTGGTTTGCATCTAATATTCAATGTGGAGCTCCTCAAACCATATCACCCACCTCTGTTGGACACTTTAGTTGTAATAGAACAACTAGACATTGATGAGCTTGATCCACAGAGTTTTTCTCTAGTGGAATAGGATTAGATTGTGGATACCTGGATGAAGACAACAAGAGGATGCTCTATTCCACTTTATCAAGTGGTCAAAAGGGGCCAGCTTAGCCACCAAGGTGAGTGGCTCACAGAGAATCAAATCAATAAAAAATTGCCACACCTAATGGGGAACATTGATGTAATGGGGACCATTGCTTTTCAAGGAGGGAGGAATGATCTGGGGAACAATTTAGGCGATAATTCAGGTGACAGTTCCACCCCAATTGATGATGGAACTTTCGGGAGCCATAACTTTTGCACCGTAGCTCCAATTGACTCACCATTTGAACCATTGGAAAGCTAATAATGAGGAAAATGTTATGTGTTGGAATTGATATCTTCTCAATGATGTTTGACCCCTAAAAACCCAATGGAAGTGCCCTAAATTTTAATTTTAGTAGTGCAGTCTAAAAATAGTAAGTTTCTAAACATAGTAATTCCTCGAATTCTGTATTGTTTTAAATCTTGGAATTCAAACCACTTAATCTACCTTGAGATTTGTGACCTTACACTTCCTCCCCATGATTTCAAAATGTGTATAAATGAAGAGGTAACCCAAAATGTGAGGACATACATCTCTTCCCAGAGATAAACATATATTTGTATTACAATCTTGAGTAATACTACATCTCTTCTCAGAGAATTCATTATTACTATGTTATTTCTATGCTATTGAAATATTTATCAACCAAAAATTTTGATTTTTGGATCACTAGGAGACTTCAAGTAGAGGTTTAATATGGTTTAAGTTGAACCAAGAGATAATGTTTCAAAAGGATATATCTCCATTAGATCTCGATCGAATACTATCAAGTAGATTCAACCATACAATAGAGATTGCTAATAATGAGGCTCTATTGTCATTAAATCTTAGTTGTAGGATAGGTTTTTTAAAACCTAATATAGTCTAGAACAAATCTATTCAATCTATAGATCTTCATCAATATAATGACTATATGAAAACTAATAAATTGGATTGGTTTTCAACCTATTGTAAAGATCCATATTCAAGTTGGAGTAGATGCAGACATAAATAAGATATGGTGGAGTGTCTCATCCTTAGACATAGTCACATTTTTGACAAGTAGGTACCTATAGTCACTTAAATCAGAATTAATCATGGCCCTATTAGTTGCATAAATATGAGGATTTTGTCCTTATAGTGAAGGGAATTAATGCAAAGGATCTCGAGAAGGATTCATGCGATGGGGGTGGTTGTTTCTTGTAGTAGTTTTGACCTTCTTTTTCCACCTTTCCATGCTGTATAGTGTCCTCATGACATTAATGTAAAGGAGCTAGAAGAGTTGGTAAAAATATTGTCTTGATTATTAATGATTCCTTATCTATTATCCCATGCATATTCTCCATCTCTCTCATTCCCTTCTAATATAAATACAAGATTCTAAGCCTTGAAATGGATCCCTCTCTTGGGCATGACTAGACTCTACCAAGATTGAGATTTGTAACCTCTTGAGATGAATAGAATACTATGTTAAGATTTCATTGTGCTTATCTAGTGTGCTCATATCAGTTAATTTGCATATGTTGTAGAGCTTTTTCCCTTGTCAATTCTTGATCTCACCTAGTTGGTAGTTTGTCATGTCATGTAGGTCATGACTAGTGTTTGATGTCATTTGGTTGAAGATAATAGTGGATACATTGATTGGTTAGTGCCTTTAATTAGGCCACTTCCCTCACACTTTGATCAATTGATGAAACCTCTACATGAAAAATTGATGCATAAGAGATTTAGGCGTTGTAGATCTAGTCATTTATTTTATCTCATTAGTATTTCAGAAGCTCAAGTAAGATTGGATGAAAAATCATTCCATGTGTATCACTAATAATAACTTGGGGTTTCCCTTTCATTTTCTTTCTCACCCTTTTCACCCCAATAATTAGTAGGTTTTAGTGGAAATAAGTTAAGTGATACATCAAAGGAGCTAGCCTCATTAAAAACCCTAGAGATCTAACCCAAAATTAGGTAACCCATAACCTAGGGTCATTATCATGTTGGACTAGGTTTGAACAAGAGGACTTGAATAATCCTTTGCTCAACTAGGGTATAGCCTAAGCCTCCAATAGTTTCTAGCATGCCTAGTGGGACATGACTTCAGCTATTTGAGTACAAGATTGCATCACATCATCTTTAGAACTAGTTTTCATTACTCATGTGGCCTTTATCTCAAGGCAAAAGGTACATTGTTGTTCATAATTTGAGTTATCTTCATGTTTTTATAGGTTATGGTAGCCTACAAGAAAGAATTTCATCATTATTATCCCTTTTAGCATTTATAGTGTGATCCTCATGATCCATATAAGCCCTCCCATGACCCATATCAACCATATGAAGAGTATGCAAAGCCTTATCAATAGTATAAAATATCATACCGGTCTTATAACAATGATTTATATGCACCTCATCCTCATCCATATGAGCCTTACCCATTCCAAGATCGACCACCCTTCCAAGACTATTTGAATTTTCATGATGAGATAGAGGAAATGAAGAGGGTAAGCCAAATTATTATTGAAGAGATATTAACCTAAAAAAAAGATCTATTTGATAAACAATCTCAGTCTTAAACATCAATACCTCTCACTACCCCATATCAATATTTATATATTCCAAGTCCATCTTAGTAAGAAACTTTCCCAATCATCCCTCTATACTAGAGGCTTAGCCTTCACCCCTTCCTCCTCAAAATCCTAGATCCTTTCCTTCATGGAAAGGAATTTAAGAAATAGTGTAATAAAGAGAGGAGGTGATAGTTTTTCACATTTAGTAGCCTCAATAACAAAATTAGGTATCTATGGCATAACCATTGGATCTTTCTCATCTTATTCAATACTTTTAGGGATATACTATGCCTATCTTGGAAAAGGAGCCTGTCCTTTCTAAAAAAAATTAAGAAGTTATAGCTGAAGTAGATGGAGATGAAATATTTTTACATGATCAAAAGGACATCATCATAGACACACTTAGTGTCAATTAAGGGATTGATCCAATTATACAAGTTGTATAAGAAAGTGAGGTCAAAGAGGTTATTACTGAGGTAGAATATTAGCTAAGAGTAGAAGATGATATTCAATAAGAAAACACTTAAATTATTCAAGTAAAAGGTGTTTTCCATGAACTCATTGATCAATAATGGATACCATATATCATGAAGAATAAGTGCTTGTAGAAGTGATAGAAAATGAGTACCAATCAACATAATAAGTTGAAGAAAATTTTCACCCTTATGATCACAGTGAAAAATATCCAATTATACTATAGCTTGATGAGAACAAATCTTTATATTTGTTTTATATATTTCATTTATGTTATTATTTACTTGAATGTGGTCCATTGTAAGATAAGAGGAGTGTTATCATCAATCAAGAGGTAGTTGTTCTCTCAAGAGATGACATATTTGAATGTTTCAAACATGGTTATCAACTTTTCTCTTTAACTTTAGACATCTCTCTACTTTTGGAAGCTAAAAATGAGCTAAAATGGACTCAAGAAGTCACAAGATCAGATCCATATATCTTAGAGGTTAGCCTTATAGATATGAAAAAGGAGACACATCAAGCTACCCAACATGATCATAATTAGTAGCTCATGAATGAAGAAGAGTTGAAGATGTTATTACAAAGTATAAGAATATGAGAATATAATGATTGGGTCCTAGATCCATACCTTCAATCAATGTGCCTAAGAATGAAGGTTGTAATCTCAGTTACCTCATCAAGAGGTCATGAACATCCAATTGCTCCAATCTATAAGAAAAGGCTATTAAGAGATGGCAAGCCTGCTTCAAATTTCCAAGATGGATAATCCAACTTTCCTTTTGATTTAGGAGGAAAAGTATATGTGAATTTAAGCTAGACATATTAGGGTAGATTTTGTTGTTTTTCTCCAAGTGTTGTCCTATCACATTCATTTGTTGTCCTTTCTTTGGTTTAGGTTGGTTTTCCTATTTGTGTTTTTCTTTATTCTATGCCTGGTTTGTCTTTTTTCAAGAGGTTGATTAAAATCAATTTTCAAAATTTTCATTATTTCATAATCCCAAGAATTCATGTAAGTGTCTGGGTCTCAAGCATAGAAAGCATTCTTCTCATATTATTTGCCACAAATCTAACATTTCATCAATGGATGATCAAGAAATGACTTGAGCAAGCCTATAAGAACTAGGATATCATCAAAAATCATGCATAAATAAATAGAGAAAGTTGGTTGTGTATTTAATAAATTCACTTGGAAAGCCTCTCAAGATAAAAGATTGCATGTAAATGATGTATTTCATGCCTAGATCATCCTATGCAAATTACATATCTTGATGTATTTTCTATCTCAATATATAAAGCTTCAAAGTTAAACCAAAAATCCAAGACATGCATGAAGATGTCAAGTTAAGGCTACAATAATTAACCATTTTAGTTCAAATGAATCTAAGGTTGAACATAGATATAATAGGTGTCAAGATCTTATTAGTTTGGGTAGATGATATGTGGTATGCACAAGGTCAAAGAGTCAAAAAGTGCCTAGAACAAGATCAATGATAGACATTTGATTAGAACAAAGATCCAATGGTGAGTAGCAACCTAATGATGTCAGTGGGTCCCAAAGATATAATGGAGCACATTTAATCATTTACTCAAAGATCAATGGTGAGATCATAGTGAAAAGGTCAATGTATGCTAAAATTGAATACATAGTTGACAAGTGTCATGATCTTTGGTGTCCATATGAATATCTAATAACATGTGATGATTGGAAAATCTAGTGGATCCAATTAGATCAATAGTGCACAATATATCATACCAATGAAGGTTAATGAAAATCAAAAGGTTAGATAGTCAATAGATCCTTGGAATGAATTAAAATATACCAAGTTTCATGGCTACATTAACTATTAGGTAAATCAATGGTACACATTTGAGCTATGTAAAAGAAGATTGATGATGTGCATAAGGTAAAAGGGTCAATTGAGTTTAGGATGAATGTGAGGCCACCACATGGTGCAAGAATAGAAATAGGACAAAACCAACTGTAGGACCCATGGGATGAATGTAGAGATAACAATTGGCATAATATGAGAAGCCTAGATTGAGATCAATGGTTGATATCAAAAGTCAAATCTGGGAGACTTCAAGTAGAGGTCAAATACATACCAAGTTAAACCAAGAGAAAATGTTTCAAAAGGATATATCACCATTAGAGCTCACTTGAATACCATCAAGTAGATGTAGCCATATAGTCAAGATTGTTAATAATGAGGATCTATTTCCATTAAAGATTAGATGTAGGATAGGTTTGTTTAAACTTAATATAGTCTATAAAAAAGCTATGCAATTTATGGATCTTCATTGATATAATGACTATATTAAAACCAATAAATTAGACTAGTTTTCAACTTATAGTAAAGATCTATATTAAGGTTGGAGTAGATGCAGAAATAAATAAGATATGATGGATTGTCTCATCCTTCAACATATCACATCTTTGACAAGTAGGTACCTACAACCACTTAAAGCTTACTTAATCATAGATCTATTAGGTGTATAAAAATGAGGATGTTATCCTTATAGTGAAGGGAATTAATGTAAAGGATCTTGAGAAGGATTCATGTTGTGGGGGTGGTTGCTTCTTGTAGTGGTCTTGACCTTCTTTTTCCACCTTTCCATGCCAGATAGAGTCCCAATGACATTAATGTAGAAGAACTCAAAGAGATGGTAAAACTATTGTATTGATCATTGATGAATCCTCCATTCTCCCACACATGTTCCCCATCTCTTTCATTTGATTCAACTATAAATAAATGCTTTTAAGCCTTGAAATAGATCCTTCTCTTGGGCATGACTAGACTCTACTAAGATTGAGCTTTTTAACATCTTGAGATAAATAGAAGACTATGTTAAGATTTCATTATGCTTATATAGTGTGTTCATGTCAATTTAATTGCATATGTGGTATATTTTTCTCCCTTGTCAAGTCTTGATCTCACCTAGTAGTAGTTTGTGATGTTATGTAGGTCATGCCTAGTGTTTGATGTCATTTGGTTGAAGCCAATAATGGATACATTGATTGTTTAGTGCCTTGAATTAGGCCTATTCCATCACTTCCCTCAATATTTGATCAATTATTGAAACCTCTGCATGAAATATTGATGCATAAGATACTTAGGAGTCATAAATCTAGTCATTTGTTTCATCTCATTAGTGTTTTAGAAGCTCAAGTAAGAGTGGATGATAAATAATTCTAGATGTATCACCAATAGTAGCTTAGGATTTCCATTTTATTTTCTTTCTCCCCCTTTTCACCCCAATAATGAGTAGGTTTTAGTGTAAATGATCAAATTGATACATCATAAGAGCTAGTCTCATTAAAAACCCTAGAGGTCTGACCCAATTTTAGGTAACTTACAGCCTAGGGTCATTCCCATGTTGGACTAGGTTTGAGTAGAGGACCTGAACAACCCTGTACTTAGCTAGGTGTTGATTGAGTCTCCAACACTAACCAACATGGGTATTAACATAACCTTTTTCAAAAAAATAGTTATGCACATAAAAAGGTTTGACAATTCACAAAGCCCTCTAGTTGGTCAAATTACATTGAATATTACTATGGGTCCCCATACATTTCCCACTTTGTGCCAAGTTATGATAGATAATTTTAACTATAAAATTCTATTGGGATGGTTTTGGATACATAAAATGTATATGGCTACCTCTAAAATATACATATGATTTAAATTTTGTCATCAATGAATCCTTTACACATGTTTAATAGAACCTAATCCTTTTAAACATTATTCAATGTTACAACAAATAGTTAATCCTAATTTGCAAAAATTTGAATATAAGTCCAAAATTCTTACACTAATATAAGAAACTAATTGAATGGTCTTATCCAATGCACCAAGAAGATAAATTACACATCTACTTATGTCTCCAACTTGATCACTCCTTTGGTTACTAGAGTTTCATCTTACATCTCTCCATCCTATTGAGGTTGATATAAATTGACCTATAACTAAAGGATATGATGTGAATGCTTATTTTGATTATCATCAAGGACTAGGGAATTCTACAAAACCATTGCTTTACCTTGAAGAACAAGATATAGGATCTTATTGATGACCAAAAGATTACATTTGAAGACCCTCAAAATAAATGAGGTTCACAACAACCCAAAAAACATCCACACTAAAAAAATATAATGATTAGATTATACATGGGTGATGATTATTATTTGCATATCCATATTGATCCTACAAAAAAAAAAAAAAAAAAAAAAAAAAAAAACACTTGCCATATAAAACATTTTCATTAGCTTGGTTTTGATCTACAAGACTTGCAAAATAAGGTCAGTTGAAAAGACTCCTTGGGCATCATACTAATACTAATTAATTGTGGTCATAAAGTAATTAAAACATAGGTTTGGGTTATACCTACCACATCTACATATGAACTTACATTAATAACTCTTTGGATATACCAAATGGAAGCAAAAATTAATCCAAATAAGCAAGATATCTCCTTTCCTCATGAAGCCAAATTAATACATATTTTAAATAATAGCATTAATTGCTATACTACACATGAAAAATTTGAGGAGGAACATGCCATGTACCTTTTCAACCTACATAATAATGATGCAAAAAATGTAAAATATCCAACTTAAAGTTTTATAGTGGGGAGATATCCATAACTATCCATTAGATGGCATCATAAGATGATATTTCCTCTTCAAAAAACCCAAAAATACAAAAAAAAAAAAAAAAAAATTAAAAAAGAATCAAAAAAATATTTTCAGAACTTACATGTTATATTATATCCTTGGCACTTTTGTGTTATTTCCATGTCAATAGATGGAATATTTAATTACTTTTACATATATGTGTGTGTCATACTTCTACTTGAGTGTGATATAAGCATACAAAAATACATGATACATTCCTATTTCAAATGTTAGGAATTCTCTCTACTCATGTTATATGGACATTGGGGGCATACAATTCTTTGATCTTGATATAAACAAGTTATATGATTCAATTATAACTCTACATTATCATGTTTAAGCTTACATATGTAATTACACATACCTTTATCTACGATTATATACTACATAAATTACTTGATGTGTTATACACTTGATGTTATTTCCTAACACATTAGGTCCATGGGCTAATATAACATGTTTATGATGGTTTCTTATGATTTCCTTTATTCACTTCCTTGGGTGTCTTGCCTTTATATTATCTTCCTTGTTGGAGCATTTGAATATGATCCTTTGCTTGCAACCCTTGTGCCTATGTATGATTTATTTGACATTTACATATGTCAGTATTTATTGTAGGGACATTTGGATATCTCATCCCTTCCTTTATGTAAATTTTACTAGATCATATCCATTTGATTATGTGGTATTTGAATATGCCCCTTATTTTTGGTCTCCTTAGACCATTGCCTTTTTCCTTGCTTTTGAGTGTTATTGTGTGTGTGCTTATTTGCTTGTTGAGATTGTAATGTTACTATCTCTATGTTGTAATGATATTTATAATGCATCTTAAGACTACATGTGATCACATTGGTTTTATGCACTTCAATGATACATTTACCTAGACATGTTCCCTTTTATATGCTACATAGTTACATTCATAGATTATATAGTTGTCTTATCTTTTTGAGGTGAGGAAACTACTGATTCCTATGTTCATCTCACCTTAAATGGGGAAATATTAGTGTGGGTATGTCATAGATGAATGGATTTCATACATTCAAAATTTTTATATTTAGTGGGGGCATTCTTTGAAAGCATGTTCTCTACACTCATTCAGTATATGGTACTTATATCAATTTTTAGATTCAGTGGAGGCATGTCATATGGGCATGGATTCCACACATTCATAGTTATTAGATTCAATGGGGGCATGTCATATGGTCATGGATTCCATAAATTCAAATTTTTAATATTTAGTTTGGGAATTTCATATGGGAATAGCTTCCACACATTCACAGTTCTCATATTCAGTGGGGGCATGCTTTGGAAGCATGTTCTCCACACATATTTAGTATTCAACATCTCTAGTTTATAGTGGGGGTATGTTTTGGAAACATGTCTTGCACATTATTATTTATATAAATTTTTATATTTATCTATATATAGTGGGGACATTCTTTAGAAACATGTTCTCCACACTTACATAGTTTTCTAAATTGGCCAAAACACATAGTTATATGATTCAAATTCATAGTTGTGGAAAAATTATATACATTGGTACTACTATTATACATTATTTCAACATGAGACATATCTAAGGTTCATATTCTATGAAAAATGTGTGCCTAATATTTCAAAATAAAAAGTAGTTTCAAATTCCAAAAATATTTTATGGATTGTTAGCATATCACAAAATTTTTTATACTGATACCCCACAAACTTTTATAGGCTTTATTGAGATAATATACTACAGTAGTTGGTTTACATTTTGGTATGGTTAAGGTGGTCAAATCACTTAGACTTTCTAAGTTTTTAGGTTGGAATTGATCATCCAACCTCACCAATTTATAAGTATCATTATGTTTCACGGTTGAGCTAATCTCAACTTCTAGATGGAAACTCACTTTTGATCCAAAGTTGGGGCATGTGCCTTCCAATATCTCTCTATCTCATTGGATATAAAAACTTTAAATATTTATATATATTTCTTCCTAATCTCAATTTTAAATTCTTAAAATGATACATATTTTTTAAATTAACTTGTTAACAAGAAATACAATTATATGCACCGTGTACTTCTAAACCTTGCTCTTTCAAATTTAATATATTTCAAGTACTTTCAATCCTATATTATATGCATTGATTTTATACTATAACATGATCTTGGTTTTAGGTCAATCACCAAAAAAATCATTGAAGTTGGGCACACACCCAAGTACACATTCCTTTCTTTTAAACTAGTAATTTCATTACTAGATTAAAGGAGGTAAATATATATGATATTTTATAATTATATAACACTTCAATGTTATACACTTGGAAAAATCAAACCTTGGTTGTTCCTCTAAGTTCTAGCCCTTTCCTGCTTCCACAAGTCTCACATCTACTCTATATTTTTACCCATTGTCATATATCTCTTAGTTTGACTAGTATTATGTTGATGACCTAGAGCTTCTAGCTTTCCTAAAATGCTTAAAATGTAGTTATCTTCCATCTCTATAATTTTTGAGCCTATACCTACTTTCCTGCTCCATGGGTAATAACATCTAGGATACATAGTAGTGTTGATACTACTATCCTATCCTAATGCAAATGTTGAGTGCCCTAAATTCATCTAATTTATGAATGAAACATATCTTAATGGTAATACTAAGTGATTTAATGCAATTTATTACTACAAAGGGATTGATGTAAATTTAATATCAACCCTCACTCATTTCTCATATAAAAACATGGGAACAATACTATGTATTCTTACTAAAGAGCATTAAATTAAATAAGATGCCCTATTTCCATAATAGTCATAGGTAAAAAACATATACATGTCTAAATTACTAAAGGAGAACCCCAAGAGATCAATTTGCCAAGTTACAAACTAGGTCACTATTGTACTTGTTTTTCACATATTGTATGATTCACACACAAGCCAAAATATAGGGAAAAAATACATGAATATGAGGCCCTCTTCTAGAGTATTGTATATATAAGTAATGCCTTTTGATAGGGGATATTCAGGGTCAGCTTGAAATCATGTGCCAACTAACCCATTTTCCCCCAAGGTCACTATGAAGGTGGAGAACTAGGGTTTTTCCATTTTAATAGGAACAATAGTCCATGACCCAAATATGAATGCACTAGAGTGAAGTCAAATAAAAATATAGAAGCATATATGTGGTCACATCTTTCTCTTATAGGTATTCCATATAGGACACTTGCATTGAACCCATATAGTAATGTCAATCTAACCATCCTAGGTTGACATTAGTGTCTAGATCACAAGAAGTGTTAGATCTAGAATCTAATGACTGTTATAGAATCTCCTTCTATCCCTCTTTTTTCCTATTATAAATCCAAAACTATATTATAATCAAAACAACATAAGTACATCACTTATTTATCATTTCCATATCTAACATAGTTATACTTTATATATTTAAACTATCTCAACATAATAAATTTAGTGTATTTTTATTTTTGAGTTTAACATATAATTAGCCTACTATAGATCTGATTATTATTATAAGTATAACTATTAAGATGGGGGTGAATTAATGTAAAAAAATTTAACAATAAATTCCAATTATCATTCATTAACAATTCAAACTAATATAGATATATAGCAATGCATAATCAACCATTCATATGAGCATAAAGTAGGAACATAATAATGAACACAATATCTACATGGAAAACACTCATGGGGAATAAAACCAACTAAAACATAGCTTGGAATACAATCTTATAAGTAATAAATCAATATTTAGTGAGGCACCAACCCCATAAAGACACCAACCCCTCACAAGTCAAGGACCAACTCAACTAGGCCTTTAACAAGCATTAACTTAGAAGGAGGCACCAACCCCTTAGGTGACTCAACACCAACTCAACCACCTAGAACATATGATCACCTTTAGACACTTGTTTATTACTCAATTAAAGATGATTACCTTATTTTATTCTTAACACTCTCCTTTTTTCATGTAAATTTTCATTTAAGTTTGAAAGAAAGAGAGAAAATAAACTTGATACATGTATGGTTAAAAAACCTATTTGTTTGTGCATGTAATGAATTGGAATATTATGAAAAGATCCTCTTTAGCTTAGGAAGAATACCTATAGATAAGAAATTATTAAACCAAACTTGTTTGATAGATATATAGTTGGGTGGATTGCCTATCAATATCTAGATCCTAAAATTGAGAGCTTCCTTAGGGGTTGTCAATCCACACATTTCAAACAATCAATTTGATAAAGCTAGGAAAAAGGTACTTGCATCAATAATAAAAAGGTACTAAAATGAATACAAGAAATCTTATTAAGAAAATAGACTAAAAATGACCTAATTAGTGATAGACTAATAAATACTAGTGCTAATGGGTTGGGGTATACTTAAAAAAAATTGAAAGGGGTTTGTGAGTGGTTGAAAACACATAAAAGTGGATTTGATTGGGTGTGGGTGGCTGAAATTAGCTTTCTAGTTTTTCTACCATAGGTGACCATCAGTGGTTGGGGTGACCTTTAGTGGTTGGGGTAACCATTAGTGGTTGGGGTCTGATAGTTGATAGTTGACTGTGTATTTTTGGGTTTGACCAATAGAAGATGATGGGATTCCATAAATGGATTTTGGGAATTGGGTAAGGGCTAGAATAGTTTTGAAATGGAATAAAAACATGTGAATATTGATAAACAAGTACTTATATTACCATAAGTTAGTTGGGTGGTTGATGTAGTTAGCCTATTGGTGGAATCTGACTTGATTCTAGTAGAGTAGTAGTACCTAAAAGCTTGGTTGAGAGGTGATGACAAGTTGGCTCTCAATAAGATGGATTATAATACTTGATAATGTTGATGATATTGATTGACTTATAAAGAAAACTCTTGAATGCTTGAGTTCTTGATAATTATTGCAGTAGATTTGACCTCCCAAACCTTTCTCTCTTATAGGCATAAGCAAGAGGTGGAAGTGAAGGTGTATTTGGGTCTTCTAAATATAATTTGTGCATGCAAAGGCTCACAACAAAACTTAGATAAGTTGTATTTTAAAAAGGTCAATAGAGTTGGCATGCTCTTGGTGACAAGGTGAATCATAACCATAGATGGTCATGGGTCCCAAAGCTGAATGTCAATAGTCACCCTAATTGTTGATAGTCAGGGTCCACAAGGATAGGGTTTTGAAGGCTAGGGTTATTCAATTAGGTAAATATGAGTGTAAATTGGTTGGTTTAAGCCTTATAAGTGTAGGTTGGTCTTAAGGGGGGCCTAGGGTAGGTCCAGGGGTATCTTCAACATTCATAATCATAGGTGTGTATTTTTTAGTGTCTACATTTTGCCCTTTTTATTGTGCAACTTGTGTGAATGAGCTATAAAACAAAAATAGAATATGGGTCAAGGGTCTAGTTTCCCCAAGAGTTGATGAGGTAATGCTGAAGTGGGTATAGGTTTGATAAGTGGTTTATGGTGAGTCATGAGGTGGTGATATAAGGTCAAGCATTTGAGATGCAAATGTGCACATAAAATGTGATAAAAAGGAGTGATAGCCAAGATCACACATAGATGAGTTTGCCAATGTTTGTAAAAATAAGGGTTGATGTAAAGAAGGACAAGTGATGAGTGAACTACATGATCACCTATATGCATAGTAGCTGGGAACACTCATAAACATAAGTCTCCTAAGTGATATTTGTGTATCCATTGGGTATCCAAGGTAGGAAGTGATCCTGGGGAAAACACAAATGGGTCAAGTGTCATAGGTATCCAAGGTAAGAAGTGATCTTAGTGAGACAAAAGTGGGTTGTCAAAATGGCAATATTATTACTAAAGTTAAAGGAATAGGCAATAATTATCATGAAATTTCATGCCAGATGGGCCAAAAGAGACTAACAGTGAGGTGATGAGGTGGTCATGTTGTTGGGATAAATCCATCTCCAAAAGTAGGCAAGATCTTAAGGTAAATTAATTTAAATGTGGAGGTTACAGGTAAAAGGTGAAATTGGGTTTTTAGGGAATCCTAATCATCGATGGTTAGGGTCCCCAAAAGGTGACCATTAATGGTCACCCTAACCATCAGTGGTTAGGGGAAACCCTAAAATTTTAGGGGGTAAATGTTAAAAAACAAAATGCACTTTGTCATTTTTATCATTGTGTTTTGTTTGACCAATTTTTGGGTGATTTCAACACTTTATGAGGAAGGATTGTGCTAAGGTGGGTGTTATCTATTGGCAAGAGGCATGTGGTAGATTCCATGGGTCTAAGATGAAAGGAGCATGAGGATGCAACTGAGCACCTAAATGAGGGATCAAACCATAGAGGAGGTCAGAAAATGAGGTAAGGGATGCACTCAATTGGTAGATAGGTTTAATTTTGCCATTACTTATGTTTACATGGAGGGGTGGGTCTATAAATTTACTATTTGGGCTTGCATGCCCTAGGTAGAGTTTTTGGGGTTTTAGGCAAATGGGGTGGGTAGAGAATTAAATTGATAGGGTGGGTGGGTGATTTGGATAGCATATGAGCTGGTTAGAGTGCTTAAGCTAGTTGTATTTGATTTTTTCTCACTATTTTAGGCCTTAGGGGTTTTGGGTATTCTAGCCCTAGAATGCCCATAGGTGACCATCAATGATCAGGTTTGATAGTTGATGATTGACACCCTAAAAACTAGGGGTCCCCAACGATTGGTGGTCAGCATGATCATCAATGGTTAACTAAGATGGGGTAGGGTTTTTAAAAGTGTTTAGGACTTAGGTATGGTTTTTAAGGTTGAAAGTTTAATGGTTAGGGTTAATATAAGTAGTGAGGCCTAAATTTTGGTCAAATAGGTTGTGTGAAAGGTGTAAATGAGTTATGGTTATGTTTAGGTCAAATAGGTGAGGGTTAGGGGTGAATTTAAAAGATAGGGTAGATGAGACTAGTTAGGGTCTAAGCCAAGCATTTTGATTTGGTGTAGGCTCGAGAGTAGATAAAGATGTGTGACCATGTGCCATAAATCTTCCCTGTGTTACTCAAGGGGATGACTATTGATGATTAGGCATATATGGAGGCATTAGGACTAGGAGGTATGAGGTAGTACTAAGACATACCTAGGGATATGTCTATGATAGTAACACTAATCAAGAGATGGGATCCCTCTGCTAATACCTTTTTATTGCTGACTAGGGAGATGACTATTCTCCCAGATGATGTCCATGGGATTACTCAGCTCCCACTATGTGGTGAGGCAATCTACCCAATTGAGCAAGAGTGGGATGAATATGTTGAGTATCTATATGGAGATGATAACAACCAGGTCCATTGGCACTCCAGAGGATTTAGTTATATAGCACTGTATGAGAGGGCTCCTAAGGAGAGGAGACTTATGATGATGTTGATGATCATGGTTACTTGATTTAGGGTTCTAGATTCTAGTAGCAAGAGATTAACCTATGTATTATTGAATATTTGGTTGAGCTATTGCTTAGGAGGATAGTATTTGGGTAGGTCTCAATGATACTAGTCTAGATTTATAGAGAGATATGGGGATTCAAACACCATAGGAGTTATGGCATGAATGTGGGCATGGTTATACACTATTGGGCTTATGGGCATATCTAGGTTCTGAGGCCTATGGGATTACCATGGATGGGGTACATATAGCTAGGGTTTCCTATTAGCTTTATGAGGTATAGGGATGACTATGCTAAATCAAGGGTTAGAGGTGGAGCACATGACATTGAGTGGTTCAGGGCTTCCCTAAGTGGATTGGTAGCTACAAACATCACATGGAAACCATACCTATAGTTCCTTATATGGCCAAGATATAGGAGAGAGACCCTCACTATACATATATTTAGGTGGATAGTGGGTCTCTAAGAGGGTGAGGTTCAGTTGATTCCATTAAATTGAGTGTGGCACTAGTTCAACATGTTATAGGGTGTACCAGGTCCACATCCATGATATAAGAGGTAGGACTCAGAGGTTTAATTACCAGTGGCTTAGCCTATTTAGACAATTTTGGCTAGTGGCTTTGATGAGCTTCCTATTAGGGCTCCCATAGATGATGCAAGGTTTATAAATGGATACATGGGTTGGTTTTAGCCTATCTATGTAATTATAGATGTGGGTGGAGATGATGGAGGGGTGTCATTGATGGATATAGATCCAAAAAGTTAAGGTGGATAGGTAAGGGTAGTGTTGGCTATGGCTCAGTCTCAGGTATAGGCTTTGTAGGGATAAGTGGACATATTATAGGGCTAGCTTTCCACTATTATAGGTGAGAGAGATCTACTCAGATATAGGGTTAGGGTAGGTGTAGCAGTAGCAAGAGGGACACTAGAGATAGTGCCCTAAGCATGCTATCTAGCTACCATGTCAGAGATTAAATATTATGAGGTGATGGTATTAGACCATCTTCCCTAAGCTATGAGGTATGTAGAGTAAAGAGTGAGCTTGGTCAATGGGCCATTGATATCTACTCTAGGTCAGTGGGCTTCTACATTAGATTAGGCAGGGGTCCCAGAGAGACCACCACCAAGTATAGGTGTAGGCACAAATGGGGCTAGTGGTAGTGGTGGAGGCCTATGATTATTGTTAGATACCTTATTATGATGTATTATTTTGATACTAACTTGCAACATTGATCTAGCGAGATGTGTATTTTTTTGAGAGAACTGATACATTATTACATGTATTATTTTTTGATGATTTGATGTATATGATGTATGTTTTTCAATGTTTATGTATGATGGATGCTTATGGTTTATAATTATGGCTTATGGTTGTGGTTCATGTTTATGGTATTTCATTTAGTATCCTAGGTATGTCATGCTAGAAAGTTAGCTATGATGATTTGATTATGCTCATGGTTATGATAAGATATGTTATGGATGGATACATGTTATGGATTTATTTATGGATATATGGGTGAATTGGAAAATGGTATATGCCCTGATGTTTTTCTCATTGATTTGGTTTATGATTGTGATGGTGTAATGACATGCTTATAGGCTCAGGCAATGTGATTGATGTTCATGGTTTGATGTCACATGTTTACATTATGTTTAACTCATTGATGGATAGATGTTGTTGCTTGTTTACATAGTTCATGAGGTGCATGATTTTGATGTGATGTTTTTTATTCATGAACATAGTGATAGGCTTAGATAAACTAATATAATATAAGAAAATGAACATGATGCCTTTTCATTGGTAAGGTCTAACATGAAATCCAAATTTGGATTGGCTTAGTGAAAATAAGCCTTTCTAATGCTTCACATTGGCATGCTTAGGTTGATAGATATGAATCCTAATTACATTGTGTCAAGTAAGCTCATAGTCTTATGCATATGACATGTGGAGGGAGAATGGGTAAAACTAGGACATTTAGTGAGACTATTATGCCTTTTCTATAGGTGTCCAAGGAGGTAGTATAAACAAGTCTATGTTCATATATAAAGTGTAAATTGATCAATGTGGGAAGTCTACTAAGGAGAGCTAATTGTAGCTTTCTAAGATTATGATTTTATGATAGCCAATTGTAGCTTTCAAAATTGATTTTACTCTTTCTCTTTCTTTTGATTTTGGTTTTGATTTTGATTTTGCTAAAGGGTTAGGGAAGTTGATCGATGTGGGAAGCTTCTAAGAAATTTCTAGATTTGTCTAATGATTTACTTAGCCATATTCAAGGGAAGGGTCTAAATTTATATGCTTAGTTCAAATGCTTCTGATAGCTATCCTTCAAGGGAGAAGTCCACCTTACATTTGGTAATTTTATAATAAGTTTCAACAACTGTATTTCAATGGAGTAGTCTGTGAATGTTAAGGATGACCCATAATTTGTTTTTGATATTTGATATTACTTTTGTTAGATTTTTCTTGACGTAGACTTGCTCATACATGCTCAATGGATTACTTTTATGATGGAAAAACTAAGCTAACATAAGGGTTTAGTAGGTGAAAAGGAGGTATAGGTGATAATGATCACAAGAACTAATCTCAAAGAGATGGGAAGTACTATGAGAATCATGTCATGGATAGAGATGTGATATCTATAGTTCAAGATTAGGCTATAATTGTGACAGATAATCACATGATTTTATTTTAGTTAGTTGCCCCTAAAAAGATGGAAATGAATTTGGTTTCAAGGGATGAGATTAAGTTAGATAAATGATGATTATGATCCCTATCTAACAATAAAAGGGACACAAATGTGAAGCATTGAGAGGATCAAGTTCTAGTTTACCTTTGAGAGAGGATAATGATAAGCTCATGATCCATACTTATGGGTAATGATGTAAGGTCTAAGACAATTGAAAGTAAATTTTCCCCTTTTGTTTTTCTTCATATTAATTACATGTTGGTTTTCCTTAAGGACAAGATCTCCAATATTGAATTCTTGGAATTTTAGGTGTTTGTTATAGGCATGTTTGATTCATTCTTGATAGACATGAAGATAGGAAAGCATGGCCAAATGATGCTTGTTAAGTATCTCAAGTTGAGCTAAATGTTCTTGATGATAATCATCTTCTAAGATAAGATCATGTAATGATATGTGAAGAGAAGGTATTTAGACTTCAAGAGGCAATGCAACCTTAGCTCTAAACATAAGAGAAAAAGGTGTAGCACTTGTAGGAGTTCAAATACTAGTATGATATGCCCATAAGGCAAAAGGGATGTACAAGTTCCAATATTGACTTGAGGAATTAACCATTTTGGTAAGAATGTAGTTAAGGGTTTTGTTAGAGGCTTCATCTTATCCATTTTCTTATGGGTGATAAGGTGATGAAAAGCTAATTTTAATACCAAATAGATCATAAAGGCCCTAGACTTGTTGGTTTTTGAAGGATTTTCCATTATCGATGATAATATTATGGGGAACACTAAAATGATAGATGATGTGATGGGTAATAAATTCAACAATATTTTCATCTTTTGTCAAGACAAGGGGAATAGTTTCTACCAATTTGGTAAAATATTCAATCATGATAATGATAAAATGATGTCATTGTGAAGAGTGGGGGTTGATTTCACCAATAAGGTTTAGACCCCATTGTGAAAAGGGTCAAATGTCTACAAAAATGTGAAGAATATTGATAGGTGCATGATGTAAATTAGCATGTTGTTGAAACTTGACACATTTTTTCACATAATCACAATAGTGTTGGTTAAGGGTAGGCCAATAATGGCCTAGATAGAGGATGCACTTAGCCACAAAGATTCTACTAAATTACCCCCCCATAGATACCCTCATGTGTCTCCTTGATAGCATGAGAGGATTTTGGTCTATAGAGGCAACAAAATAGGAGGCCATCAAAACCATGTTTGTAAATAATTCCTCACATAATGGTGTAATGGGGGGTTCTCTAAATAAACACCTGATGGGTATTCCTAGAGAGGCTAGAGAGAACTATGCCAAGGTGAAGGTAGTCAAAGGTTTACTGATACCAAATGTTAGGTATAATCTCTTCCACACTAAAGATGGTTAGAGTGTCTAATTTGGTGTAAGAAGGCTTGATGAGGTGATGGACAATGACCGATAGTTTGGATTTTGAGGGTGCTGATGGGATTTGAGAGGCAAGAAAAGCCATGGTATCAACAAACTTGTTGGTGGATCATGGGGTGGTTTGAATATGGTAGTGTTTGAATGAGGCTAGGAGCTATATAACTAGTTATCTATATAGTTACATAATTTCATTCTTACATTGGTAAATTCCATTGACTTGGTTGACCATAAGTTGGGAGTAACCAAAGATATTGATTATTCTGATTCCTAAGGCTAAGGTAGTTTAGAGACCTATTACTAAGGATTCATACTTAACCACATTGTTGGTGCATTAAAATTTGAGTTTAAATGACAAAAGAAGTGGTTCACTGATAAGGTGGATAAGGATGATACCATCCTCCCCACCATGTTGACATTTGGAACCATAAAAAAACATGGTTATGTGATTGGTAAAATTTGTTTGAGATAGACTTGTGATTGAATCATCTAGAAATTCAAGAGGGGGATGTTGGGTGTCTATTAGGGGTGCATCACTAAATTGGTTGGAAATGACTTGCCCTTTATTGATTTTTTCTACAGGAACTCAAGGTCAAGCTCAGATAAAAACATGAGAACTTAGCCATATGCTAGTTTTGGTATGGTTTAGAGTTCATATAGTTGAGGGGGTCAGTATTAGTTATGAAAAATAATTTGTGGTTAAGAAGGTAGTGGTGAAGCTTGGTGGCTATGAAGACTAGAGCCAAACATAGTTTCTCAGTATGTGTGTACCAAGTCTCATATTCAACAAGTATGTGGCTAATGTAATAGATGGCTTATTATTTGTGTTTTTCATCTTGATGGCTAAGCATTTCCCCTAGGGAATGGTCTATAGTAGAGATATATACTTAGAAAGGGTGGTCATCCTTAGGACGTGTAAGGATAGGTGGAGATATTAGGTATTATTTGAGTGAATCAAAGGCCTTTTGACAATCAACATTCTAATTGAAAGAGACATCCTTTTTCAAGAGGTGATGGAAGGGTTGACACTAATCAGAGAGCTAGGAGATGAAACAATGAATAGATTAAAGCTTCCCTTATAAACTATGGAGTTATTTAATATTGGTTAGAGGTAGCATCTTGAGGATGGGTTTAATTTTGGCTTGATCAACCTCAATTCCTCGAAGGGAAATGATGAAGCCAAGAAGTTTTCTTGAAAAGACCCCAAAAATAATTTTTTTGGGATTGAGGTGGATATGATAGTGGATAAGTCACTCAAAGATAATCTTAAGAATGGCTAAATGGTCTTTTCAAATCTTGGACTTCCTGAGAAGGTCATCCATATAGTCTTCGATGATTGTATGGATAAGGTCATGGAAAATATAGGTCATGACATGTTGGCAGGTTGAGTTACCATTCTTAAGACCAAAGGGCATGAATTTATAACAAAAATTCCCCCATGGGGTGATAAAGGCAAGTTTTTGCTAATCTTTAGGGGTAATCAAAATTTGATTATAACCCAAGAATCTATCCTTGAGAGAAAACATCTTGTGGCCTACTATAAGATCAATAAGTTGGTCAATGCTAGGTAGAGGAAAGTCATACTTTGGGTAGGTAAGGTTGAGGTCATGAAATTATACACAAATAAATATTCCATTTATGGCTTTAGTGATAGGCACAATGTTTGAAACCCATTGGGAATAATCAATGGGTTGAATAAAGTTGACAAAAAGGAGGAATTGAAGCTCTTCTTTGACAAGGAGGGTTATGCAAGGATGAATTTGATGAAGTTCCTATCTAAAAAGTTTGGCATCATGATTTTTTATGTTTTTATGAGTGTCAATGGCCAAGTTAATACTAGACATATCAACATATGACCAAGTGAATGCAATACTATGATCTTGGAGGAAGGTAGATAAGTCCTATAGTTCCTCAGGGGTAAGAGTTTTGCCAAGTTTGATGATATGGGGGTTTTCTGGAGTGCCCATGTTGATATCCATGATAGATTCATTCAACATGGTTAAGGTTTATAGATCTAATGATTTGTGGATGGAGGAATCTGATGTACCAAGGTAGGTGAGAATAACATCATCATCCTGACACTGAATAGTGTTAATGGTAGGAGAGTCTTGGCCCATGAGTTTAGGATGGATCTAAGGGATGGATATGAGTGCCCATTCCTTTTGATAAGTCAAGGGTCTAAGGGTAATAATGTTTATTGAAAAATAAATATGTGGGATGATGTCCTCATCCTCACCCAGAGGTGGAGGGGATGTTAATGAGGAAGGGGTCTCTTCTTCAACAATGGTAAGGGTAATTTGTTTGGATTTCTTCTTATTGGGTAGAATGAAGCTAAGGTTATTCTTATCATGAGGCTTTAGGTCTCAATCAAGGTCAATGTGTGTGGGCTATGATCATATCATCCTAAACCAAATCCCTTATAGGCACACTTGTGAAGGTATAGTTTGGTGAAGTCTAGGTTGTCCAAATAAGAGAAGGTTAAGGTGAATGGTTGAGGTGGAGAGAGAGAGAGTGGTGGAAGCATTAAGTGGCTTGTTAATTACCCCATATATAAAGTGTTTTTGATAGCTTAGAGGACCCAAAAGGGGATAATGGATCTAATGTTGGGGTCATAACCTAGTTGGTGGTTGAGTTTCCTGTATTATTAGGGAGTAAAGAGGGCATTAAGGGTGAAGAGATGGTATTCTCTAAGGGTAAGGCATTGAAAAGTAGGTTTTAAAGGATCAATGATGGGTATTTTATCCATGGGGATAGATGAACTAGTAAATTCCTTAGTGGAAGGGGAAGTAATGACTTCAGCTTTCATGGGTGGGGGCTTGATGGTCATTATTTATAGTGAATTGGATGGAGGTAGGAGAACATCATTAGGTCAGTAGGTCATATTTCATGCTAAAAAGGGGCTAGGGTCAGCTTGTATGGTAACAAATTGACCTTCATGTTCAAACGTGACATAATGATGGAGGGTGTAAGGTACATAACCCATAGCCCAAATCCAAGGTCTCCCCAGTAAAAAATTATACTGGAATTCACCTTTGACCACATAAAAGAGTTTAGGGAGCGTGCAAGGTCTTAACTGAATATGAAGGATGACAGTTCTCAAGGTAGTGGTCATAGTGACATTAAAGGATCTAAATATGGTTGAAGTTTTAGACATGACATTATCTAGTAGCTTGAGTTGATTATAGGCATGGGAAGAGATAATGTTGATACTAGCTTCCCCATTGACCATAACCTATTTGATTTAGGTTTGGTTAATATGGGATATAATAAAAAGAGGGGGATTTGGGTCTTCAAGGTGGATAGAAGTTATCTTTGAGTCCTTGAATGTAAAAAGGGTGGAGAGCTAGAGAGTACTGATGAATGCCTCTATAGGTTGGGAATATCCTAGTCTAGCCTCAATGGCATACATAGCCTCGATCATGGCCTAAAAATGGTGAGGTGAGTGGAAATGAGATCATAGAGGCTCATCCTAGTTGGGCTCTAGTGAATTTGTTTAAGGATGACCCTCTTGATGGATTTAGAGGGGTTAGCCTCCAGAGTGCCTAAGATGGTGACTTCGGGATTAGCTATAGATGTGGAGGTTTGGATCTAGTTTGGTTTAGGGTGAGTTAGTGGGTACATCCATGGAATGGAGACTTTGGCCTTCCCTTTATCCTTTTTTTGTGATCATGTGACCACATTAATGGCATGGATGGAGGGGCAAGGTGTGATGGGGAGTTGGGTAGATTCTTCATCACTCTGAGGTGAGAGTGGGGATTAGGAATGTGTTGGTGACTGGCTATTGGGTGTAGTGGTGGAGGAATGGATGGAAGGTTGTCTAATAAAATATCATACTTGTAATAGAGTTGGTGGATAATATCTTAGATAGCTGTATAATTCTCCATGTCATGCCTAGGTGTCCTATGATAAGAACATATTTGATGATTGTTGTACTAGGTTGGCTTCAAATTGAGAGGATTAAAAGGTCTAATAAGAGGTAATGTGAGGCAAGAGGTCTACAATAATCTTTGTATAAAGGTCATATAGGATTATTTTAGAGGTAATAAAGTTTTATGGATCATGGTTTGGGTTGGTAAGATGGGCATGTTGGTGGTAATAGGTTTGTTGAGAGATGGTTTGGGTAAGGTGGTGTTTCTAGTTGATGGTTTTGGTCTAGGTATGTTGGTAGTTGGGATGGTTCAGTTTGATGGTCTAACTATTGGTAATCTAGGAAGGATCGACACATGAAATAATAATTGGGCTAGTGTAATCAACATCAATGGGTAGTATATGTTGAAGGGGGGTTACTTTTTTAAAAAAGTGGAAGGGTGAGGCCCTAAGATAGAGGGCAAGGTAGAGGAAGGTAGAGTCTTAGTCATGCATCCCTTCAATTTTTTTATCCTCTTGGTTGGGGTGGGTCAAGATCTAGGTATAAGCTTGGGTGAAGTTAAGTCTCTTTCAAGAATGGGTGAACCAAACTCCAAGTAGGGAAGGCACCAAGAGTTTTGAAAGGTTTGGTTGGTGATGTGGTGGTTATTTTGGTTGATTGAGAAGGTGGGGGGCTGGTAGAAGTTTGAATTATTTTAAGAGGTGGTGGAGAGATGATGGATTTGTTGGTTAGGGGCATGATATAAGGTTCAAGTTTGTTGATGGGGGGAAGCCCTAACTATTTCTAGAACGTGGTTTGATCCATGTCCAGTTTTATAGCCATACCTAACTTTTGAATGAGTTTAGAAAAAGGTTTATATACTAGTTTGGCCTCTAGGGTAGCAAGTGCTTAGGAGACACCTATGGTTGAGGAGGAGGGTTGATAGCCTCATTTGTTTCCTCAAATAATAGAGGTAAGTTTAGGTTAGGTGGCTACTCTATGAGGGGTATTTGTGAAAAATTCACTCCCCTAGGCATGATGTCTATAGTTGTGGCTTGGTCTATAGTTAGGGGGATGGTGGGATAAGAATGTTTGTTTGTTTAGGTTGGCTATCCAAATGGGTACTTGATGATTCCAAAACCTCTATGAGTGAAGCTAAGGAAAAAAGAACCTCCTTGGTTTGGGCCTCTAAAAGAAGGGAAAGTGACTTCACTACCTCGATAGACAAAGTGGGGGAAAAGCAAGTAGGTTGGATGATAGGTGCATCAAGGACCATATTGACCATGTGGGCATCATGAGAATATTCAACTTGTTTATCCTCAGCTCTTATAGGGGCAGGGTTAGGAAAAGGTTTCCTTAAGATGTTAAGAGCTTGATTTTGAGGGGCATTGGGATTATCCAACATGAGTTCCCCTTTGTCGATAAGACTCTGAAAAATATTCTTAAAAGTATTACATTGGTTGATGTTGTGTCCAATTACCTGATGAAAAGCACAAATGTCATTCTCATTATACCAAATAGGTGCTGGATGAGAAGAATCAAACTATTTGCGAGGTTTGATGGGTGGAAGTTGTATAATGTTAGCTTTTAGTACCTTATATAGAACCAAGGTATAATATTATTCAAGTGGAATGAATTTTTTTTGGTTACTTCGATTTGCGTTCCTTGTATTTTGGTTGGAGGTAATGGAGAATTTGGTTGATTGACATTGGGTGGAGGGGTAGTTTTAAGGAAGATGATATTCATAGTTTCCTTGGTATTAATTTTGGTATTAGCTTGGTTGCCTAGTTTAGAGGAAGAGGTTTCATTGGTCTTGAAGGTATAATTATTGTTTCATAACTTCAATTTAACATCATATATAGCCTAATTTTATAGCTTACATGCCATGGTAAAAACCACATCAAAAGTTCTGATTCTTTGGACACATAGTGTAGAAGATATATCTTTGGCGTAGGCTTGGGAAAAAAGTTCTATAAGTTTAGGTTGAGGTAGGGAAAATGAAAGATGATTAATCAAGCTTTTCCAATGGGTGACAAAATCAAAAATGGACTCATCATTGAATTACCTGATATAATAGAGTTCTGTGATAGAGACCTTCCTGGAAATGTTAATGTAAAAGTGATCTAAGAAGACTTGTGCTTGTTGGGTGAAAGAAAATATGGAATACTTAGTGAGGGAACTATACCAATCAAGTGATGGGACAAATAAATAGATGGGGAAGGTTCGAAGGAAAAGGGCATCATGATAAGAAATCATGTAACATGCATGCCTAAAAGCCCCAAGGTGTTGTTGGGGTCCTCCTTACTTTGAAATTTGGTAAATTTCATAAGTTCCCATTTAGGAGGGTAAGGTCTAATGGGGACAAAAGGATGAATAGGTTCATTACAAATATGATCATAGGATAGGATGATATGAGCCATAAAAATGGATGACTCAAGGTTGGTCATCTTGTCCATAAGAATTTTCATTAGGTCAGTTTGAGGTGGTGCACCAAAAGGATTGTAAGGATGATATTGTGGTTGAGGTTAGGCAACATATTGATAATTGTTTGGTGGTTGAGAGGTTGTCACATATTGAAATGTGGATGATATAGGTTGGGTAGGGTAGGTGGATGATGGTGGTTGGGTAGTGGGTACATAACCTTGTGGGTTAGGGATGTATCATAGATTGGGTGCAACAAGTAACTATTGAGGAACCCCTATGGATTGGTCATGGGTGGTAGTTGGGTTGGTGACAAGAGGTGAGGTAGTGACCTTTGTGCTAATGGGTGGTGAAGTAAAATGGATAGATACCCTTAAACTTGGTAAGGGGGTATTGACTAATGGGCTAGTTTTGATAGAGGAGAGGTTAGTAGTGTTGATGGTGGGTACTCTAGCTAAAAGTGGAGCATGATGGGTCAATATTTGGGTTGTCCCCATGGTAGAGGAGTCATTAGTAGGGGTGGAAGGTGTAAGGGTAATGGTTGGTTGGATAGGTTGGTTTTCAACTATAACATCAAAGGGGTTAGTAGACAAAGATGCCTAGGTGGTCAAAGGTTGGGTGGTGATCATGGAAATAGGGACACCCTTCATAAGGTGGGATGGCATGCCATAAGGAAGATCTTGAGGTGGAGTTGAAACTAAGATATGGTGAGAAGAGGTGTTAAGATAGTGTTGAAGGGTGATTGGATTATTGTCTAGAAAAGTGGTAAAATCCATGTCTCCTTGGGGAAATACCCAAGGGAAAGTAGGGATTTATAATGGATGAGGTTAATATTTTACCTCATAGATATACTCCATAGATGAGAAGGTAAAAGAGGTTAATTTAACTGATGGGTTTTGATCTACTAGGTCTCTTCATTGCTGATGAGTGAGAACCATACAAGAAAAAGGGGAGAGAAAATAAGAAAAAACTCACCACTCAAACAATAAGAAGACAATAAAATGATCAAGGAAATCAAGACACACACTATGATGTATGTTAAGCCTAGAGGTTAGTTTTAATCTCGCTTCTAGCTTATGCCTTAGTTTATGAGAATGTGTGATAGAAATTGGCTTGTAGATCAGGTACTATAGAAGCAGTCCATGGCTAGTTTTGGGTTGTTTAGGTTCTCAAAAGAATATTTATTGGAATCAATACATGGCTTGGTATTGGAGCCGATCCCCTCACTTCACAGTCCCACAATGATAAGGGTGTCAGGTACTTAGCCAATATATATTGATGTCTAGAGTTTATACTCAACTAGAGAGTTGAGTTGGTTTTGCCCATAGTAATGACCTCTAATTAGGATTTTTAGGAATGGGTAAGGTGACTACTAGGTGATGAAATCCTAGTCAGGCCTTGTCTCAAATTATTTTGATGTTTTATTGATGAAAGTGGTTTGGCCAGTGTGTGAAACAAAGGTGATTCTACGATAAGATTTTTATGATTTAATTCATAGTGAACTAATGTTAAAAGAAAGAAATGGAAGCAATTGATTTAAAGTCCAAAATAAATTTTACTTTCAATTATGTGAAAAAATAGAGAGAAGATCATACAAATGCAAAGAAAATGTGAGTAAAGACTCTAGGTCCCATCAGGAATGCCAAAATGTTTCATGAAAATTTTCACTTAAGTTTGAAAGAAAGAGAGAAAATAAAATTGATACGGGTATGGTTGAAAAACTTATTTGTTTGTGCACATGCTGAATCAAAAGATTATGAAGATCTCCTCTTTATCTTGGGAAGAAGACCTATATATAAGAAAGCACTAAAGTAAACTTGTTTGTTAGATAGATAGTTGGGTGGATTTCTTAGTGATAGCTAGATCTCAGAAGTGATAGCTTCCTTAGGGGCTATCAATCCACACATTTCAAATAGTCAAGTTGATAAAGATGGAAAGAAGGTACTTACATTAATAATCAAAAGGTATTAAAATGAATACAAGAAAGCCTATTAACAAAATAGACTAGAAATGATCTAATTAGTGATAGACTAATTAATACTGGTGATAATGGGTTGGGGTATGATTCAAAAAATATGAAAGGGGTCTATGAGTGGTCAAAAACATAGAAAAGTGGATTTGATTGGGTGTGGGTGGGTGAAATTAGATTGCTAGTTTTTTTTGCTATAGGTGACCATCGATAGTTGGGGTGACCATCGATAGTTAGGGTAACCGTCAACGGTTATGCCTAACCATCAGTATTTGGGATCTGATTGTCAGTGATTGACTATGTATTTTTGGGTTTGATCAAAAGAAGATGATGGGATTTTGCATATGGATTTTTGGAATTAGACAAGGGATAGACTAATTATGAAATGGAATAAAAGCACATAAATATTGATAAACAAGCACTTGTCTTACTATAATTTGGTTGGGTGGGTGGTTGATGCATTTAGCCTATTCATGAAATTTGGCTTGATTCTAGTAGAGTAACGGTACCTGAAATCTTGGTTGAGAGGTGACAATGAGTTGGCTCTCAATAAGATGGATGATAATGCTTGATAATGTTGATGATGTTGATTGACATAATTGACTTGTAAAAGAAAACTCTTGAATTCTTGACTCATGATAATTATTTTAGATGGATTTGACCTCTCAGACCTCTCTCTCTCTCTCTTATATTCATAAGCAAGAGGTGGAATTAAAGGTGTAACTGGGTCATCTAAATATAATTTATGCATGCAAAGGCTTGTAACACAAATTAGACAAGTTATATTTAGAAAAGGGTTGATAGAGCTTACATGCTCTTGGTGAGAAGGTAGATCCTAACCATCTATGGTTAGGGGTCCCCAAGGCTAACTATTGATAGTCACCCTAACCATCAATAATCAGGGTCCATAGGGATAGGGTCTTGAAGGCTAGGGTTATTTAGTTAGGTAAAGTTGAGTGCAATTTGCTTGGTTTAAGCCTAATACGTGTAGGTTAGTCCCAAGGGGGGCCTAGGGTAGGTCTATGTGTATCTTCAAAATTCAAAATCATAGGTGTGTAGATTTTTTGTGTCTACACTCTTATCCATCTCAAATAGTGTATTAGGCCTCTTTGCTCAACTAGCCCTTTTCTTGATAGAATTAGGTCATATGACCTTATTCATCATCTGTATAATCAAAATTATAAATTCATGACATATTTAACATACATATATAATTATATTTAATCCCTCTACCTAGTTTTTAAACTTTTATTTCATTCATTCACCACCTCCATATTCTAACTAGTCAAATTAGGTCTATTAGACCTACTTCTTATACTTGACTCTTGATTTCATATACCTTGGTAAACAAAAAACCACTCCATACTTGTATCACCCTTGGAATATATCAAAAAAAACATTTCATAGGATAAACAAAGACTACATAGGTCAGCCACCACTCATAAGGATTAAAACCATCATTAGGCTTAAAGGAGACCTAATGCAATTATGCCTTCTCAAAGCACATGTTTCACCTTGACCTCCATGGAACATATTGAGCCTCCATAAATGGATTAAAAAATTCAAACATACTTCAATTAGACTATTTAAAATATCACATTAGGTCCATAACACCATTTATCTCATTTCACTCTTTGAACCACACTATTAGGCCTATTCACAATGAGGCCTTCTCACTACCAAAAAGTCTATTTTGAACATATAAAGCATACACTCAACTTTTACCCATAAAAAATTAAAAAAATAATTTATTTATAAATATAATGACCCTATATTCATCACCATTTCCATTATAATTCACCATATAGGACAAAAGACCTCATACTCATCTCTTTTAGATGACTACTTAAAACTATAAAAGACTTCAAAACACAATTATGAAAACACAGACATAGTACACCTATAGAATAAATTTAATGAAATTTAAATGGGTTTATATGATCATTAAAAATCCTTATAACATCTTTAAATAAATATATTATAAGGTCCAATAGCAATATTGGTCTTACAGACCAATCTCATGGCTTCACTGTACACAGTCCTCACTATGTTAGATAAGTCAGTTTGAGATCAACTTTATGCCATACACAAGATTATTAAAAAATTATGTCAATTATGGATATTTGTTATAGGTATTTAAAAATAAACCAATGTAATTGTATCTATCCCTAATCTATGACAACATATCCCTAATCTCATTCCCACTTCTACCTATTTTTCTCATTGTCTTTCTCACTAGGAATTTTTAGTGATAGGTTAAATTCCATGACGGTTTAGCATATTTTAAGTATATAAATTGATGAATAACCACCATGTAGATATTATATAAGTCTCAAGCTTCAAACTTCATCCACTTTCATGCTTTGACCTACTCAACCCTACCTACTACATTAAAAATCCAAGAAATAAGGGATTTCTTATAACTTCCACTCACTCATATAATATACCAATTGCACCTAGAGGTACCTAGTATAGTAATATACATATTTAAATCATAAAAATAGTGTATATTCAAAATTAAAAATCATAGGTGTGTATATTTTTTGTGTCTACACTCTTATCCATCTCAAATAGTGTATTAGGCCTCTTTACTCAACGAGCCCTTTTCTTGATAGAATTAGGTCATATGACCTTATTCATCATCCATATAATCACAATTATAAATTAATGACATATTTAAAATACATATATAATGGTATTTAATCCCTCTACCTAGTTTTTAAACTTTTATTTCATTCATTCACCACCTCCATATTCTAACTAATCAAATTAGGTCTATTAGACCTACTTCTTATACTTGACTCTTGATTTCATATACCTTGGTAAACCAAAAACCACTCCATACTTGTATCACCCTTGGAATATATCAAAAAAAACATTTCATATTATTAAAAAACACTACATATGTCAGCCACCACTCATAAGGATTAAAATCATCATTAGGCTTAAAGGAGACCTAATGCAATTAGGCCTTCTCAAAGCACATGTTTCACCTTGACCTCCATGGAACATATTGAGCCTCCATGAATGGATTAAAAAATTAAAACATACTTCAATTAGACTATTTAAAATATCACATTAGGTCCATAACACCATTTATCTCATTTCACTCTTTGAACCACACTATTAGGCCTATTCACAATGAGGCCTTCTCATTGCCAGAAAGTCTATTTTGAATATATAAAGCATACACTCAACTTTTACACATTAAAAATTCAAAAAATAATTTATTTATAAATATAATGACCTTATATTCATCACCATTTCCATTATAATTCACCATATAGGACAAAATACCTCATACTCATCTCTTTTAGATGACTACTTAGAACTATAAAAGACTTCAAAACACAATTATGAAAACACAAACATAGTAAATCTATAGAATAAATTTAATGAAATTTAAATGGGTTTATATGATCATTAAAAATCCTTATAACATCTTTAAATAAATATATTATAATGTCAAATAGCAATATTGGTCTTACAGACCAATCTCATGGCTTCACTGTACACAGTCCTCACTATGTTAGATAAGTCAGTTTGAGATAAAATTTATGCCATACACAAGATTATTAAAAAATTATGTCAATTATGGATATGTGTTATAGGTATTGAAAAATAAACCAATGTAATTGCATCTATCCCTAATCCATGACAACATATCCCTAATCTCATTCCCACTTCTACCTATTTTTCTCATTGTCTTTCTCATTAGGAATTTTTAGTGATAGGTCAAATTCCATGACGGTTTAGCATATTTTAAGTATATAAATTGATCAATAACCACCATGTAGATATTATATAAGTCTCAAACTTTAACCTTCATCCACTTTCATGCTTTGACCTGCTCAACCCTACCTACTACATTAAAAATCCAAGAAATAAGGGATTTCTTATAACTTCCACTCACTCATATAATATACCAATTGCACCTAGAGGTACCTAGTATAGTAATATACATATTTAAATCATAAAAATAGGTCATCAAATACATTATGATCCATTTCTAATGAGATATTCCATATTGGGTCACTATTAGGGTTCTAAGAAGCCTTAGACTATCTTCCACTCTTAATAATCATTCATAAAAAATAATGCCAATAAATTTGAGATAGGATAATTAAAAAACTTAAATTAAATTCTTGAGATATCATTAAAAGGTTTCATGTGCCAAATAACATTAAAAAATCCTTCTAGGGTCTGTAATACCTCATTTTATGCACATAAAAAGTTCAAAACCACATTTCATGCTTTCTTCTTTAACTCAGGATCTCAAAATTCATAATCACACTTTAAAAAACCTATCACACCTATATAAAATCTCACATGATCCTTATAACCTTTTAATATGAACTTGACCCCTCATTAGGCCACACTAGTTCTCTTTGCAAATTAGGCCTTAAACTTCTAGTCACACTTAGACCTTGAACATACTTTGAAACCACTTGTATTGATCTCAACACCTCATAATAATTTCATAAAACCTCATACCATGCTCATATAATACCAATATTATTCTCACAAGCCTTAGAATTTATCCTCACCATGTACCTAAGACTATACCTTCACACTAGGTTTCTCAAGTACATGACTCATGAACTGAACTTCAAAAACATCAAGGATAACTTAGAATGACATAAATGAAACTTTCATGAAATAAATGACAACTCCATGCATACCTGAGAACACGTTCTCAACAATCTCATGCTTTGTCATTGATGATAACCACTCATTAACGACAACTATTCAAAGAAGCTTCTCTCACTAGGATACATATCCCCCATATAGATCAATCTCTCCCTTTGAAATTAATGAGAAATAACTACCTAAAAAAAAACTCAATAAACAAGATTAAAATATCATATTAATAATCTCTCCTTATCTTAATGCATACCTTAGACATCTTCTTGATAAACTAATATGACTCCCTATTTGACCTCATAACTTATTCACTTCTTCCTTACTCTTGTAGCTAAAACACCTTCTTATTAACTCCCCCTAAGAACTTGACTTGCTTAGTGATTTTTAGGAATAGTAATCACACCCAATTATCATCTTAGATGTTTAAAAATATCCTTTAGAAGAGACTTAGTCAAGATATATGTAATATGATCCTTGGTAGACACAAATTCAAGCTTATTACTTTTTTCACTCACCTATTATCTTAAGAAATGATACTTGATAGTAATTTGATTGGTCTTTGAATGCATGATAGGATTATTTGAAACACTTATGGCACTAGTATTATCATAAAAATGGGACTAGGAGCATCAAATTCTATTTTGTAGTCTCTTAATGTGTGTCTCATCCATAATCCCTGATTGTAACATGAAGCTATTGAAATGTACTCAACCTCACAAGTATATAATGCCACTGATGGTTGCTTCTTAATTATACATAAGACTAGTCATTCACCTAAAAATAAGGCTTCTCTACTAGTGTTCTTTCTATCATTTAGACTCCCAACCCAATCTACATCTGTATAGACTACTAAATACAAATTATTTCTCCTTGGGTATCACAATCCATACTCCATAATTCCACTGAGATACCTAAATATCCTCTTGAATAATTTTAGATGAATTTCCTTAGAATCTACTTGAAATATTCCCATAAAACCTACTTCTTGCATGATGTCAGGTCTAGAGGTAATAGTATACAACAAAATTCCAATCATTGATCTATATTTTATTTGATTGACTCTTAAAGATTCATCCTCCCTGCTTAGCTTACATCTTATAACCATAGGTGTACTTAAAACCTTTAAATCTAAAATTTAAAAATTTATTAACATCTCTTTTATATAATTAACCTATGAAATGAATATACCTTTTTTATATTGACTGATTTGAAGCCCAAGAAAGAAGGATAGTTTTCCAAGCATAGACATTTCAAATTCTAACTTCATCACCTATGCAAAGACCTTGGTCATGTTCTTAATATTACCACCAAAGATGATATCATCCACATAGACCACCACTATTAATTGATGATAATTTTTAGTCTTGATATATAATTTACTATCTACAACTCCTCTCTTGAAACCTCGGTCCAAAAGATACTTGTCTAGTCTAGCATACCAAGATCTAGGGGTTTATTTTAGACCATAAAGAGCCTTATTAAAACTACAAACATAGTCCTTGTTATTAGTCAATAAGAAACCCTCAAGTTGATCAATATAAACTTCTTCCTCTAAGTTTTAATTTAGTAAAATTGACTTGACATCCATTTGGTATACCTTGAAGCATTTTAAACCTGTATAGGTAATAAACAACCTAATAGCCTCTAACCTTTCTACTAGAGAAAAGGTTTCCTCAAATTATACTACTTATACTTGAGCATATCCCTTGCATACTAGTCTAGCCTTATTTTTAGTGACTTCTCCATTCTCATTCAACTTGTTTCTAAAAATCCATTTTATACCAATGACATTTTATTTAGGCCTAGGTACTAACTCCCAAGTCTTATTCTTCTTAATTTTATTTAACTCCTCATTCATGGAATCTACCCAAAACCTATCTTCACTTTCTTCTACATAGATTTTATTTTTAAATTTAGATAGTAACACAATATTCTCTTGATTAACATTACTTACCATCCTTCTTCTTGTTTGTATACCTACATTCTTATTACCAATGATTTGAGATTTGAAATGATCCTTTTGAATCTACCTAGAAGGACCTTTTGAATCCTTTCTTAAATTTCTTATTCATCCCCATTTATCTCTATTGCTAATTCATCATTTTTTGAATGAGAATATGATTTCTTTGTCTCATCAACCTTCACATTTGTGCTCTCCACTATATTTTTCAACCTCTTATTGTAACATCTATAGGCATCACTAAATGATGAATATCCCAAGAAAATAACTTATGTAGACCTTGAGTCAAATTTTCATAAGTCCTCATCTCTTTTGATAGAAAACTTACTTTCAAACACCTTAAAATGTTTAACATTAGTACGTCTATCATTCCACAATTCATATGGAGTATCATTACCATTGATCCTAATCTTTCCTCTATTCAAAGTGTAAAATTTAGTACCCAAATATTCTCTCTAGTAACCATCATACAACTTTGACTCAATCAACTTGGTCCTTACCATTTCTTGAACTATTTCTTTCAACTACCCCATTTTGTTGAGGTGTTCTAGCAACTAAGAATTGTCTTCTTATTCCATTTACCTCACAAAACTCATCAAACTCATTTGACAAAAAAACTCCTCCTTTTTTAGACATAAGGCACTTTATATTCACATTCATCTCATTTTAAACCAAAGCCTTGAAAATTTTGCACTTACATAGAGCTTATGACTTCTCTTTCAAAAATGCTACCCAAGTCATTCTTGTGAAATCATCTATAAGAAAAATGAAGTAGTTATCCCATTGAATTATTTGAATCATTGTAGGACCACATAAATCAATATGAATTAGTTCTAAAGGTCTAGTAGTAGAGTATTATTTAGACTTGAATATCCTCCTAGTCTGATTACCATGTTGACATGCCTTGCAAAGAGCATTTGTAGTTTTGAAATTTTTGTGTATGTTCTTCATGGACCCCTTGGAGCTGATCTTGGCTAGATTTTGAAATTTCAGATGACCTAACATCTTATGCCATATCCAAATTTCATATAACTTACTCATGAAGCACTTCTCTTTTGTGATCTCATTCAAAATATATAGATTGTTCTCAGTTATCTTAGATTTGGAAATCAACCTACCTAATTTTTATCTCCTTATCTCACATCCTTTGTTATTAAAAGTTAGTTTTTGTCCTTGGGTGCACATTTGACTTACACTCAATAATTTTTGTTTCAATCCATCTACATACAATACATTTTTTGTCTTGGTCTTCCTATTGTCCAAGCTTAAGGCACCTTTGCCAACTATATTAGTAGATGTGTTATCTCTAAACCTCACTGATCTTATGGCATTCTTATTCAAAGTGATGAATTTGATATTATCTACTATCATGTGACTTGAACATCCCCTATATATGTACCACTTCAAATCTTCATTATGAGTATGAAAAGTAGTTTGAGCTATCATATATTCTTCTCCTCTAGATTCTTGATTCTCCTTCATCTTACCCAAAGGGTTTTCTTTCTTGATCCATTAATTAGTACCATGACTACATATATTATTAACTTTATTGGTATTTCTTATAGGTCTTATCTTACAACCTCTTGCAATATGTAAGATTTGGTTGTAGTTATAACACAAGATTCTACTTTTCAATCTATAGTTTACATCTCTATGTCTAAATTGACCACATGAGAAATAATATCCATTGAAATGATCCACATACTTTGAATGTATAAAATCATTTGTATTTTTATGATAATTTGATGATATAACACTACCTTTGATATAATTTGATGTAATAAAACCCTTCTTGGCTTGTTGATGAGAGACTTCAAGCTTGAATACTTATACATAGGTCTTTAAATTATCAGCATTATCACTCCTTGATAAATCATTGACTTTTTGATAATTGATTATCCTTAAACTCCTTTTGGTATTTTTTGAAACCAAGACCTATTGTATCATGATAGGACCTTTGAATATTCAACATATTGTTAAACTTTCTAGTGCTCTCCTCAAATTTTTGATATGTCTTTATCTTGTTTGTATCTTGCTCTACTTGTGCCTCTAAAGAATTTGTTTTCATTATAAGCTAGGTGTATTATAATATATGATTATTATCTTTTGAATTTTTTTTATAATATATTTAAATTTTTTTGGATATATCTTCATTTCAATCATAATAAACACTTTCATTATCATAATCCATACATGTGCTTCAAAGATCTCCCTTATGTTGTTAGGCCTACACAATGAACCTGCTATGATACCAATTATTGGAAATATATATATATATATATATATATATATATATATATATATATATATATATATATATATATATATATATATTGAGGTGAGGGATAAATAAGTGTAAAAAATTTTAACAATAAATTCCACTTAACATTAATTAACCATTCAAACTAATATAGATATATAGCAATGTATAATCAACCATTCATATGAGCATGAAGGAGGAACATTACACCTGATTACAAGATATACATGGAAAAATTTATGGGGAATAAAAAAAACTAACACATATATTATAATATATTTATATAATAAATTAACCAAGATTTAGTGAGGCACCAACCCCACAAGGAGCACCAACTCCTCACTAGTCAAGCACCAACTCAACTAAGCCTTTATGAAACATCAACATGTAAGGAGACACCAACCCCCTAGGTGAATCAACACCAAATCAGTCACCTGGAACCTATGAAAACCTTAAAACACTTGTTTCTTACTCAAATTAATATGATCAAATTATTTTTTTCTTCACACTATCATATCCCTCTCAAACAACCTATTAGGCCTCTTCGCTCAACTAGCCCTTTTCTTGATAGAATTAGGCCATATGACCTTGATCATCATTTATAGAATCACCATTATAACTTCATGACATATTAAAAACACTTATATTATGGTCTTGAGTCCCTCTATTTAGTTTTCAAAGTTCTATTTCATTCATTCACCACCTACGTATTATAACTAATCAAATTAGGTCTATTAGACCTACTTCTTATACTTGACTCTTGCTTTCATATACTTTTGTTGGACAAAAAAATATCCATACTTGGATCACCCTTAGAATAGATAAATAAACATGTTTCATAGGATAAATAAACACTACATAGTTTAGACACCACTCATAAGGACCAAAACCATCATTAGGCCTAAAGGAGACCTAATGCAATTAGGCCTTCTCAAAGCACATGTTTCACCTTGACCACCTTGAAACATCTCGAGACTCCATAAATAGATGAAAAAATTAACACACACTTTAATTAAAACCCTGATAGTCTCACCTTATGTCCCTAACACCATTTATCTCGTTTCACTCTTTAAACCACACAATTAGGCCTTCCCACTGCCAGAAAGTCTATTTTAAATATCTGAAGCATAAACTCAACTTTGCCACATAAACAATATAAAAAAGTCACTTATTTAGAATTATAATGACCTAAAAACCATCACCATTTCCATTATAATTCACAATATATGAAAAAATACCTCATACTCATCTCTGCTAGATGACTACTCAATACTATTAAAGACTTCAAAACACAATAATGAAAACAAAGAATTAATACACTTATAAAATCACTTTCATGAAATTAAAATGGGTTTAGATGATCATTCACATCCTTAAAACATATTTAAACAAATATATTATAATATCCAATATCAATATTGCTCGTACAGACCAATCTCATGGCTTCACTATATATATTCCTCACTATGTTAGATAAGTCAGTTTGAGATGATCAGTTTTTTCCATTAGGGATATGTGTTATAGGGTTTAAAAAATAACCCAATGTAATTGGATCTACCCCTAGTCCATGAAAACACATCCCTAATCTCATTCCCGCTTTTGCCTATTTTTCTCATTATCTTTCGCACTAGGCCTTTTTAGCAATAGGTCAACTTCCATGATCGGTTTAGCATATTTGAAGTCTATAACTTGCCTAAAAACCACCATGGGAATAAGATATAAGTCTCAATATTTAACCTCCATCTAATTTGATTATTTTACCTATTCAACCTTATTAGAGAGTTGAAAATGATGTCATGGTGATGTCATAGAGATGTCCAAATGAGTGGATGAAGTGCCTTGATAGTCTAAGTGACAATGACAAAGTGTGTAATGTGTTTGTCCTAGTATGATTGAAGAAGGCTTGATTGATATTCAGATTTTTCATGGTTAAGTTTTTTTAGGGATGATTTTTAAGTATTGATCATGAGTGAGGGGTCTTATCAAAAGTCCATGGTGGTTGGAGAGCTTGTGGAAGTGCATGGTATTCATCTAGTTCTTCATTAAGTTCATCTAGGCATAATTGGCTCTATGATAGATAAATATAAGGAGGCATATTTGTGACATAATATATCACATGAGTGATGGTTACAAGATTAGATTAACATATGGATGGATTCTCCTATGTAAGGTGATCACATGGTTGAAATTTTAGGACATATGATTTAACGTAGTAAAAGTTATGCGAGTGAAAAGTTGGCCTCTCAAACAAAAGTGCACTAAGTTACAACACTTAGTAAATTTTAAAAGTCAAATCTAATGTTCCACATTTCATCACATCAAAGATTGATGATGAAAAATTAATCTGATCTCAATTACATTAAAAATCTAATTAAACATATAGCTGAGTGAGAAGTTTTGTAATGGTATATCTTGCATGCGTGAAAGATTTAAAATATGATTAATAAATGTTTTGATTAATATTTGAAAGGAGAACATATGTTTCAAGTTTTAGGTTGTTATATTGATCGAGGAAAAATTTATTAAGGATCAAAGATAGCCTTCCAAGTAGATTGTAATGGTCCCCATACTTAGCCAAATTTACGAAGGGTAAAGACTAGGACCAAATGGAGATCCAATAGCTCATGGGCATTCATAAAGATCAAGATAAATGGTGTGTATTGAGTGAGATGATTTCAAGTTGTATAATGTTTAACACATATAAATACCAAGCTATGTATAGGAGATCGACAGAGTGCATTAAGTCAAATAGTCAACATGAAGATCCAATGATGAGTGATGAAAGGTAAAGGTCAAGATACGTCAAGGATGATTTATGGTGCATGTTTAATCTAATATGCAAGGAAATGATATGAGGACAAGGTGTTTGAAGTTTAATTGTGATCATTGGGATTTGAATATATAAATTTTGTAAAGGGAAAAACTAGTGCTATGTATTTTGTCCATGAATTTTGATCCAAGATGAATTTGCTATTTATATAAAAAAAAGTTATATAGGTCTCAAAGGTGCATAAATTGAACATGGTTAGATGGTTTTAATGTTTTTACAATCAAAGTTATTAATATTCAAATTTGACTATGTGTTTAATGTTCATATGTTAAGAAATTGAGAAGGATATTTGAGATCATTCTGATGGTATTTTGATGTCTCATGGTGACTTAGATATTTGGGAGTGTTGTAGACTCCATAAGGATGATATATGTGGTATTTAGAGGTTTGACCAATTCATATTCAGTATGAAAAATTTACAATAAGTTGTCTATGTGTTTGTTATTAGTGTTCCTATGTACAAGGCTACTATGTGAGTATATTTATCATACGTAGAGGTGAGCAGAGTTGAATGTGATAATTTGAGGAAGTCAAAGGGGTCATGTGAAGTGGACCTATGCATTTGGAAGTGGTCTTATGTTCTTATTTTTCTTGATGAAGTGCTAAATGGGTGAATAGCTCTCCATGAGACCTATAAGAGATACAAGGCCTTAATTGAAAGGTGTAGCTACTTAAGGGTGACCCATTGATGCTATGACCAACCTATGAAGATTGTATTAAGCCATATCTTGATGTGAGAGAAGCCTTAATGGTTAAGTTAAGTATAATGACTGACCAAGAATCTATTTATCATGAAGACTCTATATATAGTGAAACCAATGGAGATGGTTTCTAGGCTTGTGGTTGAATAGTGAGCATTGAAGTGAAGGAGAGAGAAGAGTACATGTATCTAGTGGATGGGTTGATAATAATATTAGATTGAGGATTGTGTGTATGACCAATAGTTCATATTTATGATGTCATAATATTGCTCTTATAGATTAAGAATGAGCAAAGGATAGGTGATGTTTGTGTGAGCTTAGAGGTTGATTTGAGAAGAAGATTAGAGTGTGGTATGTGTAGATGACCCAATGGTCATGTTGTTGAGGATGTGATAGAGTTGTTTCATGTTTTTTGATTGTGTATGAATAGAGAAAGTGGAGTGATACAAAAGGTAGATTTGGATGTATTGTGTGTGTGAGAAGAAGTGAAGGGGGTTGTGTTATCAGAGGTCCATCATCAGGTGTAGAAGACATTAGTTCAAAGGTGGAGGTGTTCATTTCAAAGGAGGGTTTAAGGGACTTGATCTTCCTTAGGGGTAGTTTCTCCTTATGAAATAGGTGTTTCACTAAATTCCTTAGGTTATAAGGACTTGATCAAGGTTTTGGGTCAAAATGACTCAACCAATAGGTGGTCATAAGGACTTGATCATCTTAAGGGTAGGTGATCCTTGTGGAATAGGTGTTTCAATAAATATTGGTAAAAAAGACATGACCAGTATCTAGTTTGAAATACCCTTTGGGAAAAGTATTGCAAGTGTTTTTAGGCTTGAGAGTGGGTTTTATTCCCAATGAGGGTTTCTCATGTACATCTTGTGTTGTGTATATGATCTTTCTTTATACTTCTTGTTCACTACTACGAATGATTTGTATGCTTCATGAATGATTGTATTGATTGCTTAAGTATTTGAAGGTTTTGGAAATTAAATTAGATTATTTTTCACCATTGATTCACCCCCATTGCCCTCTTAGTGGACTGTACCTCTAATAAAACCTACTTGCTACATCAAAAATACAAGAAATAAGGTATTTCATGTAGCTTTCACTCACTCATCTGATAGATCAATGCCACATAGAGGTAATTGGGAGAGTCTTCTACATGATCAAATCATCAAACTAGGTCATATAATAATTATAATCCATTTCTAATAATATATTCCATATCAAGTCACTATTAGGGTTCTAAGAGGGTTTAAACTACCTTCCACACTTAAAAATCATTTATAAATCTTAGTCCCTCAACCCAAAAACTAATGCCAAGAAATTTGATCTAAGATCCTTACCCAACTTCCATGAAATTCTTAGGATCTCACTCAAAGGTTACACATTCCAATGATCATAATAAAATCCTTCTCAAGTCTACAATACCTCATTTTATGCACACAAAAACCTCAAAACCACATTTCATGCTTTCTTCTTCAACTCAAGATTTTAAAATTAACCAAAAAGCTTGAAAAAACCTCTCACACCTCTATCAAAGCTCACATAATCTATATCACCTTTGAATATGAGTGTGACCCCTCATTAGGCCACACTAGGTCTCTTTGCACATTAGGCCTTAAATTTCCAATCAAAATTAGACCTTGAAGATAACTTGAAACCACTTAAACTAATATCAACACCTCATACTCATGTCATACAATGTAATACCATGCTCATATACTACCAATCTTAATTCTCACAAGCCTCATACTATTCTCTTCATCATGCAACCATGCCTATACCTTCACACTAGGTTTCTCAAGTACATGACTCATGAAATCAACCTCAAGAACATCAAGGAAAACCTATAATGACATCAATGACACTTTCATGACATCATTGAAAAATACATGCATACCTTAGAACACATTCTTAATAACTATCACCCTTGTGCCATTTTTTCTATATAGTTATTTAATTCAAATCTAGGGTTAATGATAAGATTACCTTAGATCCACATTTAAGGATTAAACAAATATGAATTACTAAAAAGGTTTCATTTTTTTTAGACAACCAAATCCAAAATTAACTAAAACATATTGGTGATCCATTAATTCATTTGAGGATGACAAACCCTAGATTCCATTAGGATTTTATTTTAACTTCTTAGGGTTTCATATTTCTATGCTAAGATTTCATATCTATTTTTATATTTCACCTTATTCACATAAATAAATCATGGTTATAATGGATTTATATATTTCATATTTTATAATACAAGCTATGATTGTCATCATTACTTTTTGGTTACCTAAAATATGTAATATATTTCACAACCATGTAATGAAATGGGTGAAACTCTCATGCAATAAAATCAATGCTGAAATTAATGATGAAGAATACTTAACTATCCTTAATAAATATTATTGTTTAAATATCTAATTTGAGATACTTTCATTGACCTATAGACATAAAATGGAATATATGACCCCTTTCATGCCTCATCCCCCTAGACTTTAAGGTCATGCTAGCTATGATCACACATTCATTATTCATACTAGGATTATATTGGATTATACAATATATTCTATTAAAATTATAAGAGGTAAGGTTCCCTACCATGTAAAAAAAAAAGGAAGAGTGAAAATGTCCCTCCTCATCTCCTCTAAATCCCATGATACCTACTAAATCAGTTAAATAATATAATATATTTGGTAAAATTAAGAATATCCAAGCTAATATCTATATACTAGATTTATTCAAGAGGTCAACTATCTACAAGGATATCCTATATGCAACATTAGGTGACACAACTATACAAAATGCTGTAAAAATAGTTTATTTTGTATCTAATGTTAATACATTTAGGAATAGTGAAGACATGATATATTTACCTACTCAACATACTATAGATCAAAATCTCCCATTATTCATTTAAGTAAAACTATTAAATAAGGTAGTCATACATGTCTTGATCGATAACAGATTAGGATTGACTATCTATAACATAATTATTTTTACAGACATTGGGTGTAAATATATAATCTAATTATAAATAAGATAAGAACATAAAATGATTTTAAAACATTCCTCACCAAGTACTAGGATCAATTTCTTTAGATATTACATTAGGCCCTAAGACACTATCTAATATGTTTCATATGATGCCAAATTAATTACATTATAACTTACTCTTACATAGACCATGGATCTATGTAAAGTAATATATACCATATAATTTTAATCAATGCTTAAATTTGATCTATAATGGATGTTTGTTCATACCCTGTAGATAATCAACCTTTCAAGTATTGTAAAGTAGCAGAACCTAGTGATGGATGCAATTTATAATATGATATTTTTCATTCTACCATAATACCTCCATCATAAATCATACTAACATAAAGGATATATACATATTTAATTAGATATTCAAGATAAATAATAAAAAGAGCTAACTCTAGATGCATCAAAATATTAAAAAGAAGAGAATATATCAAATCTCCCCTTGTTAGTCAATTTAGAGGATCCAAACTAGATATTCATAGAAAAGGATGATAGTGATGATGATGATGAGAATGACATCCCAACAAACATAGATGAGCATTTATCTCATCTAAATTTTACACCCATTGATCCAAGAGAGTACATATATGATCCCAAGGTAGTAAACAATGTTAAATTAGATAAGGTAAAATCAACCCTTCCAAACACTAATAATGATATAAATGAAACTAGTTTATATAATATGAGTTCATGACAACATACCTCAATGATAAATTATCCAATTAAACACTTCTTTGTCAAATCCAACATAACTAGAGAGCAAGAGGTACAACACATTACATGATGTACCAAAGGTGAATACCAAGCATTTTTTATAGATTTAGTAAACGATTTAGAGTTCATGGATACAAACCCATCTATTATATTATGGATTAATGGTGCAAAAAATAAATTGAGTAATATATTTTTAATTACCTAAAAGTGTAACTTGAGTTCTAAGAGTGATACTTGAGATAACCTATACCTAACTTATTCCTAGACCTATCTTAGAAACCATTTTCACACTTATCTAGCCATCATGTAAGCCACAAGTGTCCCTAATCATCCCTAAAGTTGTCCTAGACTCTCATTCTTGATATTGGCATTTCATGCCTAGTGTTATACCATTTGCATACTAGCACCATAATAGGGACAATATCACCACATGGTGCTTGTGTCCCAATAATGGCATTACTATCCTTTCCCTCCTCTTTTCATAAATGGATATCTTTTCAAATCTTAGATCTCCTAGGGTTGGCCTAGACCACTTTTAGCACCTGCACAAGCACTAGAATACTATAAATACATGAATTTTAGTTCTCTAACCATGATATGGACATTATATGCAAATTACCTATGATATCTCAAAACAAGTTATGAATAATTAAGGTTATCAATCCTTATTATACCCTAATTCTACATACTACCATCTACAACATTCCTAAGCTTAAATTACTTAGATTTCTAGTCTCAAGCACATTCAAATCACTCAAGTTAACTATCATAATAGCTTCACTTGCACTTGTACTAGCACTTAGGTGGGGATAACTTCATCAAGATTTGATCCCTCTTCAGAGTATTGGTATGTAGGCAATTATCTTCACAGTGGGGTGTTAAGAACGTCCAACTTACCCCACTAAAAAACATAACTTTTAGCTTGTATCAATTAGATTCCCTAACAACATGGAAGATTAGGGTTTTCTCATAAAATAAATCAAAATAGGCAATTCTACATGGTTTTAGAACTCATGCATGTAATAATATACCTTACAAATCTAGACATAAGTGTACCCAAAAGTTTGGGATAGTCTTACACAAAGGACACTACCACAAAAATATGGACACTAATGCCACATGGTGCTACTATCTAATTAGGGTACTACTATCTAAGAGGGGTTTTAACATTGGGATCCTATTTGTGACACTCAGACCAATCTCCACCTTTGTTTTTAGCCTTCAAATCATCTATCTTAGTCATTTTATATCTAATTTCTTGTTTATATTATTTATTAACATTTTTAGAAAGGTAAAAGTTAGTCAATTCTATAAAAAATCAGTGGATGTATTTATTGCATATTTATACTCTAATTGACTAGACTCATCTCTTTAACAACATAGGATTTATATTCACTAAGTCTTAAAAGGTTAAAACATTTGGTGAACCTGACTTACTTTGAATATTGAACAAAACCCAACCCTAAACAACCCTAGGGTTTATGTTTTCAACCTTATAAGAACATCAACCAAATTTATATTTCATATAATCACAATAATAGTGACATATGAAGTTAATTACTTTTTGATGCAAAGTTTTCTAGTTTCTATTACAGGCTTGTTTCCTTTTATTTGGAATGAATTCAAAGATGAGATAAACACATATGTACATGATGCTTTAAATCAGTTCAAATATATTTCATATTTCATAGCATGTTATCTTTCTCTTATGTGGAATTCTATTAAGAAACAAACCCTTATATACATAGAGGATCTATTATATACTCTAACAACTATGTTTCAAGTTTCAATGTCATATCTTATGCATATGAACGAATCTCATTCTCCTCCTCATCTCCATGAGGGTGATAACTAGTTTCCATCTAACTAGGTCCATGCTATCACTCCTTCATGAGATGAAGTAGCCTATAGTACTATTAATAATGCACATACTCAGTCTATCTACACCTCTCCCCTATAAGATGTGTGCCCACATGTTCAATAAAAAACAACTAGGATTTGCACTTGTGAGACATTAAGGGATCAAATTATTAGTATGAACAAGTTAATATCAAAATTAAATAATCAAAATAAATTATTAAGTGAAAATATCACATTGTTGCAAAATCAAATTACATGTACATAATATTTAGAATCTACTAGTGTAAATCATGTATATGTATTTACACATAGTAAAGTTGTGACTAACACTCTTTCATATCCATATCATAAAGTATAACACAATGCATCTATAGGTGATTCAAAAATATTACAAGGGTCCAATAATATTTTAAGTGAAATACTAAGAAAAATGATTAAAGTTAAGATGATCAACTTACCTCCTCTACACCCAGTGAGGAGATCCATATATTATTGTGCATATCATAGAATGCACGGGCACCAAACTGACTCATGTTTAACATTTAAAAGAAAAATACAATAGATAATGGATACAAATGATTCACATAATGACACATCACATACCTTAATATTTAAATTCATAATATTTTTTATTCGAGTTTACAATTAATTAGCCTACTATATATTTTTTTATCACCCTTGTGCTTATTCATTTTTATATCCTTAATCCTGTACTACATTGACCCAACACAAATTAGGGATAAATACAAATAAAGGTAAAGACCCACTATGGAGAGCATAGAACCAATCTAAAAAAACAAACAATGGTATATCTAAAAATTCAAAGAGGGTCAAATTCATAAATAGTATGAAAATGGTTACCAAAGTATAACTTAGAACAAAAAAAGGTTCACACAACACAATTAAAGCAAGAAATAGTAAAACAAGCACATGTAAAGTAAGTAAAAAAGGCAAATATGCCTCTCTAAAATGATGCTCAACTTTCAAAATAGTATGGATTTGGTCAAAAATATCTACAACATTTTGATTATCACAGTCAAGGTTTGGGCAAGCAAGACCAAGGCATCACTTCTCCTATTCTAGTAGTTGATAATGTTGGTCAAAAAGGTTTGGTATTTATGGAACATCCCAAGGAAAAACATTCATAGATATAATTTATCAAGGCAAAATATTTAGATACACATAAAATTTTACAAAAAGAGAAAGAACATAAGTTGTAAATTTGAAATCATGCTAATCCAACAAGCATTCTCAAAAAGTGGCTTTCTAGAAAAATATCCTCTACAACACCATATGCCTACAATAATCATAGTTCTAAAGAGAAAAATCATAATCAATATTCTAAATCATAATTCAGAAAGGTCAACTACACAATATGAGGAAATTACCTCTAGCCTTTTAAGTTATTATGATTTCAATGATGAACAATAGCCAGATTCATACTACAACACCATTCAACTACAACATATCAATCATAATACATAAGAGATTACCATTTCTATTTTTGACACATGCCACATTGATAGTGAGTCTCCCATGAGACTCATTATTTGGTATTGTTCTTCCCTAATTATACATACTTTCCTTATTTCTTGCTCCTTGTATATAGTTTCATTTTTATGTTGCTTGTACATAGCTTATATCCAAAAAAATACAAGAAAATATAATATGTCAAAAACAAAAAAACATTAGGGATCCCACCAGCCCTCTGATCACACCCCCTAGGACAACTTGTCAAAATCCCCCCTGATGACCTCCCCCTTAAGTTGTTTATCCCCAAACCAAAATCTATCTCACTCAAAGTGGGTACCCCAGCGAAGATAACCCAAAAAGGGAAATCCATTGTGACTGATGAGATGGAAAGGAACAAATTAAAGCTAAAAAACTTTAAATATAATTTTCAAAAAGTAGGGATGGGCCTTTCTAAACTCATTCAAGACTGGAACTCTTTACACAGATAGGTCAAAGACATAGTTTAGGGTTTTATTCAATTTGCCTAGCTCACTTAGTACCCTGCCATTCAATTGCCTAAGGTTTTAAGATCCCCACCTTAGGGATCCCCCAAGGGGGTACCCCCTAAGTAGTCCCAAATGAAGGTTAAAGGGAAAAAGTGTTCTTGTATGATCTTCCCCAATGAAGCTACTAAAGGCCCTAAGAAATGCACTTAGGCAAAGGTTTCTAAGTAAAAATAGATCATTCCAATGAAGGACCTTTTGAAGACTTATAGGAGGGAATTTCTTCCTAAATATTTTCTAGTTTTTTGTTTTTTTCTCTCATTCTAGTACTATAGATTTTGATTTTTTGGCTCCTCAACCTTGTTTATGGCCTATTAATACTTTTTTAATGCACTCTAGTGGTTCTAGGTCCCTATAAAACTTGGCTTTTACCTCATCAAATATAATTAAAAAAATACAAAAACATTCAAATATTTACTCAAAAAATAATAATTATAGATTGTATTAATTTCCATGTTTACACTTATTATATTTTATAGAAACTACATATGCTAGATATCTTAGTATAATCAATTTTATCATACATACATGCTTCACTTATTCTTGTTGAATGATTTTAGATTTCTTACAGGACTCAGGTCTATTACACCAATCCATATTTGTTATTATCTACCCATTGGGGGCATATACATAGATACACAAGTTTTTCATTTGACACATTCACCCATTTTGGGGCACCCTATACATAATTTTAGTTATCAAGTTACATCTTTCTAAACTCTACATCATAGATTTAACATTGTTAAATCTTGATATTGATCATACTACACTTAATCAATTTTTTTTGGCTACTACTACTTTAGTAACATATGTATCTCTTAGTTCATACATAGATTTGTATTACATATTCATGCATATTTTCATTTCTAGATTTCCTAGTTTAAAAATGATTGTATCTATATGCTTATTCTATTTGATGGCATTTGAATACTCCATTGGTATATGTCTCTATGCCACTTCTTTTCATAGTATGCATGATTTGGACATGTGCACATGTCCTTGTGTGTGCCTTCCTATTCTTATATGAAAACATTTAAACATGTACTTATATGCGTCTCTAAGCCAAATTGTTTGTTTCTTGCATATGTGGGCATTTAAACATGTCCTTATACGTCTTATTTTATCAGATTTAGTAGCATGTGCCCATGTCCCTTGTGTTGTGGCCTCTTAGACTAATTTGTGTGCATCATGTGTGTTGTATGTATGTTTTCTTATATGCATGGTGGCCATAACACTTGTCTCTTTCTTATTACACACTCCAATTTTAGATGCCATGATAGACCTCATGCATCTCCCATTCCTACTTGGGTGTTGTGATGGACATCATGCCCCATCCCTCTATGTAGCTACTCATTTATTAATCATATTTATTTTTACATACATTTTTATATCTATCATGACACCCTTGTGAATGATACAAATAACATTCATCACACATTACAAACTTATACCTATATTATCATACATTATGATGCTATGTATGCACATTATATTGGCTTATTGCACATATCATATATACTCTGGCTAACACACATCTTGTAGAGATTTTTATTTTGAGGAAAATTATTGTATAGGTTCCACAAATACCCTCAAAAGAGGGGGTATTCATAGGGGTTTATCATAGAGATCAAGCTCCCATAACGCACTCATAGTACATTTTCAGCACATAGGCTTAGATTACAAAAATTAGATTCAGGTAAGCACAGTGGGAAAATAGTGACACAAATATCATTATAGTTGAATATAAATCAAAGAAAATAGACATGAACACTCAAATTGGAACACTAACACCACATGTAAATACTGTCTAAGATATGGTATTATTGTCCAATAACCTCAGTTTTAGAAAAATCTAGATTGGTCAAAAAAGTACAATAGGTATAGTCCAAGTTTACGTAGGTTCAATTATAGATTTACCAATTTTTCTCAATTTAACTTAGATTCATACAAGTTTACTTAGACTATGAGAATAATTTGTAGCATGAACATTCCCATTTATAGTTTAGATACTCAAATTAGATTATTATAACTTAATCCATAAGCCATATGCTTAGATATCAAATTTAGGGGCATGTGCATGGCACATTGTTTCCATATGCTCACTTACACACTGATTGATCAAATAGAATGACAAATTCCATGTCATTATCTATGTTTTATACATCTAACATCATATTCTAGGTTGTAAACTAGTTTCATGCCTTATTTCATTTGTAGTGGTTGGCATTCCTAAGTGGATTGGAGCTACCTAATATACCCAAGTGGATGTAGAGCTAACATTTCCATTTAGACATTTCTAGTTACATCACACAGTTTCAGTTTTAGATGCATCTACTATGCATGGGTAGGTAATGATGGATTCATATTCTACTTGATTTATTGATGCACCTACATGAGAGGGTTGGCATAGACCACTTTTAACACCACACAAGAACCATAAAAATATAAATACATGAATTTTATCCCTCTAACCACAAGATGGAAATTAGATTCAATTTACATATGAAAACTAAAAATAATCTATGCATAATTAAGGTTATCAATCCCTATTTTTTCCCACTTTTTCATACTACCATCTACAACATTCTTAATCTCAGATTACTCAGATTTCTAGTCTCAAACACATTCAAATCACTCAATTAAACTATCATAATATCTTCACTTTCACTTGTATCATCACTTAGGTGGGGATAACTACATCAGGCTTGATCCCTCTTCAGATTACTAGTATATAGTTAACTCTATTCACAATGAGGTTTTAAGGATGTCTAGTCTACCCCACTAACAAACACACCTTTCAAATTTTATCAACTATATTCCATAACAATATGGAGGATTAGGGTTTTCTCATGAAATAAATCAAAATAAGCAATCTAAAGGGTTTCAAAACTCATGCATGTAGGAATAGACCTTATAAATCCAGACACATGTGCACCCAGAAGCTTAGGACAATCCCACATAAAAGACATCACTACCAAAATAGGGACACTAGTACCACATGACACTACTATCCAATTTGGGAACTAATATTTAAGAGGGCTTTTATCACTAGGATCTTATTTGTGACACTTAAACCACTCTCTTCCTTAGTTTTTAGCCTCTAGATCATCCATCTTAGTCATTTTCCAACTAAGTTCTTGCTTGTATTATTTAATATCATTTTTAGAAAAGTTAAAGTTAGTCAATTCTATAACAAAATAGTGGTTGTATTTGTTTTATATTTCTACCCTAATTTACTATAGTCCACTCTTTAACAACATAGGATCTACATTCACTAATTCATAAAAGGTTAAAATAATATTATAGATGTTATTTGATAAGAATTTGATTCCTATACCTACAATTCAACATAGATTTAATAGTAAATTATCAAATCAACAAGGAAAATCATTTTATAATTATAACAAAAATAACAGGACATGAGACAAATATTTTTATGCCATTATTGCAATAGGGTTATAAATGTAAAGATAAATGGATTATCATAATAAATTAGATATAATAGAATTCACCATTAGTGGGTTATAGTAGGAACTAATCTAGAAAAAATTCATGTAAAGAGTTCAAGCATGCATGACATGACATATTTATTATTAAAGTATACATTAAAGGTATTATTGTTGATAAATTCAATTCAATAAGGAAGAGTGGCCAAATGTGTGCAACATTTTTTAATTATAATAGTTTGGTGATAATGTACATGAATTACAACACACTATACGCAATGATAGATCAATTAGACATATTACATTATTGATCATTTGTGGTTCATAATTTGTTGATACATTGATACTTGTGATTCACCCTTGTGATGAATTGTGGGCCACACTTGAACGTCAATGGTAACAATATATGCAAGAAAACATTGTTATTTAAAATAAATATTTAGCCTTCTTATATGAAGTAAATATCATCAATATTTGAAATGTTGGTAAAAATGAGCATTCAAACATAAAGGACTAAAAAACAAGCCAAAAGGAAATATATCATAAGATAGATCATGAGCCATCATATACAGTTGAATAAAATGCAATTGACATGCATAACATTTGGAGAAGATCAAAAATAAAGAATAAGTTGATTGATTTAGATAAATATGATGATAATGATGATGACATATGACAATTCGATGAGATCTTATAACCAAAGTTAAGCACTTTATCAATGAAGTCTCCATATGAGTTTACACATCCAATAAATGCCATATTAGACCTATAAGCTTCATATAACTCAAAATCAAATATTTTCAAATTAAAAAATTATTTAAAAAAAATACCAGGACATATACATGATTGGTTGTTAGTTTACATGATTCATTTATGATTTATCATATACATGGTAGATTACATATATAGTTTTCTATGCACATGCATCTCATGGTATAAACGAGTGGGATGTAGGACATTTATGTTAATATGACATGGAAATTTAGATGCAAGCCATTCATAGAACTAGGGATACCTTCCTATATTGTGAGCATATTTATATATTTACGTTGGTTACATATTTTTATGACCATTCCATTGATCACATTTATATACTTATATTGATTATACATGATTTGATATTTGTATACTCTCAATAGTGATATATTTAATATATATTATACTTTATTATGTGTGATGATGACATGAATTTATTTTGAATATTATCTATGATTCTACAATGCATGATTGATGCTAGCATGTTACATGGTGTGATAATTGATTATATATTACATGGCATGATTATTGATTGTATATTACATGTTGTGACTCATAATCCTAATGAATTTGGGTGATCATTATGTGACTTCATTTATTTTTGACTCTTTCTATGGGAATCTATGTGAAATTGGGTGATTGTTATGTGACTCCTTTTAAGTTTGACTATTTCTCTATGGTTCTATGTGACATTAGGTATTTATTGTGTGACTCATTTTATGTATGTTTATTAATTTTCATGTTCATTGCATGTATATTTTAATGTGTTGATTTTAATTTGAATGGCATTGATTGTTCTATATGTAGGTATTGATCTGTGTGACATTGAGTATCCATTATTTAACTCTTTCTTTGTGTGACATTAAGTGTTATCATGCATGTTTATATGATTCATTGTATGTGTCATGGCCATGACATTATGTGTGACTATGTGTGGATAAATCTATATTTTATACCGATCTTGTGATGTAGTGACTCATATCATGCATTCTTCTACATAGTTATTAATAAATGTTTCTACAATTATTAATACAATAAATATTAATGCATGCCTCATTAATATATATATATTTTAAATGAAAATTGTATGCCTTAGGATATATGTTTCATCTATGCTATGATGATATAATATTTTTATGATAACATAATCTAATCATGTTAGCACATGTTTTAAATGCTTACATCTTTTTATTTATAACATGATCTAATAACTCTTTTATTTTGAGATGAGTAATTCATAGGCTACATCCATCACCTGAAAAGGGGGTATACATAATGGGATTGTATTAGAGACTCAACATTCATAAACATATAATTCAAAAATTGGTACAAATTAACAAAGATTATTATAATTTGATAAAGATAATTACAAATTGACACAAATTGGGACAAGATTAGGGTCATATCAATGTATTCTATAGGATTATGAGTGACAGTTCACAAATGCTATGATATTATGTCACGAGTTATATGACCATAATGCACATTTTATAAAATTAAGTGAAAAATTATGTGATTAAATGCACATACTCATATTTTACTCAATATCACCTAGGTTTGATCAGATTAAAAAATGTATTATGTCATTCCACTTAATATAATTAATGCATACTCATATTGAATACAAAATCCATCTTCAATGAATGATTTAGATAAAACTTACTTAGACTTGTATTTATTCAAATACACTCATATTTTTTAGAACCCATTTTGGGTTTCATTCTCAAAATTATAATGAATATTACAGTTGAGGTTATACATAGTTTAACTTCTAAGTAATTTTCCATATCCATTAAGGGTTGGGGAATATTATTCCAAACCCATGATTTTAACATTGGCATCTCCTTGGGACAAAATCACCCCATTATTTAATAAATCCATAGGGCCACTTGGTTCACATATATATAGGTGTATTCATTCATTTTTTTTTCAATTTAAATGTTTAATGATTACTTTTAATTTTTAGACATAAGTGGACACTGATTTCTACATGTTTCATTGTTGGTTTAAAATGGAGCAATCCAAGTAATCATGACATACCTAAAAAAACCCACCATGTTTATACTTAGGCACCAAATTTATCACTCTATCCTTTTAATCTATCACTTCCAATACTATACTATAATGGGGGAAAATGTAAACACATAATTTTTATATTCAACAATTGATAAAGTCATTTTTTTAATCCTTAATAT